>CM040394.1:8418726-8848726 GCA_022702515.1 Ilyophis sp. 1 JC-2022 | reverse complement strand
CAACCTGAATTGATGTAGACGATATCGGCTGTAACAATAACGAGAATACACAACATGGCCCCAGTGCTGAGTTTAAGAACCTGGATTAAACCCCCCCCCCCACGTGCCTCTCACCCTCCCCTCCAATCAGACACACTAATCGGTGTGGTAGCATCTAGTGCATGCTTTGGTAGTGGCTGTGGTACTGTAGTGAAGTGGTGTGGGCTGTCTATCTCTCTCTCCCTCTCTCTCTCCCTCTTGCCGTCTCACTCTCTCTCTCTCTCTCTCTGGCCCCCCTCCGCCCTCCCCCGCAGATAACGTGCAACATTCTCACAACGTCTCTGCGACGTTGCGACAACGTTCAGCAACGTCGCAGCAACGTTCTGCAATGTTGCAGGAGTGTTGTGTGTTGGCTCTTGTTTCACTTCCTTCTGCTCAAATTGCCCTCCTGATGTCTGTGCGCACTCATGTGGAACTTGTGTGTGTGTTTTTAACGGAACATTTTTTTCTACAGAACCAAAGCTAGAGATATCAACCCTATTTTATTCAGTTGAAACTTAAATCCAGAAAACAACAAACTTCTTATACTGCCCTCTGCTGGAGGAGCTGGTACTGGTCTTCTGGAGACCTAGATGTGGTGTGCCCATCTAGTGGGCTGCTCTTGTGTAGTTCATCCACACAGAATGGATTTTAGGCCAAAAGGAAATATTATTTTCCTGTTTATTAATTAGCAAAAAAATGTAAGTATACATCTCTGCCTTCACATCCTTTGGCTGCTCAGACCTGCCATGAGCTACCACGGGGGGAAGGGGGGTTTCTCAAACTGCTATCCTCCAACTGTTAGTTCCTCCCCCCCCCTCCCACAAAAAAATAGCTTTTCATTTGTATAGAAAATATAGTAAATATTAGAGTAGGTGGTATGAAAAATTTGAATATGTCCGTGTTTCTTGTCCTGAGCTCCAAAGCTCCAAAACGTACGTTACCAAAATTTAACTCCCGAAATGACATTCTTGTTTTAAGCTTTTTCATTTGAATGATTTCTAAACATTCTTATTGGCAGTTTGAAGATGCTTTAGTGTACATTCCCTTTGTTGTCTCTGTTGTCTTGGTTACCATGGGTAAGTATCACAATGTTTCTTCTAGTATATTTCAGCATTGTTCTTCACATATTAACTGTAATATTTCTGAATTTAGAAAAACAGAAAATTGGCAGAGTGAGGTTTTATATTGAATATGCGCCGTTTTCCTCGTCTACTTTTTTGCTCCTCCTCTTCATTCCTTCCTCACGCCTCTCCGTTCCCACTCGTCCGTTCCTCTCGCGCGCGTCGGCTTCACGGTCGCCAGCCGCCAGCGTGCCTGACCAGAAGACGGCTACGCTCGACGTGGACGTGAACAACCGCAGCAACCGCACGGAGTGGTGCAGCTGTTATTACCACGGCAACTTCTCCCTCAACGCCGCCTTCGAGATCAAGCTGCACTGGATGGCCGTGACCGCCGCCGTGCTGTTCGAGATGGTGAGGGCGCCGTAAGAAATGCTCCGCTAGTGTCATGTCATACAGTGGCGTTTGTTCAGTTCGCTCCCACGATGCGTGGCTTTAAAGGGTAAGTACACCCTGGATCACTTTTTTCCGCTGTAAACGTGTTTGTATGCCTACCTAATAATGAAACTTATTCATGCATTCCATTGTATGAACAATAACTTAAATCATAAGAAATGTTTTTGTGCTGCCCTCTAACAGTTGAAATTTCCTTTCTGCTCCCCACACTACCCCTGCCCCAATTGTGATTTGTGATGTCAGAGTACCTCTCTGGAGGTACCTCTACGTCATATGGATAATTGTTATCGCCGGAACAACGTAAATTCCGTCAAAAAAAGGAGAAAAATGCACACTGTAATTTATACATATATATATATAACTCTCTTATTCCACCTAGTCAGCTAAAATATGTTTCTGAAAATATTTGAGGGGAGAAATAGACCATGCAGTTGCTGAATCTTGATTCATATTTGATCTGCAACGTCTAGTTTGACAGTTTGATCCGAGTTATATGAAATAATTTGTACAATGCACATTCATTTATGCAAATGACGATGGACACAGCTCCTCTGCCCCCACACCTCTCCCTCGCTCACCCCACAAAGTATTTTTCAAAATTGTGTAGTAGGCGGAGACAGGCTGAGACAGTGGGTGTACTTACTCTTTAACATCACAATTCTTTCACTGGCTGAATGAATACACGTTGAGTGAAACCAATGCTCAGTGACAAATTAATACATTGACAAAAAAATCTAAGCTGATGTTAATAAGAAGAAATTTGTCACCGTCAGTGGGTCACTTCCATAGAGACTTCTGTAGCCAATCATAAATCATCTAATTCTTGTAACGCCCAATGAATAGAGGTGTTGTTAGCATGGTGGTGGTAACAGTAGCTGATGGGTACATTTGGGGCGCTCCTGCAGGTGCAAGGCTGGCACAGGAAGGCGGCGTCGTGCGGCTTCCTGCTCGTTCCTGTTCTGGAGGTGCCCTTTGCCCTGCCCTCCTATCTCTATGGCGACCCGCTGCGAGCCCAGCTGTTCATTTCCCTCAACATACAGTGTCTGCTCAGAGACGGAACTGACAATCTGTTTGAGGGTGAGGAGCATGCGCACGCACACACACGTGTATACACGCACACACACGTGTATACACACACACACACACACTCTCAGGGCCTGATTTCCTAAAACCTTTAACATGCAAAACCTTTTAGCACATGCAAAACTAATAAAAAAAACAATGATTGGTGCACAACAAATGCCATGACCAATCACTGGTCATGGTATACAAAACCAATAACATGACCTTTGGTCAAAAGTAAAAGTTTTTGTATATGCTAAAGGATTTAGTAGGGCTGTGTTTCTGGTCTGTAAGAGTCCCGGTAGAACTTCCTAATGATGTGTTGTAGAGCATTCCTTAAGAGTCAACCAATTTTTTACCTTTACTGACTCTTTTAGCCACGTCATGATAGAAACAAAATGCCTTACTAGAAATTCACAAAACAGAATTATGAAAGGTTTTTACATGCTGTAACTACAAAATAATCACAGAATGGTGTTATGAATTAATCATTTATTTTTTTACATTCCTTTCTTTCAGAAAACGACTGTAGAATTTGTTTGCCCACACTTCCTAACATTTCTCACTACACTTTGGAAACACACTTTGGAAATATAATCTGAATTATGAATAATATGAGATACGAGGACTGACTGAATTACCTTCTGCTCTCCAAGTTTGAGTTCTGTTGCAGAAAATAATGAGGGAAATAAATCACACTGATTTAGTAAATTTCTTTGCCAAATTTTCACAAGACAAGCCCTAAACAATCTCTATGGTGACAGATGAGGCATACAAAATAACTTCCAGGCTGAAGTCCAAATCTAAATATTTAATACTCTTTAAAAATAATTAATTATTGAGAGAAATTAATCAATGTAGAAAGTAAAATATTTCCTCTAGACCATTTCTTTCCTTATATTTTCCTTTTTTCGGCCCAAAGTGGGTGATTTCAGGAAGTTTTTTAATCTTTAACATATTCAGACCATTAATCTTGCATCCAGTCAGCATTTATTCTGTATGCAGTTTAATTACTCTCTTCAGGATGCCTGTTGAGTTTAAACACTCAGTTCTCTTTCGTAATGCGACCTAAATTATCTGTGTGCGTGCGTGCGTGCGTGCGTGCGTGCGTGCGTGCGTGCGTGCGTGCGTGCGTGTGCGTGCTGTGTATGTACGTGTGTCGTTCTGATGCCCTATACACTCCGTTTAATTAACGACCCCTGTGCCACCCGGTCAGGTTTCGAACCCGAGACGTACTGGGACAGAATGCAGCTGTTTCAGGAAGCCATACTGTACAGGTGAGCAGAGATCCAAACGGGTAAATGCGGCTACCTGCCCGGTAACGCCCTGAGAATGGAGAACAGTGTGCATCAATGAAGACTAAAGGCCTCAGCATTAGCCGGGATGTGATATCTCTCCTCCTCCTCCCTCTCTTTCCTCTCTTTCTCAGGTTTGGGTTCGTTCAGGACAAGTTCTCAGCCTCAGCTTTCAATTTCCCCTCCGAGAACAAGCCCCAGTATATCCATGTAACAGGTGCGTATTCTCGATGGTGTGTGTGTGTGTCCCACTCTCTCCCTCTCTCTCTCCCTCTCTCTTTCCCTCTCCCTCACGCTCTGACCCTCTCTCCTCTTCCCCTCCTCAGGCACGGTGTTCCTCCAGTTGCCGTACTCGAAGCGTAAGTACTCGAGCGGGCAGCAGCGCAGACGGAGGAACTCCACCACCTCGGCCACGCAGAGCCTGTTCGGCGCAGACGAGCAGGTGGGCTACAGCTGGGCCTACAACACCATGCTGACCAAGGCTTGGCGCACCAGCGCTCTGGGGGACGAGAGGCTGGCCGACCGCCTGCTCCGCGACTTCACCGACTTCTGCGCCAACAAGGACGGCCGCCTCGCTGCATTCTGGGACAGCTGCCTGGAGAAGATGAACGCTAGCGCCCCCTGAAGGCAAGCTTGTGCCAATCACTGGGACAGCTGCCTGGAAAAGATTAACGCTAGCGCCCCGTAAAGGACGGGTTGTGCCAACCACTGAGACACCTACCTGGAGAACATGAACTTTAGCGCCCCCTGAAGGGCGTGTGCCAACCACGGCTAAAATAAATAAATAACTGCTGCACTTTGGTCATCCCCCCCCTAACCCCACCCGAAGTCATGTGAATAAATATGAAAGGTAATTTATTCAGCTGCTGTTTTGAGCGTCTAAATATTTGTACAATTCCATGATATTATAATCTTTTTGAGCAAAAAAGGCTATCATATTGGGATTGTGTACGGGCTTGTTCCAGCAACCGTAGACAAGCGATATCCAGATCAATATTGAAACTTTTGTGTGAAGGACATTTCTATAAATGCTCTCTTTGGATTCGTTGACTTTTTTTGTCACCGTTTCTGTGCTTTTCCCACCTTTTCTCTCGATGGTATTTTTGTCCACGTTTTTTGCCGCCACCTCCCGCTGTCGATTCAGGCGAGTGTAGACGGGATTGTGCACTCCTGATTGCGACGTCAGCCGCTGCTTCTCATCACACCGCAGTTTGAAAGTCGGGCTTGCACCGAGTCGGGAGGAACGCACTTCGTGTGCAGCTCCACAGGTGGACTTGCAGTCCTCCAATCAACCAGCAGGGGTCGCTGCTGTGTTTTGAGAGAGTCATGCCGGTTGAATTAAACCCTCCCATCCCTGGGAGACGAGCGCCAGACTCTTTTTGTGCCGCCTTTTTAAAAAGTTAACTTCAGAATCTGTTATGAAAAGTAAAGGCCCTGACGAGTAAATTTACAGGCCCTGTGCAATCAGAACATTTTTTTCGTACTTATACATAAATTAACCAAAGAAAGCAAACGCAACGTTAAGCTTATTTTCCCTCCAGTGGGATTTTAAATATATATTTTTTTTTATCCTGAAAGCAACAGTTATGCAAATTTATGCAAATGCTTATTTGGTATTGGTTATTTGTAGAGCTTTTTGCTTGTGTGAGTAAACATTCCAATTTACATTTTAATGAATCAGCGATGTGACTGGTTTGTGGTCTGCCCAATCAGAATTGACCTTGAGTTGAATGACTGTACAGAATGAAGACGCTGTATTACACCTCCAGCTCTGGAGTTCAGTAATGACATACTTTACATCAAAAGCAAATCTTATTTTCTTGTTCATACATTTGGAAACAGTAAGTACACATTTATTTTATGGTTTAATGAACATGATAAATTAAAGGGGAAAAGCAGTTGCATAGGGTCTTACTGTGAACACACGCAGAAACGGAGCCCAGTCTATGGAAAATAAGTTTCATAAATCCATATACATTTAATAAATCACTCCTATAAAAAGCTGAACCAGCAAAGTTTCGTATTGGTCCAACCTCTTTGTGCGAATGATTTATCAAACTGTACTGAATTATTATTTTTACTTTTGTTATTTTTGGGATGTTTTTGCCTGTGGCTCTCTTGTATTTTGTTCCAAATTTGAGGGACCCAGTCTTGTCCATAGGCCCCTTCTATTGCTGCAGTTGCCCCTCTGACTATACAGGAGAGGGCAGAAGCAGTCCCCCGGCTGAGCTACGCGGCCGGCCGACCAGAGCTTCCGTTTATGTGCAGCTGGCGCAGCGGGATCAGTGAGGTACGGTGAGGCCACGCCCACATGATGCCATCCCTCCCCAGGCCACGCCCACTTTCCTATGCCAGGTACGGTTAGGATTCCGGACGAGGGCTGATCTCTGTAGCGAGGACTAGCGCTTTAGCCGGCTGTGCCATCATCGTTAGCCTGGGAAACATTTTATGCACTGCAGACGGGTCAAATACGTATGTCCCAAAAAAATAAACGCTTCCTTCGGTCAAAGGTGTAAAAAGTTCTTGGTGCAGGTGTGTGGAGCCGGTAAATGCTGTATGCAGACAACAAAATCACGCTGTGATCTAGCGAAAAAAAGATGTGGCAAATATGGCTCATTTCCACAGCCGAAAGCAAGATCCTCAAAAAAAACTTGGGGAATGATCTTCCCTTTAAAAATAAATCTGTACTTCAACACGGTGATAACGTTTCGGCTAGCAACCCTTCAACAGCACAGGATATTCTGGTAGCTTGCTCGCCGAAACGTTAACACTGTGCTGAATTAAGTCTTTATTTCTGGAGCACTATATCCAGTGTGCGAGCCTCAATTTGCCTTGGTCTGAACTAAATCATTACTCTTTTGACTCTGCACCTGAAGCTATTGGGCTGGTGTGCGTGCATCTCTGGACATTCCTTTGTAACATCTTTACTTATTCGATGGGTTTTAGTCACTGTCCACAGCTGTATACAAAATGTGGGCCAAACCAAATCCAACCCATTCAGCCTGTAGTGACCTCTAAATATACTCTGAGTGTGTTTGAGTATGTGCACATATCACAATTCACTAATAAACAAATTTTTTTAATTGTATGGATATTGAAAAATATTCCACAATGCAAATATGCATACACATGATTGTTTAACATGTTAAAGGAAATATCACCCAGATTAATACAAGAATCGCCCCAGCAGGGGGGTAAATACTGCCTAACTGTAAATCGGGGAGCTCAAATTCTAATCCTGGAGGTGTGTTTCAGCTCTTGAGCGCTTAATTTAAGTCACGGATTGGCGCAAGAGTTCAAAAAGACTCCGCCCACTTTGCTTCCAAGGCCTAAAATGGCTGCTTACTGAACGGAAACCATGGAAACCTTGGAGACACTACAGGACTGGAGACCCTCGTGTTAAATGATCCCAGGGTACTTCTCCTTCCCTTAGTGACTACTGGAAGGCAGCTGTCGCCTCCAAGACTGTTAGGTAGTTTGCTAGTAGTTCGCCAATTCTTGGGATTGTCCTTGGGCACATTTGTTTTGTTCAGTTAAATACCAGGGGCCACATGTATAAACAGTGTTGAGCAGAGAAATGCACTCAGAAAGCCGCGTAAGGGAGTTCCACGCAGAAATTCAGATGTATAATATAACACGTGCTGTGAGAATCTGCGTACCTCTGCACACGCCGGACACCGTATGCACGCAATGTTTGGAGTCCGTGTGATATGGCGACATAGTGACCGAAAGGCAGGTGGAAAATGCTAAACTTTTTTTAAGCAGATTTCCGAGTTTCACCCTGAGCGTTCTTTTACGCATTCTTTTACTCAGAGTTTTATACATGTGGCCCCTGTACTTGTGCGCACATGGTGTGCGTTTTTCCATATAACTAATGCATTTGGAGGGGGCGACTGCCTTCCAGTAGCCGCTGAGGGAAGGGAAGTACCTTGGGCGTTAAATTGCTCTGGAGACAAGTGGCAGCACAGGGTCATGGAGCCACAGGGTTGAGGAGTTACCAGTATGTAAAAACGCTTAAAAGTATTTCAGCTTCTGTTTGAACCAGGTGTGACGCAGAGCCGAGGTGCATTCTGGGGGCAGGGTGGACGTGAGACGATTGGTCTGCGGGTCGGGACCGCTATTCTCCACGCGATGCGCTTTTCGCCCCTCCTCCCTGCTCCGCCTCTCATCTCTCCGCCGTTGCACTCTCTCTCTCTCTCTCTCTCTCTCTCTCTCTCCTCTTCGCTAACAGCAGGTTAGCCTCTTAAGATCACCGGCCCGCGGGTCTTCTGTTGAGCCACGGTCGATCTCTGAAACAGGACAGAGGTGTGAGAGAATCCCTTTTACTGACCGTCTGGGGAGGGGAAGGGGGGGTGTACATGGGCTTAAGTATTTCTCCTTTGGTTCATTTCACATAATGAATGTTGACAGGGACAGGCCTTTTACCCCTAGAGTTCACCTCAACCATGCAAAACATTTTTGGAATGCTTTTCTTACTCCTCCCCCTCCTCCTCCCCTCTTTCCTCTCTATCTCTCTCTCGCTCTCTCTCCCACCTTCTTCCTCCCTTTCTCTTCCTCTCACTGGGCTGTGGTTTATCCTGATTTATCGTGATTGTCAGACCCTAAACATCTCTGGGGTCCACCAATGCTTGATAACATGCTATAAGCTGCCAGAGTGTAAAAAGTAATTTAGGGTCTGTAAATCCACAATTTCTTTATTAAGGAGGTAAAATGGCGTCCCCACTGTCCCTTTGGCTCCTCCTCCTATCCCTGTTCTTACTGATGATGTCATTGGATCCGATGTGAGAGGGTCCGCCTCCCTGCAGGGCCTGTAGAATGCTGTCCTCGAAGGCCAGAGCCGCCACGCGAAAGAAGCACTCCCGCACGTTCTCCCCTGTCAACACAAACGGGCACTGTCACGGTCTGTCCTACACATACACACAGTGCCAACGCAGACGGGCACTGTCACTGTCTCTCTCACACACACACACACACTGCTGTAGACTGCAACAGCACACTGCATATGCCTGACTATACATATGCACCTAACTGCTATAACACACTGCGCATGCATGTCTAAATGCAAGCATACATGAACACACACACACACACACACACACACACACTAAGCTACAGACTCAATAAGCTCAGAACCACATGCTCTGAGATTCATCATCACACTGGGATTGGATGGACACGCCTCTTTTTTACCTGTTTTGGATGAGACGGACCAGAACTCCGCCCGCATGTCCGTCGCCATCTTGACGGCGTCTCTCTCGACCCGCTGGCATTCCGCGGACGCCTGGGAACACAGGGCACATGAGGAGCGCGGCGCAGATCTGGCAACCCGACTGTAAGTACACCTCTGTGTGATGCGGTCAGGGATGGTCGTGTTCAAATGCATTTCAACCTCGTCTTTGCTTGTGTGCACTTTTAATGTAATACACGTATGGTGTATACTCCCCTCTACCACCAGAAAAGCGGCATGCATTTTTATGCTAATTTATATTTTTGCCCGGCCCTGATAACCGGTTATGTGGGTGTGGTCCCGAGCACATATTTTTATAGTATGGTATGCACTTATTGTACGTCGCTTTGGATAAAAGCTTCTGCCAAATGAATGTAATGTCACGTAATTATGGTATGCGTTGAGGAATGCGTTTGTGCACGCGCCCCCGATGCCTCACCAGCAGGTCTTTTTTGGTGCCGATCAGGAAGATGCAGCAGGACCCCGGCTCATTCTCCCTCATCGCCTCTATCAGCCACTGTCTGAGGAAGAGGAGGAGAAACGAGACAGGAAGTGCTTTTTCCGCAGCTCTCAAAACCCTGCCGGCGTCTAAGCTGCACGTCCCCTGTGTGGCTTTACCGCTACGGTAAGCACTGTTCCCAGACGGTAAGGCCAGAGGGCTTTGAGATCTCTTGAGATCTGCCCATCTGGGTTCCGAGTTTAAGTCACCTACAACATTCTCTGATGCGCCACTGCCATGCTTTCCTGCGCCACCAGGGGGCAGCGATGCACCTTGCTCCTCCCTTTCTGAAGAGAACCACCCTCTTCAGCTCGAACAGGACACAAGCTTTTCTGTTTTCTCTTACTGTGAGCTTGTGTCTGCCACAATGGTATCATGCTTTCTCTATTTAAGTAACGCCCAAACTGGTAAACAAGCAGTCATTCCAATCCACATTGACAAACAGAGCACTCCCTTTTAGCTGGCAATGGTTACAGGACAGACGCCTGGCCACGGCTGTAGAGAAATGGCTCCAGCTGAAGTGACAACCAACCCACAGAGCTATAGAGGGGTTGATCATGAGCAGAGTTGACAAATAAATGGTGACGTCTCCAGCCGGTGGCACAACCGCACGTCTCACCGCCAATATAAAAACTACATGAAATACATATTCATGAGAGTCCATAAATTGTGACCGCAACGGTCTTTAATAATACAGAGTGACTGGACATGATTTAAATCAGATTAAAATGTTAAAATGTATGTATCAGAATGAAAACAAAGGTGCTATTAGATGGTTTCTGTGCGCCCTCAATTTGATTTGCTAAAGCAGTACTTTGTATTTCTTTTAAATCAAATTTGTGTGCCACACAAGAAACACAAAATTCATTCAGTTACATCGTCATGCTATGCACGTTTGTCGAGCTCAGTTTATGTTTTTCAAAAAAAAATTTTTTTAAAGGACATAAAATCTGACAATTTATGCAATAGTGGCAGAATCTACAAACATTTTTTAAGGACATAATATAAAATTTATACAATAATAATAGCGGAATATAGATGTTTGTCTCATATTGGCTCGCACTGTTTTACAAAAATGAAATAAAAAAATGTATAAAAGAAACTTCAAGTATTACTAATTTTTACACTCACCAACCTGAGTACCAAGCACCCAGCCTTGGACTATCACTAAAAACACCAGCTATTCAAAAAATGTGAACAACAAAGATCTTTTTCAGGTTGGTTCGAGTCCCCTGAACAATGGGGCCTTTATAGAGATGAGCAAAAGGTAAATTCCGCAGTGATATTAGGAAGTGTTTCCTTACAAATAGAGTTTTTTAATGTGAGAAGTCATGTCAAGTCATGTAGTAGAGAGCCAGAGACCCTCTGGGAGTTTTGAGTCCTGGTTTGAGGCTGTGCTGGATACTCTTGAGTTTGGAGGTAAATCGCGAGCTTAGATGTGCAGAACGGCCTGTTCTAGTGATCTAGTGATCTCACATACTTCTGTTCTCAAACAGAACCGGAGTGTTTTACCTATTTTACTTGAGCAGGGGATAGGGAAGGCGGTGAACAAGCAGGTCATTTCCCTCTGAATATGACCCAGGCGTTTGCCTCTCTTTCCCGCTCTTTTCAAGCAGGTCATTTCCCTCTGAATATGACCCAGGCGTTTGCCTCTCTTTCCCGCTCTTTTCAAGCAGGTCATTTCCCTCTGAATATGACCCAGGCGTTTGCCTCTCTTTCCCGCTCTTTTCAAGCAGGTCATTTCCCTCTGAATATGACCCAGGCGTTTGCCTCTCTTTCCCGCTCTTTTCAAGCAGGTAATTTCCCTCAGAATATGACCCAAGCGTTTGCTTCTTTCCCGCTCTTTTCAAGCAGGTCATTTCCCTCTGAATATGACCCAAGCGTTTGCTTCTTTCCCGCTCTTTTCAAGCAGGTCATTTCCCTCAGAATATGTCCCAGGCGTTTGCCTCTCTTTCCCGCTCGTGTGAAGTCCCTGATTAAGGACGAATGCACCGGAACGTTTAATGAGCAGAAGGACCTGGTCCAGCTGACAGGCCGTGCCGTGCAGCGGACAGGGTGCCCCTCCCCCGCACCTCCCAGCTCCACTTACCGCGTGTGCTCCAGACTCCGGATGTCGGCCAGGTCGAAAACGATGATTATCACTGCAGAGAGACAGAGGCGGCTGAGGGTCAGGCACAAATAGAACATCACCGATTCTGTCATTCTACTCTCCTCCAGTTAAGCCTTCTTTCTCAATTCAGTTACGACCCCGGGGAAGAAATGGGAAAGATGAATCCTTTCTATAAAACAGCGGTGTTCACGTCGGCGTGGACGGATGGCGGTGAGCTTTGAGATCAAACCGTTCATGGCTTTAAGATCTCAAATCTCTGACACGGCTGATTACAAATAGATGTGAAGACTCTTCAGGCAGATTAATAAAAGGTCAGAAAGAAACATAAGATGTTTTCAAGAAAAATAAGATTCAGCAACATCACAAGAGTCTCTTTTAACCATAAATGATCAATTTCCAGTCTGATGAAACTGTTAAAAAGGGCTATAGGTTTTTGTTCCAAAAACAACCAACTTGGAACCAGACGTTCATCTATGATTGACCAAAAGCTAAAAAGATTTACCAGTGGACCATGACTACCAGTGGACACCACTGTTAAAAACGATTATGTAGGGTAAAAAGCAACAAGAAAAAGCGGTATGACAAGGAGATTAAAGGTAAGATTCACCCCCAAAAAGAAATCTTATTTTTATTACAAATTTGCAACCCTGCTGTACAAATGAGAAGTTACTCCTGATGATGTCATGGGGATGAACTCCCCTCTTTACTATGAAAAGTTTATATACAGAACGCACATCAGCACTCATGCTTTCGCCAATTTGTCACAATCTGTCTAAATCGATCTTTTGCAGGTACTTATCAGTGATTCAGCTAAGTCAGTGTGTCGATACAGTGCTCCTTGTTTTCAACTTTATCTTCAAAGATGGTATACTACAGCCAATTCCACGTTTGTCTTCCCTCGAGCTCCCATAGTAAAGATGGTATACTACAGCCAATTCCATGTTTGTCTTCCCTCAAGCTCCCATAGTAAAGATGGTATACTACAGCCAATTCCATGTTTGTCTTCCCTCAAACTCCCATAGTAAAGATGGTATACTACAGCCAATTCCATGTTTGTCTTCCCTCGAGCTCCCATAGTAAAGATGGTATACTACAGCCAATTCCATGTTTGTCTTCCCTCGAGCTCCCATAGTAAAGATGGTATACTACAGCCAATTCCATGTTTGTCTTCCCTCGAGCTCCTATAGTAAAAATGGTATACTACAGCCAATTCCATGTTTGTCTTCCCTCGAGCTCCCATAGTAAAGATGGTATACTACAGCCAATTCCATGTTTGTCTTCCCTCGAGCTCCCATAGTAAAGATGGTATGCTACAGCCAATTCCATGTTTTGTCTTCCCTCGAGCTCCCATAGTAAAGATGGTATGCTACAGCCAATTCCATGTTTGTCTTCCCTCGAGCTCCCATAGTAAAGATGGTATACTACAGCCAATTCCATGTTTGTCTTCCCTCGAGCTCCCATAGTAAAGATGGTATACTACAGCCAATTCCATGTTTGTCTTCCCTCGAGCTCCCATAGTAAAGATGGTATACTACAGCCAATTCCATGTTTGTCTTCCCTCGAGCTCCCATAGTAAAGATGGTATACTACAGCCAATTCCATGTTTGTCTTCCCTCGAGCTCCCATAGTAAAGATGGTATGCTACAGCCAATTCCATGTTTGTCTTCCCTCGAGCTCCCATAGTAAAGATGGTATGCTACAGCCAATTCCATGTTTGTCTTCCCTCGAGCTCCCATAGTAAAGATGGTATACTACAGCCAATTCCATGTTTGTCTTCCCTCGAGCTCCCATAGTAAAGATGGTATACTACAGCCAATTCCATGTTTGTCTTCCCTCGAGCTCCCATAGTTCATTGCAAAGCCTTTGTCTATGATGTCGGTAAAATGCATGATGGGAATTATATTACAGTGCTAAGTGGGAAGACCGGTTCTGCCGAGCACAGCTGAATTTTAAAAAGACATGTTTTATAACTTAATGGAAACTAATTAGATTGCTACCACAGTAAGTACCAGCACATGCATTTAACAAAATGGGGTGAAATTTTCCTTTAAGAAGGAGGAGAGAAAAGGGAATAAGAGGAAGAGCAGGAAAGCAGAAAGTATGGACAGAACTTAAAGCTGAAAGTATGGACAGAACTTAAAGCAGAAAGTATGGACAGAACTTAAAGCTGAAAGTATGGACAGAACTTAAAGCAGAAAGTATGGACAGAACTTAAAGCTGAAAGTATGGACAGAACTTAAAGCAGGAGTATGGACAGAACTTAAAGCTGAAAGTATGGACAGAACTTAAAGCAGAAAGTATGGACAGAACTTAAAGCAGGAGTATGGACAGAACTTAAAGCTGGAGTATGGACAGAACTTAAAGCTGAAAGTATGGACAGAACTTAAAGCTGGAGTATGGACAGAACTTAAAGCTGAAAGTATGGACAGAACTTAAAGCTGAAAGTATGGACAGAACTTAAAGCTGGAGTATGGACAGAACTTAAAGCAGGAGTATGGACAGAACTTAAAGCAGAAAGTATGGACAGAACTTAAAGCTGAAAGTATGGACAGAACTTAAAGCAGAAAGTATGGACAGAACTTAAAGCTGAAAGTATGGACAGAACTTAAAGCAGAAAGTATGGACAGAACTTAAAGCAGGAGTATGGACAGAACTTAAAGCTGAAAGTATGGACAGAACTTAAAGCTGGAGTATGGACAGAACTTAAAGCAGAAAGTATGGACAGAACATAAAGCAGGAGTATGGACAGAACTTAAAGCAGAAAGTATGGACAGAACTTAAAGCTGAAAGTATGGACAGAACTTAAAGCAGAAAGTATGGACAGAACTTAAAGCAGAAAGTATGGACAGAACTTAAAGCAGGAGTATGGACAGAACTTAAAGCAGAAAGTATGGACAGAACTTAAAGCAGAAAGTATGGACAGAACGTAAAGCAGAAAGTATGGACAGAACTTAAAGCTGGAGTATGGACAGAACTTAAAGCTGGAGTATGGACAGAACTTAAAGCTGGAGTATGGACAGAACTTAAAGCAGAAAGTATGGACAGAACTTAAAGCAGAAAGTATGGACAGAACTTAAAGCAGGAGTATGGACAGAACTTAAAGCAGAAAGTATGGACAGAACTTAAAGCAGAAAGTATGGACAGAACGTAAAGCAGAAAGTATGGACAGAACTTAAAGCTGGAGTATGGACAGAACTTAAAGCTGGAGTATGGACAGAACTTAAAGCTGGAGTATGGACAGAACTTAAAGCAGAAAGTATGGACAGAACTTAAAGCAGAAAGTATGGACAGAACGTAAAGCAGAAAGTATGGACAGAACTTAAAGCAGAAAGTATGGACAGAACTTAAAGCAGAAAGTATGGACAGAACGTAAAGCAGAAAGTATGGACAGAACTTAAAGCAGAAAGTATGGACAGAACTTAAAGCAGAAAGTATGGACAGAACGTAAAGCAGAAAGTATGGACAGAACTTAAAGCTGGAGTATGGACAGAACTTAAAGCTGGAGTATGGACAGAACTTAAAGCAGAAAGTATGGACAGAACTTAAAGCAGAAAGTATGGACAGAACTTAAAGCAGAAAGTATGGACAGAACTTAAAGCAGGAGTATGGACAGAACTTAAAGCTGGAGTATGGACAGAACTTAAAGCAGGAGTATGGACAGAACTTAAAGCAGAAAGTATGGACAGAACTTAAAGCAGAAAGTATGGACAGAACGTAAAGCAGAAAGTATGGACAGAACTTAAAGCTGGAGTATGGACAGAACTTAAAGCTGGAGTATGGACAGAACTTAAAGCAGAAAGTATGGACAGAACTTAAAGCAGAAAGTATGGACAGAACTTAAAGCAGGAGTATGGACAGAACTTAAAGCAGAAAGTATGGACAGAACTTAAAGCAGAAAGTATGGACAGAACGTAAAGCAGAAAGTATGGACAGAACTTAAAGCAGGAGTATGGACAGAGCTTAAAGCTGAAAGTATGGACAGAACTTAAAGCTGGAGTATGCAGTTTTTCCCCACATTTGTTGTCACAACATCCTTGGCCACACCCCCACTCCACAGACCTCGTTGTGAACGTGAAAGTCTGTTAGATACAATTTCAGGATTACAGATTGGTATTTCACAGTGAAAATGTCATCTAAAATTCCAGGTAAAATATTTTCTGTTGTTGCAATAACACACTGCACATGCATGTCTAAATGCAAGCATACATTAACACACACACACACACACACACACACACACACACACACACACACACACACACACACTAAGCTACAGACTCAATAAGCTCAGAACCACATGCTCATCATCACACTGGGATTGGATGGACACGCCTCTTCTTTACCCACTTTGGACGAGACGGACCAGAATAAAAAGTTTTCAAAATAAGTTACATACTGCAGCTTTAAAGGGAGATGCGGAGAGAGGAAAAAGTTTTTTTTCTTCTCACCCTGAGCTCCTCTGTAGTAGGTGGAGGCAATGCATTTGAATTTCTCCTGGCCAGCCGTGTCCCAGCTGCAGACACACAGAAGCGAGGCAATGCTAACGTGCACAAAATAATGTATGTGCAAAAAGTGCCGCAATGCTATATCGTGCACAAAAAATCCGTAAGAAGAACATGCAGCAATGCTAACAAACAAACAATCCACATGCAAAAAGTGCCGCAATGATAATGTGCACAAAAAATACGCATGCATTCGCACCCAGCGATCAAAATAACATCTCTCAAAAGCTTTCATTTCAGTTAACATTTACAACATAGCTGGAAAGTTGGTGTTTGAGTGTGATGATTAAAAACTAAACATTGCTACTACATTGTTTTTCAACACAACCATACACATCTACATACACATCTACATACACATCTGAATTAGTAGTAGTAGTACTAGTAGTAGTTCTACTGCAACACTGTTAAAAAATATATATAATAATAATAAAAGTTGCAGTAATGTTTTTCTGTAATGCAACGTTGGGTATAATAGCCGGTGTTCTTTGTTTATATGGCTATCACAACAATAAGCAGAACCCAAGTCAAAGACATGCTTACATCTGTAGAGAGTAGGGAACCCCAGACAGCTGAAACCTCTCTATCTCGAAGTCCACGCCTATGGTGGCCTTGTAGTCCCTGTCGAACAGGTCCTTACAGAACCTGTTTAGGGGGAGGACAGAGAACAGCGTAAGGGAGGGGGTAGAACAGCGCCACCAGCAGGCGGAACGCGCAAACTTCAGCACAGGTCGATAAGGGCTGAATCCCAAACTGTGCCCTCGTGGACTGTGGACTTAGACTTTAATGGCGTATTTACAGGGGCAGGTAAGCCTGATTGATGCTGACTTGCTAAAAGGGCGGGAAGAGGGTGTGAAGAAAAGGTCAGCATAAGGGAACCTTCCAAAAATGCACAATGGGGTCACAGTGGGGTCACAATGGGGTCACAATGGGGTCACAATGGGGTCACAATGGGGTCGTCCCTAAGCACTCATGGACTTGACGAGAGGCCACAAGTCTGCGAGTCCAGAGAATGGGATTCAGCCAAACTCATTGGACTATGTCCTCAGGGGACAATGCTGATTGGTTTAGCTTTAGGTCACTTCCTGTATTTTATACCCAGTGAGTGATATTCAGTTAATTAATTGAGAAATCCCAATTTCTTTTCCATTCAGATTTATTAAATTCAGTCCTTGATCTGCACCTTCTGGTCTGCTGACTAGCATTTATTTCCAGTACTTTCAGCCACAGCCAGGTAAGGCATTAGGACGTTTGTGTTCAGCCAGGTAAGGCATTAGAACGCCAGGACGTTTGTGTTCAGCCAGGTAAGGCATTAGAACGCCAGGACGTTTGTGTTCAGCCAGGTAAGGCATTAGAACGCCAGGACGTTTGTGTTCAGCCAGGTAAGGCATTAGAACGCCAGGACGTTTGTGTTCAGCCAGGTAAGGCATTAGAACGCCAGGACGTTTGTGTTCAGCCAGGTAAGGCATTAGAACGCCAGGACGTTTGTGTTCAGCCAGGTAAGGCATTAGAACGCCAGGATGTTTGTGTTCAGCCAGGTAAGACATTAGAACGGCAGGACGTTTGTGTTCAGCCAGGTAAGGCATTAGAACGCCAGGACGTTTGTGTTCAGCCAGGTAAGGCATTAGAACGCCAGGATGTTTGTGTTCAGCCAGGTAAGACATTAGAACGCCAGGACGTTTGTGTTCAGCCAGGTAAGACATTAGAACGCCAGGACGTTTGTGTTCAGCCAGGTAAGGCATTAGAACGCCAGGACGTTTGTGTTCAGCCAGGTAAGGCATTAGAACGCCAGGACGTTTGTGTTCAGCCAGGTAAGGCATTAGAACGCCAGGACGTTTGTGTTTGAAAATCAAGTGGGCGAAACCTATGAGCACCCATATAATTACCAATTACACAACAACTTTGATGATCAAACTACAGGGAAACTAGTGTGGAAAACAGCCTAACAATTGACATCTCAACAGATAACAATTGACATGAGCACTTTCAGCCCATCTGTTCTTATAAGGCAAACCTAATGCAGACCATAAGCCTTTGTACTATATATCGTATATATGCCCAATTCTGTGCCTAATACAAATTTCACAGTCAAAAGGGATATATGGCCTATTACTTAATAAATTTAGTGCTGCATTTTAATATCCTACTAAGTGTCTCTTTGGGATACTTATGTGAAGCCACATTATATCTAAATTGTATTTGTCCAGTGAAATAGCTTGCTGTTGCAGCTAATCTTTGCAGATGCACTTTGCAGTGTTTCTAATGTAGAAATGTTTGCATGTATCTGTATATATGTTTGCATGTATCTGTACTACTATCTGTAGTTGGCCTCTTTTCTATGCTGTACTGTACCTGTTAATTAGACACGTCTTTCCAACGTACAGATCTCCCACCACCACCACTTTAGACATCTTCATTCTTAATGAAATAGAGACAGAGAGAAAACATTCACTTTTTCTGCATATAAAGTTGTCAATACTTTCCCTTAAGATAAAATAAAAATAAAATTCACTATACTGTGTGTGTGTATACATAACTCACCTGTAAGACCACATCTCAATATCTCACAAAATCTATTGATAAAACTGGAAGTGTTTTTATTTTATTTTTTTATTTTTTTATTACTGCAGAAATACATTCAAATATTTCAGTAGACATAAAAGTGCTGTGTATGAGAAGTGAACTAAGTGTTTTTTTGTTTCTTATTCAGTTTTGTGCTAAAACACCAGACATTCTCTGTGGTGCGCGTTCCTCAGGCAAGATACAAATAAAGATAAAACCAATGAATCATAATCATGAATCATGGTTGGAGAGATTGCTTTGAGGAAATGGCGCATTTGGACCTTCCCGTACTCAGCTTTCACTCCTTGTCCTCACTTTTGTGTGTGTGATGCGTCGTGAAACCAAAAACAGGCGTAGCTACCCGTGACTCACTAATTGGAAGGACACATTGTGTTTTTACGTGGAGAGCAAACTGTTCCGATTTGTTTTGAGAACCTTGCGATTGCCAGCTTACTGTAGGTCCAGCCATCACTCCCCGTTTGCTGACGTTTGCTCATGAAGTCCTGCCTGATGGCAGCCATGTTAGCGGCTAAGAGTGCCAATGCAGGAAAATGAAAAAATTTGAGCACTGTTGCAGCCGCTGCATACCGCCGGTGTTAATTTAACACCGAACTCTTCAGGCCTAGTTTCTCTTATTGTCCTCGTCGGGGAGCTGATGAGTGGCGTGTCCTCCCGCGATATCCCCGCGCCCAGCCGTTGCAGTTCCCCCCCCCCCCCGCTGCTTTTAATTAGAGGCATTTTCCTCACTGCTGTAGGTGTTGGGCTTTCAGTGAAGGCAGAGCGCGCCAAAGCCACGTGAAATATACCGCCGATTAAAGAGCGGCTTTTCTGTGCCGCGGCTGATTGGTTCGGTCGTGACAGAAAAGAGGACGAGTTCACATTTTCGAGAAAAGTTTGGTTCAGTAATTGTAGCCGGTTAATTTTGTGACGCCATGTTTATGTGATATTGCCTCAATTTCGCTGTTCGTTCAGTCAACCAACATTCCCCCCACAAATAAATCCTAAATCTGTAGTTTGTCCTTAATCTTGACTCGCAATGAAGTCAAACGTTTGTGTTTTATTTATTTATTTACGTATTTTTTTACAGTTAAAGATAAATGTACCCATAATAATAAAATACATTACATTTTCAACATATAGACTAATATTTCTTTAACTTAAGAACTTTAAGAGATATACTGTATTATTGAAACTTAGTATTTCTAACATATATACACATCATCGAATGATAAACTTAAAATAGGCCTAAAATAGGCCTACATAATATAATCATAATACATTCTGCATGGATTTACTATATATATATATTTCAAACCACTTTGTATTGCAAAAGGTACAAATAATTTTTTCATTCATTAAATATAAGATTTATGAACTTTCCAATAGATTTCTAATGCATACCATCACTATGATTTTATGGAATGTTGCATTTTTTAATTTTACAGTGTACTTTTATCATTTATTTGTCTTTTTGGTATGGGTTAAAACTTCAAGAAGGCTCACTTGCCCTGGTGACTGGGATCTTTCTGAACTATAAATAAAGAATTCATACACTGCTATTCCTGGCTCTTGATTTATGGAGGGAGTCACTCCCATTTATTAACCTTTAATATATTATGATGGATGGCAATGAACAGGAAGTCTAATACATACTTGGCTGGCTAAACCTGAGCCTTGTGTTTTATTTATCATTATTGGTAAGTATCAGCACGGTTCATAATTTTCACATACTGTAAATTACAGCGCTCTGATATTGTTACATTACTGTATCATTTATGCAGGTGCTATACAGCGGCTGTGTCTCAAACGGGGAAAAAGGCTGCCTTTGAAGGCAGGAAGGCATCGAGGCGTGTCTCGTTCCAAAGTTTGCATAAAATGCAGCCTTCTCAGGTGCCTTAGAAGGCAGCATTTGAAGGCAGCATCGCGTGTATCCTTCTCCGGGTATTATATCACATAAGTCTTTGCGATTACCTCAGGGTTCTCACTACCGTTAAATTAATGGCGGGCAAAAACAACGATGCAGTATTTGCCGCGACGCCAGGAGAATTTTAGTCTGAATATGCAGTAAACTCCGTAATTTGTAGTAGTTGTATTTAAAAATGCATTTTCATTATTTAATACACTAGAATAGTGTATCTGATGTTTTTAAGCCTCTGTGAGCTTTCCAGTAACTAGCCAGCTAACTTGTTAGCAAGCTAACGTAGCGTAATGAACAAACGTAAACACCATCCTGCCTTCGAAGTGTGTCCCAAATTTGTTGCCTTTTGAGGTACCTTCAGAGGGAGCGAGGCACCAAGACACAGAGGCAGTAAGGCACCAAGGCAGCGAGGCACCAAGACACCAAGGCAGCGAGGCACCAAGGCAGCGAGGCTCCAAGACACCAAGGCAGCGAGGCACCAAGGCAGCGAGGCTCCAAGACACCGAGGCAGTGAGGCAGCGAGGCACCAAGGCAGTGAGGCACCAAGGCAGTGAGGCACCAAGGCACTGAGGCACCAAGGCAGCGAGGCTCCAAGACATTAAATGATCTTAATTCCGTTTATATCCAATAATTGTTAATGCATTAACAACCGAAGTACTACCTAGAGGTGACTCATTTCTGCTTACTGCAGGTAAAAATGTTGAACAGCAGGATTACTTAAAGCAACGATACAAACATGGCCATAGAACAATTAACGTATGCTATTGTAATGACAAGCATTCACCCTGTTTTCCCTATGGGAAACTAGATTAACTGATAATATAGCTGGTCCTGCGCATGTCTTTGGTCTGAATACATCCACATTTGATTTGCTTACCCTTGGTACAGGTAGAGGCATAGTGCGTATCCTCCCTGGGTATCCTAACTATTTATATTAATTCCAGACAATCTTTACACAAACTGTGGTGATACTGAGGTAACCCATCTTTTCCAGGATATGCTGAGGCACTGGGAGATGGAATTATCCGTTATTTGGGAGGTAATGAATGGTTCCATAGTCTCCTGTTCTGCCTCTGCAGAGTAATGTGATTAAAGAAAGAAAGGGGAAGCCTGTGTACGGCCAACGGCGTCATTCTGCAAAAATGTCCCGTGAGCCGTGATCGCATTCCGCCGCAGACGGGGAGAGAGAGGAGACGCCGTTGATGCTTTCTGTAAAGGTGGGTCTACACCAAACTCCGCAAGCCAAAGTTTGTACGTCCAGAGTCCGCGTGCCAAAGTCCGTTCGTCAGATTCATGCAAATAACATCAAATCTACGGTGCCTAAAAATCTCAAGTTTTGCAAAAAAAAAGGCGCTTTCCTTTTAAACACAATACATGGCAGAATCCCCTGAAATTTGCATAGGAACCAGAGGTGGAAAGTCCAGGGGTCAGAAAGTAAAAGTCCTGCCCTGTGTTTCTCCCACACATGAACTCAGCCACCTGATTTCACTAATTAGTTCTACCTCTTGTCTGAGGAATTGTGCTAATTAGCAAATCCAGGTGATTTGGAATGAAATACGGTGGGCGGAATTTTACTTTCTGAACCTGAATGTTCCACCTGTGATAGGGACCATATAGATCTACAACTGCAACCACTGGTTACACGGACGGAGACTCACCCCAGGTTCCAGGGGGCCTGTTCCTTGCAGGCGTTCTTCACCCGGACGTGCCAGTGGTCCTTGTTCTGCAGACAGGCCTGAGATGTGTACCACTGCAACACAGTCGCACACTGTCACCACGGCAACACAGTCGCACACGCAAAAAAAAAAAACATCGTCACCATGGCAACACAGTCATACACGCAAAAACACTCTCACCACGGCAACACATTCGCACACGCAAAAACACACTGTCACCACGGCAACAGTCACACACGCAAAAACACACCGTCACCATGGCAACACAGTCACACACGAAAAAACACACTGTCACCACGGCAACACAGTTACACACGCAAAAACACACTGTGACCACGGAATACGACTGTGTGCTGAGCGAACCGCTGAACTCTAGTCTAGGACAGTGGTCCCCAACCCTAGTCCTGGAGGTCGACTCGCCTGTAGGTTTTCTTTTCAACTCTAATTTGGCATACCTGATTCTCCTAAATTAGTAGCTCAACAATATCTCTAGCTGTTGAATGAGGTGTACTTTGATAGGGTTGGAGAGAACCTACAGGATGGTAGATCTCCTGGAACCACTGGTCTAGAAAAGCTGTAATGCACCCGTTGGAAGTCCAATCACTGAGAAACCAGCAGCCTTCAAGAGAAGCAGCATTTCAAAATGCATAATCTACATTTTTAAATGCTATCTCGCTGATGTTGGCAGCGTGCTGAAAAGTTTGAATCTTTAGCCTCATCTTTAATTCAGAAGGCTGAGTGCATATATTAAATGAAATAAATAAGCCAGAGAAAATGTGTTAACATATTAATAATCTTGCCTCTAATCCATATCTGGTAAATATCCTTACATATAACTGTCACTTAAAGGGCATTTGGGATTGTTCTCACACATTTTAATGGTATAGCACAAAATTATAATTTAACATCTGTGTAAAATATGATTGGAGCTGGGGCCTTAATTTTAGTTGGACGACGCTAATATATTTGCAGTCCTCCGACCAAACAAAAGAATCGGATACTTTTCCTTGATTGTATCCTTTTATAGAATCTACCTACACAGCAAAATGTCCCGTGTTAAAAACTGTGGAAAAACAGTTAAAAACTGTACGTAAGCAGTAAAAACTGACACACGGTACACTGTGTGCGTACATTATATCAATTTTGGTCTCATAACTCATTTACATTTTTAAAAAAAAAATTTTGTTAAAAGGTAACACTGAAATCAGACTACCTACAAATAAGGCTACCTGCCTCTATGCACAAGTGTGCAGCATTGTTTTGAAAATGTTTACAAAATGTGCAATATTCAAACACGCCATTTTGTTCCCATTTCTTACATTCTGACGTTTCGCCATTGTCACGGATTAATTCCTGTGAAAATGATAGTCCACAAAATCCAGGGTCTGTTCACGGCTTGATAGAGGAAACTGTTTAATATATGAAACCGTGCCAAAACTCGGGAAGAATGCAGGCTTTAGTGTTTGAATCTTATTAAGTCCCATCTGGTCTGTGCTGTAGTGAGTGTTCCACATTTGTGCTTACACCTGCTGTCTGCGGTTTCTTGCAGTTCTTCTTCTTATTTATTAAAAGAAGAGACACAAAAAGAACGCACACCACATTTATGTCCGTGTCATTTAATTCTTGTTCCTTGCTCATCTGTGCATCACATAGCCTACTTAGGCTACATGTTGCACGACAGCATTCTGGCACAAAATGGCCGCCATGCATCACCTCGTTGGACATTCCTACTCATTGGTTGTAGTTCAGGTGTCCCCCCCTTGTGGAAAAGCACTCTGAGCTCTTGAAATTAAGGCACTACATAACCTATTAACTGGCACACCAATGAAAAAAATATTGATTTGTTTCTTTTTCTTTCTTCGGCCAATCATAATAACAAATTGTAGTTCTTATTTATTCTGGAAAAAGTTTTTGAATTGTGACCCTCAACCAGTCCATTTGTCGGCTAAAGCGGGATGCTTCAACAATCACTACGTCAAAATGCAGTCCACTGATATCCCATTACAGGGATATGCTAAATGCAATCCATAATCATTCATATCAAATTGTATTTATTTATAGAACACTTTAAATTTCACAGTAAAAACCTCAAAGGGCTTATTATACAAGTCTATATTGCAAAGATTTTTTTAAAGTATTATGTGAGGCACATAACAGCCTCTCCCTCTCACGTTGTTATGCATTAGGCATATCTGTAGCTCCAAGCACTGGCGGCGTCACTGACATATTTTGAGAAAAAACAGAAACGTTTCTGCTCAACCTCCCAACGTTTTTTACGAAAGCACCGAGGAAAAGATATGCTCTGGGCTGCAGGCCCCCATTAAAAGGCTGGAACAGACGCACGCTGGCAGCCTGTGTGGCGCTTGGGTTCTGACTCCTGACAACTGCCGTCATGAGCGCAACGATCGCATCAATCACCAACCGTCTTCAACATTTTAGCAGCCACATTACCTTTTACAGTATAACACAGTGTGGTTGGTTACCGGGCTAAAGTGGCTGCTAGAGTAGAAAATCTTACCAGCCACAATCAGAATTTTACCAGCATTTGGCTGGTGGCGGGTGTTAAGATTCCATGCCATTTGGGGTACACTAGTAAAAAGCTCCAACTGTCCCATAGGGCGGGGCTTAACCGTCGGCGCCTGGCGACAGGCGATTTCAGTTGATCGGGGCGGCCACAGTTTACTTGCGTGAGCTACACACAACATGTCTACTTCCAATTTCCAGCACGGTGTCCGTGCGAGCTTAAAGCGAGGACTGAAAAGCAGTAGCGTTTGGGAGAAGAGCGTCAGGTCGTCTGAGCTCTTTATTTCACGGGGTTGGGGGGGGGGGGCGGGAGTGGGGGGGTGGATTGTGTGGCTGCAGTGATGAGCAAGAATACACAAAAACAGGCATTCAGGCAGAACTTGGAGAAAACAGGGTTTTACAGTTTAAACTAAAAAAAAAATGAAAAGGAAAAAAGCACAACTGAATTTTGGCCTTGACGACACCCAAGTACACTCTTCCTCAGCAAAACTACGACAGAACACACTGGAGAATGACGGTAACCCCCCCCCCCCCCTATCAGAATCAGATTAGCGCAGTCCTGCGATCTTCCAGTCACACGCTTCTCTCTGATGGTGAGCCACGCGTTTTCAATGAGCGTTTCGTTCTGCCCAACCCTTCGCCTCCGAATCCGAACGCGGTCTACACGCCCCTGCTGCTACAGCCCGTTCACGTCTGCCGCTGGCTCTTACAACAACATACACCCCCTTCTGTCAGTACTGTGGGACATCGCACTGCACGTACACATATTATGGAGATACTCATATCCAGAGTCGCTTAACAAATGTGTGCACATTAATGTAAGGAGAGCGGAAAGACGACGCCAAGTTATCAAAGTCACAGCCGCTAGTTGTTATTATATCAATCGGCAGCTTGGCGTTAGCTGTGGTATGCGCAAGAGGGGGATTGAGGACATAGGGCCTGATTTACTAAGACCTTTAGCGTGTACAAAACCTTTTAGCACACGCGAAACTAATAAAACAACCAATGATTGGTGCACAACAAATGCCATGACCAATCAAAAGAAACATACGTCCCACTCCATCTCAAAAAGTACACTGCTGAGAGAGACCGACAAACGCACTAGTACGGGTTATGTTAGTTTAAGCCACCTTGGACATAATCTTAGAAATGTTAAAATGAATGAACACAAACATATTTTCGTGCAAATTCTCTGCGTATATTTTGTGCGAACACTAACCAGACTGGCACTACTTTCCCAGAGTACAGCACTCAACCAGGTGCAGTCTGATAGCTGAGCAACCTGAGCCATCATCATTACGGGCCGAGGTTCCCGCTCCTCGGTAAGGGAGTTACCATGGCAATGTAGAACAGTTTTTGGCACCATCAGCACAGGCAGACTCATACAATAGTGCCATATGCACAGTCTACAGCAGCTGGGTGCAAATGGCTGGATCATTACTGTGCCTCATTATACAAAAATTAAAAAAACATGGCTGGCTGTCGCTACCACATTGTACCGTTTGATTGAGAGACATGACCCAGAGGTATAAGTCATCTATCTGCCAACGTTGGCTCTGAATTTGAACAGCAAGATGAGCACCTGGCATAATGGGATAGATGGTTGGAAGATTCTAGATCAGCTACAGCTGCAGCGGCAGGATGTGTACAGAAGAACTGAAATAACAAAATTCTAACTAGAATGTTAAGGTTTTATGTTAAACTTTGTTAGGCGTTAGATTAAGGTGTCTGCGTATAAGAGGATTTTTCATAAGAGATCATTAATGAGAAGCATAACACTAAACTCTAGTACAGCTTATGATATCTTGAGTTATTGGTTTTCAGTGACACGTTGTGGTCCTTTTTAAAATGATTCATTAAAATGCTTAAACTCAACTATAGTACTTTAGGCATGTTAACGGGGGACACTGTGACACTGAGCATCACTACTGGAGGAAGTAATAGTGAAAACACGGTGATGTCATCCTCTACTAAGAAGTAGGTGTCCTGAGGACTTTACAGCTAGCTAACTATGACCCATACGTCTGATTATTGCTATAGAAAATACTGTAATATTGGCATGTAAAGATGCGTATTTAAGCAAAATTTCTATGAAGGAGCTCAGCAACCATAAATAGCTAACATTGCTTGTCTAGTGGTTGTAGTAGTTTATTGTCATATACATTAAGCTTTGGCTATCACCTATGCGTTGGCTACCTTCTGAAATCAATTGAAAAACATGAGGGGAAATGGCTAATTATACTAGCTAATTATAAAGCTATCTTACACTAGCCAAACGGGTAGATAGCCAAGATAGTTTCTGCTAGCTAATGAGGCGATACAGTGAGCTAGGTAGCATGTTTTCAGAAAATGTTCCTACCCAGTGCCCACCAAATAAAAATGTATACCATTGTGTGTCATTAGCTGTTGGAAGTGTTGCATAATGTATGCGTCACCTGTTATCACATGTACGTAAGCAGATGGTCACCAAAGTATTCCCAACACCTGTTTGACTACAGGAGAGCCACTCCTGGCCATTTCCCAAATCAAAGGTGTTGTGGTGGGCTATAAGGTGATCACCTAGCAACAGAAGCCATGGGTGGACTTCAAATTTCCACTAATGTTAGAAAATGTCACAAAATTATGCTCATAAAAGCTTACAGACTACGTTTATCAACAAATTTATCTACACTTCAAATAGTCTATCTTTGCAATGTTTGGGGTACCTTGTACCTGTACGAGATACTGTTTACAAGCACTAACCAGAGTATAAAAGTAACAGTTATTTACAGCACCTCTGAGTGAGTATGCACAAGGGTCAAAGTGTATTTAACACTTCCACTGATTCCATTCATTATAATATGCAATAATTATTACATAATACTCTGACAACACCATGTAATATTATGAAAACTAATATTTGTAATATTAATTTTTACAAACTAATGCCCCTTGGAGATTAATACAGTATATCTCATCTCATCATTAAATGTTTTTAATACATCATGATTTTTAAGTACCAGGTTAAAGCTGCAGTAGGCAAGTTCGAAAATATACAAGGCAAAGACTTCCCCCTTTTGCTCTCCTCCCTCTTATCTCTCTCCTAAGCCCCTCCCACCAAATGATGCTCCAGTGCACGTGCGGAGACAGGCAGACAGGGAGGGGTTTATTCTAGGGGGAGGATATTTTACTTGTAGATAGTTGCCCTGATTGGTAGCTACATTGCTAGCCCTAATAAATTGGTTTTTGGAAGACCGGCTTGAGATTTTTTGACAGCCTAATACAGAGCCCAGGACACACACAGAACACTTTTTTCCTCAGAACGCTTGATTTATTGATAGCTGCTGGAATGTAAATGAGCATATTTTGTAATTTTGCCTCAATTATATTGAAAGAATCTTGCCTACTGCACCTTTAAGTAGCCCATCTTGCTAGTGGGTCAGGGGGCAAGGTCAGGGCTGGAGCTGGCAATCTCTGAGGTCCAAAAGCCCTGCTCCCTGACCTTCAGCCCTATATAACTGGGACTGTCTGTGTCTCTGCAAGATTATGCATGCCTTTCAGTCGTTGTCCCCATTCCACGTGCGCTGTCTGACTGGCCGATTTCTCACTCACCTTAGGAAACTTGGCTATGACCCTGTCTCTGCTCACTGGTGCAGAGAATTGCATCTTTCCGTTCTCCATCTCTTGTTTGCTAATGCGTAGGTGATTGCTACCTCGACGCCTGCGGACAAAGCAGATGGCATTTTATGATAGAGGCAGCGAATTGGTCGCACTTTGCTGCACGGCCTTCAGTTGCATCACTTCAATATGACCCCTTTCCTCGCTGCCACCCTAAAACCAGAATTGTTTTACATAAACATGCCACCGCCCGCTTTCTTTGCCAGGCACCCAATCTGCCCACACCTCTCTTCTCATTGTACTCATCAATTCCAGATTGTTCACCTTTCTCTGTGCCTGCCGGTCCTGCACACTCTCGCTGAATATCAGACTTCTCTCCTAACCAGGGTATAAAATTAACTTCTTCACTCACTGGCCAGAGTGGCTTGTGGATTCTAAAAATCATTGTCCATTTTCAACATTTTACCAGCCACATTACCTTTCACAATATAACACACCCTGGTTGGTTACCAGCCAAATTGGCCGCTAGAGTAGAAAATCACAAAACCAGCCACAACATTTTTTTTACCAGCATTTGTCTGGTGGTTGGTGTTAATTTAACACCCGGGCCTGCTCCTAACTTTTGCAATACATACAGTGCTTTCGTTCACTTCATTTTTTTCCTATTATCAGCGAGGAATCGAGGAAGATCGTGGGATGCTCAAGTTGAAAACTGGACAGTGGTGGACTAATCATCTAACGTGCCCAGTCAATCGGTACAATAATAATAATAAAGCAACTGTACTTCAGTACTAAACAGTAAACGATAATGTAAACATTCTGAACAAGAGTTAACGTTAGTAAACCATCTCGGTACTTTAACTTACTGAGCTCAGAAATTATGAAATACAATAGTAGCTAACGTTAAACAAAGTCCAATGAAAGATACAACGGTAGCGTTATATGTTATTCTTCTGCATAATAGTAATTTGCACTTAAAACTGCAGCGAACGCCTCGATGATGCTCAGCTTAGCGCTGATTCGGTCATTTATC
Organism: Ilyophis sp. 1 JC-2022; assembly: GCA_022702515.1. Classification (NCBI taxonomy): domain Eukaryota; kingdom Metazoa; phylum Chordata; class Actinopteri; order Anguilliformes; family Synaphobranchidae; genus Ilyophis; species Ilyophis sp. 1 JC-2022. The sequence goes on along the minus strand of CM040394.1, from coordinate 8,819,187 downwards.
TTGCTTGAAATAACACCGGGCCTCTGAAGAAACAGCTGATCAAACTCAAGTGATGGTAATTAAAGTACTTACTATCGCGTGTCACTCTGCCGTGTTTTCAGTGCGATTGTCCAGCTAAAAAAACAAATTTGTTGTTGTTTGGCTGCTTAAACAAGGTAGCTTTGCAAAGCAAGTCCTTTCCAGCTTTGCAAAGAGTGCATCGGTTTCAGTCAGAATCTCCATGGCAACCGAGCAGGACTGTCCAACGTGTCACGTGACAAGACGGAGAATTCGATCACGTTTGACGTACAAGATGGAGGATTGTGCATTCTAGACAATTTTAGCTGCCAAGTATATCGTATGCAAAGCCATTGTTGGCACTTTGCAAATTACGTTTACTTTAAACAACCAATTTGCTGACTCGCATATGGCGTTTAAACGGTCGACAAGTTTGATGGGAATTTAACACTATATTCGCCAGCGATTGCGGAAACATTGCAGGGCTGAGGCGTTAGATAAGGAATAAAAAATGTGCAGTCTCATCTTGCTTATGTCCTGACCATTTTGGCACGCCCCGGAGCAGGCATATATTTTATTATTCCAACATATCGCGAGATGATTGTAACATGCGGGCAGTTTCTCATATGTAATTTATGCGTGTAATTCCAGTAAGTATCCTCCATGTTTTTTGTAGCAATGACTCATCATATGACATATGAAAGGACTGCGACAGTTATCTGCCTCGCCACGGAAAAGACTGCCTGAGAAAAGCTATTGGTTTCTGTGCATCAACAGCTGATGTGTTTGTAAAACAGATTTGGCTGTTATATTTGGTTCAGAAAATGAAACTATGTCAACTTATTTCACAATTATTTTAGAAAATCTAAATAGAAGCAATAGAAATACACTAATCACATTATATGTTTTCATTTAACCTAAAATAGAATGCTATGCCAAGTTTATCTGTTGGCCTAGGTCAGGGGTAGGCAACCCTGGTCCTAGAGAGCCGCAGGGTCTGCTGGTTTTTGTTGTTACTCACCACTTAATTGGTCAATTAGAGCAGTTGATTACACAGTTAACTCACCTCACCTGGTTTCTTTGGTCTAATTAGTTGCTGTGTTTAAGGTGAAAACAAAAACCAGCAGACCCTGCGGCTCTCTAGGACCAGGGTTGCCTACCCCTGGCCTAGGTAGTGATGTCCAATCGAAAAGGGCAGGCGTGGTTGTGGGTTTTTGGTTTAGCCCAGCTACGATAGGCCCACCTGATTCTACTTATCAAGGTCTTATCATTGAAGATCATGATTATTAGTTGAATCGTGTCGTTTTTTTGGGGTAAGATTGGGTAAGACCCCTGACCTAGGTACCGGAGCACCAATATGCGTCGACCCTCTTGGCCAGTGGTATCCTACTGCTGTTTTTCATTTCTACCTATTACTGATTGGTTGCTGTCATTGGGTGCGTTCCTCCAATATTCTTCACTCCTCACCTCCTTTCCTCCACTCGTCTCCTACAAGAAAGTATACAAAACATCCTGTACGTATCAAGTGCAAGTGCTTGCATGTACAGTTGTATCTGACATTGCGGTATACATTGAAACATGAATTCATATGTAACCATTAATATGTAATCAGCAACATTAGATTAGAACACAAAAGATCGGTTTCCGGGCCACGAAGGAGAGGAGGTGGTAGTGGAGGAAAAGAAGAGGCATTTTTTTGAGTATTGGGACGCGCTCGTTGATTGGCCAGAGGTCCCACGGTGTATCTAACATATGTAAATATTAGTGTTTGATTAGAGGGGAAGAATGGAAACCAGCAGAGCCAGGTTTGAGTTTTTCTACCACAGCAGGTTACTGTGCCCTTGAAAATAGGCTACTGTCATTCCCAAGGAGATAACTGGAGGGGATTGACAGCTGACATTTGAAGGGGAAATGGCTCACTTGAGATAAATACATTGAGGAAGTCAAACAGAGTAATTTTTTGTTTCCAGTTTTGCCCCAAAATGTAATTTCCCAACAAGGCAGCCTACTAAAAAAGATCAGTCCCCTCCCCCCTCCCAAACCACCATAACAGTTAGCTACATGTTGGCATCATGCCTTGCAATGAAGTCATCTTTTTTAATTACTTAATTTATCTCTTGATGATGATTCCAGTAGATTAGACCAGGTATGTGAAGGGTTAATAAGAAGAATAAAAATGGCTGCTGTTATTAGCCAGGCATGTTCTAAATAAGTTTGTTAAATGCGTATGACCGTGTTTATTCACATGAACATGGAGTTTGCATGTAGAGAGAGAGCTGACAAGCACACACACACACACACACACAGACATAAAATCACACAGTTAACAAGGTACCAGGTATCAGTGTTTCCTCGAAGCTTCGTAGCACTTTGGTTGTGTCCCCTGTGTTAAACTAGACACAAACTCATCTTGTGGTACAAGAAGCCCTAATGTGAATACACTACCAAAAATGGAGATGGTCACGTGACTGATGCTGCACGATTAGCCAATTTCTATTCCTGTGCAAAGCTTCATGATGGAGAGAGAGGTTGCATGTGTAAGCTTCAGTGTGTTAACCCCAGTGTGTTCGGTTTACTTTTTAGCACTTTTGAAACTGCTAGGGTGACACTTACCCAGGTCATTATTGGGATTTTAAAGCAATCCTGAATCATGTTTATCTGTGAAATTTATGTCTGGTTTGAACTGAAACAAGGTTTTCATGCAGTAGATTATTGATATTTATTCTTTTGAACTGACATTCTCAATTACTTGTCATCTTTTTTTATTACATTCATAGAAACCATATCAGCAAAAAGACAAAGCAAAGACAGATAATAAACAACAGATAGAAACACAAACACTGACCAAATTTACACCGGTTTAGTCACACAAAAGTGTCATTCCTCTTTTACTGAAAGTTTAAAACGGGGTCATTTTGACCAGAACCAAACACAAGGGTTAAGAATATGTGCAGCACCAGTGGCTAGTTTCTCAAGGCATAAGAGAAACATGCCGCTTAGCTTTCCTGTACTTATTTCTTTATGTTTTATCACAATTAACACCCTTGCCATTTTAAATAAGGATGGCCCATCAAACAATTGCTTCTAATGCCCCTGCAGTACAGTGCCTTTGTTCATCATCATCATCCATCAACCCGCTTATTCCTTATTCAGGGTCACGGGGGGTGCTGGAGCCTATCCCAGCATGCATTGGGCGAGAGGCAGGAATACACCCTGGACAGGCCGCCAATCCATCACAGAGCACTCACACCATTCACTCATACCTATGGGCAATTTAGAGTCTCCAATTAGCCTAACCTGCATGTTTTTGGACTGTGGGAGGAAACCGGAGTACCCGGAGGAAACCCACGCTGACACGGGGAGAACATACAAACTCCACACAGAAAGGCCCTCGGCCGGGATTCGAACTCGGTACCTTCTTGCTGTAAGGCGACAGTGCTAACCACTGCACCACCGTGCCGCCTTAGTACCTTTGTGAACTAATCAAATTAAATTTCAATTATAGCAAAGAGATCGTTCTAATGAAGATAATTTGTGTAACCCAAAGAGAGTGACAACTTTTTAATTTTATTATTAGAACATTAGATAGTGATGTCATGTGATGTGTGCAAATAAAATGGCATTGCATTTTCTCCAAGCAAGTATATTTAAATAAGCTAAAGGTGCTAAAAGGTGAGCCTCATTTAAATCCTGATTTTGTAAAATGATTAAAAAAGGATAAAGATAATTAAGGCTTATCTGTTTCTCAAAGTTCACAGCTCTTGGTCAGCAGCTGTGTGTGTGCGTGCGTGCGTGTGTGTGCGTGTGTGAAGACTTTAAGGGTATGTGCATTCTCTATGTAATAACCCTCAAAGTGTGATTATTGTGTGTGATATCATTTTTATGTGAGAGAAAGCTGTACTTGGCACAATGCATTGTAAGAAAACATGATTATATAATGCTTTGCTTATTAACATTTTTGGCTAGTTTTTTTGGGAGTACTTTTACATTTTGCTTTTAACAAAGTATTGCTTTTTATACTCAATGAATGCTGTTTTAATCTGTCCATCAGGATTGTGGGCAATTCATAAAATGAAAACTCTAAAGTCTGTCTGCTACGCATATAAACGAATAAAAAAATGAAATGAATCAAAAATCAACTAATTAAATGCAAAAATTCTCATGGAACCTTAGGGACATTTTTCGATTCATGAGTTCAGTTCGAATTAATTTCCTGAATTGACTGAATTTAAGTGTAACCCTGTTAACCCTGCCTGGAAGAGCAGGCGGTATTTGAGCCCAGCAGTGAAGGAAAAGAGACCAGACGTGTGGCTTGTGTTGGAGCAGCGGCATGTAACTGAGGAGATGCGTATAACAGGTGTGTAGTGGAGGATTGTTTCAAATACATTTAAAGATTTTTTTGATTGGTTTAGATGGGGGGTCATGCTCAGATCATGTTTGGGCAATGGACCTGGGTTCTGAAAGTCATTTCATTTTCAACCACTAGGAGGCAGCTGGAAATCAGACAGTGATCTGTGTGGGCTGATTTCTCTGCCCAGCACTTGTACTTGCATTCTCTGTGTTATAATTGGGCTTTGTGAGCGTGAGGAGGTGCACAATACACAACGTGTAGACATTTTCTATTTAGACAGAATTATCTTTGTGAGCTTTAATGTCAGTATTTGAAAATAAATATGAATAAATATAAATTAAATATGAATATATTTTGTAGTAGGTAGTGAAGCTGTAAGTGTGGAAGCCAATGAAAAAAGCTGAATTTTTACCTCTACCAACTCAATCAGAGAGTGGGTTCGATTTAATGTGCGCCGTTGCGCCCACATTGGTGATGCTCCCCGGCGAACACAGGTGAAGGAGGGGCTTTCTTGTTTATTTAAATCGAACAGGAACTGGCACAAACATGGCTCAACAAGCCAACCCAGCCGTAATCGCTCTGAGGTTGTCGTCATCATAACATTGCGCCGCCTTTAAAATCGCACGCAATCAGTGCTAATCCGGTTAACCGAATCGAACCAGAGATTGTGAAAGTGGCATAAAAAGTACCTCAGAAAGGCTTGCAGACTTCCATCCAAACTATTAAATGTGGGTTTAACTGTGGCTTTATCCTCAGACATCACAGCCCGCTTATGATCAAACTTATTGTAATTAATTACATGGTGTATTATAATTATAATTAAAAAATATATTGATGGGGTGTGCTGAGAAGGGTGCTACTAGGAAAGTCATCTTTCTTGTGTTTTTTTACATAACATTACTGGAATTTAGCAGACGCTCTTACCCAGAGAAGACAGCGAGAAGTGAGAAGACAAGTGCGTAAATCGGGGTTAAGAACTACAGTATCTTTAGCGGTGGGAGGTAAATACTCAGAAACCACCAATGTGGAAACCTAGGATTGAGTGTAAACTAGTTAGGCCTGTTAGGGAGAATACACAGGGAGCGCACAGTACGAAAACACAGCAAGTAAAACTTAGCAAAATAACAATATTGCAGTGCAAAGAATATCAATAAAACAGCGTAAACGGCAAAATAGACGTTATATGCAGGAACACATGAAACTCTGGCAGACACAGCTGCCATCCAGAATCACCAACACGATCGTGATTTTGTTCTAGGAAAGATTGCTTTGTAAAGTGTGTGATTGGTCTGTTCCTTCCATGTAAACACAGGGATTAGCATTTAAAAATGTTAAAAATGCAAGTGTCAGTTATTATGCATGTTCTTCATTTTGCACATAAATTCATCTGCATTTTTCAACCAGACTGGATTGATGGCAAGAGATCAAAGATGAACTGTTCTGAATTGATTATACATTTAAAACATAATTATCCATTGTCAGGTCATTATTTATAATTGTGTTATTGTGTTGAGCTTGCTGTGCAAGGTCCATGGTCTTTGTCAGTCACTGTATTGCTTGTCTCATTAGTGCACTGTTCTGTTTGTTTTATTACCATGCATTCATTTACTCTAATACATTGTGCCTGTCCGTTGGAAAGGATGTTGAAATACAATAAGTAATGTTCCATTGATTGATGTGCTTTCATGGACTTCTGTACTTGGCCACATAGCGCTTTGAAGACCGCTGGCTGATTTCTACATGAAGGAAGGAAAGGGAATGATTGGCTGCTGAGGGAACAGTTCACTGCTGACATTCTTAGTAAAGGGAGATTTAGAAGAGCTTTTTTTTAAAATATTTTTTATATTCATTATAGGAATCGGCAAAGCGAACTACAATGCACTTTCCAGCTTCAGTTCTGGCAGTAGAGCAAGGCATCACAGGTGGAAATGAGCAAAAGGTAAATTCCACACAAATGTCAGGATGCAGTTCTTTGCACAGAGGGTTGCCAGTGTGTGGAACTGGTTGCCAGGTCACACAGAAGAAGCAGAGAACCTGGTCCCAGTGGGGTGCCCTGGTCCCAGTTTGAATCAGTGCTGGTTTCTCTAGTTTGTAGGTAAATGTTGGAGAATGAATGACATGTTCTAGATACTCATTATATATTATGTTCTAGATGGGCTGAATGGCCTGTAGAACATTCAGTAGCTCAATCCCTTTTTTTGAAGAATGCAAAACATTCAGAGTTACCACATGCCTGTGGTGCCATACATCACATGCTTACACGGGGTAGGTGAACTGTACGCAGTCCTCAAGCTAACGTCATTCTGCAGTTCAAGCCTTTGAGCATTGAGCTGTGGCCACAGAGTAGACTGGTTCAGATCACATGCCATGAGAACCTATGACCGTAAGGTGATGTCATCACGCAAACGCAGCCTGGATGTAACAGCTAATGAAAACTTCCACATTCCTACGCAACTTGCAAAACACACACAGAATTAGCTCTTTGTGTGCGATGAATGAGGTAACTTAGAATACTACCGTGCCAGTGCAGTTCTTCTTTATCATAACCTGCAGGTTTTGGCTTTATCTGCTGTTGTTTCTCTGCTCCGATAATTGAACTGTAACTCTGAGCCCCACTCTCTCCCCGCTCTCAAAATGTATTCTACAAAGGAATGGCGCGTCATGTTCTTTTGACAGCTTCTGATGTCAAGGAATGGACAGGCTAGCCAATCAGGAAGGTCGATAACTAGCCCTACGAAAAGGTAGTTTGTGTTGGCAGGGTGGAGCTTGCAAGCTGTTGGGCTTTGAAAACTGAATCGGGATATGAATTGGGCCATTTAAATTTTTTCATTTTTTTGGTCATTTTTGCACAGCTTCCTTTCCACTTACAAACCTTGGCTCGTTCATACTGTACAGGCCCGTTACTCAAATTACAGTCCTCGAGGTCCGAGAACTGCTCGTTTTCCACCCTCCCCTTCACTTGGGAGTCAGGTGTGAAGACAGTCTGGCCAGTCAAAAGCGCCAATTATTTGTTCAGTTAACTACCTGGGAGAAAAGAAAACCCGGGTGGGATTTGAGTATCCATGCTGAACAGCTTTTAGTGTTGAGGTCATTTGAATTCTCCCCTCAGCATGTTGAGTGATAGAATAGAATAGAATAGAATAACTTTTATTTTCCCGTTAGGGAACTTCAGTTGTTGCCCCAGCAACAACAAAAAAAGACATAGACATAGTTTTGTGATGCCTTTGTTTAGTGGGGGTGAGCATGTACTAGCCAGCAGTGGAGAGAGAGAGGTGTGTATATATGGCGATGGCTCATTCATTCCCCCACCGACAGAGAGGGGTGAGGCTGGCATTGGGCCAATAGGAGAGCAGGTGAGAGAGGAGTGAGGCTGGCATTAAGCCAATAGGAGAGCAGGTGAGAGAGGGGTGATGCTGCATTGGGCCAATAAAGAGAGCAGGTGAATAAGGAAAGCGGGATGGGTAAAGGGTGTCTTTATTTTTTTTTAAAGAAGCAAAGGAAGCTTTTTTTAAATCGCCCGCCCCCAAAAACTACCTGTCTTTGTCATGCTTTGTGCACTTGGAACATTTTCCTGAATAGATTGAGTCTGTATCGTTTTTGTGAATTAACTCAAAGCCAAGATCTGCAATATTATAACCGAGGAGTATAGGTGATTTTAATCCCTCTGTTTACTTCTACGTCTGCTCCTGCTACCACTGCGTTTATACTGTGACACTTCAGTATGTTTTTTTCTATTGATTATGTCTGTAATGCTCATGAGTACCTGACTGCTGCCTCTTCAAGTTTCTTGTTAAAGAGATTTTAATATCAAAGAGACAACCTGCATAAATAAAAGATAAATTAAATAATGATAATGTTATTCTGGTTGATTAAACATTAAGAACAGAATAACACAATTTTTTTGTGTCAAGCTGTGCATACATGCATTAACCAGAGGCATAAACTGGGATGGTAGCCAGAAGGCTTCTGGGGGCTGTAGTCTGTGTTGTGCGACTGTAGTCCTTTTGGACTGCAGACTGGAATATCACTGTGGCCTTGTAAGACCCTGTAAGGTCTTTTTACCATGATCAATCACCAAAGAACATTCTGTTCAGGTGCAGCCAGGCAGGTGGACTGTGGTGAATCGTAATTGTTTTTACTTTGTCTGCGGCGGTCACCTCCCCGCCCACACACTGCTGTGAAAGAGGAACTCTGTGTAGGCCACACACAATCATCTTCTTCTTTTTCTAAAATGATTATAATTACTTGTCGCTTTTCGTTCTCCTTTTTTATTCCTCATACAGATGCATTTATTTCCTCAGTATGCGCTCCTGCAGGATGTAGCTGAAGTGTTGAAGTGTGCAGGATGTATGCGCTCCTGCAGGATGTAGCTGAAGTGTTGAAGTGTGCAGGATGTATGCGCTCCTGCAGGATGTAGCTGAAGTGTTGAAGTGTGCAGGATGTATGCGCTCCTGCAGGATGTAGCTGAAGTGTTGAAGTGTGCAGGATGTATGCGCTCCTGCAGGATGTAGCTGAAGTGTTGAAGTGTGCAGGATGTATGCGCTCCTGCAGGATGTAGCTGAAGTGTTCCCTCAATCTTACTCCAGGATGGTCGGTCCCCATGACGCTCACAAGATCTTGCTCCGAACGGCATTATGCGCGGGGTTTTTTCCTGCTTCTCTTGACAATAATAATGGACGGCAACTATTACCAAAGTCCAGAATGGTCTTAATATGTTACGCCTGGGCCTGGCTCAGCTTCTTCACTGGGACTGGCCTTGTGTCATAAACATCTGCTGGGCCGTAGGGAAGAAGGCGCTCTCACTGATTTAGGTCCCAGCCACGTGTGGTCCAACCAGGCTAAAATGAATGGTAGTGTCCAACCAGGCTAAACCAGGGGAGGCACGTGTGGTGCTGTGTCCAACCAGGCTAAACCAGGGGAGGCAACCCTGATCCTGGAGTGTCGGTGACGTTTCTGGTTTTTGTTCCATCTGAGCTTGATCACAAGAGTTTGATGGATGATTAAAAGTCTGAGCCAGAATAATCTTAACGGTGAAACGCTGAGTGCCTCCAGAACAGCTCTTTTTACCTCAGTCCATGTTCCAGATTTGGGTGGATTTCGGGTTTTATTCAGTGCAGTTATCCAGCTAACTCTGTAATCCTGCTTTCTGGAACAGGCCCCAGCACAAGGCCACTTGCATCCATTAAACCTGATTTAATTGAAATTAACCCAGCTGTGTAATTCTCGGGACCATCTCTGGCACTCCAGGACCACGGTTGCCTACCCCTGATCTAAACTGAGATAATGTATGGCCAAAGAGCACCAATCAAAATGAGAGGCCGATCCCCCCACTCAATGAGCAATCATGTTGCAGAGGAGGGGGAAGTCCTCCTTGCCATTGCTGTATACTTATCTCAGTTAGTCTCGCAGAGAGAGAGAGGTCTGACTCATCGCTGCTGAGGGAAGGAAAGCGTAATTCAGAGGGTCGATTAGTCTCCATGGGATCCAGTCAGTGTGTTGGTGAGGCTTTTGCTTAGAGCTACAGTCGTTTTGGAAAACACAGGGTGACCTATTTCAAATGTCCACTGAGTTATCCATCCATATCTACTGCATATCTGGCAGCAGAGTGATGGTAAAGGCTTGTTTGATACGTCAGACCATTTAGCCAACCATGTGTTTCATACTGTTTCAGCTAAATCTAGTCTCACACCACAATTCCCATAGAGATCCATTCAAATGCAGAGAGGTTATAGTATCACTTGTAAGAGAACCAGAAAATAAGATATCAAGAGTATATTGATATTGTTGGGTCACAGACATCAGGAAGTCATGGCATGCAAAGGATATGCGACCAAATATTAAAAATGATTACTGTATTCTACATTATGTTAAACTATCCAATATTTTTTGATGCCCGGAAATGGGGGGGGGGGGGGCTATGTACAAAAGGTTCTATAATTTATGGTTCATCCAATATGGATGAAAATACCCTCAAATTAAAGCTGACAGTCTGCACTTGTCTCCTTTCAAACTCAAAGTGCTAGAGTACAGAACCAAAATAACAAAACGTGTCACTGTCCAATGAATTATGGTACTTGCTGCATATGAAACGCATACAGTAAGTGCCACATGGTCATATGTAATCCTGAACTTCATTGGCCAGTACTGGTCATGATTAGCCATTAAGGAACTTTTTTTGCAAATCAGGTAATGTCACATTTACATGCATTTTCTTTTTCATTGAAATAAATGCTATGCAGAACTAACGCAGGAACCAGATATAACTAACAGAGTAAGCATTGCTGGCTGTGTGTTTCAATGTGCTTTAAGTCACATCTCTGCACCTATAAGAATGATCTTGGTCAGTAAAATGGAAAAAAAGGTGCAGAACATTTTAATCTGCTTTATAGGTCCAATATTAATGGATGTTATATTGAACTATTGCCTTATTTAAAATTGGTGGGTCATAGTATTTATTTATTCTCCTAAAGAGAAATAATATTATCTTTTTCTCTAAATTGTAATACAAAACCCCACTTCCATTTGAAGGAGCAGCTAGGGCCAAGCCAGTTAAATTCAGAGAATATTTATCAATTTAAACTATTATAAAGTAGCCATATCCACACATCACCGATGAGATCACCTTCGTTTGAACGAGCACCTGGGGCCAAGCCAGTTAAATTCAGAGAATATTTGAATATTTATCGATTTAAACTATTATAAAGTAGCCATATCCACACATGACCGATCACAGATCACTTTTGTTTGAAGGAGCACCTAGGGCCAAGCCAGTTTAATATTTATTAATGTAAATGATTATAAAGTAGCCATATCCAAAAAAATACCCTTCTTCTAAAATGTGTCTGTTCCTCTTTCACAATTTGCTGCTTCCCAGCAGAACAAAAACAATTTATATTTCCGTGTTTTATTTCTTCTAAAATGGTCGACCTACATTTGTAATTCTAGCCTCAGCAGAATGAAAGCCACAGCCGTACCTATGCAGTAGCACAGATACATTGCTATCAATAGTATGTTTTAATTATTTACAGAACCATTTGTTTTGACAGCCTGTGCAGGTAACATATTCCATTGAAATGATGATTTATTGCTCTAGTCGCCAAAATGCGTAATAGACCTTTTAAAAACATTTATTTCAATATCATACTCAAATATGGGAACATGTTAATACACATTTGGTAATGCAAGGTGATGTAAAATTGATTAAAAGTTCAATGCGTCTTGCTGTTTTACTGGTTTTCTCAGCCGTGGGGGTTGTCTGTTGTCACTGAAAGACTTTCTCATCAAAATCATTCAAACAATATCCTTCTTCCAAGATTTAATCAAAAACTTATCGCTTGTAATTTGGGAAATTACATTGTACAAATTTGCTGCATTCAGGAACATTTTAGGAACTTGTGAAGCAAGCTTTTCAGGAACATATTAAGCAAGAATTCTGTGGTAAAGTCAGCCACTACTGTGGAATTTTTTTCATCAATTCTGAGAAGTAAACCTATTGCGTGCTCCTCCTGGTCGAGGTATTTCAAAAAAGCTTTTGACTAAGAAGTCAAATGCAGCAATATCCTTCTTAGACAATTCTTTCTTTACAATTTGCAGCTTCCCCAGTAGAAATGAAACAAACAATTTACTTTTTTTGTACTCCTTTTACATTTTCTTAACCTTTTTAAAATTATTTCTAAAAGGGTCGACCTACATTTGTAATTTAAGGCATCGCAGACGGCTTCCGCAACAGAATCACAGACTCAACTGTGAACAATAGTAAACGGCTGTTGAGCGCACATTTAGTAAATTTATGTCCTTATTGTTTGCAGTTAGCATTAAAATATGGCACTTACGTTATTAAAACCAACAAGGTATTGCAGTCCTTTGAGTTCTGCTTGATCCTAATCTTTTACCTGGATGTTTTCTCGTCTTGCCCTATTGAAACTGGGTGACCAATTTATATTCTTTAAAAAATATATATATATATATATATATTTTTTTTTACTAGAGGACTCAGGCTGGCTTCAAAGCAGCAGTGTTGGACCATGTCGCAACAGGCAAACAAGTCGAAATTCAGTATCCTGTCAATTACAGAGGGTTTCCTGTAAGCGGTGGCATGCCTACGAAAGGGCACTAAGGACGAAGGTCTTCTGCAATCATGCCGTCATCTTCGTCAGACCTAGAAAACGCTTTTGAGTAATCAAGGAGAAGCCCCCTCCACACCACACCCCCCCCCCCCCCACCCCCTCCACACCCCATCGCCTCACAAAACACATCTACAAGCCAAGTCAACATTTCAACATTTGCTTTATTTACTAATATTGTTCTTGTTATATATCTTTTTCTTAAATCAGTTTTTTTAATTATTTTTTCAAAGTGGACATCTTGGAAAATCAAACCTTAAGCCCTTAGCTGCTGTTAGCACATCATACTGCTCCTCCGTTTGAGAGGAAGAGAGAAGTGGACAAGCGCTCACCCTCTATCTCGCTCCAACACTTGGTGATTCCAGTCTTCATCTGCAGAGAGTGTGTGTACTTGTGATTATATGCTCCTAATGTATTATATATTTTCCTTCTCCAATAGTGTCACTTCCCTCCCTGCCACGGAGGCCCACCCCATTCTCTCGGCGCCATTCTGTGTCCATATCCCTTCTAGCATTCTATTTACCTGCGAATGCTTTGAATTATGTGAAACAACCAGTCTGTGTAAATTCTTCCAAAGCCAATGCAGCCTTTTCCTTATATATATCATATTTATATATGTTTATGAATTTATCCGTTTTCAATAAATACCTTTCAGATAATAACTGTACAATCGCACACAGTGTTTGTTTTTGATACTATACTTTTCGGGGGATTTTTTTATTTTTTTGGGAACTGAAACAAACAAACCGAATAAAACTGGTAAAAATCCGAAACTGAAATCATGCATTTTGCCCCTCTCTCTCTCTCTCAATAAAAAAATTTAAAGAACTTTTACTTTTTTATTTACACTGAAATTGGCACTCTTCTCATTTTTACTTCTTTTTAATTTAGTTTGGAACTTGGGACTTGTATAGAATGTATGAATAACTTAATGGCTGCCATCAGCTGCATGGAGAATACTCTTAGAAAATCAAATACACACTCGCAGTAAATTGCAAGTTTGCACATCCTTTTTTGTAAAAATAAAAGCAACAATAAAAAGTAATATGACCAAGGACAAAAACATATTTTCAGCTTTTCTCGAGCCCTGACCCAAATCGCCCACCCACACATACACACGCAAAAAAAAAGTGTTGCAGGCATCAATTTATTTTAAATCTTGGCAGTTTTTGCCTTTGGGGAATGGAACCCTGTCAAATCAGTCAAATCCTCTTTCCACAGAATCTGGTTTCTCGCTCTCTTCCCTCTCTTCCCTCTCTCTGTTTTTTGCATGTTATTCGCCAGCAGATAAAAAGCTATTGACTTAAGTTTTAAAAACCTTTCTGAGAGCAGCACGGTTTAAAACAGGTAAATTAGACTAAGCAGAAAAAGAAACTGGATAAAGTGACTCATGTTAAATCCAGTGACTGATTGGTAAAGAAGAAGGGGGAGTGTAGCCTTGTGATTCCCGATGTTTCCACGTCAAACAGGCGATTGACAGTCCCAAATCCCAAGGCATTGCATGTTAACGAAAGTGTGTGTTTGTGTGTGTGTGTGTTTGTGTTTGTGTGTGTGTGTGGCTGTATATTCAGCGCAGACACATTAATTCCAAACTCCAGGCTATTTTTTCCAGACACTTCTTTTTTCATCAAGTGAGAGCATCTGTTTGCATCTGTAATCCCCACCCCAGAATAAGCCCCTCCCCTCTGACCTGAAGAGGCGTGACTGACGGCACGTGGGGGCAGGCCCCAGCCACGCCCACACTCCCAACCCTAGCACAGCCCGATGTACTTGAGATTGTTCTGTATGATGACGTCCGTGACGGCGTCGAACACAAACTGAATGTTGCTGGTGTCCGTGGCACAGGTGAAGTGAGAGTATATCTCCTTGGTCTCCTTGTTGCGGTTGAGGTCCTCGAACTGACGCTGGATGTAGACGGCCGCCTCCTCGTAGGTGTTCTGGCCCTTGTAGTCGGCGAAGCAGACGGTCAGCGGGATGCGCTTGATCTTTTCGGCCAGCAGGTCCTTCTTGTTGAGGAAGAGGATGAGGGAGGTGTTGACGAACCAGTTGTTGTTGCAGATGGAGTCGAACAGACGTAGGCTCTCCGCCATTCGGCTCTGAGAGAGAGAGAGAGGAGGAAGAGAGAGGGAGATGGTTGAGCATTTGAATTTTTAAATTAAACTTATTGAACAACTTTTTTCACTCATTTAACTACGAACAACAAGACAGGAATCTTGTATTCTTCATCAGAATCACATGGTCACAATTGGGAAGGGCAGAGGGAGAGAGAGATTAATGGTGGTACATCCACAAAAACACACAATTACTCAAACGTGGGCTCACAAAAACACCTTCAGTGATCCTTCAACCTCTCCTGAAGGGGGAGGGGGGGAGAGAGAGAGAGAGGGAGAGAGAGAGGGAGAGGGAGAGACGGATTTTTAAGCATCTTTAGCTTTCACTGTGCCGTCAGCGTTAGGTAAGTCGATATCCGCCACGCCGTAGAACCAGTGACGCAATTAAAATCGATCAATTTTCCAATCGGGTTAGTCTGCGTGAAATCATATGCCTGACGCCAATGCCTGTTCCAATAGTGGCGAGTCGTGGCCACATTGCCACACGAACAGAGAGAGGAATTAGGAGTTTGATAGACAGGTCTTTCGAGCCAATAAAAAAAACACTAAGCACCACTGGCCCCACCTCTGCAGACAGATGAATTATTCAGTAAAGTTAACAGCCTCATCTGTGGTCATTTAGAGTACTTAAAAGCACCGTACTTACTGCATGTAAAAAAATATATTTATAAATGAATAATTGATCCCCTTGAATGAATCTTTCCCCTTTTGCTTTACATAAATAAAATAATATATTGGTTGCTTTCATGGAAGTATTTACTGAGGCAACGTTTATTATCTAAACTATAAAAACAATGGCAGATTCGGAGGCCCGAGCGACTTTTGGTGTGAAAGTTTTTGAACGTATTTTTGTAAAACAAATCAATAAATGAGGAAAAGAAAAGGCAGTGAGTGAGCAGTACTCTCGGTAACGGCTCTCGCGCGCGTGACTCTCACTAAAGGAACGGCAGGGAGTGAGCAAGCCGCTCGGTAACGGCTCTCGCGCGCGTGACTCTCACTAAAGGAACGGCAGGGAGTGAGCAAGCCGCTCGGTAACGGCTCTCGCGCGCGTGACTCTCACTAAAGGAACGGCAGGGAGTGAGCAAGCCGCTCGGTAACGGCTCTCCCGCGCGTGACTCACTAAAGGAAGGACAGGGAGTGAGCAGTACTCTCGGTAACGGCTCTCCCGCGCGTGACTCTCACTAAAGGAAGGACAGGGAGTGAGCAGTACGCTCGGTAACGGCTCTCGCGCGCGTGACTCTCACTAAAGGAACGGCAGGGAGTGAGCAAGCCGCTCGGTAACGGCTCTCGCGCGCGTGACTCTCACTAAAGGAACGGCAGGGAGTGAGCAAGCCGCTCGGTAACGGCTCTCGCGCGCGTGACTCTCACTAAAGGAACGGCAGGGAGTGAGCAAGCCGCTCGGTAACGGCTCTCGTGCGCGTGACTCTCACTAAAGAAACGGCAGGGAGTGAGCAGTACGCTCGGTAACGGCTCTCGTGCGCGTGACTCTCACTAAAGAAACGGCAGGGAGTGAGCAGTACGCTCGGTAACGGCTCTCGTGCACGTGACTCTCACTAAAGAAACGGCAGGGAGTGAGCAGTACGCTCGGTAACGGCTCTCGTGCGCGTGACTCTCACTAAAGAAACGGCAGGGAGTGAGCAGGTCGCTCGGTAACGGCTCTCGCGCGCGCGTGACTCTCACTAAAGGAACGGCAGGGATTGAGCAGGTCGCTCGGTAACGGCTCTCGCGCGCGTGACTCTCACTAAAGGAACGGCAGGGAGTGAGCAGGTCGCTCGGTAACGGCTCTCCCGCGCGTGACTCTCACTAAAGGAAGGACAGGGAGTGAGCAGTACGCTCGGTAACGGCTCTCGCACGCGTGACTCTCACTAAAGGAAGGACAGGGAGTGAGCAGTACGCTCGGTAACGGCTCTCGCACGCGTGACTCTCACTAAAGGAACGGCAGGGAGTGAGCAAGCCGCTCGGTAACGGCTCTCGCGCGCGTGACTATCACTAAAGGAACGGCAGGGAGTGAGCAGGTCGCTCGGTAACGGCTCTCGCGCGCGTGACTATCACTAAAGGAACGGCAGGGAGTGAGCAGGTCGCTCGGTAACGGCTCTTGCGCGCGTGACTCTCACTAAAGAAACGGCAGGGAGTGAGCAGTACGCTCGGTAACGGCTCTCGCGCGCGTGACTCTCACTAAAGAAACGGCAGGGAGTGAGCAGTACGCTCGGTAACGGCTCTCGTGCGCGTGACTCTCACTAAAGAAACGGCAGGGAGTGAGCAGTACGCTCGGTAACGGCTCTCGTGCGCGTGACTCTCACTAAAGAAACGGCAGGGAGTGAGCAGTACGCTCGGTAACGGCTCTCGTGCGCGTGACTCTCACTAAAGAAACGGCAGGGAGTGAGCAGGTCGCTCGGTAACGGCTCTCGCGCGCGTGACTCTCACTAAAGGAAGGACAGGGAGTGAGCAGTACGCTCGGTAACGGCTCTCGCACGCGTGACTCTCACTAAAGGAAGGACAGGGAGTGAGCAGTACGCTCGGTAACGGCTCTCGCACGCGTGACTCTCACTAAAGGAACGGCAGGGAGTGAGCAAGCCGCTCGGTAACGGCTCTCGCGCGCGTGACTATCACTAAAGGAACGGCAGGGAGTGAGCAGGTCGCTCGGTAACGGCTCTCGCGCGCGTGACTATCACTAAAGGAACGGCAGGGAGTGAGCAGGTCGCTCGGTAATGGCTCTTGCGCGCGTGACTCTCACTAAAGAAACGGCAGGGAGTGAGCAGTACGCTCGGTAACGGCTCTCGCGCGCGTGACTCTCACTAAAGAAACGGCAGGGAGTGAGCAGTACGCTCGGTAACGGCTCTCGTGCGCGTGACTCTCACTAAAGAAACGGCAGGGAGTGAGCAGTACGCTCGGTAACGGCTCTCGTGCGCGTGACTCTCACTAAAGAAACGGCAGGGAGTGAGCAGTACGCTCGGTAACGGCTCTCGTGCGCGTGACTCTCACTAAAGAAACGGCAGGGAGTGAGCAGTACGCTCGGTAACGGCTCTCGTGCGCGTGACTCTCACTAAAGAAACGGCAGGGAGTGAGCAGTACGCTCGGTAACGGCTCTCGTGCGCGTGACTCTCACTAAAGAAACGGCAGGGAGTGAGCAGGTCGCTCGGTAACGGCTCTCGCGCGCGTGACTCTCACTAAAGGAACGGCAGGGATTGAGCAGGTCGCTCGGTAACGGCTCTCGCGCGCGTGACTCTCACTAAAGGAACGGCAGGGAGTGAGCAGGTCGCTCGGTAACGGCTCTCGCGCGCGTGACTCTCACTAAAGGAACGGCAGGGAGTGAGCAGGTCGCTCGGTAACGGCTCTCGCATGCGTGACTCTCGCTAAAGAAACGGCAGCGAGTGAGCAAGTGATTCATGACACGCTTTAGTCTGAACTTTAGTCTGAACTTTAGTCTTAGTCTAAACTTTAGTCTGAACTCTTTAGGCTGCAGATGCACCCAAACCTCACGGGTTGCCGAGGACATTTTGATGAGTGAAGTAAGATAAACGCCGCGGGTCGGGTGTTTCACACTTTGCCAAGTCGTTTCCGACATCGTGTATTTCAGTGCCTCACTGGGTAAGAAAATAGCGCATTTTTTTGGACGTCGGGACAGATGGTAATACAGTGAGAGTGGCAGAAGGCTTGCGGTAAAAAATGTTAGAAGCAGAGAAAATGCATGACTTGATATAAATATTTTAATATCAGTAAATTAAAAGAGAAATTAAGTTGTTCCCTGAGGAGGGAGGGTGGAGATGAAGAGGAAGGTGGAGATGAAGAGGAGGGTGGAGATGAAGAGGATGGTGGAGATGAGGAGGAGGGTGGAGATGAAGAGGAGGGTGGAGATGAAGAGGGGGGTGGAGATGAAGAGGAGGGTGGAGATGAGGAGGGGGATGGGTGGAGATGAGGAGGAGGGTGGAGATGAGGAGGGAGGAAGGTGGAGAAGAGGAGGGAGGAAGGTGGAGAAGAGGAGGGGGGTGGAGATGAGAAATGAGGAATATCTTGCTGTGAAGGAAGAATTTGGGGCTTTATTGTGTGGATGTGTGAAGTTGTATCTGAATTCTGTGTGGTTACTTGAGGTTGGAAGGTAGAGAAGTTCATGTTTCTAAAGGGTAACTAACCCCACTGTTTCAGCCTGTCTCCGCCCACAAAACTATTTAGAAAAATACTTAGTGGGGTGAGCGAGGGAGAGGGGTGGGGGCGGAGGAGCTGTGTCCATCCTCATTTGCATAAATAAACGTAGGATTGTGGGACTCGGGACTCTGGATTGGGAGTAAAAACGGGTGAATAAAAAGCCCTGTAAGCCATTCTCATTAAAACACAGCCCAACACGTTCACACTCAGAACGCCACTCCCCTCCAAGTCAAAATAAGTTCATTAAGCCTCACTGGTGCAGCGCTGCGTTTAAAAAAGTGTTTTTCCTTCATCGCCATGGTGACCCAGTTTGAGAAGTGCAGCCTTTTTGCTCGGCCACGCCCCTGAGATATAGATCTCTCTCTCTTTCTCTGTCTCTCTCTCTCTATCTCCATTTACCCAATAACTCCTCTCTGTCTTCCATCTTCTTTCTATTTGTTCATCCCATCCCCCATTCATTCTTTTTTGTGTATTTCTTTGGAGCAACTGTTTTGTTTTGGCCTGGACTTTACAATATTGCCAAAAGCATAGCAATGAAATAAGACTGATAGGACTGACTGATCCACGGTGTGTGTGTCCCCAGGGCTACTGATCCACGGTGTGTGTGTGTCCCCAGGGCTACTGATCCACGGTGTGTGTGTCCCCAGGGCTGCTGATCCACGGTGTGTGTCCCCCCAGGGCTACTGATCCACGGTGTGTGTCCCCCCAGGGCTACTGATCCACGGTGTGTGTCCCCCCAGGGCTACTGATCCACGGTGTGTGTGTCCCCAGGGCTACTGATCCACGGTGTGTGTGTGTCCCCAGAGCTACTGATCCACGGTGTGTGTGTGTGTCCAGGGCTACTGATCCACGGTGTGTGTCCCCCCAGGGCTACTGATCCACGGTGTGTGTGTGTGTCCCCAGAGCTACTGATCCACGGTGTGTGTGTCCCCAGGGCTACTGATCCACGGTGTGTCCCCCCCCAGGGCTACTGATCCACGGTGTGTGTCCCCAGAGCTACTGATCCACGGTGTGTGTCCCCCCAGGGCTACTGATCCACGGTGTGTGTGTCCCCAGGGCTACTGATCCACGGTGTGTCCCCCCCCAGGGCTACTGATCCACGGCGTGTGTCCCCAGAGCTACTGATCCACGGTGTGTGTCCCCCCAGGGCTACTGATCCACGGTGTGTGTCCCCAGAGCTAATGACCGCAGTGGACCTAGAGTGGTGCGGTCCATTTAACCTGCAATGCCCACACTGTGGCACTGGCGAGCTGTATCCGGGCTGAGAAAGTTCCCCCAAAGTTGACAAACTCATGGGAGTTGTTTAAAAAAAAAGAAGAAAAAAAAAGGTTCTTGAGCATTGTCCAAGCAGAAAGTTGCAATGCGCAGCACTTCTAAAGAACGCAGTTATTATGGAACAAGGTTCAGACTGACTAATAAAACTCCCACCAGAGATGGGGGCGCATGGTGTTCTGCTATTGCACCCGTCCCAGTACTTCAATTCCTCTTCTCAAATAACGCTGTGCTGGCACAGCTCGGGGAGATGTGCAAAAATGTTTCAGGGGCACATATTCATATTATCTCACAATAATATGTGCACAGAAATAGCCTGGGAAAAGCCCTGAAACGCTACAGGGAAAAAAAGAAAAGAATACCAAACACTGGCTCTGCAGATGCACAGCACAGTCAAAACGATAACAGCCGACGCAGGAAAACATTCAGAGAGGTTGCAAAGAAACGGACCATTTTTCACAAAACTCGATTCGCTCCAAAAGCAACTGCTTGCTTCAGCCAGTGAGCAAATTTCTTGAGGCTCTTCAGGCTTTTTGACTCCAAGCAAGTCTGCATATTTAATTTAACAAAACTCCCTCTGGACTCCAAGATTCGACAAGAACTGTTCCCCTTAACTCCTCAATTAAAATTACATACGAAAATGTCACTGTACGGTGACGGTTCTGGGACAAACTTTTATGAGATGTAAAAATATTTCCAAATACTGGGCACAAAGCAAAACAATACTTGTCCGTCCCAACCGTGTGGAGAGATGTGTCCCTTCATGCAGATATGTTCAACCATACATCATGGATACTCAACTCTGGCCCTCGAATCCAGGTCCAGCCCTGGTTTTCTTTTCTACCAGGTATTATGACTGAACAATTAGTGCTACTGATTGGCCAGACTGTCTTCACACCTGACTCCCAGGTAAAGGGAGGGTGGAAAACCAGCGGTATTAGGACCATGGCTTGAGTAGCACTGCCATACATTATCAAGAAATGACTAAACTAAATCCAATCCGTTTAAATTAATTACAGTTAATCTATTTGAATACATTTTAATTAGCCTACTAGTATTCAATTTATCTTTTTTGTGTGGGTGATGCAAGTGCGCCTTTTATGCAGGTAAGTTACTTCCCAAAGATGAAATGGAGGTGCAGGATGGCTCAGTCGGTTAAAAGGTAAGTGCGCCCACTGTCTCAGCCCTTCTCCACTCACGACACAATTTAGAAAAATACTTTGTGGGGTGAGCGAAGGAGAGGGGTGGGGGCAGAGGAGCTGTGTCCATTGTCATTTGCATAAATGAACGTACAATGTACAAATTATTTCGTATAACTCGAATCAAACTGTCGAACTAGATGTTGCAGATCAAAGATGAATCAAGATTCAGTAACTGCATGGCCTATTTCTCACCTCAAATATTTTCAGAAACATATTTTAGTGGATTATTTAGGTAGAATAAGAGAGTTTAGGAACAGAACGCCACGTTGTTCCGGTTTAAAAACATGGAGCCGAAACCAAAGAACCGTAATGTGCGTCTAACCAATCAGGTGCCGGCTATTTCCATTGTGGGCGATAACAATTATCCAGATGACATAGAGGTACCTTCAAAGAGGTACTCTGACATCACTATTGGGGCGGAGGCAGTGTGGGGAGCAGAAAGGGAATTTCAGGGGAGTGTTTCAGTGGAGAACCGTGAATGTCTACAATCCTGAATCGTCAGTAAGGTCCACACATGAACACAAATTGTTGGCCCATCCAAATTGGGAATGGGAATTGGACATGCTCAGCCCCAAAAATGATACGCCACAATACTATAAAAACATGCTACTGCCACATGGCTGTGGCTCTGTTAACCACACTGAATGCAGCCTATCATAGCAGCGTGTGATAGTGTGGGGGAACATTTCTGTCAATCATCGTTAGGCGGCAATAGACTTATCAACATGGACGACAGGGGAGGCGTAATGTGATAATTGTCTAACGCCTACAATCAGAGGAGGCTCTCAAACACGGCTCTCACACCGAGGGGAGACTGAAATACAGGTGAGAAGACAAAAAAAATCATGTTTAACTCGTGACATTCCGTGATATTGCCATGGCAGCAGCACCATGATGCAGACGTGATGCGAAACTATCCAGCGGAGCCAATGAAACTGACCTATAAGACCGTAACCCTCCAGAAGGCTAGGCAGCAGTGTAGCGTAATGTTTAGGGAACCGGGGGGTGTACTACAAAGTAGGATTACCGAGTTAGCCGGATAACTGCACTGAGTAAAACCCGGGAACCTTCCCACGTATGGAACATGAACTAAACTAAAAATAGCTGTTCCGGGTTTTACTCATTACAGTTATCCAGCTAACTCGGTAATCACGCATCATAGTTTTATCACCCTGCAGTTGTCGCTCAAAGGTTGTGGGTTCTATTCCCGGTTGGGGCGCTGCTGCTGTTGTACCCTAAATCACTTCAGTGAATATCCAGCTGTGCAGATGGATTGTGTGTAAGGATGTAAGCTGTGCAAGTCGCTCTAGATAAAGGAGCCTATTAATGTAGGCCTCAGCCTCCAGGGGATGAGGGTTCAATTTCCAGTCGTTCATGTTATTCGAACCCGAGACGGAGCCACAAACATCCACCATGCTCCACGTCCTGAGGTTCCAGGCTTGTTTTTGGTTGTGCTGCTTACGTGCGTATGCCGCCTCGGGACTTTTTGCACACAGAGGCCCTCTTGGATAATGAGCGCAGAATTTAGATGTTCTGAATTTTGGCCCCTCCCCCTTTCTGTTTCGAGGGGGGTGTTAGAACCCTCGGGCAGGAGGAACGGGGCATAGAGTTGGTTCTCTGCCTATCTTTGTGTCACATCTGTGTTGTGGCTTTGCTGCCCTGGTGTGAAGATGATATGGGATACTGTCTTCTCTTGCTCTTTACAGAAAAACATGGAAAAATAGATTGAATGTTGAAAAATTACATTTGTTACAGCGGTCTCTCCGATTGACGTTAAAAGTAAGCCTTGTTTTTTAGTCATGGTGTTGTGAATTAAGTTATGTCTACGGCCACTTCTGTGTGTGTGTGTGCGTGCATGCTTATCTGTGCAAGAATGCGTGTGTGTTTGTGTGCATGTGAATGCATGCATGTAGTTGTGTCTGTGTGTGTGCTTTCGCGTGCGTGTGTATGTCTCTGTGTGCCTACATGCATTTCTGTGCACATGTTTTATGTGTTTAAGTAAGCGTGATTTTGTGTGCATGTGTGCGGTTATGCATGCTTGTACTTGTGGTCATGTGTGTGCGTGTGTGTGTGCGCGCGTGTGAATTTAGCCAAATCTGTCACTTCCTATAGCCCCGGGAGTTTGCGCTGATAAATTACAGCGCATAACGCCGCCAGCCCTTATTTTCCCCGTCCGATCCCTGCCGAATCCCGCGCCTCACTACCTACCATCAGGCCTCTCAACGACAGCTGCTGCCCAAATGACACTGCCCAGGGTTCGGCCCACAGGGGCCCCAGCCTCACGCCAGGACGGGGCCTAATTTGGCTGATGATCGCCGGCAGAAAAACTTGCCGACATCCAGCAGATTTTTAAACTGTTGCCAGTAGCTGTTCGCTCATTCCAGCACTCTCCAAAATGACAAGGCAATTTCTGTCCCTCATCAAGACATGTCACATGTCACACACACATAATTTGGGCCTGCTGTTCAATTGTTTTTAGGAATATATTGTGAACCATGTTACAAGCTTTATTGCATGTGACACATAATGGCAGATATTACAATCAAAAAACTGAAATCTTGTCACTTATTAAACGGACACCAAATAGGTTGATTTCCTGGGGGGTGCAGGATTAGTGAGTTAGCTGGATAATGGCACCGAGTAAAACCTGGAACTCACAACTCCGGAACATGGACTGAAGTAAAAAAAAACGTTCTGGGTTTACTCAGTGCAGTTATCCAGCTAACTCAGTAATACTGCTTTGTGAAACAGGGCTCGGGTACAGTAGATGGTAGATGTTATCATTACTGTTAATGGAACCGGTCCACCACTTATATGAAATATTATTTGCTAAGTATTTTACCTGAAAAACACTACACGTTTTGTACTTTTGTGACAGTTGAACGCCTGAGGACGGAGGCACGGATTACCTCACAGAAATGCAGATTTGGACGGCGAGGTCTGTATGTGTACCACAACGTCTCTGTCCAAATTTGGCGTGAACAGTGCAACAATAGAAACAAACGAAAGGCGAGAACAGGAACTTCTTTTTGTCCTGTGCTGCCTTGAACAATGTAGCCAGTGATCTGGGACTTCTGTAGTGCCAAAATTACCAATTA
Source organism: Ilyophis sp. 1 JC-2022 (assembly GCA_022702515.1). NCBI lineage: Eukaryota > Metazoa > Chordata > Actinopteri > Anguilliformes > Synaphobranchidae > Ilyophis > Ilyophis sp. 1 JC-2022. The sequence goes on along the minus strand of CM040394.1, from coordinate 8,794,890 downwards.
CTGCATGGCACGCCATTTTCAGCCAATTAAAATGCGTTCTGTGTTCCTGTTATCCTTTTCCGTGGGCTTGTTCTACGCATAAATTAAACAGGCACTGATTTTAAACCAGTTATGTTTTTTGTCAAGAATTCTAGTCTATTTGGTATAGTAGTCTACACTTTGAGAAAAATACTGTTGGTATTGTGCTTTGGAAATGGAATTGAGTCACAGAATGGTGACGCTGTTACAATCGGGATACACTGTGCTGTATCCAGGTACATTTGTCAGAATGGTTTTTATAGCAGTATAAAAAGATAATGATTCCATTCCACCTCAATTACATTTGGGAAACACTCTTGTAAAATGGCCTTTTTGCAGACATACAGGACGTAGCTGTATTTTGTCGTGTCAAAGTGCTATTCGGACAGTCCATATTACTAAAGGTTTTATTTATTTACTTTTTAACAACTGAAGTTTGTAAAGCTTCAGTGATTTTCACCCTAATCATGTTATTGGGCAGACACAGCCATGATTTCCTCTCTTACTCCAGGCTGAAAAAGCTGGATTTGTGTTGGACATCCTGAGGTAAAATCAGCCCGAAGTGAAGAGACTATTCTGCAGCCTACATCCTTACTTTTAATCAAAAGTTACATTTGCACAGCTGCACAGTGAGCCATTGATACAGCAGTTTCTTGTGTGAATACGCTGTAAGGACATGCTCTGTACACAAACGTATACTCTCTGGGACAGGATTTCACAACACAACCGGACCAAAGCCATGGTTTCCTGCATAGTTTGAACATAAGGATTCGCTATTTTCTTTTCTTAAGAAAATTATTGAAACAGGGTTATTTTAACTGAGTTATGAATATGGAACATTTCCCTGTCTTACCCAAATGAATCACACAGCAGAGAAAGAGAGAGAGAGAGAGAGAGAGAGAGAGAGAGAGAGAGAGAGGGAAAGGTGGACAGTGAGAGAGAAAGAGAGAGAGAGAGAGAGGGAGAGAGAGAGAGAGAGAGAGAGAGAGAAAGAAAGGGGCAGTGAGAGAGAGAGAGAGAGAGAGAGAGAGAGAGAGAGAGAGAGAGAGAGAGAGAGAGAAAGAAAGGGGCAGTGAGAGAGAGAGAGAGAGAGAGAGAGAGAAAGGTGGACAGTGAGAGAGAGGGGGACAGCGAGAGAGAGAGAGAGAGAGAGAGAGAGAGAGAGAGAGAGAGAGGTGGACAGAGTGAGAGAGAGAGAGAGAGAGAGAGAGAGAGAGAGAGAGAGAAAGGTGGACAGTGAGAGAGAAAGAGAGAGAGAGAGAGAGAGGGAGAGAGAGAGACAGAGAGAAAGGGGCAGTGGTAGAGAAGTGTTGTATCCCATAACACAGTCCAATGCAGATATGATCTCATCTGTGTTTCCAGCCAAAATGAAAACCCTTCTCTTGCCAAATAAAAATCTGTTAAATTTGTTTTTGCGCTCAGAGGAGCCTGGTGATAATATTCCCACGTGCGTGTGCAAGAGTCTCAAATATGTGCGCCGTCTCCAGGGACCGGCAAGTAATTACTGTACTCCAGCGCTGCTTGGAATGGCTCATCTGTGAATACACACTCATCGTTTCAAGGTGAAAATCAGTTCTTTATACTTGTAAATGGAGCAGAAGGTCATGCTTCCAAATTTCTCTACCTTCTGTGGGAAAACCGGAAAATGATTCCACTGTCGGGGGGGCAAGATAAAATTCTGTTGTGCCTAGGATTCCATGCCTTGAATTTCATGTTGACTTTTTAAAATCTCGAAATCAGATACAGTTGTATTTATATACCATAGAAGAAGAGCTATCGCAAGTAAATATTAGAGATAATCTATATAAATGTGTGCTTATACTCATGAAATAAAAGCTTACATACTGTATTTACATCATAAAATTAAATTAACACAGGATTTTGTTTGTATGAGTCCAAGAGGTAGAGATAAAATGTACTCAATCGGCTGACCGTTTTACTGTGTAAATTAACTTATGTAATGCACTTGGGACGGTGGGAAAATATTTTTTTGCGATAACAACCTCAATGAGTAAAAGAAAAAAGCAGACTATTAATTATGCAAACCAGATACCATCAAGTGCAGGGTGTTCCCTGAGAAAGTTCTGGATACAGAAAGCCACAGGCGACAGACGTCCTGAACCTTGAGCCGTGCGAATTGTTCACTTTGGGCGGTCGAGGGTCGAACCAGAGGGGGAGGGAGGATCGCCTCTCCACCCAGCCCATTGTCTGGCTCACAGGTGAATGAGCATCAAAGGGTGGTCCGGTCACTGACCCCCTCCTCACCACCCAGCTGGTCCTGAATTAAATTCTCCCCGCTCTACACCCGCTGACATTTCGCCGCTTCTGTAGCTCTCGTACAGGGGATCTTTTCAAAACACACCCCTGTGTTTGCGCCCTGTCACAAAACAATTTCATCTTGCCACGGGGTCAGGCGGAGGGGGGTTAGGGGGGGGGCTAAACACCAGGGAGGATGAGGCAACGCTATTGGAGATGCCCCCCCCCCTCCTCCCACCCAATCCGTGCATTGCCAACGAGGGGTTTTCATTGGCTGGGTTTAAGCGCGGCGTTATGTCGGCAGCGCGGTCGGGGGATTGGCGTTACGGCACGCAAATCCCGCAGGCCGCCTTTGCGCGGCGCGGATGATGAGTCATTCTGGGAAAACGGGCTCGCCCCGCCCCAGTGCATCTGGAATGGGGTCACAGTTGGCAGGAGTCTCCGCTGTGTCCCGGGAGATTGGGTGTGTGGGGGGGGGGGGGGCTTTTCCGCAAGTCATGAAAATCCAGGGAGGGTTCGGCCTGCTGTTCTGCACGAGCCACAACGCTGTCTCGCTGCTCGTTACCCGTTGTGATTGGACGAAACGCACAGTGGGGGGGGGGGGACTGCGTAAGGGGTAAAGAGGGAGAAAGCGTAGCTATTAGCCCAAAGCGCGCGGCTAGCGGTACACAGCGTGGATCCTGCAGCTGCCTCGGCATCCCGGCACAGTCCAGACACACAACCCTTCATTAAGCTTCAGTATTAATGAAGAGGTTCAACAGCGTGTTAATTCTTTGTTTCCAGTAAATACAAATCATTGGAGCGCTGGAGCCTCCTGCTTCCGACAAGTCAATTCCATTCACATAGATTTATTTTCTATCCATCCCCTCTCTCGCTATCTCTCCCTCTCTCCCCCTTCATCTCTCTCTCCCTTTCTCCCCTCCTTTAGTTGCGCACTGCCACAATGGACGAACGCAGCCAAAGCCCCCGTCTCATGGCTTGGCTTTCTGCCAGCGAACAAACCCAACTGCTCAGTATCCTCAACAAAAAAAAGAAAGGCAGCTCTGAAAGATGGTGGTGATTCTTTTATGAACTGAATTGACTTTCCACTTTTGTCATTTAAAATAAAATGGATTTAAATTTGTTTGGATGATATTTTATATATACTCATTCCTTCCTTGCTAGTAAGCCTTACTATTTTACTAATTACGTATTAGTTAATTAATTAGTACTTGCTATCGCTAGCATTTATATCACAGGCACGCGAGGTCATTCCTGAAAACCGCTGATACATTTTCTCTCTCACGATAGAGCCCTCGCACCTGGTGAGCGCGAGAGAGAGAGAGAGAGCGAGAGCGAGAGCGAGCGAGCACCATGGCAGCAGAACAATTTGAATTGTTTGCACTTACAGTCTGTCCGTTTCCCATGGAAATCGCACGGTTTGTTGAAAAAACAAACTCTTTTTCGAACCCGTTTGGACCCCTGCTTGGAACAGGCCATCGGTTTGAATTGGCAAGGTAACGATTCCCGCAGACCTCACGTATTTGTTCAGAGCCTTTTAAAAACAAGTTGAAACAACGGTCGATGGCGTCTGTTGAGCCGGCAGACGGTCTGTTTTCAGGACGCGTTAGTCAGTCTGAAGATAACTGCCCGTTGGTGACAGTAGTATTTTTATGTATTTTTTGCTTGTGGAACACACATATTATTGCAACCCTGTCTACCAGAGACCGCATGAACCATTTTTGGGTCTGCAGTGCAGCGATTGGTTAAAAAGTAACCAGCGTTTGCTTAACCCTGAAGTTTTGCTCTTTCATCATGGTTGCCGTGCGGTCAATTGACATACCACCCGAAGGCACAGTTAATCATTGGCTCAACGTGCCTCAAATCATAATATTATATCAAATCCATGTGTTAAGGTGCGCAAAACTGTCTGACAGGGGCAACTCAGGAAGGTGTTTTTTGGGACTTATAGGTAGAATTTGTTATAACAATCAAAAAATTATTATTATTTTTACTTGAATGAAGCAAATTCATTATAGATGGCAATGAGTTCCATGGAAATTTCAAAGATGGCACTAATTCTTATCTGTTGGTGGGAAAACATTGTGTGAACATTGCCTCGTACACTGCCTGGCCAAAAAAAATATTTTTCGTCGGACCACCTTTAGCTTTGATTACGGCGCGCATTCGTCGTGGCAGTGTTTTTCGACAACCTTATGCAACATCACAACATTTATTTCCGTCCAGCATTACATTAATTTTTAATGAATTTGGCCGAGATCTTGTATTGGCGGCGGGAGAGTCGAGAGTCGAACGACTCCGTAAAGTCTTCTCCAGCACATCCCAAAGACTTTCAATGGGGTTAAGGTCAAGACTCGGGTGGCCAATTCATGTGTGAAAATGATTCCTCATGCTCCCTGAACCACTCTTTCACAATTTGAGCCCGATGAATCTTGGCATTGTCGTCCTGGAATATGCCCATTGATGGGATAAACTGGTCATTCAGTACATTCAGGTACTCAGCTGACTTCATTTTATTGCTGCATAACGTTGCTGAGCCTACTAAAGTCCTACTAAAGAGTCCACTAAACGTGTGAGATACAGCTCCCCGAGTGACGCAAACTGTACACTACATTTAGAGAAAATTTTGCCGACTTAACAACGTCCTCATCCTGGGTACTCAACTTGCATACTCAACTGTATAGAAGGGCTTTGATTCGGACACAGCCTTACACTGGAGCCGTATACTTAAAACCCCCATATGATACTGAGTATATTCGGGAGCACACTTTTCAAGGAGTACACAAACATTTTGGTCTTATAAATACGACATGAGGCTTCGATTAAAAAAAAAAAAAAGAGGCGCAGCTTTGCTGACATTTTCCTTCAATAAAAACAAAAACAACTCGTGATATGGCACGTTGCATACTAAACAGTGCACGTTAAACAGCACACATCTGCCAGTACGCTGTACACAGGAGACAGGACACCGTAGATAGGGCTCTGATTCGGACACTGCACCAGTCTTGGCCCCTTGATCAGCACTCATTCACTGAGGTCCTTTATGAATGTGGGCACTGATCTAGGATCAGTTTGGCCTTATAGGTCATAATGGATGAGGCCAGCATAAGGACAGGGAAAGCTGATCCGAGATCAGCTCTGCTTCAATGAGACCCCTTCTGGCTCTGAGCCAGGTGTGGTCTCAGTACTTAATGAAACAAAGGTTTAAATGCATTAATTGTTTGTTTACAGATTGGATAAACTTTCCAAGCTTGCCGGTATTTAGATTCCATAACGTACTATTGAAGCAATTCAAAAAACCAAAAAAAAACTGTTTTGTTATTCTTTTCGGTTTGGCCATTATCTGTTATCAAGTAATGATCACTCTGCTTTGAGCACGCTGCTGGATAAATCAGCTCGGCAATTTTCTGGAAATTATGAAATCAAAACGGCTCCATTTGGCAAATTTGTATAGATGTCTGCTCCATGAAATAAATTACATCTTCATTAAGCATGAGAAACAAGGAGAAATTGTGCCAGACCACATTTCCTGTCAGTCATAAATACAGCCAATGAAATTGTGCTATTTTTATTATTATAAGGATACAAATAATAGATATGATTTGACAGTTTTTTGGTGTCTGTCATTTGCCCAACAAAGATGGAGATGTATGCTAGGCACAAACAGTGCAGTTTAAAGGTTAAGGAGTAATATGTATTGTGTGGGGTATTCATTTGACCTTATGGTATCCAGTAATACTGTAGTAATTTATGTCAATTAAATATGTATGGTTGTATAGGTAATGTGGTAATACAAATTTAAAAAACATTAAAACAGCAATTATTTTTATTCTAATATGAAAATATAAGAATGCAAGCTCAAACACAACCCTGGGGTGTTTTTCTACATTTGACTGTTAATGGAATGTGTCCAGGCTTTCAACACCACCGTCAAGACAGTCGTTTGTCCAGTTTTGGACAGTGAGATATGTGCTTACCATATTCCATTAATCAAGTGAAGGGCTTTCGCAGATGCAGAAACTCATTTAACCCCCCAAGCGGTACACGGTACACGTAACTAACATTTTCCCACAATGCATTGCTTTCCTCTTTTCCCAGCTCCTTTCGAGCCGTAGGCTGCATTCCAATAGTCAAATTAGAGCAAGGAAGGATCCTTTAGATCGCATGAACCGGAAATATTTCCCGGGCAGCCATGCTAAGGACTGTTCCAATTTATTATATTGAGAAGGAAAGGAGCTTCACAATTCCTTTAATCCGTCCTTTCACAAAGGATGCTCTGGACTATCCTTTTCAGAAGGAAGGTAGTATTCGGGAGTTTTCCGGGACCTACCGAATTACCAAATTCAAACAACAAGGCGAACATCTGAGAAATGCCAGAAATCTAAATGTGAATAGCTAGTGTTGTTGGTTAGTATTGGCTTATAATAGAAAGTAAACCAACAATGACACAATCAGACAATAACCAAATTTATTAAGAGGCTAATTTCGCTGAAATAAAACGGTTCAGGTGAATTACAGATGGCAATGATGCACCTTTTGTTGTAATTTTGTAGTAAAAAAGTTGTAGTTTGCTATGTTGAACAGTCACGTCAATACGACTGGACGTTGCACCATGACGCAAGGTAGAGAAGGAGGTTTGAATTCCACAGTTACGCTAGATTCCTTGTAAATCTCTCCTTCCAACTTTTCCTTGACCCCCATGACGTTTTCTGGCGAGGTCAAGGAAAAGTTACAAGGAAAGAAAAAAGGAGCTATTTTTTTGACTATTCGAATGCAGCCGTAGTGTTTGCCCTCTTCTTTTCCCCCTTGCTCTTTTGCCCCTGCCATTACTGTCTGTGTCCAGCAGGGCGGCAGCGCCATCCACTGCCTCTGTCTAACGCACATCGTAGCGCCGGGATCTACCATCCTGCACTTGAAGAGCCACAGGGTTTGTTGGTTTTTGTTACTCAGCGCTTAATTTATCAGTTGAAGCAGCTGGCTGCACGGTTACCTAACTGGCTGCATGGTTACCTAACTGGCTGCATGGTTACCTAACTGGCTGCACGGTTACCGAACTGGCTGCACGGTTACAGACCTGGCTTCCCCCTCCCTTGGTTTCTAGGGTCTGAGCTGACTGCTGACTTTAAGGTGCTAAAACCAGCTGAATCTCTGATGCAGATGCTCTCCTCAAGAGTAGCTGAGAGGGCAGTTCTTAAAAGCTCTTTAATTTGGCTGTGCAAGACAGTGTAAACAGCTTCTGGCTACACCCTTCTCCATGGCCCAGCCCCAGGGGGGTCGGCCCAATGAATCCTTCGACTATCCTGCAGTCCTGCCCGCTGGTACTGGCTGCAGAAGGCTGCCTCAACGCCAAGTCCGTTACTTGGTGTTTTTTTGTTTTTTTTTGGTTGCGTGATGTCAGAGATTAACAAGTCAGCCTTGTGACTGTAAACCGTCAAAAGATTATTAAGTTATTAAGTTATTTTAACCGCCGATTCAAGGATTCCAGCAAAAACAGTATGTGCAAATTAATTTTTCATGTGATCTGGAACGCTGGCCAGCGTAACAATCTTTGCCTGTTTGCCAGTGAGATAAACAAAAACAAAAAATGTATCTATAAACTACGGTCAAAATGGTGATGGTGCCACAGGGCCATAAACCGTACTAAGAAAACCAGACAAACCCCCATTGCATGAGAAATGCATACATTGGAATACATATTGTATTGCACATATGTATTACAGCGCAGTTCTATTACGCTGTATTATCCTCGGTCACGCCCCTTAAAAAACCTCCAGCGGACGTGTGAAATTGGAATGTTCCGGCTCCAGTAACAGGGCGACAGAACTTCCAGTGTTAAGAACACAGAGCTCAGTATCTGCTGAGCCTATGATATAATCTGTGTTTGTATCACTTAGTGAAAATGACTCAAATTACAGCTCTCCTGTGTGGCGGTTAACTCCCTCCCCAGACGGGTCACCTGACCAACGCGCTCTGTGAGCTGCTAGGCCCCTCCCGGCCTGGGAATAATGCAGTGTTCCTCCGGATCTGTCCGCCGCTTCTCCGTAAGCGTTACGGAAAGGCCAGCGCATGTCATCCCTGAGCGCTCCACGGCAGCGGGGGCTATGTCTCCCACCCATTCTTTTAAATTTAATTAATTAAGTCGAGCTCTACTGTACAAGCTCTTATTCTCTCCTTCAAAGTGCGTTCCACCCGATCACCTTGTAAAAGCTCATTAAGATGTTTTTGTTTGTGCTGTACTGCTGCCCACACCCCACAAACACACGCGTGCACATTCTCTCTGCAGCCGTGTGCTATATTTCCCCTCCCCTCCCCTTTTCCTCAGTCACAGCTCATTGTCAACAGCAAAGGATTAGATGCGTGTGACTGGCTTGTTGCTAGGCAACAGTCTCCGAGGCAACCAGCTCAAATTGAAGAGAGGGATGGGGAAAAGGAAAAAATAAATTTTAAAAAGCAGAAAGACGGGAACGGGGAAAGAGGATGGGATGGTGTGTGTGTGTGTGTGTGTGTGTGTGTGTGTGAGGGGGGGGGGGGCAGAAAATTTACTTTGAAAGATTATGTAATGAGTGTCATTTCTTTTAATGTAGCCAAAAGAATCTGAACAGATTTAAAATGGATGCATCCATGATAGTCATTCAAACTGCTTCTTAACCGCAAAGCGCTACAGCGGGTTGTACGGTCAGCTCAATACATCTGTGGCGTGCCTCTCCCCCCTCCAGGAGGAGTATACAACAACACCCCGAGTGTCCAGAAAAGCCCGCAGAAGAGACCCCACCCACCCCCCCCACCCACCCCAACCAACTGCTACCATCTGGCAAACGTATCGCAACCTTAAAACCCGAACAGCAGCCTTTTTCTCAGAACTTTCTTTTCCACAAGGGCTACCCAACACACTGAATGGTCCACCTAGCCCACTGCCTGACTGCTGCTCCCTGCACTTGGACTACACTACTACAGTCTAACACACATACTTGCATAATTCTTTTGCACAAAGCCTACATTAACCCACCTGTTGCACTATTATTATTATTTATTAATTATTTATTATATTTATTTATTTTCTTATATATTTTTTTTATTATTTTTTTTTTATTTTATTATTATTTTTTGTGAGGATTTTGATTTTGTCTGTATAAGATTTTTTTTAGGATGTTTATTTATACCTTAAAGTAATAAATATCATGTACGGTCATTCGATTATAAATATGCATTGTTTATAAATGAATGAGTTTAAAAACGGTAATAATAAATAAGGTTTTGCCCTGCCTAACCAGCCTCATGAACGACCTGTTGCCTGCTGCGTAGATCTGAGGTGATTCACAGTTTGCTACCTCAGTTTGTTTGCGTTCAGCCACGCGCCCTCGTTGTCGAGGCTCGACCCCCTGCTCCGCCATGGCCTAGTTCTGCGCCAAATTAGCATTCCCGCCTCTCGCCGCGACACTCCGTGCTTGACCACGCCCCACCTGCGTAGATCGCCCATCTTCTCAGAACCCGAGAATGTCACATCTCGAGATCTCGACACCTCACCGCCTGGGAGCAGTGCTTACCGCTGCAGAGAGCTGGAGCCTAAGATGCCGGTCGCCTTCTCAGGGGGACGGTATCCCGACCGACGCCTCCTCTCTCTATTCAACCACTTCCCTGCGTCTCATAATTTATGTTTTAATTACCACCAGCCTGAGATATCCCAGCATTGACCTGATGCGATTGGTTGGAAAATACTGGTTACATCATCAAAAGTAGGCGGGTCCGAGGCTCTAAACTGCACTGCTTTCACAAGGGTCACGGTAGAGAGGAATAAGCCTGACACTTGAGGCTGTATCACGCGTCTTATCCGCACTGTGGCCAGGTCAGAGGCAGTTTACCATTTAATTATTTGATTGGCAGACATTTTTAGCTAAATCACAGCATTGTTTTTTAAAAATTCTGTTTGTCATGTTTATTACAAAAGGCACAACAAAAAGCTCAGCTAAATAAACATTAAAGCCTAAACTCTGAATTTATATGAAGAGGATTCATACTGTAACCTCTGACCCAGTGGCTCTGCTGGCGTAAAGATGGCTGCTGATTTGTGCATTATATACGAGCTAATCACTGTGTCACGCAGCCCGGCAGAGTTGCATATGCGCGTCGCGTTCAAAAGACGCACGAAACCCATAAATATCCACAAACCAGGAAAAAAAAAAAACCCTGCAAAACGTGGATGTTCAGAGCAGGGCAACTGCCACCTTTAGCCAAGCAAAATGGCTGCTCATTAGTTACCCGCGCTCCCAACAGTCCTCTTGTCAATGGGGAACGCTCCCGTTTTTACAGCTGACCCGGACCTTGTTGCTAAGCAGTTGCGGCAGGTTAGCTCATTTGCTTCCCGTGTACTTGAAAAAATGGCCATTGTGTAATTGGGTCCGCGAGTGTCCTCTTCAGGGAAATGGAACGGACGACCTTGGCGTGGCGTAACTGGGGCGGTTTTATAAGTGGTCATGTTCTGACAGAGGGTGTCTTTTCGAAGGCCCCGTGTGCGTATCCTTGCTTTGCGTGCGCTGCTGATGTCTCCCGAGCGTCATCATTTTCTGTCTCAATTGTACAATTGTACGTGTACACGAGTACTCATTTTTCCCCTTGAAATGGAATACTCTGCAATATTATTAAAATATATGGATTTTTGGAAAATATATCTTTCATAGCAGTGTATTTAAAAAATACATACAGTGAGCACCATAATTAATTGGACAGTGACACATTTTTTGTTATTTTGGCTCTGTACTCCATATCGGATGAACCGTTTAGAAATTATAGAACCTTTTGTACATCGTCCCCCCCATTTTCGAGCATCAAAAAATATTGGATGGTTTAACATAATGTAGAATACTGTAATCATTTTTTATATTTGGTCGCATATCCTTTGCATGCCACAACTTACTGATATCTGTGACCGAACAATATCAAAAGACTTTTGATATCTTATTTTCTGGTACTCCTACAAGCGATACTATAACCTCTCTGCATTTGAATGGATCTCTATGGGAATTGCGGGGTGGGACTAGATTTGGCTGTAAATTACACTGGAACAGTATGGAACACTTGGTTGGCTAAATGGCTCTAAGTCATAAAGAGTCTGGCGTATCAAACAAACCTTAAACCATCACTCTGCTGCCAGAAATACAGTAGATATGGATGGATAACTTGAAGGGTTTCTTCTCCTGACTTATTTTTCCATAGAGTTCAATAGGAAAAAATTTCAGGAGAAACAACCCTTAAAGTGATCCATCCATATCTACTGCATATCTGTCAGCAGAGTGATGGTTTGAGGCTCAAAATGTCCCCATGAGGATAATTGATTTTAGGGTTAGGGTTAGGGTTCGCATGTCCCCATAAAGGTATGAATACAGGACTGTGTGTGTGTGTGTGTGTGTGTGTGTGTGTGTGTGTGTGTGTGTGTGTGTGTGTGTGTGTGTGAAATTCAGTGATGCAGTTATAAGCAGTGGGAGATGTAGTTGAGTCTTAAGAGTAAATAAATGCATATAAGTGTGTTAAGGAATACATTTGTGTAAAATTGTGATATTTGACCACTGTGGATCCAAATCTGCCTCAGAAACTGGGCCGACTCTGACATAATTTCCTGTCTACTGTTTCCCCTTATCATCCCTGGCACTTCCTGTCTTTGCCCCTCCCCTTCCTGTGATTGGCCCTGCCTTGCAGCTTCATTCGTCAGCTGTTAAAAATGCTCAGGCGCACATTGTACTGTACTCCTTCACTTGTCTTGCCTCGTGAACTCAATTATCACGTCTGCGTTCCATCCCTAATGATATTATCAAATATATTTTTGGTTTATCTACCAAAACGTTAAAGCCAAAACATGTTTATTATTTGTTTTGTGACTGCTGGAGGATACTGTGCAATCAAATAAATGCTACCACCTTGATAGCAATGCTTAAAACTGATGCACATGTTATTTTTAACCCCTTTACCAAAGTGGTTTATAATTTATTTGCATTCATTGCGTTTTAGAAATTTTTAAATGATAGTCACACAATAGCTATACGGTTTTAAAGTGTTAAAACTCGATTCTAGCTTTATAAACTAACTATAAACACAGCGACAATGGTTCCTTATTATGTAACATGACACAAAACAGGCTCAATTAAAACTACATTCTATGTGTTCCACGGAAATCCACAGATGACACAAAAACAGAAGAACATGATTGTTCCTGTAGTCAAAGGGGTTGAAGAACAGCAACCATTTCGCCATTTGTGTTCAAAAAACGTGTTACCCAGAGAAGGGGTTAAGCTGCTAAAACTAAGTAGAGAAAATTAACTTCCTCAAAATTACAGATAATATTTCATCACAGCAACATACATCTGCAAGGATGCAACTCTTCTTTTTAAGGAACAGCCTTTTTAATTTATTTTTTGCATAATTTTACAATTTAAACTGAAGCATTTATATGCAGATGAGTAGGCTAACCTATTTCCTGATACACGTAACCTCTATAGATGCACATATAGATGTTGTAGTTGTGTGTGTGTACACACCCTACGGTCTTATCTACTGTAGATCTGCAATTCAGTGCGTCTTTAACTGTGCGGTTTGTGTTTGGCGCATGTTGTGAGAACCTACTAATCTATGACCTGTCTATCCCTTACAACCAAAGTCTATGTTAATATGAACACTGTAACACATGACAAGTCCACGGTGTCTGTCTCTTCAGACTGATGTTCTCACTTATATAGGCTACGCTTTGCTCCATGTCATAATTTTCCAGTCAGGTCGCAGTGCGTATTTTTAGCACCGCCCGGCAGCCGAGAACCCACAGGCATTCGATTTCGCCATCGTCCGCAGCTCAGCAGCTTTCCGGATTAGCGTGCGGGCGGCGATTCCACAGGTGTCGTTTTTGCTTTGCGGCATCACACGCCACGGAGGCCTAACCGTCGTCTCCCTGAGACCACGAGGCTCCTGAAACTCTGGCAGCTCCCAGCTAACGCTCCTGCGACGTGACATTGCACAAATGCCTCAGTGCGCTGTGAGAACAGTGCGTCCGCTGCGTCAGTGCGCTGTGAGAACAGTGCGTCCGCTGCGTCAGTGCGCTGTGAGAACAGTGCGTCCGCTGCGTCAGTGCGCTGTGAGAACAGTGCGTCCGCTGCGTCAGTGCGCTGTGAGAACAGTGCGTCCGCTGTGTCAGTGCGCTGTGAGAACAGTGCGTCCGCTGCGTCAGTGCGCTGTGAGAACAGTGCGTCCGCTGCGTCAGTGCGCTGTGAGAACAGTGCGTCCGACAAGTGAAATTATCTTAACCCACTTGCAAATCTTTAAATGAGTAAAACTATCTCACCCCACTGGCAGATAGACAGTTTGTCTTATTTAGCAAAAAAAATAACAGAAATAAGATTCTAACGTCTAAATATAAGATTGATTTGTTTTTTGCAGTGTAGCAGTTGCCGTGAGCGAGCTTTAGACCTCTGTGTAACTCCAGGCTTACATTCAGGGATGGGCATAAATACACTCAAATGAATTTTGTTACAAAAGACAAAATACCAAACATGTCTCCAAGAAAATGCATCTATAAGCTACATTCAAAATGGCGGAGGCATGGGTTACTTTGCAGGTGGCAATAAACTTACAATATAAGAGCTGAGAAAAGTGTATTACGTGAAATGCATAAGTGCAAAATTCAAACACATATATCTGCAATATGCACTTGAATTTCGAGGGAGGTCTACACCCGTGAAGAGGCTGCGCATTGTGTACAGTGACCCTGTCCAAGCACTTCTGGCACTGTCGAGGGATTTATAGTACACATAAAATATCATAAAACACACTCGGGACGTGGTCCACCGGGCATGGCGTGTCACCCGTTTTGCTAACGGGATTCTTATATCCTTATGTGCATTGGGTTCTGGGATGTCCCCCACCAAAGATAAAATGCAAAACATCGGTTTTGTACGGCGGAGGGCAGGAATTAAATGGATAAAACCGTCCTACGTAACTGCAGGCCGTATATCAGTCACATCTTCCCCTGCGAATATGACCCCATTAAGTGTAGTGAGTTATCAGGAAAGATTGAGCCATGTGCATATTTAAGTTGTTAGATGGGGGGGGAGCTACCAGAAGACTAAAGCTAGTCCTGCAATAAATCATTTTGATGATGATGGTGGTGGTGGTGGTGATCATGATTATGGTCTATATCAGTGGTGCCCAATCATGTGCCATGGAGGGCCGAGAGTATGCATCTTTTCATTCCAACCAATCACTACACCTGCTGATTTCACTGATTAGTTCCCTCCCCTCTGGTTGAAGGTGTGTTAATTAGGGAAGTCACGTGGCGCTGTAATGGCGACATGTAGTCCAGCTGTCTCTTGTGTTCGCGTTTGCTAATTTGAATGTGTTTTGTTGTGTCTGGCTTTTGTCTTTTGTTTTTTCAATGCGCCGTGTGTCTGTGGTGGGACAGGGAAGTGGGCTGGATATTTTTCAGGGCACTCCCGCTGCTCGTTTTTATAGTATTGACGTATTGTCTTGTCGATATCATTTTGTTTGTGGTCGTCACCATGGAGACGCATTGGCAACATATGCTCGGGAATGTCCGTTGGATCTGCAGCAACAAAGTTTACCATCGCTCTTCACCGGAGTTGAAGATGTCGGGACTGATCGAGGACTGCAGGCAATCTTCAAAGGCCACCACGGAAGAGAAAGAAAGGATAATGCCGGGCAGGAGTGAGGCGGCGACTGGGAAGGCTGACGCAGTTTGCTGCTCAGTTTCGACGGTGTACAGAGACCGCGACGCTGCGTGTATGGAGGAGAGTCGTGGAGGCGGAGTTTGTGTGGTGTAGTGTTGGACTACTTAATGCCACTGGACATCTCGGGACAGCGGGGGCTATTTTTAATCATGGCTGTATTACGTTAGTTTACTTTAATTCACTTAATTAGTTTGATCAATGCAATGATTCTATTGAATGTCTTTATTTGTTAAGTTTGTTTGTGTGTTGTGGGCCTGCCCCACTGTCTATGTCTTTTTTGTTGTTGCTGGGGCTACAACTGAAGTTCCTTAACAGGAAAATAAAAGTTATTCTATTCTATTCTATACTCTCGTCTCGGCCCTCCATGGCACATGATTGAGCACCACTGGTCTATATGATACTCCGGATGACGGTGATTTAGATTTCATCAAGCGTGTGGAATGGTGATATATTAATCAGTCTGACTGCACAAACCACTGTTTAGCCGAACGAGAAGTACATAATGACCCCCCAGGATATTCTCACGCACAATGGCGTGAACCTGTTGATGATTTTATGATCCCTAGCAGGATAAACTTAATAACAATATTACATTTCTAATAACTGCTTCTGAATGAAGCACCAAAGAGTACAATAATAAATCAACTTACTGACACTTGCAGCTCCTCCCATTCCTAGTGTGATCCTATAGTCGACTGATACAACGTTAGAGTAATGGAGAGCTCAGCTCCTCCCATTCCTAGTGTGATCCTATAGTCGACTGATACAACGTTAGAGTAATGGAGAGCTCAGCTCCTCCCATTCCTAGTGTGATCCTATAGTCGACTGATACAACGTTAGAGTAATGGAGAGCTCAGTGCTGCTGTTGGTACTTAGAGTTTTCTATAAGCCCAGCAGCATACACAAAACAGAGTGTGGATATGTATTGTTCATTTGGATGTATGCAAAGGGAACTATACATTTATGGCTGTGTATTAACTCTGAATAATGTAGTACTGTAATGTTATTTTCCCCCCGAACCTGAGACCTAAACGATGGCGAGAACTTGATTGGAGTCTCGGCCAGGAAACGGGGTGAAGAAGAGGACTCTGGGTAATCTGGGTAGTCTAGGCTGTGATTGGCTCAGCGGACCCCTCTCTGTATGTGCATTTTACAAAACCTTCCCCTAGATGGGTTTTTATTGAAGAAAAAAAAGGAGTAATTAATATAACTTCAGATTTTTTAAAAATTAAAAATAATTATCGTTGGACATTCAATCTGGGCAAAACAAATTCCCTTGACATCTCAGATTTTCTTGAAATTTTCTACAAAAAAAAAAACCTTCCTAAAGAGGAAGGATATTTGACATATTTCAGACTTCGGTTACATACTTTATAATAACTTTTAAATTAAAGTGCTTATTTTTCACCCTGTATTAGGTACCTTGTTTTTTGTACATTGCACCAAAAACATCTTGGCATATTTATAATTTTTATAGGCAGTGGTCGATTTGTAAAAGTTTTCAAGGGGGATGGTGGGGGCTGTGATATCACACAGCACCATTAACCCAAAGGGGATGGAAAGGGGCGATGGCAGTTTTACAATGGGGATGGTCTTTGTACATTTTTTTAATGGGGGATGGCAAATCGACCTCTCAAATCGACTCCTACTTATAGGTATGTTCTAAATTATGAGGGTAATAATGGCTAAATTAATGGCTAAATAAATGGCTAAACCTAAATTGAAACATTTGTCTGACAAGGAGTTTTTGCTCTAAATTCAAACGAAGTGTTTCACACATCTGGGGACTTTCAATTGTTCTGGTGTGAATCAGTTGCATCACATGCTCTGGGAGAGGTCTCCCCGGCTCAGGGCCAGCTTAATAAGTGAATACATTTTCTGTTGGTGATCTTTGTGGAAGTGGTAAAGTAAGACTCGCTGTTTTGCAGGTTCCATGTCAAAGTTTTTTGCGATGAATGACAATGACACAAGTTGAGTCTAGCTAGATCTAGCTTGGTACTGAGATTTAGCAATTTGCTTCGTCAAAGTCATTTGACAGTGTACTTTTCTGTTTTACAATGTACTGTTACAGTGTACTTTCCTTCCCGGCTACCATTATTTTTGCAAGAAAGCTTGATGAATCAATATCAGTGATCTGAACTGAAATGGAATTGACTCCAAACTGTCACATACCAATGCAACGAGAGGAATTTCAAGGCATGTTTTGAACACGCATGATTGATCGAGAGATTGACTGCGAACAAAAAATAAATAAAAAATCTGCTAACCCAGTGGGCCCCCATGACTGAGCGTGAGAACCCGTACCCCAGAAAGAGCAGCTCTGTTGTGAGATCATCAGTTTGGAGCGAGCCAGAAAATCCCTGTCCTGAAAATAAAATGGGATTAATCTCGATAATTTCTCAGTTGAATTGAATGAATTGAAATGGAACCGATGCCAAATTCTGCTGGATACCGCTACAGAAGTAAGTTCTGTGCCTAACCGGAAACACGTCTGATGAGAGTGTGGGCGCACAGCGAGCAATTGCTTAGCAGCTGCAAGCCTAGTTAGCTAGCTCCTGAGATTTGGCTATTGGCTTTGTGAATGTTATTGTCATTTCACTTCTGGGTTTGCATATCCTTTGCACGCAAGCTAGCAGAATAAAAATCAATTCACTTAACTGAACTTAAATGGACCGCCATCTGTACTGTGGCCAGAAGAACATGAAACCTCACGCTTCCAACAACTTTAACCAATCAAGAGGTGAGCTGTACCGCCAGTGAAAGAGAGAAGGGATTGCTCTTACCGTCTGATTGTCTTCGTAGAGCTTGAGGTCGTACCCGCTGAGCTCCACGCAGAAGATGATGGCAGTGACTCCCTCGAAGCAGTGGATCCACTTCTTGCGCTCGGAGCGTTGGCCGCCCACGTCCACCATCTTGAACGTGAGCTCCTTGAAGGTGAACTTGTTCTCTACGATGCCGGTGGTCATGTCCCTGGAGCGCAGGATGTCCTCCACGGTGGGGATGTACTCGCTGGCAGAGATGCGCTCCAGGTCGTTGAGATAGTAGGCCGTGTTGTCCTCCAGGTGGTACTCGTTGGACCGGCAGAAGCACTCGTGGACGCCAGAGTCGCCCCAGAGGCGCTTCATTACCCCAAGGAGCTCGGGCGTGATCTCGCCCTTGCTCTCGGCGGGGCCCGTGAGGGCGAAGAGCTGGACGGCGTCGTAGGCCCTGTCGGGGTTGTGGAAGTCGATCTTGAGGGTGGCCAGGGCGCGGATGATGCGGGTGAGCGAGTCGATGGCGTTGTAGAGGATGAGCGGCTTGTACTCCTTGCAGGCATCCAGGTTGAAGCCACCACTGTGGATGATCTTCATCTGCTTGACAATGGTGCTCTTGCCCGAGTTGCTGGTGCCCAGCAGGAGGAGCTTGATCTCACGCCGCTGCCTCTGGCTCTCAGAGCGAAGGTGGCGGTCGATGCGACGGGAGCGGCGGGCCGCCTCCTTCTCCTCAGAGCTTTGGCGGCATCCCATGATCCTTTGTGTGTGTGGGGGGAGGGAGGCAGGGGGTGGGGGGGGGGGGTGGTGGTGGACCAAGAGGTGGGGGCGGGGGAGGGCAGGAGGAGGGGATACAAAGGAACCAAATGGAAAACGACAAAAGAGGAAGAGGGGGTGTGGTTTTGAGGAAAGTACAGAAGTTGTAATGAATGGGAAGGTGGGACGGATTCCTATTCCGGGGGCGGGAAGGGGGCAGGACTCTTTGGCAAAAACAAACAAAAAAATGTCGGATAGAGCCAGGACAAAGTGGGCGTGTTTCTTTTAGTTTTTTAAAATCCAGACTTGGAAGGCGGGACTTAGGGCAGAGTTCTAGCAGGGTGGGGCCAGGTAGGCGTGTTCAGTTGGCAGGACGGCATGTCAGTGGAGTGGAGAGAGAGCGAGGGGACCTTCCTGTCCTGTCCTGTCCTGTCAGTGGGCGGCCCGGCGGAGGCGGCGTCGGGGACCAGCGCGCGGGTTCAACGGAGCTCCCTCGCTCCCCTGCCTCATGACTACCCCAGTTCCACTCGTGCTGTCTCTCCGTCTGCACTCATCCACCCCTCTGCTCCCCCTCCCTCTCTCGCTCTCGCTCTCCCTCTCTCGCTCTCACCCTCCCTCTGGTTTCCGTGGAGATGAGGGGGCTTTGTGCTTTGGTGAATCCGCACCTCTCTCTCCCCTTTATTTTCGCTTCCGCTTTCCCCCCTCCTTACAAGGAGTGCCTGCCTTTACTGGTGTCGTCCGTTCCTGCCAATAGAAAGAGGAAAGGGGGGGGGGGGGGGGAAGAATAAATGAGTCATGTAAAATTGTGAATCAGACAGCCCTGACAGATGTGACTGAGGTGCATTATGGGACAGTAATGTCGCACTAGATGCCAGCTGATCTGGAACCGGTTGCTGCCGTTTGCTACGGGACGAGCTCGACCTGTCTGCCCTCACACCTCAAAACCCACTGCATATTTCAAACTGTACTCTCGACCAGCTACTTAACTCCACCTACAGAGCCACTGCGTATTCAAAACTCTCATTCAGGGATGCGGGCTTTCCTGATTAACCAGTAAATACTGATTTCAGGCCCAAAATGTCTCAAACGGTGACAGAGGACTTTGATATGTCATAAGCACACACACACATCAAGAACTTATGAACCCTCGACAGCAGACAGCAGGACAGGATGTTCGGCAATAAAGCTAAATACTAGTGGCCTCCAGAGATGTTTAGGGTGTGAAAATGAACATCATTAAGCATAAAAACATCCCTGTTTTTGTCTCTGTGTGCACATCTCTACTCAATGCAGGTCTAATGCAGGGCTTTATCCGTTTGGAACCCTCCTGTCATGCCGTAGTGAAAATGGTGGCCTTGCACTTGTGTCTTGAAAGCGTAAAAACATTGTAAAAACATTGTAAAAACGTTACGCCGCCCTTTGGAGAACGCTTATGACACAGCAGTATTAATGGAGGCTTGCTGCCTCTATAGCCTGGAGCGCACCTGCCTGCCAAATAGTCTCTAGAGCGTAGAGACACACACACACACACACACAAACATGCGCGCAGGCGTGCCGTGATTCGGAAACAGATGCAAGACACTTGTCCTTCCCCACACCCCCTCTCCCCTCTTCCTCCTGCACTGCAGCCTGTCCCACAAGCCAATATCAGGTGTAATGTTTATTTACTATCACAGTGGAAAATAACTGGCTCAGACCGGCCGACGCCATCAGACTGAGTCCACAACAGAACACGCCGCTCCCCCCGGCTCGCCGCCCCTCCCTTTTTTCACGGAGCATATAGATTTATAATATTACGTTCTAATGACACTTCCTCTAATGGCAAGGCTGTTGAAATGTATTGGCTGCTTTCGAGAGTGGCGCAGAGCGTTGCTCAGCTCTGCTGTGCATCTCCCAATTACGTCTGTGAAAAACGCATCATCACTCCGTTGAGTGCATTTATTAAGGAGCCGCAGTGGTGGACTGATGTCTTGAGACTTCATTGGGTAGCTTTTACTGGTTGTCTGTGGGGACTACAATTCCCAGCACGCATTTCTCATTTGTCATTGTGCAGCAAGGCCTAGTTATTTGAATTTAAGAACGGCAGAGATGTGCTCCGATGAGTCTTCGCCCCCCCCCCCAAAAAAAAAAAAGTTTAAATATAAATTAAAACATCCAAGCCCTGCACTCGTCTTGGAGAAAGCGATCGCCGTGGAAACGCAGTTCTTCCAGACTAATACCGCCCGTCGGTCATACAGAATTCTCCTTTTTTTTTCTCTCCAACTGACTTTTTTTTTACTACCGCACGGCACGAAACGCACCGGCAAGCAGGGACCCCTTTCAAATGGGGGCCTCCTTACTTTCCGCAACGCAGCCTAGCCTATCGTGAAAGGGTGTGACCTCACTGCCCAATTCCCGCCGTCAACTCTCAGCTCAGCTGATCGAGTGCATCCCGCGAGGGAAGAGACCGGCGACGTCGCCGAGACTGGATCCGTGCGCACGTCCCACAATATTGCACAGTGAAGCGAACGGAAATTTCATTCCATTAAACCCCTGACGGTAATAACATCACAGCATGGGATAACTTGGGCAATCATCAATAAGCTCACACATGACAGCAGGGGTGGTATTTCCAAACAAACACTGCATGCCTGAGTTTCAGTTGTATCCGCCTTGCAGAAAGGCTACAGTTGGAATGTCCGTTTTTTTCCCGTGGAATTCTTATTTCCACCTGCCGAAAACCCTTTTGTCGAACGTGTAACATGTTATCCGTTGAGGCTCGAGGGCACGCATCAGATTTTTGTTATGTTTTGCCACGCTCTTGAGCCCTTTCTGGCAGTGTACTGTTTCCACTACAGGGCGAGAGCCGTTGTCATGGCGAAAAAGGAGGGGGTGGGGACTGTCCGTCATGGAGACAGGGGCGTTGGCCTTCAAGCGCATAATCAAAGCAAATATATTAACGGCGCTCATCTCCAGCAATCAACTTAAAGGTTACAGCAAAAAAAATGCATAAATAAATGAAAATCTGTGTGGCTGATTCTACTCCACTCTTCTGCCTCGATGTCACCACCCCACCCCCCTTAAACCTCACTCTGTACCCTGGATTCAATAAACATTTGTCCTTTGACCTAAAATTAAATGCAAGCTTTTAATGTTTTTTTTTTTCCTTTTTGATTTATTTTATTTTTCCTTGCCAAACATGAAGTGAGCGAGTTTGCCGATCACCAAAAACCTATAAAAAATAAATGATGTCTTTAAAAATGCATCATGCTTGCATTTCTGCGTGGAGCGGCAAAGCTGAGGACAACATGTGATTTGAATTGAGGGCAGTGTCTTGTACTACCTTCCTGGTTTATTTGACTCATTATGAAAAGCCTTCAGTTTACTCTGTAAGAGGGTTACTGGCATCTGGACTGACTGCCTGGGCACATCAGGAGAGCAGGTTGTAGACCAGGGCATGGAATTAACTTTTTCACCCACTGGCCAGAGTGGCTTGTGGATTCTAAAAATCACCAGCCATTTTCAACATTTGACCAGCCACATTGCCTCTTACAATATAACACAACCTTGTTGGTTACCTGCCAAAGTGGCCGCTAGAGTAAAAATCTAATCAGCCATAATCAAGGTTTTACCAGTATTTGGCTGGTGGTTGGTGTTAATTTCATACCCTGTTGTAGAACCTTTTGAGCACGGCTTTATGCTCAGGATCATACCTTTGAGGTATAAATAAATAAAAATAAACTTCTGATGAGCCAGAAATCTGCTGTAGTGTAAAAATGAACCAGGATCTAGCAACAGAAATGACCAAGGACAGGCATTAAATATCACATAGATTAGAATGTCCCAATGTCGGACAAAAAAAAAATACATTCATCCCAAGGTCATATCAAGGAAATACAAAAGTTTACAATGATAAAAATCAGCGGCCTTTTCAGTTCACCATGTGGTGTTAACCGTACGGTGTTTGGTGTAGGCTTTGCCTTTGCTCTGATAAGGGTAGACTGAGTTTTACTTTTTATTTATGATTGGTCTGCTCTTCTGCTGGTAGGCTAGACACTGTCATTTAGACATCTGCAGACATCTCGATTTTTTTTTTTTTTAACCTTCGTACGATGTCTTCTGCGCAGCCTGCCGATGCGAACTTTCCCAGGCGAAGTTCGGTGTACATTCACCCGCCCCCGTCTGCAATTAGTCTAAGTACCACAGTTCTAACCGGTTTGTCTTTTCAAGTAAATCATTCGAGGTGTCCGTGGACGTCTTTTGTCTTTGACTAAACGTCTTTTGTCTACCATGTCTGATGATGTATGCCGTTCGCTTAAAGGACCGAGTTAAGTCCTTATGCGCTCCGAGAGAGTTAGTCCTCGAGTCAGTCTTCTTTTGCTGAGGGAGGATATCTGCCCTCTGAATGATACCGCCAAGATCAGTTTGACCAAGGGGAACGATCCGCTTACAATTTGGGCCTGCTTTTTATGATTTAAAGTTCCTTGGACTTTAAATCATAGCTAAACGGTTTCCTCTAAATCATAAACTTGGACTGCTGTGTTTTCATGGGAGTAGGGACCGTTTGAGGGTCAGGTGGTCAACGTGAGAAAAGGGCCTATGACAGGCCTATGACACCCAGTTATTATACAGAATATTTTACCAAAATGAATGAACATTTATGAGAGTATAAATAATAATACAAAAATTAATTGTATTTCATGAAATCAAAGGGCACATCACTCCCCAAGAGAATAATACAAAATATATATTTTTACGAAGTTCAAGTTAAAGTCACATTGATTTATTTAAAAAATATCTGAATCGGGGTTAAGCTATTAATTAAGCTATTATCCATGTGTAGGCTATTCAGTGTGCAAAATAATTCTGCCATTTTCTTCCGGATTAAAAATAATTATGAATTCAGCCTTGACTTTATGCGCGACTGTTTTAGGGTGTTATAGACGCTATTGCATTCCTATGATTAGAAGTTCGAGTTAATCCTGTCGAGCCAGTTGAAGGAGCGAGGAAGCACATTACATTAAAAATAGTGATCTCTTGCACAGAAAGAGGCATCTAGTAGTGTCTGTTGGATAAATATTTCCCCACTACAACTCGGCACACCTGCGGTGATTCGAACGCAAAACATTTTGTCTGGGTTTACTTTAAGAGCGGACCTGTGGCACAAGCCCCTCCTTGCCCTCAGGAAACAAAGGACCTGTCCTTAAGTCGGTTGCCCTAGCTATTGTCATGAGATATAACACGTTGCACCGGACTTTCTCACAACATGCTCGCTATAGCATTTCATTAAAATGCAATATGATCCGTGATCCGCGAATCCGTTTCCCTGGCGCCGCTAATCAGTGAAAACTGCACCGGGTTTTCCTCACAAAGTCCTGGCTATAGCATTTGATTAAAACGCAGTGTATTAAGCCCATGACCGTTTCCCTAACCGCTCAAAATGTCCAAAGTGTTGGGCGATGCTTCCTCACGGGTTTCCCAGCGATGGCCTTTAATTAAAATAATAATAATAATAATGAAAACACGACGGGGCCAGTCGCGATTAAACGGCACGCACCTTTTCCGCTCCACTGCGCCGCAGTCTGCGGCGGCCGCCGCGATGTGCTTTTACCCTTTGCTAGCTGTAGCCCCCCTCGCGCCTGGCTTGCTCCCGAACGATGTAGGCTAGCTCAGCTGCCGAGCCCCTGCATTCCAATGCTCCTGTCACCGTGTCACTGGATTCTGGGCGCTTACAAAGCGCCGAGCTCCGTCGGCTTGTTGTATCAACAGAGCAGTCCTGAGGATTGTGTCTGCATTGAGGCCGAACAACAAAAAAAAAGAAAAGGGGGAAGGCAAATTGCAGGCCCGCGTTATCAGCATTCAGTGTATGTGTGTGCGTATGTTTGGTGTTGGTGTGCCGTGGGTCTGCACGTACGTGATCGTGAGTATGTGTGTGTGGGTGTGAGAGTGTATGCAAGCTGGGGGAATAATGGTGTGTCTGTGTCAGCGTGGCGAGGTCTGTGTGTGCGCGTGCACGTGCGCATATGTGAGTGAGTGTGGGTTTATGTGTGTGTGTTGGTGTGTGTGCGCGTTGGTGTAATGGATGTGCACGTCTGCATTTGCGAGTCTGTGTGCTGGTGTAGGCGTATGTGTACACATCATGTGGGCGTGGGTTTTTGTGCGTGCTGGATGTGTGTGTGTTGGTGTTGGCAGGCATATATGCTGTTGTGTCACGCGCACGCGCTTGTGTGTCATGCGTGTGTTTGTAGGTCCGTGTATGGTGGGGGGAGTGTAATATGACGAGGGTGAAGGAGAAAGCCGGGACACCTGAGCCTCACCCCCCCCCTCCTCCCCCCCCCCGCTTGTGAGCAGCAGCAGAAGGAGGAAGTGAGTGACACCCGGCCTTCTGCACCCATGACGGCTCAGCCTCACTCAGTTTCCCCAGGGATGCAGGGCTTGCACTGCATACCAGCGCTACATCCTCCATCGCCCCTCCATCCTACCAAAGGACAGGGTCTGCATTGTGCAATAAATAGGGCATTACATAACCTCTGACAAAACACAATGGAATCTCTCCCGTATTGATGAACGCCCGCCTGTGCGTTACGTAAGGGCCGTTTGCCGACGGTAACTTCCTGCTGTTTGCTCTGTCCTCCTCTCTCTCTCTCTCTGTCCACGTGGAGCCTGTGCACACACACAATGTCCCATCACCCCCCCTCATCAGCAGCCAGGGGTAAGGGCGAAAAGGCTGCACGTGAGACAACCGACACGGGAACACGATGGTTTCAAAAGGTCTTTTCACAGGAGAATTAGACCGCAAGCAGACCCTCTATAATTCAAAGTTTACTGGCCCTGTTTGAAGGGGAAGACCGCACTGGCTGGCAACGGGAGGTTGGCACTGACCTGAGACAGCTCTTAACACGAGCTAGCTACTTGTAGCTCGCATGCCGTTGTTAACTACAGTATACTTAGCTTGCTAGCTATTTTAGGAACCGTACACAATACAATATCGCCTGCTGAGTTTTGACCAAACGAATATATTATTCCCATAATCTCTAGTAATAAAAATAAACTGTGATTATGATGATGATGGTTATTATTGGGCACAATTCATAAGGTTCTCTTAAAAATGCAATACACAGTTGTAAATGTGGACATTTTGGAAAATATGATAAATATATGTTTTAAAAAATAATATATTGTAACATCCAAAGTGGGAATCATTGGTATATTTGCTCATATATTGTGGATTTTTGCAGTATGTTTGCCAATCTTGATAATATCGTATTTCAGTGTATTTAATTTCTGAAAGGGGGTATCTGACAAATGCAATATCAACAGTATGTTAGTAGCCAAAGCCGTGTTAACTTGTTCTAAACTCCCTATCTCTTTAATGCGCCTCGATATTTCTGCTTCCAGTGGCAACATCATTAAGAAAGTAGGCCAAACACCCGAGCCTCCTCACGGACGTGGACTATACCAAAATATACTGAAATGACGATATATTATCAACGTCAGAAAGGATATGTATTATCAACATCAGAAAGGATATGTATTATCAACATCAGAAAGGATATGTATTATCAACATCAGAAAGGATATGTATTATCAACATCAGAAAGGATATGTACTATCAACATCAGAAAGGATATGTACTATCAACATCAGAAAGGATATGTATTATCAACATCAGAAAGGATATGTATTATCAACATCAGAAAGGATATGTATTATCAACATCAGAAAGGATATGTATTATCAACATCAGAAAGGATATGTACTATCAACATCAGAAAGGATATGTATTATCAACATCAGAAAGGATATGTATTATCAACATCAGAAAGGATATGTATTATCAACATCAGAAAGGATATGTATTATCAACATCAGAAAGGATATGTATTATCAACCTCAGAAAGGATATGTATTATCAACATCAGAAAGGATATGCATTATCAACATCAGAAAGGATATGCATTATCAACATCAGAAAGGATATGTACTATCAACATCAGAAAGGATATGTATTATCAACATCAGAAAGGATATGGTCACACTTCACAATATATGTGTGAGTACACAAATTATTGCCGCTTTCAGATATTGCGATATATATATTTTTAGAAATTTGCTCAGTTGCTGTTACATCTTAGACTGAGAAGATTGGCGAAAGTCATATCGAGGAGTGGGTTGGGGGAGGTGGTGCTGGAGTCATTCACATTGAATCGTTCTCCCGTTCCCGGGCCTGTTACTCTAAGAGTGGGAGCATTGATCTCGCGTCAGGGCTCAATCTGTCCATGGCTGTGTCCCAATCAGAGCCCTGTCTACTGCATGCTGTCCCCTGTGTCCTGTGTACTAGCATGCTGTGGCTGTGTCCCAATCAGAGTCCTATCTACTGCATCCTGTCCCCGGTGTCCTGTGTACTAGCATACTGTGTCCCAATCAGAGCCCTATTTTCTGCATTCTGTCCCCTGTGTCCTGTGTACTAGCATACTGTGGCTGTGTCCCAATCAGAGCCCTATCTACTGCATCCTGTCCCCTGTGTCCTGTGTACTAGCATACTGTGGCTGTGTCCCAATCAGAGCCCTATCTACTGCATTCTGTCCTCTGTGTCTTGTGTACTAGCATACTGTGTCCCAATCAGAGCCCTGTCTACTGCATTCTGTCCCCTGTGTCCTGTGTACTAGTATACTGTGGCTGTGGCCGTGTCCGAATCAGCACTCTTCCATGCTTTGGTGAGTAGATAGGGCGAGAAAGTCGTAGAGTACGCGATAAATTTTCAAATTGCAGTATACTCTGGATGACACTTACTTCCGGGGTTTCGCTGAGTACATTCGGGAGCACACTTTTCATGAAGTACACAAACATTTTGGTCACATAAATATGATATTATTTAAAAATGAGGCGCAGCTTTGCTGACGTTTTCCTTCAAATACAACATAAACAACACGTGACAAGGCAGCACAAGAGTGGGGTGCTGGGTTGCCAGATCTTGTAAGACTTTCCAGCCAAATGGCGACTCAAAACTAGCCCAATTTATAGGCTATTTTTAACCGAAACCAACGTATTTTATCATGTTTTTACTTTTTAAAATAAGTGCATACTTCTCATTTTTACCCGTGACTGCACTTTGAAAGTATCCCAATTTAGCTGTAAAACCGCAGACATGGCAACACTGGTGGGACTTCTTATGACCTGCTTACGACACTTCCACAGTGCGGTTGGAAAATAGTATGGAGGAAATTTTTTATGGACTGCTAAACAGTGCACATTAAACAACCCACGAAAATAGGGCGAACTCGAAAATACGAGCGAAACACAAACTAAATTTCCCAAGCTTAATACTGGAGCCAAAACGGAAAACTTAGCAAAGAAAAGAACACCTTCGGCACATAAGTTAGGACGGCCGAGTGTAAAACCAAAACGAAACAACAAGAACAGAAAAGGACAAAATAAATAGCGCTGAACGCTCACAGGAAGAATAAACCCTATACCTGAAAATAAGCTAATTAGCAAGTCCCTCGTGAACATAAACAGCGTTTAATATCACAAGGTCGCTAGTACCTGGCTATACCTGGCTCAATGTAATGTCGAATGACAAAGAAGCACCGGGGAAGCGGAAGTGAGGAACTTAAATGCCCCGCAGGTAGAAGCACGAAAGTGAAACGAATAACGAGTGAGGGAAAGCAAAACCTCGAAACGAAACGCGGAAAAAATCAGATAGATTCTCAATCGGAAAACCAGGACGAGTACCGCAACAGAAAAGAAAACAATAACCCACGAACCATGACACCTACTGTCTTCAGTGTTTCAGCATATCAGTGAATAATTTGGGTTAAAGCAAGGCTTTTAGACATTGAGTGAAAAAGTGCATGATATGAAAAATGTTGGATTGGAGACAATTGTACTAATTTTTCATTTCAATTTTTTTTTTCATAATGCACAATACTGTTATGGAGAATGCAACAGTTGTTTAATATTTCCATTTTCACCGACACGTACACTATACTTGCCAGAAGAAAGAAAAAAACTGTGAATTATACATAGTTGATTTTTAAGCTTGCTGCTCATTGAAAGGGTCTTTTTGTATGGTGATTATATTTCAACGCTGAATATTGAATGTTTGTTACAAAATGCGCATATATAAAATGGCTCATCTGTTGTGTATTTTTTTTATATCCTCACTTCTAATCTGGAACAGTTCTGTTGTGGAGACAAGGGAATAGATTGGTCATGCTGAGCACAACCTCGTGTGTCTGTCCCATGGTGAAGGGGCCCTTAAAAATAATTAGATTTTATTTTGCCTGGGGACCATTTGACCTTTCTCCCCCACAGACACATTTTAATTAGCACCTCTTCGGTTCCACCTAAACTGCATCAAATGGGCAAAAGAGCAAGTAAGAAGTGGTGATGAAACTAATATATAATATAGAATATAATCCACAGATGTAACAGATTAGCGGGGATACGTTAGCCGCTGACGCTACGCACAGTGTGTTGGCTTTATTTGCGTTTAATCTGTTGGGCTCTAAGGTCACCTAGTTCATTGTTGATGAGAATCTTTAGAAAAATGGAATTAGCTAAATATTATCTGCAATTTACATTTTCATTTTAGGCATTTAGCTGACGCTCTTATCCAGAGTAATTTACAATTAGCGCAAAAGAAAAGGTCCAGATTTGTATTGTATTATTAGAATAATAATAATAATTATAATAATGATCACAACGACAAAAACAATAGTCATAAAAATAAAATGTTGTCGTCGTCATCATTGTAATATTAGCCCTATAGTGCACTCTGTAACGTGATTCTGTGTATCAGAATCACGTTACAGAGTGTTATTGAGTTATTCACGTTATTGAGTACTTTTAAAATTGTTTTACATTGCCATAATAATCAGGCATACGTAATTCGTGAAGAGCACCTATCACTGCAATGAGAGGTCCAGATCATGCAATCTCCAGAGGTTGGGAAAACCACGCTGACTGTTTTAGGCTGAGTTAGTTATGCAGTGTACAAATTCACACAATCTGCAGTTGGTTAGGTTTTTCCAGAACATTCTCAGAAATATGCCCATTATTGAGAATAGGATTGTTCTTTTCTTTGCTTATTCTATCACTTTTTTCTGGAACGCATGGTTGTATGTGCAAGTTGGTTTTGTATGTCTTATACGCCGCTTGTGCTGGCAAACTGCAGATGCCTGATTGGACAGACAGGAGGTGCTGTTGTGAGACGAACAACCTCCTGACCAGATCTTTCGCTCCCCTGGCAACGCTGCAGCCAATCACCTTGCAGGGCTACAGACCAAGGTAAGCTCTGGAACAGTCTACTAGATACCAGACTATGGGGCCCATCCACACACTATAATCGTGTCTTAACAGGGTGAACCATCCAGTAGATCTCTATCCTAGTGCTCATCCCCATTCAGTTCATTTACAAAGTTGTCTGCAATTCAGCCAATATCTGAGCCCTTTCACAGATGCTGCTCAAGTCCACTTATGGATATTTAATGTAGTTGTTAGTACTTAGTCATGAAGAGACAATTAGATATCATGACACTGAAAATGGGTGGAGCGACAATCGGTTCTCGTTTTGAATCAAAGGGTTTTGCTCATCGCTAGAAAAAGGCAATGAATGGTTAAAATCGGTGACTGGTAGCATATGCAGCATTGGTGTCAGGAAGCCTCATTCTCCAATAAATGATCTTTAGTATTACCTGGTGAACTGATGGATGCTTTTGGGATTGATTACTAAAAGAGGTGTGGCCTTTGACTTTACCACACCCAACTAGAAAGTCTACGCCCATATACATTTGGGCTGTGTCCGAATCAGAGCCCTATCCCCTGCATCCTGTGTCCTGTGTGCTAGCATACACTGTTTACTGCATACTGTTTAGTACGCAACATTCAGTAGGCAAAAAATATCCTCCATACTACAATCAGCGAAGACCCAGAAATAAAAATATTATCCAGGGATTTTTTAAGTACGCTACATTTAGAGAAAATTTCCCCTACTTAACAACTTTCCCATCCAGTATACTCAACAAGCATACTCAGTGGTATGGAAGGGCATTGATTTGGACACAGCCATCATAACCATCCTTCAAGAAACCAAAGCACTCTGGAAAAATAGTCACTCTAGCCTTTGGACTTAAAATGGTGTCACTATAGACTGTGGACTTCATTTTTGATGCCAGTCACTGAGACAGAAATAGGGGTCTGAGAAACTCAATGTCTCTGTTTCTACGCATGGAAAGGATATAATTTTTTATGGATCCCCTTTGAAAAGAAGGAAAATACGTTTTCAGCGACTCAGATTCCTGCAAGCCCAGAACTATAGCCGGCGTTGCCATGGATAATCATCGTTTCTATGTCTGTCCTGAGATAAGACCAGCTGCCGCCCAGCTGCAACGCCCATGCTTATGTTGAATTGTGGAGCGTCTGTAGCCAAGTAGCCTGTTACTGTGAATTCCAACCTGCTTTGAAACGATAGGCTACGGTTGAATGAAGTTGTGTGGTTTGATCACAAGGCAGATTTTTTAATAAGGCCAAATGAACTGCACCTTTATGCTTTTTATCTACTTGTCATGGATGTTGGCATTCATAGTTGCTGCATGCTGGGAATCTAAATCCAAATCAGTTGAGTTCTTTGTTTTCTTATTTAGAACGGAACATTCATGCTTTTTAGTTTGTTCTCAGGAGAGAAGCACGTGAAAAAGGAGGCAATAAAAAGCACATTATCTCAATTTAAACTCCGAACGGCCTCATTTTGATTTCTGGATCTCATATTTCTTATCCACTGAATGTGTAAATTAAATATATATTATTAAAATGATTATACAGTCGTTTTGTATTTAACTTAGCTTATTTACCCTACCCTGTTGCTGACCAAAACAACAAGCAGGTTCTTGTAAAAAATCTGGAATCACATTTGAATCTGTTTTATTTTTAATTCTGACACTACTGTAATATGTTTAAGCATGTGTTCCAGCCAACAGAGGTCAAATCTGATATAAGGGGCCGCTTCCCTTATCATAATAAGCTTTAGGTTTTACTGCAGGGCCCCAACTGAGTCGCACGCAGTCTGGGGGCCACACGCTTACAATCATTTAGGCCCTGATTGAATCACAAATTTAAACCCCCACCCCTGCAATAACCTCCCCACCTCCAGAGCACCTTGATAAGAAGCGTACACAGACAGAAGATTAATAGACGCGGAAGTCCATGACAAGAGACCCCCCCCCCCACACACACACACACACACACACACAGACACAGACACACACACAGGGTTGGCAATTAGCTGTGTTTTTCATTAAAATGGCCAGGTCTGCCATTGGCCTTTTATCTGCCTGGCCCAATAAATAAATGACAAACCGGTCGTCATGGTCGCGAGTTGCCGGGAGCGGAAGCCTTTCCAGAGACGCTCCAGTCCTTAGGTGTGTGTAATAGAAATCCTTAATGGATATTTGAGAGGAGGGCCCCTCCAAATCAGAAATTCTAGTAAGGTAAAGTCGATCCTCCTTTTAAAAGGCTCCCTAAGCTTTTGCCATGCCATTGACAGCTAAAGGCTCAATGTAAATTCAACCACAATAGAATACTCGAATGGAGTACACGTGGTCTCTACTGGATGGATATAAACTCCGTTGGAGTTGATTTAACAGTGACATTTTTTGCTGGCACCTTTTTCAGACACTTGCCATTGACTTTGTTGTAGCTTTGCTCTCTGCACACCTTCAACAAAGCTGTTCTGTAATTTAACTTCCTTTGGTAGTAGCTGCAATGCATTGTGGGAGTGGTCGTTTTTCAGCAGAGCACACATTAGTGATCTCTCATTACCACTCCCAGCCAGCAAAATACAGTGTCCGGTTACAGTGGCCTGCCGTTGATTCGTTATTGTTTTTCCAGTTGGCACTACAGCTGTCGATTAGTGGGTGGAATATAATATCTGCAATAATAATAATAATAATTGCTAACGGACTGCTGTAGTGGTGATTTGCCAAATGCCGGAGGTCCAACAGGTGCTTGCTTGCTGGGTTTTTATGTTATTAATTAGTGGCGAATGCAGCTTCTGAAGATGGCCAGTAATGAGAGAGGCGTTGTGAGACCGTCACATGGCCAGTGCTCCCCAAACACCGCCATAAATCAAATTGCTAGCGAATGAGGTGTAATTTCACAGGCAGTATGTTGTGGACAGAGCTCAAGAGTTCTGCTAACTCATTAATGAATGCACAAAACACCCCTCAGCTAGCTTTATTTGCTGAGCGTTTTTATTTAATTGCGAATTAATATAAAATAGCATAGCATACGGTTGCGTATGGTGTCTGAATTTGCAGAGCACCAGGGTTTTCACAGATATTCAAATACAAAAACTAATGTGGAAATATCTCATTTTATGTAGGTAGGCGTTAATGTAGCCCTGAGCATGAACACAGCCTTGCTGCCTAGTGATGCCTCACTATTCAAATGGTAGACAATCAAATCCGAACTACTGCGTCTAAATGAATGGAGAATCTGCGTATACAATTAACTTCATCCTCTTTCCAGCAGTGAACAGGGCTATTCTGCAGTTGTGGAATGCCCTATTGTAAATAAACAGCTGTTAACGTCAATTCCCATCATTTGGTCAGTTATGAATTTGGAGAAAAACAGAAAACAGTTTATTTTCTTAATCGTGAAATGAATGCTTTGAACCGAAATAAAAGTCATATTTGTCTTTTGAACTTTAGTGCTGACATTGGCCCAAATGAATCCTCTTCTGCATCATTTTTTGGAAGGGTAGTGGTCTAGCTTATTTTCTAATTGAGTTTGTTTTTTTCCCCATTACTGAATTGGGTGTGTGCCAGGCTGCACTGCAACACTTGGGTCTTGTGATAAATCGGCAGGCGGAAGAGCTGAGAGAAGAGGGATGGGGCAGCGGGTTCGAGCCTCGGTTGTGCGGTTTCAGTCTACGATAGGGGTGCTTAAATGTGCAGTGAGCAGTGAGCAGTGAGCAGTCATCTTACCTGGGGACGGGCGTGTTTATTTAGGACGGGCGTTATTTCACCCCTGCAGTAGTTCGGCCAGATTCCCACTGGTTACCGTTTATCATAAAGGAGTGATGCTCCTCTCATTCAATCAGTGCTAGACTTGATGTTCACGGCGATGGATAGCTGCTGCTTTATGATAGAACTGTACTTTATCTGACCTGTTTGTAGTTGTTTCAATGACCTTCGGTAAGTACTTTTACTATTGCTGTCCATCGCTTTGGGTAAAAGCGGCTGCTGAATGAATGTAAGGCGATATAATCGAATGCTAGCACAGCTAGTGGTGTTTTGTTGGCTGTAGGGTGTGAAATAATCTTTTAGGCAACTGATCCTGAAGGGCCAATTGAACTGTAGGCAGGTAGTCTATGCCAGGAACTCGACTCGAATTCTGGCGGGATGGAGGGTCCGCAGGTTCTTTTTGTGGTTTCCTTTCCATCAGCAGCCAATTTGGAAAACAGACGTGGACTCTTTAGCCAATTACTGATTTAAATGATGCGCTTAAGTGCTGTAATACACCACAAGAGCAGCAGAGGGTTCTGGGGCCCAGCTTGATCTGAGTTTGAGATCCCCGGCCTGTGCCTAGCAGTGAATATCAGAGTAAAGACTACTGCCTGTCTGTCGATTGCTGTGGCCGGAGCTGAGGGTAAGTCCCTTGTCAGAGGAGAGTGGACTCTATATTTTATCCTGGGATTACAGTAAATTTGGTTAATGCATATTTTCTTTGGGGGGGGCGGTGTGAGATGTGTCTATTCTCACAGGATGGGAAACCAAAGCAATCAGTGCTCCAGCAAAATAGTAATTTGTTCTAAAACAACAAACCATTATTCACGGATTAAACAGCTTAAGTAACACACATAAACACACAAACTACATAACTCTGACTGTGTGCATTTTTCTCTGTTAGGGATATTTTTTCCCCTCTTTTAACAGATTGTGTGTTCTAACTTAAGCTGTGTCATCTGTGAATGAATTGTGTGTGTTTGTGTGTGTGTGTGTGTGTGTGTTTGTGTTGGGTGTGTAGCCTATAAAAGAGCGATGTTGGAGTTGTTGCCATTCTTCCACACCAGAACCGTGTGTGCAGTTTGTAACTGTCTCAGTAAGAGTTGTGTTGACAATGGCAACAGCTCTGGTGAACTCATCCTTCATTAGGGCCCTACCTGAATACCGCCCTGCAACCAGCGTCGTACAGCGAAGTCGTTACCGCCGCCGTCGTCACCGTATATATCTTTTACTCACAGGAGTTTACACAGGATTACGGCGAAGTGCATGAGACACCTGGTTAGCGTGCCGGTAAACGATCCTGAGTGTGTTTGGGGGCGCGAGTCTTTTTATAGCTGTAATTTAGAGCCGCGCCGAAAGAAGGGTGTGCCAAGAACGCGAGGAAAGCGAAAGAGGGAAGAAGAGAAAGAGAGAAAGAGAGAAAGGGAGAGCGGCAGAAAGAGGGGGAGCCTATTAGCTGAGGGAAGGACAACAGGAGAAGTTAGTCTTACACTCAGGGCCGGCTCTAGGCATAGGCAGTATATGCGGTCGCCTAGGACGGCAGAGGGGTGCCAATCGTCTGGGCGGGAAACTAAGGGAAATAAAACATGTTGCGTTCGTGATATTTGGTGAAATCCCCCCCCGCTCCACGAGCTCTCCTAGGGCTACACAAAGGCTAGAGTTTACACTCTCCTGTTTACACTGAGGGGAAAAAAAGAAACGCAGTCCAGTAGAAAAAGCCATTCCCTTATTGTGGGCACCATGGGCTTTCCATTATGTAAATGACGAGAAAAAACAAGGTGATACCATTTCTAATGGATTTACGTCTTGCCTTTTGATTACTCCAAGAGCGAGCAACAAGCCATGGAAAATCTTCAATCGCAAAGTAATGTGACACTTAAGCTAAAAGCGGCGATTTGACTCATCCGCTAACGTCTAATCTACCTCCTCCTCTTGCCGTTGAAAAGGGTTTTGCTTTGGCCCTCTGTGATCCAATCTTCATAAAACAAATTTTAAAAAGGATGCCTCGCATTTGATAAGCCACATAGGCAGTAAAGGTAGATTATGACGTCTTACGTCTGTGCTTAAGGATTTCAGGCGCATCCATAACAAGTGAGATCCTCCGGTTTTGGACATCTAAACACATTACTGGAATGAAGGCCGGTTTTGTGTAGGCTGTTTGGACGTACAGACTTCCCTCAGACTGCCATATCCTGGCACGCAAGTCAAAAGCATTCAAACAGGAAGAGACAGATTGCAGCTTCAAACGCTTAAAAAAAAATCAATTCCAGAGGATTCCATTCCTTTTGGAAGCGTTCCTGCTGGGAGAGAAAGCGCGCACTCCGTGACGCAATCGTTAGGCCCCGTTACCGTAAAGGCTCGGGCCCTCAGTGGGGTTAGATGACGGCGCTTACGCATTTCTCTACTGAAACGCTTTTTGCTTGATTTATGAATCCCTTGAAAAGCTTTAGAGAGAGGAGGAGGAGAAAAGGAGGATGTAGGGAGGCGGAAACAGTTCTTCAGCATGCGCTGTAGCAAAAAGCTCAGAGCAGTTGCGGTTTATATCACGGTAACACAAATTGTGCGTTGGTCACGTTGCTGTATCTATTTCTCTTCATCCTCCAATTGACTTTAGACTTTAGACTTGATTGTCCCCAAGGGGACGTTCCCAAGGGGACAGCACTGTACACATCAGACAACAGTACATACAACAGCACACAGTGACAACATACAATGACAGACAACAGTACACATTCAGACCTGTTCAGCGAGGCTATAGCTGCGGGGATCAGGCTTTTCCCAAAGCGAGCCCTTGGGCCACATTGGGCCCCACCCCCCTGCACACTTACAGCACAGTTGTATTGAAGGCCTGTCAGTCAGGGCCATTAGAATCGTCCTTCCTCCACCTCCACCCCCTTTCCTGAGGATGCTTCTGCCTATGGGGTTTCCTGCATTAACACTGTCCATGGACCAGGGGGGTATTTCACGAAGTGAAATAGGGAGTTAGCCGGCTAACTTTTGTAAATATTTTGAATTTGATGACATCTGATTGGATGAGAGGCTGAGTCACTTCAAAATATTTACAAAAGTTAGCCGGCTAACTCATTAATCCTGCTTTGTGAAATACCCCCTTCGTTTGTTCTCTTTCTGATAAGTTAAGAGTGTTTTTCCAAAACTCACTCTGCCTGGAAAAAAGAACTTTTCTGACCAAATTGCCAATTTTGTAAAACATTTTTTGCATGATCCCATTTTTATACTTACATTCCTAAGAATATTAGTGTTTATATAGAACTGCAAATATCTAACCTTTTATTAAAAAAGTATACCAACCTTGAAGAATATGGTTTATCATGAGGTTTGGAAAAACACTCTTCAGTTGTCGCCTACTTTGAGAATGTACAGGATGATGTGTGTCCCTAAGACTTGCATTGACTGCAGCAGTTGGACTGCTCTCTACTTTGAGAATGTACAGGATGATGTGTGTCCCTAAGACTTGCATTGACTGCAGCAGTTGGACTGCTCTCTACTTTGAGAATGTACAGGATGATGTGTGTCCCTAAGACTTGCATTGACTGCAGCAGTTGGACTGCTCTCTACTTTGAGAATGTACAGGATGATGTGTGTCCCTAAGACTTGCATTGACTGCAGCAGTTGGACTGCTCTCTACTTTGAGAATGTACAGGATGATGTGTGTCCCTAAGACTTGCATTGACTGCAGCAGTTGGACTGCTCTCTACTTTGAGAATGTACAGGATGATGTGTGTCCCTAAGACTTGCTACTTTGAGAATGTACAGGATGATGTGTGTCCCTAAGACTTGCATTGACTGCAGCAGTTGGACTGCTCTCTACTTTCTGAAATAAATGGGTAGGCTTGTTTGAGTTCGCTGTTGAATGTATACTTTCATATACTTTGGCATTGTTGTGGAAACAGCTGGCTAGGCTGTTCGGCTTCTACAATATGGGGGGGGGGGGGGGTCAGTTGAGTGACAGCTATCGCCACAGATTGTTATGACAACGTTTATATGATTGATTGACATGCTAGATAATTATAGATGAATCAGTGTTGTGTCTCCCTGGGGGGGTTGCTGTAGTTTGTTTTATGATTGGATCATGCTTATGAGGGGGACGGAAGGAATGGTCCTTATTTCTGATGTCTTTTTAAGCTTGAAAACCATAAAGCAGTTAGCTATTGAATGTTTTCACTGGGGTGTTTTTTGGGTGGTGAAAGTAAGTGGGATATTTTAGAATATGCCAGATATTTGTTGGGGTACTGGGACACTGATTAAAACCAGTTCTGTCACAGTTAAACCGGCATGATATAAAAACTAGACATTTATATCTGTAATTCTGAATAAACGCTATAAATCCTCTGGGAGCAACCTCATTGTACAAGCTGCTTTGGAGTTACTGGAAATGTATTTTCTTACTATAAACAACAAACCACTGAATGCCCCAATACTGTACATTGTAAAGCTAACTGGTCATTGGAAACTAATGTAATGTATAAAATATCCTTCATTTCACATAAAAACTGTCAAGGCCAATTGAAAACAAACACTAAATCAGAAGTGATACATCTAACCTTCCAAGAAAGAACATTATAAAAAATTGTGGTGGATGGCCAGCTCTCCTTCAGATTATGGCATACTTCCAAGACTTTATTTCAGATGAACCAACTGGCTACTGTGAGAACAATAGCCCAAGCTACTTACTGCGATAACACCAGTGTCAATCCCAGCTAGCATTTGCTAGCCACTAGCCCCAATCAAAAATGAGCAAACTTTTGAAAATAACTGGTTGGTCTTACCAATCAACTAATTAGTAATAAAATAGTTTTGATTACTCATTATATAACATTATTTTACATTCAGTTAGCAGATGCTTTTATCCAGAGTGACTTTTTAGGTTACAGGGTCTGCCACAAGTTCAGAACCATGGCTATCGATATCCGTCCAGAGAACGCCAAGCTAGTTCGCCAAGTCCGCAGCTAATGGCAACATGCCTCTGGCTCTAGAAGGCAACTGTATATGTTCTTTTATAATTTAGTTCTGTGCTCTGGTGCCAGAGACTGTTGTGTTTTTGAAACTCATACCTGGTGATGTCATCATTTGGTCATAAGCATGATCGCTGCTCTGAGCCTGAGCCTGGCCTCTCCATGTTGGTCACTAAGCAGTCTAGTGATCTGTGTATCTGGTTTAACACATCTTGTCCTCACTTGGCCAACACCAATGTAATGACACAGTGACAGGAAGTTGTCATGTCTTGAATTTTGGTCTTGCTTCTTGTACTCTTCTATATTGACATCCATGGTTCTCATACTTTACCTCACATCTACGTATATGAGAGAATAGCATGGACTTAATCAGTTAAACTAAATTAATGGAAAACATTTGCTTTTTCATAACAAAAAAAACAATACTCACATTTACTTATAAGTATAGGTTGGATATTTAGTTATGATTGTGTGATTCTAGGTTTTTTTCGCCAGGACTATATTCATCAAATATTAAAAACATTGAAAATGGGCTCAGAGAGAAAAGTATGAACGTAAATGACACCCATATTTAAGTCCTCCAACTAGTCAGAAATTACATTACATTACATTATAGGCATTTAGCAGACGCTAAATCCAGAGCGACTTACACACTTCTTATTACATTTATCCATGCATACAGCTGGATATATACTGAAGCAATGCAGGTTAAGTACCTTGCTCAAGGGTACAACGGCAGTGTCCTACCTGGGAATCGAACCTGCAACCTTTCAGTTACAAGTCCAGTTCCTTAACCATTATACTACACTGCCGCCCGAAATGTGTAAGCACTGCCGTAATTCTACAGTGGGCCTACTTTTCCAAAGTTTGAGGATCTGCATTCGGCCAGTATTTCTTAAACCTTCTCCTGAGAATGACTCTGAAGGCTTTGTTTCACGTAAGGTTTTACGTATTGTCAGGTTGATTGAGTTGTTTGCGTAATGCTTTGAGTGTTAAATTGGATATCTCTCTTGTCTTTCGTCTCCTGGTCCTTTCAGTGAGAAGTGCGCTGTTGAAAATTCTCCTGTGCTGGTGACAAGCGGAGAGACATTTTCTTGTCAAAACTCTTCTGCTTCTTAACCATCGTATACAAACCAGTAGTACGTATTAGCCTGCGTGTGTTCACAGCCCCTATTGTAGCCATCAAAGAATGCATTTTATGGACACGTTTTGTCAGATTTTAAATTCAAATAGAGAGCCGCGGGGTCGGCTGGCTTTTCTTCTCGCTCAGCGCTTACTTGATCAATTCATCTCACCTGGTTCTTTGAGATTTTAAGGTAAAAACACTCAGTACCCAGAGCTTTTGACCTCCCCACTACCACATTGTATTAAATTTTCTCAAAACGGTTCAAGCAAGGGACATAAACTCGCAACGCATTTGAATCCAAATTTTTCACATTTCTAATCAGCGAGAGCTAACCGTGTATACCCGTGTAAGATCGGTATATGCCGCGTTGTCGGTTATACCAAACCCCTCTCTCCACGTGTTTCCCCACAGTACTTAGGCAATCACGTCTGCTGTGGCACCAGCAGCCAGAATAGACGTTGGCGGCACACTATGCCGGCACGGATCCAGACAGCGAGGCCGCCGCCATTACAAACGCGCAGGTAGTCAATATGGTGGCAGGCGGCCATATTCACCAAACCGCTCAGTCGAACCCGGCGGCTGTAACACCACCATCCCTTTTTTAGTTTTCTAAACAGCTCTATGTGCTAATGGTCGAATCCCATACTGGACCACAGTCAAATTAAGATGCAGTCAGTTCAATATATAATTGACCTAAGTATTAATTATTAAGAGCAGAAGTTGGCATGAAATCCTGAAGCGAACACTACTCTGAATAAGACAAATAAGCACATTGGCATTTATTTTGTTCATCAAGCACAGCTTGGTGAACAAAGTAAAATTGTCATCAAATTCAGGCATCTTGCCTCCAACAGGAGCGAATGAGAGTTTACAGGCAGTGCAAACTTAGCCTTTCCTCCGAAGATCTGTCTGAACGAGAGGATGTGGTTGTGATGGAGAGAAAGAAGAGGAGGTTGGGTTCGGTGAGAAATAAGAGGAGGTTGGGTTCGGTGAGAAAGAAGAGGAGGTTGGGTTCGGTGAGAAATAAGAGGAGGTTGGGTTCGGTGAGAAAGAAGAGGAGGTTGGGTTCAGAAAGAAAGAAGAGGCGGTTGGGTTCAAAGAGAAAGAAGAGGTGGTTGGGTTCAGAGAGAATGAAGAGGCGGTTGGGTTCGGAGAGAAAGAAGAGGAGGTTGGGTTCGGTGAGAAAGAAGAGGAGGTTGGGTTCAGAAAGAAAGAAGAGGAGGTTGGGTTCAGAAAGAAAGAATAGGCGGTTGGGTTCGGAGAGAAAGAATAGGCGGTTGGGTTCGGAGAGAAAGAAGAGGCGGTTGGGTTCAGAGAGAATGAAGAGGCGGTTGGGTTCGGAGAGAAAGAAGAGGAGGTTGGTGTTCGGAGGTGGTTGGGTTTGGAGAGGCCGCGTCAGTCCTCTAATTGGAGGCTTGTGACTTCGGCCGAGAACCCAAGACTCGCGACCTCTCAACACAAAGAGCCATTTTAACTCACCCCCCCCTCTCATAATCTTACAGATCTTTAGAAGATAATCACAGAAAGAGACGCCTTTCCTCATGCATCCCCACCCCGTCAGGAGCGAATTATTAATACTCCAAATAAGGTTGAAAGGCAAGAAAATAGGCGAATCGCTCTCATTAGGATTCCAGAATATTCCTCTCACCCTTGGAGCTTTCACTTCGTCTATGTCTCATAGTTTTTTCTCTTATGTAGGCGAAATGAAACGGAACGCTCGTCTCCTTTCCCCGTTTCCTGACCTGTGCTCGTTCGCGGGTGTTTTATCGGGACCTGCAAACTGAGGACACGCAGCCTTCGCAGTACGTTTAGTCACCATTCGGTTTGTGCTGTAGATTTCCGTCGCCGCGCTGGCTCTACTGCAGAGGCGCGCCCCCTTGACGTGGTTCTCTCGCGCCAGGCTTTCTTGCTTCTTGAGAGATTTACTATGGCCCCCGCAGAGAACGTTCGGGCCATTTAGACAGGGGTGGTGTGTCCGGCGGCGTGGGGGCATTGTAGATTGCTTTTGTGATAAGCGTAGCCGTCAGACTGGATGAAGGCTTTGCCTCAGCGCCTCCGTGTCATGAGGGGAGTGCTCTGTGAGGTCACACAGTCACATGCTGGAGATCCGCTGATAATAGCATGCTTGTCTGGGAGGCAAAGGCAGCGCGTGGTATTTGTCTGAAAAAGAACGCTGGCCATTGGGAGTCTGTAGGGGACGTGCGGAGTTCAGCGCCTCCTTTTTGCAGAGGGCAGGGGCCTGCCTTCTCCGACCCCGGGCGTCGGTTACCAACACCAAATTCATAATCGCGCGGCCGACCGCGTTCAACACTCTCGTGATACGCCTCTGTCAATCACGCAGCTCGTGAAAAGAGTCTCTGCCAATCGCTGAGCTAAAAAAAAAAAAAACGCCTATGCTGATGTCACAGAGGTCAGAACCTTTATCTGCCAATCGCAGAGCGCGAACCACTTCTTTTTTGTTTACCCCCCAAACGACTGAAGCACAGATGTTTCATTTAGCTGCTGTTTCGGGGGAACTGACCACAGCTACACACACCCTCCTAACATTGTGCAATTTCCACACGCCCTGCAGCCTGTTCACAACATGGGCTGTGTTGTTACAAAATGGCTGATTCCCTAAATATGCACTATAAATCATATAGGGAGCCATTCCGAACACAGCTCAGAACGGCTTCTTCAGTGAATAATAAAATAGACTATCTAGCACAAAAATGTCACATCGTGCTATGCCTACTATGTACTACCAATGATAATATTAATAAAATTAAATGACTACCAAGACCAGTTTTTACAATGTATAGCATTTTAATCCTCATTTAACCAAAGCTTTATTCTTTTAACCTTGTGTGGTTTCATAGAGTTAAGTAATAATGTTGTCATTGTGGTTATTTCTGTAGGAAACCCTGAAAAGTGCCAAACTCTCTGTGCAGTATAAATATGGGGCATGCCCAACTTGGCGGATAGCATACCTGCCATACCAATTATTTGTTATAGTAGCAAAATAGCTGTAGCTAACGCTATCTGCCTTTGAAGTGATCTGTAAACAAAGGTATACATAAGCATTACAGAGCCTACAGGTTTTGAGGGGAGGCGACAGGGACTATTACACAATGTGAACACCACACCTAGGACCTGATTTACTAAGACATTTAGCATGTACAAAACCTTTTAGCACACACTAAACTAATAACACAACCAATGATTGGTGCAAAACAAATACCATGACCAATCATTGGTCATGTTATTGGTTTTGTGTTTGCTAAAATGTTTTGCACACACTAAAGGTCTTAGTAAATCAGGCCTCTAGTGCAGTTTGGGTGGTACGAAACTAGCAATTAGCTGGCATTTCGCCGGCATCTGTCTCTGGAGCGCACAACAATGAGAGAGTAAATCCACCTTTGTGGAGGTGGCAGATCGCCAGTGTGTTTGCTACCTTATGACGTGAGAGGGATTCACGAATCAAATATTTGAGCGCTTCCATTATCGAGTGACACCCTTAATCCCTTCCTGGCTGATTGCCTACTGATACTGTAAACAAGGCCAATTTCTGTGATAATTATACAACAGAAAGTATCAAAGACCTAATGGGGATGGGTCTGTGGTGTAATAGCACTGTAACTATGATACAGTTTGTGTGTTTGGATTTCCATTAAGAATCCTGCAGTCTGATTGGTTTTAGCTGTTTGGCTCGAATTACCGCCACCAAATGGAACACCAAGGGCCTGATTTACTAACACCTTTAGCGTATGCAAAACCTTTTAGCACAGGCAAAACCAATAACATGACAAATGATTGGTCATGGTATTTGTTTTGCACCAATCATTGGTTGTGTTATTAGTTTTGCTAGAAGTTTGCACCTGCTAAAGGTCTTAATAAATCAGACCCCAAATGCACAAGATGGTGATTCATCCGAATAAGTAACTGACTATGGGTTTAATAGCAAAATGCCTGCACCAGAAGTTGGGCAGTCTTATTTCACATCAGAGTGCCTAATCTGGTCAGACTCATAGTACTGTAAGGTTATGAGCAGCCTGGTCAGGCTGATAGTACTTTAAGGTTATGAGCAGCCTGGTCAGGCTCACAGTACTGTAAGGTTATGAGCAGGCTGGTCAGGCTCACAGACAGTACTGTAAGGTTATGAGCAGCCTGGTCAGACTCACAGTACTGTAAGGTTATGAGCAGCCTGGTCAGGCTCACAGACAGTACTGTAAGGTTATGAGCAGCCTGGTCAGGCTCACAGTACTGTAAGGTTATGAGCAGCCTGGTCAGGCTCACAGTACTGTAAGGTTATGAGCAGTCTGGTCAGGCTCACAGTACTGTAAGGTTATGAGCAGCCTGGTCAGGCTCACAGTACTGTAAGGTTATGAGC
Source organism: Ilyophis sp. 1 JC-2022 (assembly GCA_022702515.1). NCBI lineage: Eukaryota > Metazoa > Chordata > Actinopteri > Anguilliformes > Synaphobranchidae > Ilyophis > Ilyophis sp. 1 JC-2022. The sequence continues at coordinate 8,750,933 of CM040394.1, read as the reverse complement.
AGCCTGGTCAGGCTCACAGACAGTACTGTAAGGTTATGAGCAGCCTGGTCAGGCTCACAGACAGTAATGTAAGGTTATGAGCAGTCTGGTCAGGCTCATAGTACTGTAAGGTTATGAGCGGCCTGGTCAGGCTCACAGTACTGTAAGGTTATGAGCAGCCTGGTCAGGCTCACAGTATTGTAAGGTTATGAGCAGTCTGGTCAGGCTCACAGTACTGTAAGGTTATGAGCAGCCTGGTCAGACTCACAGTACTGTAAGGTTATGAGCAGCCTGGTCAGGCTCACAGTATTGTAAGGTTATGAGCAGTCTGGTCAGGCTCACAGTACTGTAAGGTTATGAGCAGCCTGGTCAGGCTCACAGTACTGTAAGGTTATGAGCAGCCTGGTCAGGCTCACAGTACTGTAAGGTTATGAGCAGCCTAGTTAGGGTCACAGTATTGTAAGGTTATGAGTAATAATTAAGTATTATCAGCACACAGTTTTGTGTAGCAGCTTTGGAGCAATAAGTGGTAGTTCTGTGTGTTCACACATCTTTTAGGTGGAGCCTGTACAACAGCGGCCCTTATGAGTAGAGCTCTTTACGGAGATTACCGCTGAGAAAATCTGGCGGCTTTCATTATAGCCACCGCTGATCGCCTGCAAATGGCGGACGTTTTCGCCGTGCTTCGCTGCTGAGGGAAAAGAAGAAGCGTCAGCGTCAGTCACTTTTGTTTTGCGTCATTTTTGATGTGGGAAGGGGAAGGCCACAATGGACCACGTATCGCAAACCTTCACTCTACGGCTAGATATGGAGCAGATGTGGATGGATCACTTTAAGGGTTTCTTCTCCCGACTTTTTCCTCCAAAGAGTTCTATAGGAAAATGAGTCAATAACCCTTGCAGTGATCCATCCACATCTACTCCATATCTGGCAACAGAGCGATGGTTTGGGGCTCGTTTGATACCTTAGACCCTTGATGACTTACAGCCATTTCGCTAGTCATGTGTTTCATACTGTACCAGCGTAATTTTGTGCAAAACGTGAAGGGGTTTGAATACTTTCGAGCACCACTGTCTGTAACCATATGCAACCATATTGTTCTGTTATTACTCTGTTTATCTGATCTTTCATATTTCTTACCATGCTTTGGCAATACAAATGCAAATTTTGTCAATAAAGCACTCTTAACTTGACTTTGAGAGAGGAAGTGAGAGAGAGTGTGTGACCGATAGACAGAGATTCGAGAGTGACAGGTAGACAGAAGGAGAGCGATGGAGAGAGAGAGAGAGAGAGAGAGAGAGAGAGAGATAGACGCATGTAACTGGGCACCGCCATCTATCCCAGGGTCTTTGGTGTTTTGAGCCCTCACCGTTGACTTCAAGGCAGCGACTTAGCAGTAAAGTAGCTTGGTTAAAATAACGTTAGCTAGTTATGTTATTCTATGTTCTCAGGTCCAATTAACGTACCAGACAACTAAGCTAGCTGCCTTACCCATACGCTAGCTAACGTCAGCTAACGTTAATTGGACCTGAGAACATAGAATAACATAACTAGCTAACGTTATTTTAACCAAGCTACTTTACTGCTAAGTCGCTGCCTTGAAGTCAACGGTGAGGGCTCAAAACACCAGCGAGCCTATCCCAGAGGCCGTACCTATGTCATGTGACTGGGGTCATGTGGGCAGCTGAGTACAATGATGCCCTGTCCCCTATGGGCCCCGCCCCCTTCTACCCAAGGTTTTAATGAGTGTGGGACGGAATCCTCGTTAGCCTTGTTGCATCGTCGCCGTGTAAACACACCGTTTTTGAGTGGGGCTCCTATGTGTCCTCTGGGCTCTGACGTCAAACAGATGATTAGAAGTTAAAATACAAAATACTATGTGACCGAGGGGTAGGAGAGGGGATGACAGAATTGGGGTATGGGGGGGGGGGGTAAAGGCAGATTGATGGGGCCTGAACAATGCGGTGGGCCCCGTTGCTGGTGCCCCAAGTGTGGGGCTACCACTGTGTTTTTCACACACCTGTACCCCTGTGTTTCTCACACACCTGTACACTTGTGTTTCTCACACACCTGTACACTTGTGTTTCTCACACACCTGTACACTTGTGTTTCTCACACACCTGTACACCTGTGTTTCTCACATGCCTGTATCTCTGTGTTTCTCACACACCTGTAAACCTGTGTTTCTCACACACCTGTATCTCTGTGTTTCTCACACACCTGTACACCTGCGTTTCTCACACACCTGTACCCATTTGTTTCTCACACACCTGTACACCTGTGTTTCTCGCACACCTGTACCCCTGTGTTTCTCACACACCTGTACACCTGCGTTTCTCACACACCTGTACACTGTGTTTCTCACAAACCTGTACACCTGTGTTTCTTGCACACCTGTACCCCTTTGTTTCTCACACACCTGTACACCTGTGTTTCTCACACACCTGTACACTTGTGTTTCTCACACGCCTGTATCTCTGTGTTTCTCACACACCTGTACACCTGTGTTTCTCATACACCTGTACACCTGTGTTTCTCACACACCTGTACACTGTGTTTCTCACACACCTGTACACCTGTGTTTCTCACACACCTGTACACCTGTGTTTTTCACACACCTGTACCCCTGTGTTTCTCACACACCTGTACACCTGTGTTTCTCACACACCTGTACAACTGTGTTTCTCACACACCTGTACACCTGTGTTTCTCACACACCTGTACAACTGTGTTTCTCACACACCTGTACACCTGTGTTTCTCACACACCTGTACCCCTGTGTTTCTCACACACCTGTACAACTGTGTTTCTCACACACCTGTACACCTGTGCTTCTCACACACCTGTACACCTGTGTGTTGTCACACACCTGTACCCCTGTGTTTTCTCACACACCTGTACACCTGTGTTTCTCACACACCTATTAAATAAAAATGTATTTCTCACATACCTGTACACCTGTATTTCTCACACACCTGTAAACCTGTGTTTCTTAAAAATGTATTATTATGTTTCTCACACCACCTGTACCCTGTGTTTCTCACACACTGTGTGTACAACTTCTCACACACACACCTGTACACCTTCTCACACACCACAACACATGTGTGTTGTGTGTGTTTCCCATATTATTTATTTTTCATTTTTTGTGTGTGTACATACTAATATAATAATAATAATAATAATAATAATAATAATAATAAAACAATTCTTGTGTATGATTCAGATGGTATGATCCCACACTGATGAAGGAATACTGCTGAAACATGTTGGTCATTTAAAATAAATATTTTTATATTGCATGGTGTGTGTGATTCTCATAATTTTTATGATTCTGACGGTGACATTATTATTATTATTATTATTATTATTATTATTATTACTGTTATTTCCATTGCCGTCCTCCTGATCATTGCGAATGCATGTAGCGGATGACAGAGGCCATAGCCTGGGAGTTATAGAGCGTTAGCACGCGTGAGTAGTGCTGTATGACCTAGATAGCAGCCTGCAGGTTTTCCGCACTGCAGAGCGGCGGTAAGCCCATGTGCTGCTGCCATTCGCTACAGTTTGGGGCGCCATGTCGTCGTGCACCAGCGCGGACGAGTGGGCGCTGGCCCCAGCTCTGCTCATCGGGAACAGGGCCGGGAGAGACCGCCATTGGACGCCGCTGTTCCACCACCCCCCCACCCCCCCCGCCCCCCCTCCCACCCTCCCAATCGTGTGTGACCAACTGTGACAGGATGAGATTGTTGTTTGTGAAACCATGCGGTACTGAAAGTTTTATTTTTTTAATTGAGTTTGAGGACTGTCTGTCATTGACGTCATCATCATTGTGCTGAGTAGCACCTTCAGAATATATGTGTGCGGCAAAACTGAATGAATGAATGAATGAATTTTAAACCCGGTTTATTAAACCCTATGGGTTTTTTTTTAAACCTTTTGATTAATTGAACGGTTCCTGTGTGCATCGCCCTTGTACAACCTTCATTGCCCATTGAGCCTTTTAAACGCATGAGGATTACAATGGCCTCCTTGTGTTATACTGTGAGTATCGCTGTGCTTTTTGGCCCGGTTCTTAGAGGAATCGGCCTGTAGATTTGTGCTCATCTAAACTTCTACACTTTACAAGACCGGACCGGGACCGTCTATCCGCATTGTTGACCATAACCAACAACAAAACATTGACATTTTTTGACCTGTCAGAATTTCTGCCTCAGTGGACTTTCCCATCATCACTCTTTGAATATTACAGGGCCCTGTGTTCACAGAGGATCAGAGTGCTGATCTAGGATCAGTTTCCACTGGTTCATACCCCTGCTTTATTCATCAGGAGTTAAAAGGCAAAACTGATCCTAGAATGCCAGCAGCCATACCACTATGCAATCTGCTCCTGCTGAATGGCTGAAGCCAAGCCGGTGTGGGCTTGGTTAGTATTTGAATGGGAGACCTCTGGGAAAGACTGCCGCTGGAAGTGGTGTTCGTGGGCCACTAGCGGGCAGTCTTCTCTCTGGTCAAATAAACCCCAATGCCCTAGTGCAGTGATGGGGACACTGTGCTGTAGGAGATTATCTTTTGGATGAGACGTTAAACCGAGGTCCTGACTCAATGTGGTCATTAAAGATCCCATGACACTTATCGCAAAGAGTAGGGGTTTTCCCCGGTGTCCTGCCTAAACTCCCAACCCCGGCTCTTTCAATCTGCCACCTAATCATCCCCCAGTTTAATTGGCAAAAAAAATTTCTTTCTCTCTCCAACTCAGCTGATGTGTGGTGAGCATTTTGGTAGCAAAATGGCTGCCGTTGCATCACCCAGGTGGGTGCTACACAATGGTGGTGGTTGAGGCAAGTTTTTCCCTCATCATTGTAAAGCGCTTTGAGTGTGAGAAAGGCATTATCAGTGTTCTAGGCACTTTATTAATTAAAGGCCTTGGACTCTCCACCATCACAGTTATCTAGTGGACCTAGGAATCCAAGCCCTGATAGCGAGAACTCACTCTTTAAGTGTCTATATTCTTAATTTGTTTCGGTTTTGGGGGATTTGGAGACATCGGTGTTGACTGGTTCGTTTTCATACTCCAAATTCCAGAGTTCCAATCCAAATGAAGCTACTTGGAGTCCACGCCCAAACAATGCGGCAGTTTGCTTGGGCGGTTGAAGGAGTATTTTGAAAAAAGAACCCTGCATAGAGACGGTAATATTGAGCAACATATCAAACCTAATTATAGGCACTTGCTCTTCCACATTTGTCATGCAAGTTCCTCCGTGTGCGTTATCACATTTAAAAACCTGACAGGGTTTGTTGCACCCGACAGCACCAATGGAAAATAGCAAACAGAGGAGCTTTTACAGAATGCAAATACCTTCAATGATTATTGTTACAAAAATGCCAGCATGAAAAAGTATCAAACATGGCATTTTTTAATATGAAAATATTAAGGATTGACATTTTGAGGAAATGTGGAAGACAGTCACAGCCTCCATAAAGACAGGGCACTTTATTAGGCTTAAGAAACCTACTCAATGACACAGCAATAATGTTGTCTGTTCGGACTGAGCTGCCAGGGCTGTGAGAACAGAACCAGCCTTAATGTGCGCAGACTATGTGGGGGAGCATACAGTGACACCCCGGGCACAAAATGGATACCTGCCCCAGATAGGGTGCCATTCCGGATTCACACTGGACGCCATTCTGGATCCACACAGGGTGCCATTCCGGTTCTACACGGGGTACCATTCCTAATACAAACTGCTGCAATAAAAACTATGCGCAAGAGCCCATATTTCAGCACATGGGAGACAGGGCAATGCAACAGTGTCAGTTCTGCCCAAGAAGTACAAACCACAGAAATAAGCTGGAAAACACATTACTAAACTCTGCTCAGTAGAGTGACCAAATCGATTCAATGGATATGTGTAGCGCATCCGGTCTACACGCGGCTACATCTGTGTAGTAACCAGCTTTTTACTTTGTAAAGCACAGAAAATGTCGGCATCTGACTTTTCAGAAAATTACAGAGCACCACCCTTCCTCTCTCCCTGATGCTTTCCTGGAGTGTGACATGTCAGTCCAGTGTTTGACCAATCTCTTTAATCACGGTTGCTATTGGCTGAATTAGATCACCGTGAGGCTGTGGTACATGACGAGCCAATAGAGATGCTCAATGTTACCGTGTCCATGAGGATTTCTGATGATGTCACTCAGCAAAAATGAATGGAAAAAAAGATTGTGCGCATTACTCTTTTTTTTGAGCATTTTCTTTGTGACACAATAAAGTCAAATTTAAATTGTTTGTCCTTGTATGTCCGAGGACAGTGCAAGACTGCACACTTGATTGGATTGGATTATCCTTTTTTAAAGAGGCTTTGCCTCTCAGAGGGCTTGGATTATATTAACTATTTTATATCTTCTGCAGTATTAATAGTACACATTCATGCATTCATATTATTGGCCCTTTCTAGATTGCTTCTTCCTGCTGTAATAGCGCCAGAGTTATCTGTTTTTATGGAGATCACAGATTCTGTAAATAGGGCGTGGTCTTTTTTGGTTAAGCGAAGAAACACCCGTGTGAAACTTATGGAAGGAAGGTCCTTCTGTTTATACTTGACTTGGTTTTTCCCTACAATGGCTCGGCATCTGGCGAAGACAAGCTATGTGGCAAGACCATTGGCAGTGCCAGGAACGTTTCCCAAGAGCTGCTAAGGGGGTCCTTGGTCAATACATTGAGGTGTGGATCTTTTCTTTCTGTTTTTTATCATAAAATGGGGGGGGGGGGGGGGTGGGGGGTGGACTGGGCAAGACTTAGAGTCACACAGGGTTTGTGAAGAGTTTTAATCTTCTTACGTCTATCGTGGTCGTATGTGAAGAAACTCAGAATGGAGAAGCTGCACGAGGCATTAATCCTGTCTGTGAGGAAACCTGACTTGGCTCGCACCGGCCCTTTTGTTTATAGACCACATGTGGTATAATGTGCGCTTACTAATATATACAGATATTGAGTTAGGAGTGACAGCGCGCTTGCGTCACAATGACGTCGGCCGACGCCCGCTGTAAATTTAAGGTCGGTCCTTCGATGACCGTGCCGCAGAAACACAAGGGCTCGCATGGGCCGTGGGCCACAACTGCCGTGCAGACGCGTTCAGAGTAACAACAAGTCACAATCCCGCGTAAATTCTGAGATTTCAAGACAAGGTGGATGCAGGGAAACATCTTTAGACACAAAAAAAAAATCTGTTTTTAGGAATTTCATTGAGCTACACTAAAAATGGATATCAGTATTAGATTAAGGGCTGTGATAGCTCCTCTAGCTTGCTGTTTGTATACTGTAACTGCACATGATCAAATCATGATCAAATTACTGTGCAACCTTTCTCAAAACAGGGTGTGATTTGTTGGCCTTTGGAACATTAGACACTAGACATTTAAGCTAAATGTAGCTAGCGAGGACTGGAATGAGAAAGTAGTATTTTTTGTAGATGCCATTGGCATGCGTTCGTCACATGCACTGCCTTCGTCAAGAAGAGGAGAAACAGAACCATAACAAATCATTTCCCCAGTCCCAGGGAGGCTCAAATGGTTGTGACCTTAGCTATTTAGCCAGCGTACTCAGCTAAAGAAAAATGCACAGGGCGGCTAGCTAATGTCGTTATCTAGCATTACAGCGATGCCACTGCAACACGTGACAGTCAAACTCAATTGTCCTCACACGTCTGTATTGATGACAATTCTTCTAAATCTGTTTAGAAGAAAGAAAGAAAGATCAGTTTAAAGGGAAAAAAAGTAACATAATTTAGTTATTGGTTATCAAACTTTGAGTTGCGGTGGTTATGTGGGTGGACAGAAGTGTCCTGGATGGTAGGAGCCTAATGAGGTCCTTAAACAGTGGGGGTGTGTCGCCAACCTCCGACTGATTGTTCTTCCCAGGGAGAGTTACATTCCTTACTGCCCCGCCTCGTTCCGCCAGTTCGGATCGCTCACTAAAGGCTTCTGGGGTGTTCTGGGTGGCTCAAGGAACCACGCAGCGGGGCGTGGATGAGGCACACGGTCTCGGATCGAATCTGGACTACGCCACAGCTGTCTGTGACCTCGTTCATGAGTGACTCCAGTGCCCTCGATGCTGGGTTCTGCTTAAAGGCCCACCAGGGGCTGGTCTCCAAAGCAATTGTCTGCAGATTCACTCGCAAAGGACTCTTTATCCTACATTATCTCATTAGGGGCCCTGGAAAATCATTTAAAACTTTTGGGGAAAGAAGTAGTTATTTGAAGAGAAATTGCAGGCGCAGGTTTTTATTTTTATTTGTAACTGGTACCTCGCAAGGCTCATAGATTCATGTTTTTGATGCGTCCAACTAAACGTATTCCCTGGGTTTTTGGCATTCATGAAGTATAATACAATAGTGCTCTCTGGTGGCGCATCTGCTGGCTGAACCGCTTGTTCTTAGCACAGTCCATCCTCTGGGAATCTTACTGATGTGTAAGCTGAACACCCCTAGCGTGCTCTAACCCTGCTACACTATGCCATCTCTTCTACTGGGTCTTGGCTATTACGTCATCTTCCCAGAAGGTAAGGTGAGACTGTCTGGAGATCTCTGGAGATAACGACTGTCTGAGTTCCCAGACTACTCCAGTGGAGACCGTGGTTGGCAGCATTTCCTCTCTCATTTTATTGGCTGTACATTCAGCAAGGGAGAACTTGTTTCCTACTGTTTTTTTTTGTTGAATTTGTGCTACAGCGCCCTCTCTGGTTAGTCAGGAAACTGTTACCATACCAACAGCAGCTGTGCAGAATTTGCAGTCCTTCAGCTTCCAGTTCAAACCATATGTAGAAATAGATGGTAATGGTCCAGAATTTATCCAAAACTGTTGGTTTCGTGCATATACCACAGCGTAGTGCTTTCACCAAATGAGCCACCCAGCAGCTCATTCATATATTTCGTAAAATATTTTTTAAGTCAATAAATAAATACCATGATTTGCTAGCTAACTGGTACTACTACCAAGAAAATGTATTATAATTTCATAATTAGGCTACTAACTCTTTAATGAAAGTGTAATTTTTTACTTGCCACATTAACCAGCTAGTAGCAGTTGGCTATCTTAAGTAACTAGTGTAGATGTTGTGGAATGACTTTAGCCAGCAAGACAAGTGGAAAATCATAGTCCAGGTAAAAGTAGATTATCTTTGGAATAATGTTGCCATGTGGGGGCATCACAGAAATCAGGAATTTCTGGAATTTCTGTTAGCGGCTCATTTGAACTTTTAATAAGAATTTTATGATCAGATTTTCAGTGCAATTCCTTTTTTCCCCACTGCAGTACGATTATCCTGGTAATTAGGTGCATATTTCCATGGTTACAGTTTGTCTTGACTTTTACAAGGGCTTTTCAGAATTGTAAATGCTTTGATCGGCCAAATCAAATAATGACAGTTTCGGATCAGAAGGATAGTTTCGTGTGCTCTTTCATTATTACGAAAGCCCACGTTGTTTGACTAGAACGCATAAATCCATAAATCCACGTCCAAATCTACTAGCCTATCTAAGATGTTGAAATGAGATTCTGATAAATTGAATCCTTTTGAAGTCCAGTTTTGCCTCGATTGCCCGTTTTTTTATTATTTTTTACAGTGACTGGTAAACGTTACCTAAACAGTTTTACGATAGCCCACACGCTAAAGCTGTCGATGTGCCTCGCTCACATTCAGCTCAATTCCAGCTTCACCACATTTCCAGAGAAATTGCCACAATTCATGTGTGTATTCACATTCAGGGTGCTGTGATTGAAGGCCAGATTTGCTAGCATGTCCGAAAGGTGTCTACCCAAGCAGATGCTACCGCGACCAATAAAATCATTAGGAATAATGGATGTTCTGAAACCTCTCGGACGTGCTAAAACCATGAGTAATTCCGCCCTTTAGATGCAACAACGGACTGCGTGGCACCGGTGTGTATGAGGACAACCACAGAATTACACAAAACTAGATAAACAATGCCTCTGTTGTTGTGTTCTTGCTCTGAAATCTTAGGCCGCACCAAACAAGCAGCCGCCGTACGGTTTATAACCAGCGGTTTCGTTCGGCGGGAGCCGGGTCTCGTTTGGACCGTCATTCCGTTCCTCTCTCGTCCCCCTTCATCTGTTCTCCATACAGGCCCCGGCGCGGAACGTTTTTCTATTTCTCTCTCTCTTTTTTTTAAAATCGCGCAGCCATTGAATAATTCAGAGAGCGCTGAAATGTTCTCCATTATATAACAGTCCTGTCATGTGCCACCTAGTCTCCCAGCTACACGCCTTCCTCCACCGGCGAACCGCATGGCTCGTCTCGCTGCTCTCGTTTTTCACTCTCTCCCCCCTCTCTCTCTCCTAGTCCCCACACCGACCCCCCCCGCCTCGCTCTCTCTTGCTCGCTGTCCTTCTCCTCTCAGCCCTTTGACCCCACCCTGCACGCGCAGTTACACACATCCCCCCGTCACTACCGGCCCCTCCCTGTTTCCCTCCCTCTCTGCTTCATTTGAGATGCCTGGAATTTTAGAAGCAAATGACAAAAAGACAGCGGGAAGAGTGGTCCGGAGGAAATGTGCTCTGTCTTGCGCAAACGCTCGCACACACACACGCACACACGCACACACACACACACACACACACACACACTTACTCACTCACATATGTGCACACACACCCATATATCACACGCGCACACACACACACACACACACACACTTACTCACTCACATATGTGCACACACACCCATATATCGCACACGCACACGCACACACACACACACACACACACACACACACTTACTCACTCACATATGTGCACACACACCCATATATCGCACGCACACACACACACACGCTCGCATGCACTTGCATTCGCACAAGCGTGGATACAGTCCCAATATCAGTGCGGTGACAGATGGATAGGCTGTTGTTGTTTGGTCGAATGCCGATGCAGCCCTGCAGACACACGGACACGGACTGACACACAAACACTCTGCTGGGTGTATTCCTCCTGTACCACATTCACACACAGAGCATACAAGCGTACACCACAGACCTAGCAGTATGTGACTATCTGGTAACGTACACTCTCTCTTCTCTCTCTCTCTCTCTCTCTCTCTTTCTCTCTCTTTCTCTTTTCACTCTCCTGTTTTTTCTTCTCTGTAGGTCTGAGAAATGGCTGTGCGCACATTCACACACACGCACATCTAATCCCTCATATACACCTCAATTTATAATATAAAGATACTTGCCATATCTTATGCCCGAGCGTCAGCGTGTATGCTGGTGTGTGTGCGTGCGTGCGTGTGTGTGTGTGTGTGTGTGTGTGTGTGTGTGTGTGCATGCATGCTCGGGAACATTACACAGACATGTCCTGCATTAGCTCGCATCCCTAACCCAGAGCAGCAAGGCGGCAGACGGGCGAGGGGAGCCCCTCGCGATCGCGGAAAAACGCAATATGCTCGGAGCTGTTGGGGAAAAAACAAACCTTCCTCCTTCCTTCAGATAGGAAATTCAGTTAACCCCCACACCCCCCCCACAAACCCCCACCCCACACACACACACACACACACACACACACACACACACACACGCAAAACAAACAGGAGCCCAACCAGGCTCGCCCGGCAGCGCGAGACACAGGAGGAAACTAGTACTCAAGGCTGTCTTACCGTGTCAGTGCCCTGCTTCCATACGCGGCTGAAATGCAGGCGTACATTCGCTGGGGGAGAAAGGGAGTGAGCGTTCCGTCCTTAGTACTGATCCACCAACATCCTCGTATCTCTCTCTCTCTCGCTCGCTCTCTCTGATTATTGTCTGTGTGCTATTTCCTCTCTTGTTAGCTCCAAGGCAGTTAAGACACACTGCAGCAGTGGGGGAGGAGGGTGTGTGTGTGTGTGTGTGCTCGCGTGTGTTTGAGTGAGAGAGGGAGAGAGAGTGCAGGGGAGATGGAGGGAGGGGTGAGTGAGGATGGAGAGAATGAGGGGAAAAAGCCGGGATTAAAGCAGATAAACGAGTGGCAGAGCAGTGGGAGAGGGCGGTCGGAGCAATACGGAAGATGTGGTGTCGGTAAGACAGACAGACAAACGGACGCAGGTTTTACACCTGCAACAACAAAGCGGGCGGAGCCCAGATAGGAGGAAAGGCAGCTTCACAGACTACTCTCTCCAGCGCCTCGAGTACGTCGAGAAAAGAATCGATTTTTTTTCACTGATTTAATTGATAGCTGAGAGGCAAGTGAGTAAGGTTGCAAGGAGGGGGGGCGGGGGGGCGGGGGGGCGGGGGGGGGGAGAGTTGGTGGCGAGGAGGAGGAGAGACGATGACGACAGGGAACGAGGGGGTTGGCTTGTAGTATAATATTCTGTTTCTGTGCCAACTGTCTCCGTGACAGAGGGACCACTTCCCCGCGCCCGTTAGCCTGTTAGCTTTACGGACAGCCATGTGGCGCAGGCAGCTGTAGCTGCTACATTATAATAATTAAGCCTGTCCATTAACCTTGTGTTTTTGAAGAACTGGGTGGGATCGAATGGAGAGGCTGCTCCAGCCCCTGTGGGCCAGTTTGGCTAGGCTTCTGACCAATCGGCTGACGGGACGGGAAAAGATGCCCCGTCCCTGGGGCAATAGGACACATCGGTGTCGCACTGTGTGGGGGTGGGGGCAGGGGGTGCACTTCTAGATTAGAGAAGCTGCCGATCAGCATTCTGGGGTTGGAGAGGGATGGGTGTGGTTGTGTGTGTATGTGTTTCTGTGTGGGTGTGTGTATGTACACAGAAAACAAGTGTGCGGTACAAATTTGCAAAAAAAAGGACAGAATTCTTCACTCAAGGACGTGGTGTGAGGCAGGGCTGTAATCTCAGTCCAGCATTGTTCAATATATACATAAATGAGTTAGCGGTGTTGTTGGAACAGTCTGCAGCTCCTGGTCTCACACTGTTCGACAAAGATGTCAAATGTTTGCTCTATGCGGATGACCTGGTCCTACTGGTAACCCACAGAACAAGGGTTACAGCAACACCTGGATCTGCTTGAGCAATACTGCCAGAACTGGTCCCTGGCAGTAAATTTAAAAAAAGACAAAGATTATAATTTTCCAAAAGAAGCCCAGATGTCAGGAAAGCAGATACAAATGTACTCTAGGTAACACCGCCCTAGAGCACACTATTAATTATACCTGCCTTGGTCTGACAATCACTGCATCGGGGAGTTTCTGCACGGCAGTAAATGCATTAAAAGAAAAAACTCGAAGAGCAATATATGCAATAAAGAGAAAACTTTTCAAACTGAATATCCCAATTAGATAGTGTAATTCAGCCTATTGCGCTTTATGGAAGTGAGGTCTGGGGTCCACTCAGTCAGCAAAACTACACTGCATGGGACAAGAATCCAACTGAAACTCTGCATACTGAATTCTGCAGAAATATTTTACAAATACAAAGGAAAACACCTAATAATGCATGTAGGGCCGATATTAGGCAGGTTTCCATTGGCAATAAGTATACAAAAAAGAGCACTCAAATTCTGGATGCACCTTAAATCAAGCCCCAATGACACGCTACAATATAAGGTGCTACAATCCCAAGAACTGAACCCTGAAAAGAGCCCCCTCAGTTAGCTGGTACTGAAGCTTACTAATTCTGTAACCCAAACTAACCTACACCATGCTCAGTGTAACCCAAATTATGCAACAAACAAAAAAATTGTATTTGGAACATTGGGATAAAGAAACCAAAACACAGAGTCGACTAATTTGCTATCGGACCCTAAAAAAAGATTATACTCCAGCAGAGTATCTCTTCTCTGTCAGAGATACAAAGCAGAGACAGATCCTGACCAAATACAGGCTCAGTGACCACACCCTGGCAAATGAAAAAGATAGACACAAAAACTGGTTACCAAAAGAACAACGAATATGTGGTCACTGTAATACTCAAAAATAAGAGAAGAATATTTTCCCAAATTTTCTAGAATCATACAGAACTTCAATTTCCTATCAAACAATGAAAAATGTGCAATCCTATTAGGAGAAGGACCAACAGCCCCAATTGCAGCACAATATATTTTAGCCTGTCATAACCTGAGGGACACTGAGTGACCATCCACTCATACAGGAGAGACTCTTGAGATACTGTTTAAATTTAATGTCTATTTATCTTTAACATTGTTATTGTTATTGTGTTGTTCTTATTTATATTATTATTTTACTGTACATATGCATTTTAAGTATGCTTTGGCAATATTTACATCTGTATTTCCTGCCAATAAAGCAATTTGAATTGAATTGAGAGAGAGAGAGAGAGAGAGAGAGAGAGAGAGAGAGAGAGAGAGAGAGAGAAGGAAGGCAAGGGAGAGAGTGGGAGGCGATATGGCTGATTGGCTGCTTTAGGACAGTTGTGGCCTGTTGGATAATTAATCATGGGCTGTAGATGAGCGAGTGTCATGTCAGGGTGATGTGCCATTACCCAGCATGCCCTGCATTGTCTCTCACATTCACTAAGCTGCTCTGAGCCACTGATCCTTTATGAGCTGCTTCTATCACACGACCCCACTAGGGCTGTCTCTCTCTCTCTCTCTCTCTCTCTCTCTCTCTCTCTCTCTCTCTCTCTCTCACTCTCTCTCACTCTTCTCTCTTCATCTTTCTTTTTTTTCTGCCTCCTCGCTTGGTCTTCCTCCTCTCTTTTCTGCATTTCTCTTCTCTCTCTCTCTCTTTCTCTTTCCCTCCTCCTCTTGTCCTTTTCTGTTCTGTCTCTGTAGTACCAGCTTCACCACACTGCGTTTTAAATTCCCAAGTCAAGCCCTGTGCCGAATTTACTGATGCATGTGAATATAACTAAATATGAATGTGCTTTCAGAATAATTCAAAACCACTATTTCTCTTGTCTTGTTAGAGAAAACGTGCAGCACCTATTTGGCCAGATATAGGAAGACCAGGAAACGTACATGCATTTGAGATATTATGCTTTATCATAGCAAATAGGCTGAGATAAAATTATGCAGAACAATGGTACAAAGGTACACAAATGATCAAATAATTAAAACACTGCTTATGTGAGCCTGTATAACATGTCTACAGTCAGCATTCATATGGTGTGATCTGTCATAATAATTAAGATTGTTTGCTTCCAACGGGGACACCTGCTGGTCCATTGTGTTACTGCAGGGTGGATCAGGCCTAGCTTATGTTTCACAGTCTTCCTTACACATTAACGTGCAATGAAATCTCAGCAGTATCCTTTGAAAGCTTTCCCAGTGAAAATACTGACAGCTGTGCTTCCCAGCAGGACATTATTATATATTATTTATTAAATAATTTGACAGATTATCCAGAGCAACTAGTTTTTAGTTACATTATAAGGCATTACAGATTATAGCATTATAGAGCATTATAAAGCATTATAGATTATAGCATTATAGAGCATTATAAAGCATTATAGCATTATAAAGCATTATAGATTATAGCATTATAGAGCATTATAAAGCATTATAGATTATAACATTATAGAGCATTATAAAGCATTATAGATTATAGCATTATAGAGCATTATAAAGCATTATAGATTATAGCACACCGAGGTCAGCATAAATGGCAGTATAAACTACAAGAGGGTTTTTTTAATATAATTCTCGGGGGCCAAATTTTTTATTGAAAAAAAATGCATAAGGGCCAAAAATGTTCCTTGCACAATTTGCATACGATGTATGGAAAGAAAGTTGTTTCTTTAAAATACTATTTTGTCAGTAGTGGGAGACAATGGTGATGGAGATTTGTACACAGGCACAAATTTTGATGCTTCCGAATAAAATATTTCTTCTCAATGACCAAAGAACCAAGAGTATGTCTATGACAGACTGCACATGGCAACCCTGTCCTGCAGCTGAACAGCCCGATCTTACAGGATAGATTCACAGCAAGAAGGTCTCTGGTTTGAATCCCGGCCGATGGGCCTTTCTGTGTGGAATTTGCATGTTCTTCCCGTGTCCGCGTGGGTTTTCTCCAGGTACTCTGGCTTTTCCCGCAATCCAAAAAACATGCAGGTAAGGCTACTTGGCGTGGTGTTAACAGGGCATTGCTGTAAAAGGCCATGCGTGTTCAGTCAACCTACCCTGGAAAAGTAAAGGTTAATAAATAAATAATGAATAAACCTACAAAGCTAGTATGGTCTCCCAGCACAGATATCAAATTTAGAGAACACTGGGGTTGAGTTGACAGAACCTTTTGTGTTGAACGGCTCTGACCTGATCGTCGGTCATTTCACCATCTGAAGGAGGGGCCCCCAATTTGGAACCCTGAAGTGGGGAGAGTGGATGGGAGCAGGGGGGGTGAGGCGGCGGTGGGGGAACAGATCACTTCTGGGGAAGTTGCGCTGGGGTCACCGAATTGGCATATAATCACCCGGCCTATGACGCTATGAGGACGAGTTGCGATTGGTAGCCAGTGGAGGGCGACGTGGAGCAGGCCTGTGGGCATTGCTGCGCTGCGGGATTATGGGAGCCGCCGGCGTTTGAGAAGGGCAGCGAGGCCGCCGGTCAGCTCCGGATGACTTGGAGCAGTCATGCAGTGATGGCAGACAAACCGGCCAGGAAGAACTGGAGGCGGTCCAGTGTAGCACCGTCAAGGGCGATGGACGACTCTCTGAAGAGGAAGCTGGTGACCCATTTTTTACCGCTAAAAAATTAGATGCGCAGGTCAGCTTTTCCAAACAGTTCCTCATAATCACAACAAAGCCCACTTTTTTTTTTTTTAACGGCCGAAAGAATGATCAGCAACATCATTTAAACCCAACACTACACAAATGGTGGGAGGACAGGGCAAGAGTTGTGGTCACTGATATTTAATTTGATATGATTTCTCTCCTTATGCACATA
This sequence comes from Ilyophis sp. 1 JC-2022, assembly GCA_022702515.1. Classification (NCBI taxonomy): domain Eukaryota; kingdom Metazoa; phylum Chordata; class Actinopteri; order Anguilliformes; family Synaphobranchidae; genus Ilyophis; species Ilyophis sp. 1 JC-2022. The sequence continues at coordinate 8,734,094 of CM040394.1, read as the reverse complement.
ATGATAATGAGCTTGTGTAGCAGTGACCACCAAAACCGGCGTGATCTTGGCGAGCTCACAACGCACTGTGCTCTAGACGTTGCTGAATCTGAAGATTAATAGCATGAGAGATTATTATCGAGGTAAGAATCTGCAAACCAGAAATGTTTTAAAAGATGCTTTCTGGTGCACGCTTCAGTTTTGCATGCAATATTATCTGACTAATTTCCGTCACTTCCTTATTTGCACCTTTGAAGTCGTGGACGTTTCGGTACGTAAAGACATCACACTTGTGCACAGCTGACAGGTAAGCAGTGAAATCACACCATTATGTTAAAAATGTTTTTCTTTTATACATTTTGGCAGCAACTAGAAAGTGAACTTGAAGCTATAGTGCTTAATTTTCACAAATTCTTCGGCGCTTCTAACCCAGCTAGCAAGTGCACAAGTAACCCACTAGCAGTGAGCCTCCAACAAACGACTCATACTTAACACAGACAAATAAACGTACAGTCATTCTCTGAGCTTGAAGTTGTTCATCGCAGGCGTATGGTTGTGAGGGCAGTCTTTCATTACATTACATTAGATTAATTTTACACAAGCTGTTCTCCAGAGTGGCTTTCACTGTAGGAGAACGCAAGCCCATCTACCTGATTTAAATGAGCAGTAGACCTATTCCACAACAGTGAGTATATATGAAAATTACTGCTAACCAAGAAACAAAATACAAATGTGTGCGTGTGTGTGTGTGTGAGAGAGAGAGTCTGTGTGTGTGTGTGTGTGTGTGTGTGTGCATACATGTGTGTGAGAGAGAAAGAGAGACTTTTGATGCTGAGAGTGTGTGTCTGTTTGTAAAAGAGAGTGTGTGCTTGTGTGTGTGTGTGTGTGTGTGTGTGTGTGAAAGTGTGTGTGTGTGTGTGCGCGTGTGTGTGTGTGCACACGTGTGTGTGTGTGTATGTGCGTGTGTGTGTATGAGTGCGTGTGTGTGCGTGTATGTCTGTGTGTGTATGTGTGTGTTTGTGTGTGTGTGTGTGTGCGTGTATGTGTGTGTGTGTATGTGCGTGTGTGTATGTGCGTGCGTGTGTGTGTGTGCGTGCGTGTATGTGTGTATGTGTGTGTGTATGTGCGTGTGTATGTGTGTGTTCGTGTGTGTATGTGTGTGTGTACGTGTGTGTGTGTGTGTTTGTGTGGATGCATGGCGCACAGAGACCAATAACAGAGAGAGAAGTATGAGTGCAAAGAGAATCTTATCTCTGCTTGGAAACATTTGAAACATACAAAAACACACCGCAAAGTTTTCAGGTCTTTTTTTGTCTGATTCTGATAATATCACAGAATATAAATGTTCATCTAGCACACGTTTATATTTGCACTGCAAGAAGCAGAACCGAAGAAACCAGAGCGAAACCAGATGGATGCAGGTGTTCGCCGATTATGCTATCCTGTGACAGCTGCATCTCGGACACCCACACAGCTTCCTGTGGGGGTATTCTTACTGCGATGGCCCTGCTGGAGGTCGTTAGATCTTTTATAATGTACCGATGTCGCAATAAGAGAACTGCTACCAGAGCGGCTGCAGGTTACACATGAAGTTTTTTTTTTTGTGGCAGAAATTTTTTTATTCTAGCATCTTTTGTTCCCCAAAGACACTTCCAAAATGGAGAAAAAGGTGCATATCCAGGCCTCTGCTGTTTAGGCCAGAGTATCCCAGAGCTTTGCTGCCAAGTATAGTTCTTAGCCCATGATTAGCCAGGTTGCTACACTCCTTTAGCATGTGTTAAAACATTTTGCATATGCAAAACAATGGCTGTGATTGGTCATTATGTTTGTTTTGCACCAATCATTGATTGTGTTATTAGTTTTGCGTGTGCTAAAATGTTTTGCACATGCTAAAGGTCTTAATAAATCAGGCTCTAAGATAGTAATGATGGTGATAGGTCGGGGCTGGGCGGGTCGGGTCGGAACGGGGCGCGTCGGTGCGGGGGAGTCGGGGAAGTCTCACTTTTACTTCTTACCTTTTACTTCTTCTTCTTTGGTACACAGGAACTTCCCTTTCAAAAGAGACGAAGATTGTGATCGATGAGGAGTTGCAGAGAGGAAGAACCGGGCAATGTCTTGGGGCGCCAGTTTTGGTTTATAATTTTCTTGTGCAGGATTTATATTTAGTGGGGTGAAGTCCAGCTGTGGTAATTTGGGGCAAATTGTCATCCACTCGACAATGGTGCTGCGACTCAGCTTAAAACCTTTTTGTGGAAGCGGGAGCGTCTTTTTAAAGAACAAACCGGTTAAGAGGAACTGCGATCTGGGAGACGCCCTTGTAATGCAAACCTGATGAGGATAGACTTTCTCTGTTGTTCTCCTTTTCTGCTTTCAAACCCACTTTTAAGTGCCCGCAACTGCACTTAAATCCAACAAATGGCCGAAGCGTAGTGAAGGATGGTCCGTCAGTTACTTTATCCGACTCCAGTTGACATTAATTGACTTTCCCGTGTTATCAGTTTTGTAGAATACAAATTAGAGATTTATCTCTCGCACTGTGGCTCTATACGAGATGCGGTCTGTCTGGGAGACTCGGACATACCTTTGGCCGTGCTTAGCCTGCCAGGAATGCACCTGTGTATTTTGTGACGCCACTGCATAGAGGCGACTGACTACAGAGTGAATCTATGCTAAGTCCTGTGCTGCTAACAGTGACCTTTTGGTTTTCTCCTCTGCCTGATACTCCCACAGTCCAATAATGACACTGATTGGCTGGAAATCTACACTCACCTGGTGCGTCAGGTTTAAACCGGTCCCCATAATGCATAACTGCAGTCGTCAAGTCAAGCAAGGGACACCGTGTTGAGACTAATACATTTATTGCTGAAATGGTAAAAATAGTCATACAGTGAATAATACAGGATACAGCACAGCTCTACACCCAATAGCATATAAAGTCACTGTATGAATATGATAAGACTGTCGTACGCAAATGTAGTGCAGAAAGCCAGACTAATGAATCTCCCGAAAGCCAGACTAATGAATCTCTCGAAAACCATTGCAATTTCCCCCGTCTTCCCAACAACCATCTAAGGAATAACTTTAATAATAAAAGGACCATTTAGAGCCAGTCAGGAGCACGTCACAAGGCAGTGACAATCGCAGCAGAAACACAAATAAAACAACAGAACTAAACAAAAGATCTCCGCGCGTTACCTCGGACGCACACGGCACCACAGATGGCGGTTGACGTGGGCGCGCTTCCCCGCTGTTCGCCTCTGAGCAGCGCTCTGAGCTGCACGCCTACCGTGCTGCATCAACAATGACATCAGCTCATTGCTCACGCGTTTAGATCTTCGGTAACCGCAAACAGGTTATATGATTGGCCGATTCAGCCGAGATCAGCAGAGAGCGGACTCCTGGGGTGACTGTGTGAGGAGGCTGAGGGCAGTTGAGGAGGTTGGGGGGGGGGGGGGGGGGCCGTTGTGGCGATAGACCTGTTTGTGTGAGGAGGCTGGGGGCAGTTGAGGTGATTGAGCTGTTTTATCTCTTTTCCACTGGTCAAGAGTACCGTACTGGACCCGTACTGGTACGGTGTGGTACGGTTTTCAATGACCTTTTGAGGAGAGTTCGGTATGGTCACGGTATGCCTAAAACGTGCTGGTTAGGTGCCCTAACATATGTGGTACCGGTCCACTTTCAAAAGCGGTCTGATGGGTGTCGTCATTACGCCAGTGACGCGCGCACACACTCAACGGAATTTAAACGGCATTTTTAAATCCCCGCTAGTTCACTGTTAACTTGTTACACTGAAAAACATTCAACAGAAAGATATCAGCTCAGACACAACAGGAAAAAAGGACACTAACTCCAGGTCTGTCATGTTTGTTGTTGATGTTAGTGACGCTCACTGGTGACCGTGGTAGTAACATTGTTGCTATAGCTACATCCAAGCGTTGCTCTCTTATGCAAAGGAGACTACAGCTACTGACCTTTTAAGTGGAAAATGAAAGGGTACTGATTCTGTACTATACAGCGGCTGTTTAATGTGGACCAGTACGGGTTCAGTACAGTACACTTGACCAGTGGAAAAGAGATATATGTGTGAGGAGGCTGGGGGGCAGTTGAGGTGATAGAGCTGTTTGTGTGAAGAGGCTGGGGGCAGTTGAGGTGATAGAGCTGTTTGTGTGAAGAGGCTGTGGGCAGTTGAGGTGATAGAGCTGTTTGTGTGAGGAGGCTGTGGGGGCAGTTGAGGAGGTTGTCGGGGGCAGTTGAGGTGATAGAGCTGTTTGTGTGAGGAGGCTGGGGGGCAGTTGAGGTGATAGAGCTGTTTGTGTGAGGAGGCTGTGGGGGCAGTTGAGGAGGTTGTGGGGGGCAGTTGAGGTGATAGAGCTGTTTGTGTGAGGAGGCTGGGGGGCAGTTGAGGTGATAGAGCTGTTTGTGTGAGGAGACTGGGGGCAGTTGAGGTGATAGAGCTGTTTGTGTGAGGAGACTGGGGGCAGTTGAGGTCATAGTGTCATGCGTGAGCAAGGTACTTAACCTGAATTGCTTCAGTATATCCAACTGTATAAAAGGAGGATATGTTTAAAAAAAAAAAAAAAAAGGTTCTGTAGGTTGCTCTGTATAAGAGCGTCTGCTAAAAATGTGAGTAATGTAAAGTAACACAGACACACAGACACACACATTCCTCTAACCGTTCCCTATGGAGTCAAAATGGCGTGCTTAAAGTACGGTGGCACTGATGGGACACCGACAACAGTTTAAAGGGGTAATAAACACCGGCTTTTCTTCTCCGCCCACTTCACAATTTGCGATAGATCCATTCGGTAACGCGTCATGAAAACTGTTCAAACCGTTTGAAATGAAAGGGCTGCCGTTAATTTGCGCAGTTTGAATACCCATCAATCAAGAAGAGGGACAGAGGGGGCATTGACTTGATTGCGTATACGGATAGGGGAGTGGCTCAAACAAAACTTTTCAGTTTGGATTTCAGCGAATGCCTCTTTTTTGACACAAAATAGCGGTGGCTTAACTACATTTTAGTTTTATTAAACAATAGGACATATGTGATTTATGAAATTGAGACAAGATACTCGGCTTTATAACTAAAAATATTTGATTTAGTGTTTATTACCCCTTTAACGCAGAACCACCACACCACTGCAGACTAGAGATGTTGTGGATATCAATCTATTATAATTTGGAGAACGACGCGCACAGACTGAATTTGGAGAACGACGCGCACAGACTGAATTTGGAGAACGACGCGCACAGACTGCATTTGGAGAACGACGCGCACAGACTGAATTTGGAGAACGACGCGCACAGACTGAATTTGGAGAACGACGCGCACAGACTGAATTTGGAGAACGACGCGCACAGACTGAATTTGGAGAACGACGCGCACAGACTGAATTTGGAGACAGACTGAATTTGGAGAACGACGCGCACAGACTGAATTTGGAGAGCGTCGCGCACAGACTGAATTTGGAGAACGACGCGCACAGACTGAATTTGGAGAACGACGCGCACAGACTGAATTTGGAGAACGGCGCGCACAGACTGAATTTGGAGAACGACGCGCACAGACTGAATTTGGAGAACGGCGCGCACAGACTGAATTTGGAGAACGACGCGCACAGACTGAATTTGGAGAACGACGCGCACAGACTGAATTTGGAGAACGACGCGCACAGACTGAATTTGGAGAACGACGCGCACAGACTGAATTTGGAGAACGACGCGCACAGACTGAATTTGGAGAACGACGCGCACAGACTGAATTTGGAGAACGACGCGCACAGACTGAATTTGGAGAACGACGCGCACAGACTGAATTTGGAGAACGACGCGCACAGACTGAATTTGGAGAACGACGCGCACAGACTGAATTTGGAGAACGACGCGCACAGACTGAATTTGGAGAACGACGCGCACAGACTGAATTTGGAGAGCGACGCGCACAGACTGAATTTGGAGAACGACGCGCACAGACTGAATTTGGAGAGCGACGCGCACAGACTGAATTTGGAGAACGACGCGCACAGACTGAATTTGGAGAACGACGCGCACAGACTGAATTTGGAGAACGGCGCGCACAGACTGAATTTGGAGAACGACGCGCACAGACTGAATTTGGAGAACGGTGCGCACAGACTGAATTTGGAGAACGACGCGCACAGACTGAATTTGGAGAACGACGCGCACAGACTGAATTTGGAGAACGACGCGCACAGACTGAATTTGGAGAACGACGCGCACAGACTGAATTTGGAGAACGACGCGCACAGACTGAATTTGGAGAACGACGCGCACAGACTGAATTTGGAGAACGACGCGCACAGACTGAATTTGGAGAACGACGCGCACAGACTGAATTTGGAGAACGACGCGCACAGACTGAATTTGGAGAACGACGCGCACAGACTGAATTTGGAGAACGACGCGCACAGACTGAATTTGGAGAACGACGCGCACAGACTGAATTTGGAGAGCGACGCGCACAGACTGAATTTGGAGAACGACGCGCACAGACTGAATTTGGAGAGCGACGCGCACAGACTGAATTTGGAGAACGACGCGCACAGACTGAATTTGGAGAACGACGCGCACAGACTGAATTTGGAGAACGGCGCGCACAGACTGAATTTGGAGAACGACGCGCACAGACTGAATTTGGAGAACGGCGCGCACAGACTGAATTTGGAGAACGACGCGCACAGACTGAATTTGGAGAACGACGCGCACAGACTGAATTTGGAGAACGACGCGCACAGACTGAATTTGGAGAACGACGCGCACAGACTGAATTTGGAGAACGACGCGCACAGACTGAATTTGGAGAACGACGCGCACAGACTGAATTTGGAGAACGACGCGCACAGACTGAATTTGGAGAACGACGCGCACAGACTGAATTTGGAGAACGACGCGCACAGACTGAATTTGGAGAACGACGCGCACAGACTGAATTTGGAGAACGACGCGCACAGACTGAATTTGGAGAACGACGCGCACAGACTGAATTTGGAGAACGACGCGCACAGACTGAATTTGGAGAACGACGCGCACAGACTGAATTTGGAGAACGACGCGCACAGACTGAATTTGGAGAACGACGCGCACAGACTGAATTTGGAGAACGACGCGCACAGACTGAATTTGGAGAACGACGCGCACAGACTGAATTTGGAGAACGACGCGCACAGACTGAATTTGGAGAGCGACGCGCACAGACTGAATTTGGAGAACGACGCGCACGGACTGAATTTGGAGAACGACGCGCACAGACTGCATTTGGAGAGCAACGCGCACAGACTGAATTTGGAGAACGACGCGCACAGACTGAATTTGGAGAACGACGCGCACAGACTGAATTTGGAGAACGACGCGCACAGACTGAATTTGGAGAACGACGCGCACAGACTGAATTTGGAGAACGACGCGCACAGACTGAATTTGGAGAACGACGCGCACGGACTGAATTTGGAGAACGACGCGCACGGACTGAATTTGGAGAACGACGCGCACGGACTGAATTTGGAGAACGACGCGCACGGACTGAATTTGGAGAACGACGCGCACAGACTGAATTTAGAGAACGACGCGCACAGACTGAATTTGGAGAACGACGCGCACAGACTGAATTTGGAGAACGACGCGCACAGACTGAATTTGGAGAACGACGCGCACAGACTGAATTTGGAGAACGACGCGCACAGACTGAATTTGGAGAACGACGCGCACAGACTGAATTTGGAGAACGACGCGCACAGACTGAATTTGGAGAACGACGCGCACAGACTGAATTTGGAGAACGACGCGCACAGACTGCAAACCTCAGTTCTGAAGCCCTCATGCCTGCAAGGAGCCCGTATAACTCTTACATATTTCACATAAAAAGATAAGCATTAATCACGCTTGTTAAGGATAAAGTCCTGTATGCATTAATCTGAGTCCACCTGTGGCACAGGTGGCATATTTATTTCCATAACTTTGCAGATATGCAGGTGGCAGGGTTTTTCTTCGGAGGAAGATTGCATAAACGGTTGCCATGGAAATCTTCAGTTTGGATGGCTTTATTGAATATTGTGTTATTCTGTAACAAAACATTGCATTACTTGTTCTCTTTACTTCTTTTATCTTGATGCCAGTTAAAAAAAAATTGTAAGATGTAACTTTAAGCTGTTTGTTCAAAAGCTTTCTGTCAGAGTAGCACTTGAGTAGAATGCTTCTCATTCTGACCAGAGGCAGAGCAGGGACCAAAACTACTTCTGGAGCAAGTCAATGCCAGAGGCAGAGCAGGGACCAAAACTACTCCTGGAGCAAGTCAATGCCAGAGGCAGAGCAGGGACCAAAACTACTCCTGGAGCAAGTCAATGCCAGAGGCAGAGCAGGGACCAAAACTACTCCTGGAGCAAGTCAATGCCAGAGGCAGAGCAGGGACCAAAACTACTCCTGGAGCAAGTCAATGCCAGAGGCAGAGCAGGGACCAAAACTACTCCTGGAGCAAGTCAATGCCAGAGGCAGAGCAGGGACCAAGACCACTCCTGGAGCAAGTCAATGCCAGAGGCAGAGCAGGGACCAAAACTACTCCTGGAGCAAGTCAATGCCAGAGGCAGAGCAGGGACCAAAACTACTCCTGGAGCAAGTCAATGCCAGAGGCAGAGCAGGGACCAAGACTACTCCTGGAGCAAGTCAATGCCAGAGGCAGAGCAGGGACCAAGACTACTCCTGGAGCAAGTCAATGCCAGAGGCAGAGCAGGGACCAAGACTACTCCTGGAGCAAGTCAATGCCAGAGGCAGAGCAGGGACCAAAACTACTCCTGGAGCAAGTCAATGCCAGAGGCAAAATCAATGCCCACCTCTCATTTATACAAGTTCATATATGCAACCTGAGCATGTCAGATGGTACTATAATGGTAGCTTAAAAGGACAGACTACTTTGGGTTTCGGTCATAGTACTACAACTCTATACTTTTTTTTAATATTTTTTTTTTAAACAGTGCTTCTATCTGTAAAATTAATATTGGCTACAATGTTCATCTTTGTTTATCGGGATGTTAGAAGCTACTGGGAGGTCATGCTGGCATACAATCTGGCAAGCATGCCGCATGTAGGTACATAGACTTCAATTGTTTTTGGACATTTGCGTTTCGTGGTTGTAGGTTTGTGTAGACAGCAAACTTCCCGAAAACTCTTTGGATGCTTGGATTTTGGGGTGAGTCCTGGTGACTAAACTTAGCTCATGAGCGTCCCGTATGTATGATATGATTTCAGATGAAAATGGCCCTCCGTGCGAAGGCTGACGCAGAGAACCACGCACGTCACCCGAAAAAACGTGTCAGTGTCACGTTTCTCTTATTGTAGTGTGAGAGATTGTGAACACCCGCATCTGTTATAGTAGCACTGAAAACACTAATGAACAGCCAATAATAAAAAAGTAAATATGGACAAGATGGCCATGACGTCAATTTATTAGTAGACAACAGACAAGGGCTCCACCAATCACATATGTTGTTAACGACCTGTAGAACAAAGCCAGTGATTGGTGGAAACCTTCTGGCTACTTCCTATGTAATACCCACAGAGAGCTATAGCCTGAAATAATCCACCAATCGCAGTTACTCTGTGGGAAAACATCTGGTCCCCTGTACCAGACTGCTGTTCCATTCCCAAAATCGAGGTGGACGTACTGCTGTTGAAGTCGCGAGCTGACTGAACCCATTTTGAGCTGCGAGACAAACACCAGGCTAGTCACTCTTCACAGTGCGTTATGCGTGCATAACCAATGGCATCGCTGTGCAATTAACTGCAATTATCTCCCAATGGAGACCGTTCAGCCCTTTAATGAGAGAAGGAGACTATAAAGGAGCCTCCAGATCAGGGTGACGGGCACCTGCGTCGATGCTTTTAGAGATGTGTCACGCTGGGGCTGTACGCTGAAAAACTGCCTGTGTTTTTTTTTTTTGGCATTTCCTCGCTGTTTGTTTCGTTCTACCGAGCTAATCTCTCGTCATTTCCTGCGCAGGAAAAAAAAACAAAAGGCCAGCACTTATCTGTCTCCTGCTGCACGCTCGCAGGGTGAATTATCTTATCTTTATGAAATCATGCAACCGACGCTCAAAACTTTGATAAACAAGCCGGCGGGTGCCGCTGAAAAGGTCTAGCAACAGTAACCATGGCCTCTGGATCCACCGCCTCATTATGCCCCTAACTGGGATGTTGCCAGCATGAATATGAGATGGGTTATGAAAAATGATGTATTTTATTCAACACCCTCTATCCATTTGTTCAAATGTTCATTGTTTCCTATTTTAATGACATGATGTTTAGTGGTTTATAACTACTGTAGTTATGCGACAAAATTCAAAGGACAGTGCACTTATATAATTTTATCTTTTACACTGATTGGACAAACAGTGGGGCATCAAATTAATGATTGCCCAATTTACGTTATCCGTAACACTTTATGTGAACCATATGCCATAAAGCCTACATCATAAGCTTGGCATACCACTTGTCATAACTTGCCATGACATAGTATTACAGCTTGTGACATGTCATAACACTATCATATTGTGTGCAGTGATAGTTTATAAACATTTCTACAAACATTTTGACAGTTTTATGTAATACACTTTTATGCCTGGTTATGACATGTTATGTCAAGCTTATAGCGGCCTTATGAAGGGTTATTGACTTATAGTTAAAGAGTTACAAAGTTATTTACTAGTTTGCATCATGCAGTGATAGCTCCTGGTAAAAGCATTGCACAAAAAACACTGACACATGAATTACAAGTCTAAGATTGCTCATAATAAGTGGGTTTAGCCAGCAAAATCAACCTGGTCTATATGGCGAATGTGTAACATGCTAATTTTACTTTAATATATAGTTGAGCGTTCTGTTCCATTTGGTTTGTGCTGTGGCAAGCTACAATGGAAAGCTTTGATTCCATTGATGTTACAGTGACTACCCGCCCACATCAAATATTCAAACAAGTGAAGCCAGATCACTGCATCAATCCGAAACCCGCTGTACGTGATCTACTGCACAGAGAGAGAGAATCAGAGCAATGACTTTATCTGGTATTTTATGCACGGCTTGTATGCTTTCCTTCATGAATATTTATGCAAAAGAAAAGGAATTTTTGAAATGTACTTTAAACTGTTTTTAAAATGGTACCAGAGAAATTGACTTGCATGTTACAGCCAGTAACCCCCCCTCCCACCCCCTACATTGCATTAACTCAGGAGACAAAAACAAGTCTGAACATATAAAGGCCACAGGAATCGCTGTGGCGACGAATAAATCAAGTGAGATGTATTAACCCCGCCCTGCATTAAAGGATTGAGAACACCCAGTGAAGCTGACTGAGTGTGAGGCCAGAGCAGGAGAGGAGGTGAGGGTGGGAGGCCAGAGCAGGAGAGGAGGTGAGGGCGGGAGGCCAGAGCAGGAGAGGAGGTGAGGGTGGGAGGCCAGAGCAGGAGAGGAGGTGAGGGCGGGAGGCCAGAGCAGGAGAGGAGGTGAGGGCGGGAGGCCAGAGCAGGAGAGGAGGTGAGGGTGGGAGGCCAGAGCAGGAGAGGAGGTGAGGGCGGGAGGCCAGAGCAGGAGAGGAGGTGAGGGTGGGAGGCCAGAGCAGGAGAGGAGGTGAGGTCGGGAGGCCAGAGCAGGAGAGGAGGTGAGGGTGGGAGAGGAGGTGAGGGTGGGAAGGCAGGTGGGCCAGCAGATGCCCGTGCTCTGGAGCCTGTCTGACTGCCCTGGTCCCGAGTCCACGACCAACAAAAGCGAGCGATTCTTCCCGAGATCTGCCTTCCCTCATTAAAAGGAAGAAAAATAAATCTAAATAAACTTTAAAAGATGGGACTACACAGCATGGACCTGCATAGCAGAGCAAAGTTTGGAATTGGGGGCAAACGGACAGTTAGACTCAAACTGAGCGAGGGCAGCAGCAAAGCATTGTGGGAACGCGCCATCGTTCCGTCTTTTATAATTATTATTCTGTATCTTCGTTTGCTTGCAGACCGGGGTGGGCCTCGTCTGAATGCCTCCATTTTTATTGTGGACAGAATAAACAAATGAAACAATATTTGATGGAGTTAATGGAGATTAAATTATGAAATATTTAACCAAGCCAAGAACTTTATGGAAAACAAAAAAAAAATGCTCTTAAAGGCTTTTCTTCCACTTCCTTTTATAGTCCTCTTCGGTAATTACCCTAATCTCAGCCCCGGGTCGGTTTCTTTGTTCTCCGCAAACACAGCATTAACCACTATTGCCACAGATTTGTTAGACTCGCCAGATTCTCAACTCTTATATCCTATGTCCTATATCCGTGTATATGTTCTAATCCAGGGCTGCCCAACCCTGTTCCTGGAGATCTATCTTCCTGTTGGTTTTTATTTCAACCCTAACTTGGCACACCTGATTCTACTAACTAGCAGCTCAACTAGATCTCTAGCTGTTGAATAATGTGTGATTTCTTAGGGCTGGAGTGAAAACCTACAGGACAGTAGATCTCCAGGAGCAAGGTTGGGCAGCCGTGTCCTAATCTGAGTTTCCAGTGCTGTTTTACTGTACAGATTGTCAATTGCCACCTAGGCCACGCCCCTTAATGACCTTTCAGAAGGCTAATCGAATTTGAATGCTTTTGCGTCAACAGCACTAGGACAGAACTGTAGCTCAATGTTAAGTCTATACAATCTGCTGATACTGAACACATGCACACAGCTAATTGCTGTGACATTGTTATATACGCGGATTAAAGTCGGAATAAACAGCATCTGAAACAATTCAGGGGCATCTTAAGCAAGAATAATTCTATCCTTACTATTTTTATCTTGTGTTGATACATTTTACCTATATTTGACCGTTAACAGTCTGTTATATTGCTTTAAGGCATTTGAAAACAGTATGTATATTTGCTAATGTATTAAGATTCTCAGCACTGTGATAGAAATGCAATGTGGATGGCTTTGAGATATGATTTGCTTTAATAGGAACATGGTTTAAACTAATGAGTATCTAATGTTCAGATGTTGTGCATGTACAGTACAATTTCCTCTGGTTCTCAAAACCTAGCCCTCTCTTAGCAACAAGCTCACACTTGGCAAAGGAAATAGATTTTTCAGCAGATTTTAACCCAACGTGGTAGGTTCATCTCCACTGTTCTACATCTGTGCTCGTTGATTTTTACGGTACGAATGTGGAAAATCTATCTCAAGCATCACAGAGGTCAAAACCCTCATGGTAATGTAGCCTATATAGTCCTGCCATCAGAGGTCAGAGGTCAGACCCTTTTTAGAAAGGTAATACACTGCAATAGATTGAAATGAAATACAGTACCGAGACCAGAATAAGACATTGCAGCAACGCTCAGAGAGAACATATACTGCAGTCCGTAGGGTGGAGCGACTTTCAACCTTCGTACAATACAAAAGAAAAAAGAAAAAGACACCCACCCCAGAGAAAAGAAGGAGGTACATTTTCCCCCCTCGCTCAGTTGTAGGTCTGTCCGCTGTGCTTTTGAGTCATTAACGGAGTGGCGTTGTGACAGCGGCAGTAATGATGATGGCGGCGATGACGATAATGGTCGCAGCTCCCATCGCTCCGCATAGAAAACTCGGGGGCAGGCCAGGGTCGAAATCTGGGTTACTTAAAAATAGAGTTCCATTTACTCATCCTGGTGACATTAATGTTTTTTTTTTGTTTCCCGCAAAGCTGCCGTCCCTGGAGAGCTTGTATAGGGTGCAGAGAGGTGCGCTCTCGCGGGGGGAGAGCTCACTATCGATTCGTTTGTGGCCTGTTCCCGCTTTGCTCGTCTGAAAACAACGACGCCCTCACCTAGATATTAAAGCACACTGCTCTGACCTAGTGTGGCGCCACCTCAGAGCGGGACAATACTATTTTGAGGTGCCATCCTTTTAAACGGGAGACGGGCATCTTTAATTGTTGCGGTGTCCCGTTAGGGCACTTATCAGAATGGCTAACGGGCACAGAAAGTGACCGTCTAGAGCAGTGGTGCCCAATCATGTGCCATGGAGGGCTGAGAGTATGCAGGTTTTCATTCCAACCAATCACTACACCTGCTGATTTCACTGATTAGTTCCCGCCCCTCTGGTTGAAGGTGTGTTAATTAGGGAAGGCAGCAGGTGCAGTGATTGGTTGGAATGAAAACCTGCATACCCTCCATGGCACATGATTGGGCACCACTGTTCTAGAGCATGGATATTCAAATCTGGCCCTCAAATCCAAATCCGGCCCTGTTTTTTTTTTCTCCCAGGTAATTAACTCAACAATTAGTGCTACTGATTGGCCAGACTGTCTTCGCACCTGACTTCCAGGTAAAGGGAGGGTGGAAAACCAGCAGTTCTTGACCCACGAGGACCGTGATTTGAATAGCATGGGTCTAGAGTCGGTGGTCCTGAACAGTCACAGTATCTACTGTGTTCACCTTAAAATCAGACACCAACTCAGAGCTGAGAAGAGTTTACTCTGTAATAAGCTACTGTAGCTAATCCTAACATTGTTAGATTGGACATAGTCTGGGCTCGCAATAGCAGCTTTGTGCAAAGTTTACACTGTTGCTGACAACCTGCGTGCTTCCCTGATGATATTCTCAGCTTCAAACAGCTCTTGAGCAATATGCAAATGAACGGGCTTGGGTTCAACCAATCAACTGACTTCTGCCAACCAAAAAATGAGAGAAACTTCACTGGCTTGGAGAAAGTTGAAAAAGTTAGCATTTGTTTTAGCATTTGTTTGCTTGTTTGGAAACTATTCAATAATTAGCTTACGAATGCTATTCGTAAGTTAGCAACCACACATGTGCTTTTGGTTCTTTAATCCCCTCAAGAGTTCAGGTAAAGGGGTGTGGTCGTGGTCAAGGAAGGGGTTATCAGGCAGCTTGTTATCTATATGGAAATTCTCACCATAATTCAATGGGCAAATAATGTTAACACAGAGTAGGCTTGACGGGTGACCTTTACTGTCGGAGCCATCAAGGCCTGGCACCAGCCAAGCAAACAGGCCAGCAGCCTTTGGCTTGAGGCACAAACTCTTTAGCCTTTTTGCTCGACTTGAGTGGCCCGACTGTGGAAACGTGGCTAATGAGCGGTTTGGCACTCACCTGCTTTTGCTTAGTCGACTGAACTCCAGCCAACGTTCATCTCCGAGTTAAAGAATAACAGGGAGAGAGCGGTTTTATTTTTTATTGTCGCGGTAATTGGTGAGAAATTAAGACGGGCCATGATAAAGAGAGGTCAATAAAAAAACAACCGTGGCAGGCTAATGTAGCAAAGGATGGACAGCGCCATATGGCGTTATTTACGGCTTTCAGGTGGTTACAGAGTGTTTAAAACAGAGAGCAGACACGTACGCGGACGGTTAGTCCGCCAGACTGTGCTCAGACTTTTGCCTTTCATAGTCGAGCGTACCAACCCCCCTTTATAGACTACATTTCCCATAATTCTTGTCCGCAAATTGCAAGCAACAATGGCGTCCGTTATGGAAGAAGATTACGGTGAGGAGAAGGTATGCTTGTAGGTGACAGGTCCATGCAGACAGGTCTTAGGCAGACATCCACTCAGGTCCGCTATGATGGTGTGTAGGTCTGCGTGGACCCTGCAGACGTCCGTATGTATACTTATACTGTATGTGGATTTGCGTTGAAAGCCATGTTTGCATTAGGTGTAGATGAGGTCACCTCAAATAGTTCCTCAAAAAAAAAAACGATTTTTATGGTCCAACACCAAGGCATTTCAGCGTGTGATTTGAGCCAGCGTGTGCATGTGTTCTAGCACCTGCATTATGTATGTGTGCTTGTGTGTGTAAGAAAGAGAGATGAGAGGCGTATACACACTCAATAGCTTCCCTGACATGGGGCCCTTTTTATGGTTTTTATCAGGGTGTGAAATTGACACACGCCACCAGCCTAAAGCTCGTAACATTTTTATTGTAGCTGGTGAGATTTTTACTCTAGCAGCCACTGTGGCCGGTAACCAATCAGGTTGTGTTGTATTATAAAAGGTAATTTGGCTGGTAAAATGTTGGAAATGGCTGGTGATTTTTAGAACCCACAATTTTTAGAACCCACAAGCCACTCTGTCCAGTGGGTGAAAAAGCAAAATTTATACCCTGTTCATATCGTCATATGAGAATCGAACCAGCGCTAGTACCCCTGACTGACTGGCCTTGGACTGGCTGGGTTTCGCGCGCTCCAGCTCCTCTGCCTCTTTCCCCCCCACCTCCCTCTGCTCCCCTCCTCCTCCTCCTCCTCTCCCTTTCTCTCTCAGCTTCCTGTCCCTCTAATCCCTAATCCTATGAAAATCTGTCAGGCGGAACGGGTCCCGCTTTGATCAGGCTTTTATATCAGGCAGGGTTACACTGTCAGCACACTCTGCTTCCCTGCACCCCCCATGGCAAGTATCTGCTCCTCCAAGGCTTGCCGATTTAAGCCTTCCGTATCGCTCCTCTGGTCGCTGTCCCTCGGCGTGCTATCGTGCTAATTCCTGGTACATTTATCCTATAGAGAGCCATCAGGAATGAGTATCTCCAGGATCCACAGGCCTTTCTTTAGGCCCGTTCATCTGCAGACATAACTTTTAACTTATGGGTTTCAGCTGTGATGACTGAGCTGTGTTTGAGCTGTGATGACTGAGCTGGGTTTGAGCTGTGATGACTGAGCTGTGTTTGAGCTGTGATGACTGAGCTGTGTTTGAGCTGTGATGACTGAGCTGTGTTTGAGCCGTGATGACTGAGCTGGGTTTGAGCTGTGATGACTGGGCTGGGTTTGAGCTGTGATGACTGAGCTGTGTTTGAGCTGTGATGACTGAGCTGTGTTTGAGCTGTGATGACTGAGCTGGGTTTGAGCTGTGATGACTGAGCTGGGTTTGAGCTGTGATGACTGAGCTGGGTTTGAGCTGTGATGACTGAGCTGTGTTTGAGCTGTGATGACTGAGCTGTGTTTGAGCTGTGATGACTGAGCTGTGTTTGAGCTGTGATGACTGAGCTGGGTTTGAGCCATGATGACTGAGCTGGGTTTGAGCCATGATGACTGAGCTGTGTTTGAGCTGTGATGACTGAGCTGTGTTTGAGCTGTGATGACTGAGCTGTGTTTGAGCTGTGATGACTGAGCTGGGTTTGAGCTGTGATGACTGAGCTGGGTTTGAGCCGTGATGACTGAGCTGTGTTTGAGCTGTGATGACTGAGCTGTGTTTGAGCTGTGATGACTGAGCTGTGTTTGAGCTGTGATGACTGAGCTGGGTTTGAGCTGTGATGACTGAGCTGTGTTTGAGCTGTGATGACTGAGCTGTGTTTGAGCTGTGATGACTGAGCTGTGTTTGAGCTGTGATGACTGAGCTGTGTTTGAGCTGTGATGACTGAGCTGGGTTTGAGCTGTGATGACTGAGCTGTGTTTGAGCTGTGATGACTGAGCTGGGTTTGAGCTGGGATGACTGAGCTGGGTTTGAGCTGTGATGACTGAGCTGTGTTTGAGCCGTGATGACTGAGCTGTGTTTGAGCTGTGATGACTGAGCTGGGTTTGAGCTGTGATGACTGAGCTGTGTTTGAGCTGTGATGACTGAGCTGTGTTTGAGCTGTGATGACTGATCTGTGTTTGAGCTGTGATGACTGAGCTGTGTTTGAGCTGTGATGACTGAGCTGTGTTTGAGCTGTGATGACTGAGCTGTGTTTGAGCTGTGATGACTGAGCTGTGTTTGAGCTGTGATGGTTGAGCTGTGTTTGAGCTGGGATGACTGAGCTGTGTTTGAGCCGTGATGACTGAGCTGTGTTTGAGCCGTGATGACTGAGCTGTGTTTGAGCCGTGATGACTGAGCTGTGTTTGAGCTGTGATGACTGAGCTGTGTTTGAGCTGTGATGACTGAGCTGTGTTTGAGCTGTGATGACTGATCTGGGTTTGAGCTGTGATGACTGAGCTGTGTTTGAGCTGTGTTTGAGCTGGGATGACTGAGCTGTGTTTGAGCCGTGATGACTGAGCTGTGTTTGAGCCGTGATGACTGAGCTGTGTTTGAGCTGTGATGACTGAGCTGTGTTTGAGCTGTGATGACTGAGCTGTGTTTGAGCTGTGATGACTGAGCTGTGTTTGAGCCGTGATGACTGAGCTGTGTTTGAGCCGTGATGACTGTTTAAGGAAAGTAACATTTTTGATCATGATATGACCTTATTTATTTTTTAAATAGAAGTGAGCTGTAATTTTCTTCATTGCAGTATATTAATCAGCAAGCCATTTAGAGTGAGGAATTACCTTATTATATTTTTTGTCATCCATGATAATACAAAAAAAAACAACCTTGGCCAATATTGATATTGCCTTGATGCGCTGTATGATTATAATGATGAAGCAGTATTGAATTCTATGTACTTCACCATTCTGTTTAGACACAAAATAAATCATTATAAACACTCAAAAGAACAGTTTTTTTAGTATTGGTGAATGCAGCTTCAGCTAATGTGTGTGATTATTTGTGGTTTAAATAGCTAACCAGTCAGGTTGACAGGTATCAGTTCTCATAAGGCCTTTGTCTCTGACGAAACAGGCCTTCGATTGGGAAAGCATCACTTTTGATTTGATTAGATTTTATTATGGGTAAAAGTAATTAAACATGTTAAAAGACTAAACATGTTACATTGACCCCAGAGGATAGCACATGAAAGTGCCACACAAAACATTTATTTCCTATGTGGTCCTCCATGGAAACCAATAACACATATCAGACTAACAGTACACACATTAAACATACATAAGCAATCCCAAGGCAGGAAGCAGTATGGAATGCACACAATACTACCTTAAGCAAACATACAAACAATGAGTATACATGCAATGCAGAGTAGGCAGCAAGCAGTATGGCAAGCAGAGCAAGTAGAATAGGAACGTAAGCATTAAGCTGACAGTAAGCAGTATGGAAAAATAAATAAGTAGCAAAGCAGCATTAATAACATTGAGGTGCAAACATGCAATACATACAAAACACATGCAAGTAGGAGTTATGCATGACACGGCAGGTTAAAAACACAACATGCAATCCCAGCATTCCACAAATACTACATTCACTAGTCCTCATGGATAAGGGCAGGCATGGGTGTAAATCATCAACCATAAATAAATAATAATAAATGTGTAAATACACTGAAATGTCTTACAAAATGGCTCCCAAATAAAATATCTATAAACTACAATAAAATGGTGGAGGTGTAGGTTACTCAGGTGGCACAGAGACTGTAAATCATACAAAAACGTGACCAGCATTACATGTGAAATACATATTTCATGTACATGTATTTGAAATACTTCCCATCCCTGACCGTGGGAAGGTAAAATGATAATATATTTTTAATATTAGGGAGAAACAGGTTTCCTTTAAAGGACATGCATGGACTGGACTGGATTACAGTGTAAAGAGTATGCAGAGTAAAATATACCTTATAAACTCTGGGACTTTGTTATCTGACTTGAGGACCATTCAAACCCTTATACAAACAGTGTTAGACACAGATTTATAGGCCTGTCTGCACTCAGCAGGGAGCTTTACTGCCGATTGGGGGGAGGCCTTCTTGCCTTTTGGAGCAGATATTTTTTGTAATCACAGCTGGTTTGCAGTTTCAGTTCAGAAAGTGTCAGTGTGAAGAGGTGGGAGCTCTCGGTGGAGTCACCAAAAGGGTAATGACCGCTGGGGAGGGGGAAGATACTGCCAGCAAAAAGGATTGCTTTGTTCTTCAGGGATCTCGCTGACACGCAGGAATCCCAAAAGCCGTTCCTTTTGAATGACAGCGTACGGACGACCTCTGTGGTAGACTGTGGTATAGCGGCCATAGAATGACACTCAATCCCAGCTATCTCTGCTTTAGCATTGCCAAGCACATCGGTCTCTTCTTCTCCACGTCTTAGAGTTGAGTTGTTCGTTTGGGTTTATATCAGATAATCTTTTTCTATTGCTACGGCAGCGCATTGCTGCCAGAGTGGGGGGGAAAATATTTCCGCTCAGAATCTCGCTGAAAACGAGATCCTTTTCTACATCAGTGTATCTCCTTATGTGTATCTCCTTATGAGCAAAGATCTCGTTTTAACGAGAAACTGTCTTATCTTCTTATAATGAGAAAACATAGCCTATCGAAAATGATACTGAGAATGATCAATTTCATTCACTGGAGGCCAGTAACTTGGCCCATGTGCATGACATCAAGTTTTACTTTAGTCTTCGGTTGAGACATGGCGAGATTCTGCCATCGTTCAGCACTTCAGATGGCGTTGTGATAAGTACGTGTATGCTATGAAGAATTCAGAAATGTATGGGGCTATGCAGAAGAAAGGTTCAGTCTGACCCTCCGAGTTATTGACCTGCATTGAACAAATTCTGTGCATCGTTTTTACAAGGCTATGTGTACAGGAGCCATCATAATGAATATTTCAGTGTCCGAATAGTGCTCTGTAATCCCAGGATAGGACACACTAGGGCTGTACTAATAAACTGGTGATGTCAATAAACTGTAGCTTTTGATTAGCAATCACGTCACCCTCTCTTCAAAACGCTATATATTCTCATTATAACAGGATAAGAAAGTTCCTTGTTATCACAAGATACATGGGTATGTCGTTATAACGAGAAAAGGATCTCGTTTTAAGGGGGAAAGTTACTCATTATAATGGGAAAAATGTCTCACTATAACAAGAAAAGTTTCTCGTTATACCAGGATACTGAGTGGAAAATATTTTTTCACACTGTGACAGCAATGCACTGCCGTATATTCCAGACCAAAAATAAAATGCATATTCAAGAAGAAATATTGAAGTCAGGGGTACCCAAACTGGGGTCCGGGGCCCCCAGGGGTCCCAAGAGAGGTTTTAACAGAGTGGACAAAAATATGTTCCCCTTTAAAGAATACCTTGTTTATTTGTCTGTATTTAATTAATTACATATTGATAAGCGTACAACTGAAATTCAATTGTAACTCATTACATATTTATTCTGCATTAACATGGTAGGTTTACTGAGCACACTTTTATTTTTAATTTTTTTTACTTTTACAGCAACGCTCCATTAACACCCCCCCTCCCCCCCAACCGGAGTACCCGGAGGAAACCCACGCGGACACAGGGAGAAAAGGATGCAAATACACGGACCCCCACCCAATCTTAAAGGTATCCAGGGGACCCCCCATCACAAGTTTAAAAAGGGGGTATATTTTTTTAAAAAGGTTGTATATTTTGAAATATTTCCCCAAATCTATGTATAGTCATTGCATATGAAGGCAGACCAGGGATCCCCTACCATCAGTACCTTCAAGGACGCCCAGGGGTCTGTGGACCCCTGTTGAAAACCCAGGCAGTAGTGTGTTAAACAGGGATTGCATGGCTGTGGTGGGTGTTGGATAATACTGTCAAACAATAACCATTTTATTGTGGTGGACAGGTGGTGGATGGGGTTCCTCATCTGGAGGGTGATCATTTTAAGGGGCTTTGAGATTAAAACGTTCGGGAACCACTTGTAATGATCGCCAGGAAAAAGCGATACACAATACAGTTATACGTACACTGCCTGGCCAAAAAAAAAAAGTCGCACACTCTAATATTTCGTTGGACCGCCTTTAGTTTTTATTACGGCACACATTCGTCGTGGCATTGTTTCGACAACCTTATGCAATGTCACAACATTTATTTCCGTCCAGACAGAGTTGCATAAATTTTTGGCTGAGAACTTTAGTAAGATATTGACCTGTCCTGCCGAACGGAGAGCATATTTTGCCGGAAGTGAAACCACGCAAGTTACAGTTCTCTTTTGGAAAGCACAGTGTGTGGTGGGACCTGCTGTTACGACATGAAGTGAGAGTGCCCTGGTGCTGTCGCTAGAATTTTCCCGCTTCTTTCGACATCGTCGACTCCTGTTGACTGACAAGGTTTGGAACGACCTGAAAGCAGAAATCTCCCCGTTGCTTAAAACTATGTTTTCTGCTTTCCAAGTCATATCCCCGTAAACACACACACGTTTTAGTCATATCCCCGTAAACACACACACACGTTTTAGAGTCATATCCCCGTAAACACACACACACGTTTTAGAGTCATATCCCCGTAAACACACACACACGTTTTAGAGTCATATCCCCGTAAACACACACACGTTTTAGAGTCATATCCCCGTAAACACACACACACGTTTTAGAGTCATATCCCCGTAAACACACACACACGTTTTAGAGTCATATCCCCGTAAACACACACACGTTTTAGAGTCATATCCCCGTAAACACACACACACGTTTTAGAGTCATATCCCCGTAAACACACACACACGTTTTAGAGTCATATCCCCGTAAACACACACACACGTTTTAGAGTCATATCCCCGTAAACACACACACACGTTTTAGAGTCATATCCCCGTAAACACACACACACGTTTTAGAGTCATATCCCCGTAAACACACACACACGTTTTAGAGTCATATCCCCGTAAACACACACACACGTTTTAGAGTCATATCCCCGTAAACACACACACACGTTTTAGAGTCATATCCCCGTAAACACACACACACGTTTTAGAGTCATATCCCCGTAAACACACACACACGTTTTAGAGTCATATCCCCGTAAACACACACACACGTTTTAGAGTCATATCCCCGTAAACACACACACACGTTTTAGAGTCATATCCCCGTAAACACACACACACGTTTTAGAGTCATATCCCCGTAAACACACACACACGTTTTAGAGTCATATCCCCGTAAACACACACACACGTTTTAGAGTCATATCCCCGTAAACACACACACACGTTTTAGAGTCATATCCCCGTAAACACACACACACGTTTTAGAGTCATATCCCCGTAAACACACACACACGTTTTAGAGTCATATCCCCGTAAACACACACACACGTTTTAGAGTCATATCCCCGTAAACACACACACACGTTTTAGAGTCATATCCCCGTAAACACACACACACGTTTTAGAGTCATATCCCCGTAAACACACACACACGTTTTAGAGTCATATCCCCGTAAACACACACACACGTTTTAGAGTCATATCCCCGTAAACACACACACACGTTTTAGAGTCATATCCCCGTAAACACACACACGTTTTAGGCATTTAGCAGAAGCTCTTATCTACAGCCACTTGTGTAAGAGCGTACAAAAAGGTTTTGGCATCAAAGTGCTGATGGTACGTCATTAGGGTCCCGAGAGTTAGCAACCATTAACCAACAACAGCCTTTTATACCTCACTTAGAAAACGCATAAACCCACAGGATGAAGCACACTGCCATTATTTCCAAGAATATTCAGGGACTATGGAAACACAATTTATTGTAGTGGTGGAAGAGCAAGGTTTTGTCAATACCGTAATGGGTGTAGATACTGCGCTATCAATTACTGACTTGTTTGAGCCAATCAAATCAATTTGCTTTCCACAGTGACTGGTCTACATCATTGAGCTTGTAGTAGCCCCTCCCCCTTTTTGAGTTTCTCAAATTAAACCCCCATTTATAATTGACTGGCTCTTTGTTATTTTTCAACTCTTCTCTTTTCCTATTTTCTAGGTTCTAGCATGCGTTTAATCATTTATCTATTTCCAATTTTCCCCATGCAACATCTCCCATTTTCTCACCACATTTATTAGCAACTTTTGTCACCTTTAAGATTCTGCATTGGAACACGATAGGCTATCTATTTTGCATTGATTGAATTGAATGTAATTGAGTTAAGAGGTAGCGTTTTTATCGCTATACGTGCAATAAGAGTGAATGTGTGCACCAAGTCTGTCATTATTCTCATTACAGACGGGTGTAAGAAAGAAAAGGCTACAATACCCCTGGGAACACAGTGCAGTATAATAACAGCCATAAACAATTAAAAACATAAAAAATACAATAATTAACATTATAAAAAGACAATGAGCAATAAATGCAGTAAGTAAGAGCATACAAAGAGCTACCACCACCTCCACCAGAGACTCTCCTCTCACGTCCGGCGCACGGCGAGTCAAACGGGCTCAGGGGCGTGAAAATACACGCCCAAAATGTCCCTTCGCCAATGCGCTGGCTCGCCACCCGCCATGCGCCAGCTGGAAAATAGAGCCCTCGGTGACGGTTGACAGTTCTGACCACAGCCCATTCATTCACAGACTAGCATGGCAACCGTGACCCGAAACCAAATGTTCCCTCGGCTGTTGTAAGAATTACTCTGGACATTTTGAATGACACCATTTTGTCTGAGTGAGACAATAGATGCGATTACATCACCCATCTCATTTTCATTACACCCCTGTCATTATTTTACAGACGAATCTAAAAAATATTTTTTCGGGACAGTCTGCAAATGTGCAAATGGCTGACAACCATGAATTTGGTCATCACTTAGCCCCGCCTCCTAGACTTGCACCAGAACGTCTTATGACTTATTCCAAATGCCTCATCAGTTTGCACTGCCTAATACCTTAACTGTCACACGCTACTTTCTGACATTTACCTGGAGTTATAAAGTTATAGACATGCAATGATAGTTTAAGGTCAAACGTAACTGTTCCTCTGAGCCTTATTTTCTCTTAAAAGTGTATCATCCAGGGTTGGGATTACCAGGCATTTTTCATCCTGACAGTTACATACTTGTTTTTGGCCCATGAAACAGAGAGTTGATTTATCTCTGATTACAATTTCAGTAGAAGATTAGAGGGGGGGGGGGGGGGTGTACAGACCAAAGCCCCTTTGGTTACATCTCTCTTTGTTTCTCTGGCTCTTTCTGGAAGTTTTATATATGTGTCATATATTTGACAAATTTACTGCAGAATCTTAGTTTTTTGTTGTCTTTCTGGTTGTCAGACCACTCCATCATGACTGACTGAACACCAGGCCTCATTTTGTTTTCTCTTGGCTCTTGATCTATCCAGAAATGATATTGTGTCAGCGTATAATACATTGTCATTCGTAAAAAATAAAAAATAATAAAAAATTGCAGCTCCTTTTCACAATTTTTTAACTGACACATAAATGGAATGCTTGCATCATCAGTAGTCCATTCTGAATATTTCATGGTACTGTGACTAAAAGTTTATTGCAATTTTAAATAAACCTTTCTCAGGTAATGTTATAAAACCTTTTTTCTCCTTTCTTGAAAAGCTGTCTTTTTTACGATGCCAAAAGTACACGCGCACACACACACACACACACACACACACACACACACACACACACACACACACACACACACATATTTGACACTTTTAGTGCAGTCATTGTATGTAATATGTTGTGTATATCTGTCACAAGGCTCTGTTTTTTCCTGGTTTGTTAGCTCCTCTGCTTGGAGTTTCCCCAGGGGCGTGGCAGACCCGTAACCAACATCTGTCGCTGGCTATGTTTCTTGATTTTTCCCCTCCAGCGATTCAAATGTAATCATCATTCCCAGGATTTTATACAAGGCTGTATTGACACATCCCTTTGTGAATAAGTCACAGCAGAAAAAGTAGTCACAGTAAAGGTGAGTTACATAGCCCAACCATTTCAGCCATTTTAAATGCAAGTGTGCCTGTTTATAATATGTGTCCAACATATTTACAGAAATGTTGGACCCATACCCTTAATTTCAAACGTTAGTTAAAATCATACATTGCGCACACTAGTGTAATCT
This sequence comes from Ilyophis sp. 1 JC-2022, assembly GCA_022702515.1. Taxonomy (NCBI): domain Eukaryota; kingdom Metazoa; phylum Chordata; class Actinopteri; order Anguilliformes; family Synaphobranchidae; genus Ilyophis; species Ilyophis sp. 1 JC-2022. The sequence goes on along the minus strand of CM040394.1, from coordinate 8,708,476 downwards.
GTTGCATAAAGTGTATATGGGTATGGTAGGCACATTTTCGAGAGGGAAAGTCATTTCATGGCTAAATCCAGGAGTCTAGTTCTGCCGGTCCGCTCTGCAGGGGCATTCCCTCATCTCTAAAAGGCGTGTCTGTAGCCGGGACAGGAATGCACTGACCCCTCCTCCTCCCCCACCAGGGGGAACATGCGTCCAAACTGGCATTGGCAAGTGCAATCAGGAGCGTAAAAAAACAACCGGCTAACAGGCAAGACAAGGTGCGTATCCGTCCGCGCGACTGGGAGTGTTGTTAGCCGCGTGTGACATCATCGCTGCCATTACTCGGGCGAACGCACCGATGTTCTCTAGCGCTGTACGTTTCACAGGACAGAATGTGCTCGCTAAACAAATGTGGTTTTCTGCTTTTATGGACGCTGATGAGAATAGCTCACTGAAATGGGCCTGAGACTCCAGTAGAACTTGTACAAAGGTTTGGGTTGCGGCTACATAAGCATTACTGTAACTGCGTTATTGATGCCGCCTGCCGTCGCAGGGGGTGACAGGGCAGGGAAAAGGGCGTGGCCCTTTTCAATCTCCACATGCCCACTGCGGTAGAATATAGGACTGTCAAAAAAAAAAAACGTGGAACAGTACGACACTACGCTTTCAATCAAGCAATTGAGAGGGAGAGAGAGAGGGGGGAGGTTTGAATCGTTTTACTCTCTCCATTAGCTTATTACAGAATCTCATGTGGGACAGGCTGGCAGCCCCTGGGGCATTTCGCAGAGAGCCAGAGAATATTTGAGGCCTTCACTCCAGCGCTGGGGCTCCGCTCACAGAGGCAGGCAATCTGGGAAAGCAAAAATAAACGGACGGCACCTCAAATGGGCAGAGAAACTCTGTAAAATATTATATCATAACCCTGATAGAAATGCCAGTGTTGAGATTTTTAAGATGAGTGTGTCATTTCTCAAAACAAAATTTGAGGATTAACCCTCATTTTATGTTCACATTATGAAGCCTTTTATGTTTGGGGTCAAATTGACCCCAAAAGTTTAAAATGACACAAAATTATTGTAATTTTGACACTTTCTGTGTCTCCCAATTGACTAGACGTTTATCCCTAAATATTAAAAATCTGTGTTCAAATATCTAATTTTAGAGCCTGAGGTAAGCGTTTGTGAAGTTTAAAACCTGTATGGGAAAGGGCCTCCAGAATGACCCACAAAAAATCTGATAAAAATAAAAACTAAAAAAGGTTGTATATTGTCTTACATTTTATACAGCTACCCCACAAATGACCCCACACAACATCTTTGTATACAAAGTTGGTACAGGACTTTTGAAAATATAGCATTATGTTCATTGCGTTTTTACTATTTAATCCCAACATATCCGGAAAACATATAGTGTCAAGGTTAACTGGTTTTTAAGAGACTTCAAACATTGAATCTGGTCAAATTGACCCGGAACATACATGTAATATGAGGGTTAAAGGGGTTTCAGCAAAAAGCAATTAGACCTGGGGGGGTATTTCACAAAGCAAGATTAGTCAGTTAGCTGGATGACTGCACTGAGTAAAATCCAGAACAGGGCCCTGTTTCACAAGGCAGGAATAATGAGTAAAACCCAGAACAGCTCTTTTTACTTCAGTCCATGTTCCAGATTTGGGAAGGTTCCGGGTTTTACTCGGTGCAGTTATCCAGCTAACTCAGAAATCCTGCTTCGTCATATACCCCACTGGTTGATTTAACAAACGGCCAACAGTGCCGTTTCAGTGTCAATGCACAGAATGCACAGAATGAGGTCATGGCCTGAAGCCTGGTTCATCTGCAGAGTTAACAGTTTTCAAAAATTTTCAGGGGAAATTTTTTGGTGATACTTAAAAGGTTTCTGGCAAGTCTCAGAATGTCTGCTGATGACTGATGTGGTTTCCGAGATTCAACATCAAATCTTGAATCTATCAGAGTTTAAAGATGAGACGAGTTCGCTCAACCAACTCATAATCAGGGAAAAGGAACTTGTTAACTGTTGTTCTGCCATCGTCCTGCGTTTACGTGGCAACATTCTAACCTCTTTTTTTCTTTTCTTTTTTGTCACATCTGCTGTCATGGTTTCCATCTGAACTGGGCTTTAGAAGATGAATCAGTTGAAGGCGGAGCTCCGGATAAGTCAATGTGTAATTCTTTTTATTTTTTTATTTTTATCAGCCTGGGATAACAGTCTTCTTCATAGATAAGCACACAATTCGTAAGAAGTGGGGCAAAACAAAATGATTTGAGAGTGAGGGGTTTTGGCGGAAACCGCTGAGACAAACTTGACTGGCGAGCATTATAGGTACATATAGGAGGATCTAGCTAAGAAGGACCCTTCGATATGTGCCCCCCCCCCCACACACACACATTCCTGGATTCACCAGGACTGATAATCCCATCATTACTGATTTACTAGTGGATTACTGAATTACTACTGGAAAATCCCCCGGGGACAGCCAGCCTCTCCTGTGAGTTACAAGATAAGCGTCCGTTTGACCACAGGAGGAACCTGCTGTGCTTGTCTTTGTTACTGCAGTATCTACCTCTTCAGAAACTCACTGCGTTACCTATCTACCCTTTCAGAAACTCACTGTGTTACCTATCTACCCTTTCAGAAACTCACTGCGTTACCTATCTACCTCTTCAGAAACTCACTGCGTTACCTATCTACCTCTTCAGAAACTCACTGCGTTACCTATCTACCCTTTCAGAAACTCACTGTGTTACCTATCTACCCTTTCAGAAACTCACTGTGTTACCTATCTACCTCTTCAGAAACTCACTGCATTACCTATATCTACCTCTTCAGAAACTCACTGTGTTACCTATCTACCTCTTCAGAAACTCACTGCATTACCTATATCTACCTCTTCAGAAACTCACTGCGTTACCTATCTACCTCTTCAGAAACTCACTGTGTTACCTATCTACCTCTTCAGAAACTCACTGCGTTACCTATATCTACCTCTTCAGAAACTCACTGCGTTACCTATCTACCTCTTCAGAAACTCACTGCGTTACCTATATCTACCTCTTCAGAAACTCACTGCGTTACCTATCTACCTCTTCAGAAACTCACTGCGTTACCTATATCTACCTCTTCAGAAACTCACTGCGTTACCTATATCTACCTCTTCAGAAACTCACTGCGTTACCTATATCTACCTCTTCAGAAACTCACTGTGTTACCTATCTACCTCTTCAGAAACTCACTGTGTTACCTATCTACCTCTTCAGAAACTCACTGCGTTACCTATCTACCTCTTCAGAAACTCACTGCGTTACCTATCTACCTCTTCAGAAACTCACTGCGTTACCTATATCTACCTCTTCAGAAACTCACTGCGTTACCTATCTACCTCTTCAGAAACTCACTGCGTTACCTATCTACCTCTTCAGAAACTCACTGCGTTACCTATCTACCTCTTCAGAAACTCACTGCGTTACCTATCTACCTCTTCAGAAACTCACTGCGTTACCTATCTACCTCTTCAGAAACTCACTGCGTTACCTATATCTACCTCTTCAGAAACTCACTGCGTTACCTATCTACCTCTTCAGAAACTCACTGCGTTACCTATATCTACCTCTTCAGAAACTCACTGCGTTACCTATCTACCTCTTCAGAAACTCACTGCGTTACCTATCTACCTCTTCAGAAACTCACTGCGTTACCTATCTACCTCTTCAGAAACTCACTGCGTTACCTATCTACCCTTTCAGAAACTCACTGCATTACCTATCTACCTCTTCAGAAACTCACTGTGTTACCTATCTACCCTTTCAGAAACTCACTGTGTTACCTATCTACCCTTTCAGAAACTCACTGCGTTACCTATCTACCTCTTCAGAAACTCACTGCGTTACCTATCTACCTCTTCAGAAACTCACTGCGTTACCTATATCTACCTCTTCAGAAACTCACTGCGTTACCTATCTACCTCTTCAGAAACTCACTGCATTACCTATATCTACCTCTTCAGAAACTCACTGCGTTACCTATATCTACCTCTTCAGAAACTCACTGCGTTACCTATCTACCTCTTCAGAAACTCACTGCGTTACCTATCTACCTCTTCAGAAACTCACTGCATTACCTATCTACCTCTTCAGAAACTCACTGCGTTACCTATCTACCTCTTCAGAAACTCACTGCGTTACCTATCTACCTCTTCAGAAACTCACTGCGTTACCTATCTACCTCTTCAGAAACTCACTGCGTTACCTATCTACCTCTTCAGAAACTCACTGCATTACCTATATCTACCTCTTCAGAAACTCACTGTGTTACCTATCTACCCTTTCAGAAACTCACTGCGTTACCTATCTACCTCTTCAGAAACTCACTGCGTTACCTATCTACCTCTTCAGAAACTCACTGCGTTACCTATCTACCTCTTCAGAAACTCACTGCGTTACCTATCTACCTCTTCAGAAACTCACTGCGTTACCTATCTACCTCTTCAGAAACTCACTGCGTTACCTATCTACCTCTTCAGAAACTCACTGCGTTACCTATCTACCTCTTCAGAAACTCACTGCGTTACCTATCTACCTCTTCAGAAACTCACTGCGTTACCTATCTACCTCTTCAGAAACTCACTGCGTTACCTATCTACCTCTTCAGAAACTCACTGCATTACCTATATCTACCTCTTCAGAAACTCACTGCGTTACCTATCTACCTCTTCAGAAACTCACTGTGTTACCTATCTACCTCTTCAGAAACTCACTGCGTTACCTATCTACCTCTTCAGAAACTCACTGCGTTACCTATCTACCTCTTCAGAAACTCACTGTGTTACCTATCTACCTCTTCAGAAACTCACTGCGTTACCTATCTACCTCTTCAGAAACTCACTGCATGACCACTGAAATTCCTATATAATTAAAAGTTAAGACATTATTGTTGTAGCGGTTTTAGCTATATTTGCTAGCAAAGCCAAGATTTTCTTGCGAAGGGCTCACATGGCGCCAAGTCCCCAGTTGTGCACCGCGAACGCAGTGATGTCGGTAATGACACGGTAATGACGCGGAAACAACGCGTTTCCCACATCCGACGAATGCAGGGCCCGTGTGTCCAGTGCAGTGGGGTTGTTTCATGAACGCGGTTTTGGGAGATAATTGGACATTCTAAATTGGGGTGGGAATTGGTAAGACCCATGTTGGTAATATATATATATTTAAATAAATTATAACAAACGAATGCAGGGTTAGCACAGCCCAGCCTCGTCAGTATGGCGAACGTGTACAAGGAAAAACAGAGTGGAGCGCAAACCCAGTTCCCCATGGCATTTAAGCTGCCTCCACTAATTCAGACTGAGCAAAAGCAATAACAAACGCCATAGCTTTTAAGAAAGAAAGATATGTGCCTTCCTTTGTTCAAGAAATGATGGCCAATTAGCCACTATTCACAAGTTTATAACTTCATAATAAATGAAAAGCAATTTTATGTTTTGCATTTCTTTTTTCCCGTACCGAACAGTGACTTTTGTGTACCGTTACACCCATACTATGTGCCTATTCACAACTGAGGCAGACACACGCAAAGTCAACTTAACCCCTTGAAGAGTAGGTTTTTTGGAATGTCTTTTCAAAATTCTATGTCGGTGTTCTAGAACTCTTTCAGCAGTGATTGTTACATCAGCATTAGAATGTTCTTAACTGAATCATTTGTGATCTTACACCTCGAAGGATTAAGAGGTGATATCGCCTGTAGGTTTTGTGACACTCTGCCAATCACACTGTCCATTTTCTCCATTTTCAAAAAACCACGGTGGAACTATGCCGGTGCTGAATGCAGCCAGCGGCTCCGCAGGGCGATGCACGATAGCCGCTGGCGTCGCACAGAGAGGGAGGGTGGGTTTTCAGCCGGCCAGGGGCAATGGGCAATGGGCATTTAGACTTGGGTGTGTAACAGTGCAAGTGAAAGGGAGCAAGATGTGTGTATGAGGTGGAGTTAGAGATGAGGGCATTCTCAGTTACAGTAAGTGTGTTTTGTCCATGTGCATTTGATGAAAAAAAAGTTGAATATCTGTTGCACCCCATCAGTAAATGTTTGATTCAATTGGATTCAATAAAATGTTTTCATTTTACATAGAGGTAGGTACAATTTTTTAACAATGTAGCTGTCCTGGCTAAAAACCCCACCTTCTAAAATACCCTTTGTAAGTCGATTTTGTGAATGAAATCAAACTTTTAATAATTATTTTGTTTTGTTTTTACACACTTGACCTCACGTGACAGCACACCAGTGCGCAAATGTTGTCCTACAGTAACCGTCACAAGCCGCGGAAAAGCATTTTATAGCTAGCAAGCATTTGCAAGCTATCACTAACACCTAATAAATGTGTAGTTTTATGGTTTCCTTTAATTTCCTACCATTTCACTCACAGTTTTACTTCCTTGCCAGTCTCCAGTTCAGAGTAGAAGCGCCCCGCAGGAGAGCAGATAGGCAAGGCGGGTCTGAATACCTGCTTAGAAAACACACGTTAACTTAGACTTCAAAAACGCTTAAGCAGGCATGTGTGCGTGCTTGTGTGAGAGAGACTTAATTGGGCTTTCGGGAACCCCGGGTATAGATACTCTCTGTGCCTTTTAAATTGTCACAGAAACAGTGTTAAAATCTATAAAATCCCCAATTACACAGGAATCATGATGGGAACAAAAAATCGCAGACAGAGTTTTTAGAAAACTACCACTGCAGCTTACAGGAAGAGCAAAATTTCTCATTAATAGTATGACATAAATTATAGGGTTTTGACTGTGAACACTCGCCTTTGGCTCAACACAACCTCCTGCGTATCAGACAGACAATGGGGGATTGCATCTTTGCTCCTACACAAAGGCAGAATTCATATTTAATGACTCTTCTCTCATCATATTTTCAGCTGAAATCAATAACTATTAAATTATGCGAGGAGGATATCTCTGCTTCTGACTTGGAGTTTGGGGGGTAAAAGGCTCTCTGTTCATTTCTGGTAGATATACATTCATTTTTTTCTGTTCAAAACAGCTTGAACAGCCTCTTAAGAGTATGCTCATGTTTGGAGGCTTTTAGGGGACTTCTTTTCAGTGATATTAATCAATCAATTAACTATCAGGTTGAGAAAAAAACCAGCAGGAGTGCTGGCCTCGAGGGCTGGATTTGAGTACCTAAGGGTTATAATAAATTGGGAAAAGTATCTGGCACAGGTCAGATAGATGTGGATCACACCCCACCCCCCCACCCCCATTCCACTGAGCATGGTAATTAGGGATAAAGCCATTCTAATTCGCTCCGCTTGCTCTTGCCTTCAGGTTTCAAAAATCTAAAATATCAACAAAAACCCTTTGTCATTTTGATAAGGGATCACATGGGCAGCGGTCAGTTCGAGGCTTTCCTGGCAGTGATGAGACTCACCCAGGTTCTTTATCTATGAGTACAAGAGGCGGAGGCTGGGTCATCTATAGATTCATCTTATATGGATCTGCCATTTCATTTACTGTATACGTACCTTTGCCCTCTTTTACTTGCTCTTTTTTGGTACCCATGAGAAAATTTCCTAAAAATTTTTTAATAAAATGTTAATAGCAAAAAAATTCAATAAAAAAATGTTAGTTCTGTTTTTCAATTTAAAAATGAATTGATGTTACAATATAATGCTTTATGTGTGGACAAAGCCGTGTTTTAAAAAGGACGGGCCAGAGACTGATCTGAACGTCATCTGAACTGAGACTACTGCCGTGACCTTTGAACTGCCTTGAGATGTGGTACAGAAAATGGTGCCCAAAGGAAACATTTGTGAAAGTATTTAAATTTTTCTAATAAACTGAAAATGCCAGGAAGAACAAAATTATCAACGTTAAGTAACGGAGACCAGAAGGCCTACGAGTCCACTGAACTACAACAGCTCAGCACCAGTAATGTAATCAACAGTGACTGCATCAATACCCACATTTCTGGGCCTTGACCTTAATATGAGCCTGGAACTCCCCTGTAAATCGCAAGCAGGCGGTATTGGCGTACGGCCCTGTTCTGCTTCATGCAGGAAGTGTGCAGTATCTGATTACCTTCTCATCAGCTCGGTCGGATAACACAAAAAAAACAAAAACAAAAAACAAACCTGCTTTTCAGTTTACAGGACAGCGAGCCGAACACCGACGCACCGATGAGTGAGATTTGCGTTTCTTTCAAGATGGAGGTCGGCGGGAATGTTCTTGCTTCTCAGCTGCTCAAGTTACACAGACCTTGTTTTATTCCCAATTAGAGAAGAAAAAACACCTTGCTGGACTGCAGAAATATAAATAAATAAAAAACATAACTTTCTGCCTTGCCCGCGTGTGCATTCCCACTGGTGCCTCCTCATTCTCGTTGTACATGACCAAAATGCCTAAAAGACAATGTGGGAGGTGAGACCTCGCTCTCTGTATCTGTGGATATACCCCGCCACGTGAGAGAGAGAGAGAGAGAGAGAGAGAGAGAGAGAGAGAGAGAGAGAGAGAGAGAGAGAGAGAGAGAGAGAGAGAGAGAGAGAGAGAGAGAGAGAGAGAGAGAGAGAGAGAGAGAGAGAGAGAGAGAGAGAGAGAGAGAGAGAGAGAGAGAGAGAGAGAGAGAGATTGTGTGACTCCAATGGAAAATACCTCAATGAAAGCCGGCTATTCCCTGGGAGAAAAGTCCTAAAACTTCGCTGCCCAACGACACAAACTGCCCTGGAACTGCTGTCAGAGCAGAGACTAGGACATGCCAAACATATCCTGATCCATACGGGGACTAACGACCTGAGCACACGCAGGATTGACGTAGCCAAGGCCCTGAGACAGGTGGCTGCTAAAGCCACTCACGAGTACCCAGCAGCCAAAGTGACCATCTCCACCCTGCTGCCCAGAACAGACGTGCCACAGCGAGTCATCCACAGCATCAATGCAGAGGTATCCCGAGGCTGTGCCCTGCTGCCAAACGTCCACCTGGCTCACCACCGTGACATCCGGCATTACCACCTATACGACCAGGTGCACCTCAACAAAGAGGGGGTGAAGATGTTCGCTAGGGTCCTAAAGGACACTGCACTGGGCAGGACCTCCACCAGCAACTACAGCGAAAACAGACATCCAGCCATCCACCGCCGGCCCCCTCCCCCCCACGCAACTCCCAGCCCCCGCCCGCCCATGCAGCGCAACACTGGCAGCGTGTTGAACCTGCAGCAACGCCCAGCCCAGCCACTCAGCTACGCTGCAGTGACAGCAGGAGCCGGAAACAGAGCACCTGGGGAACTGAGTCAGATAAGGGACATGCTCAACTTTATCTGCTCTAAACTAATCAGTTAAACTATTGCACATATGTTGGCTATAGTTTACATTTGATTTTAAAAAATATATATATATTGCATTTATTCAATGTTCAATGTTAAAATACATAAATATAACATAATATGTAGTAAAATAGATTGACCACAAATCAAACATCTTTCTTGTGAAATATAATTGATATCAACAATGTCATCTTTTAAAATCAGTAGTTGGAATATCCAGGGCCTGTACTCTTCCACCTTTGGCCTGAAGAGCACAGACCCTGACTTTGTAAATTTTGTAAATAGTTCTGATATTATTATTCTCCAGGAAACATGGTGCCGTGGAGATGTACCAACACACCCTCCACTTTATTATAGAGAGCTGATAGTGCCCTCTGTAAAACACCCCCATGCTAAAGGTGGCAGGGACTCAGGGGGCATTATCATCTGGTACAAAGGGGAACTCCATAATTATATTTCGCCACAAAAAAGAGGTCAGACACACATTTGGATCCAAATTAAAAAAGAAATAATAAACACACAATTAGACATATATCTATGTGCAATCTACATCCCCCCATCTGAATCACCATACCACATAGAAAACAGTTATCAAAATCTCCAATCTGAAATCCTCCATTTCCAACAATTAGGCTCTGTACTGATAATGGGAGATCTCAATGCCAGAACAGGCAGAGAGATTGACTATGTCAGTGCAGAAGGAAATCTCCATTTTTGTAGCCAAACCCCTTTGTGCCACACACAGGTCACCACACAAAGGCAGAGCTATGACAGTGTGGTGAATAAAAACGGCAAGCAGATACTACACCTCTGTAAAGGCCTGGGTCTGTACATTGTTAATGGAAGGACCAGGGGGGACTCTCTGGGGAGATACACATATAGCTCAGTGCTGGGTAGCAGTGTGGTTGACTACGCCATTACAGACATGGACCCAGAATGTATTAATGCATTTATTGTCATACCGCAAACACCCCTCTCTGACCACAGCCAGGTAACTCTATACCTGAAAAAAACAGAACGGGCTCTGAAAGATCACCCGACAGCAAAACTGTTCAACTTAGAGCCCACATACAGGTGGGGCCAGACCAGTACTGCAGAATACCTGGCAGCACTGAGCAGTACTGAAATAGGCGACATGCTGAATGCCTTCCAGCAAACACAGTACCCAAGCAACAATGAGGGCTTAAACCTGGCAACCAAAAATTTAAATCATATATTTGTTAAATTGGCAATAAAATCAAACCTAAAACTTTCAAACATGAAAAAAAGATCAAAAAATAAGAATCAACCAAGAGAAAAATGGTTTGATACAGAATGTTTTATGGCTAGGAAGCAGCTGAGACAGCTGTCCAACCATAAACACAGGGAGCCAAGTGACATGGAAGGACGCCTCAGATACCACCAGGTCCTGAAACTATACAAACAGCTCCTCAGAAAGAAAAAACAACAATATATGTCCAAAGAAATAGACAAAATTGAAAACGCAATTAATCAAAACACATTTTGGGATTTGTGGAAAAAACTAAATTCGTCAAACACTAGGGAAAAATTGACAATACAGAATGGTAATATCTGGAAAAAACACTTTACAGAGCTTTATCAAAAACCTGAAAAAGAAACATTTAATTCCAATCAGACCTCAATATACAAACAACTGAAAGACTTAGAAATAACTATTAAAGACTATCAAAACCCTTTAGACACTTTAATTACTCTGCAGGAGTTAAAAAGCAAACTACAGGCCCTGAAGGCCAGAAAAGCATGTGGGCCTGATGGTATCTGCAGTGAGATGTTAAAACATGGCAGCTCTAAACTACATGAGGCCATCCTCAAAATATTTAATTTAGCACTTAATACTGGGTGTTTCCCTGGGATCTGGAACCAAGGCTTGATTACCCCTATATTTAAAAGTGGAGATAAATTTGATCCAAACAATTATCGAGGCATCTGTGTGAGCAGTAATCTGGGGAAGGTTTTCTGCAGTATAATTAATGCCCGGATACTGGCCTTCCTTAAAGAACACAATGTCTTGAGTAAGAGTCAGATTGGCTTTTTACCAAATCATCGCACCTCTGACCATATTTACACCCTACACACACTCATAAACAGGCATGTCCACCAAAAGAACAAAGGAAAAATATTTGCATGTTTTGTTGATTTCAAAAAAGCATTTGATTCAATTTGGCACGATGGACTATTTTTTAAAATCTTACAAAGTGGCGTAGGGGGTAAGGTCTATGACATCATAAAATCGATGTACACAGAGAATAAGTGCAGTACCAGAATTGGAAATAAAAGAACTGAATTCTTCACTCAGGGGCATGGAGTGAGACAGGGCTGCAGTCTGAGCCCAACACTCTTCAACATTTACATTAATGAATTGGCTTTACAGTTGGAACAGTCTGCTGCTCCTGGACTCACTCTACACGATAAAGAAATTAAATTCTTACTCTATGCGGATGACCTGGTTCTGCTGTCACCCACAGAACAGGGGTTACAGCAGAGCCTGTCATACCTAGAGAAATTCTGTCAGGCCTGGGCACTGGCAGTAAATCTGGAAAAAACCAGAGTTATGGTCTTCCAGAAAAAATCCAGATCACAGGGAAACAGGTACCAATTTACCCTAGGAGCACACACCCTGGAGCACACCACCAGCTACACTTACCTGGGTCTGGTGATTAGTGCTTCAGGGAATTTCGAAATGGCAATAAATGCATTAAGGGACAAAGCACGCAGGGCCTACTATGCAATTAAAAAAACTATTTCCAAATTCAATCCCCCTATAAAGATCTGGCTAAAAATATTTGACTGCATTATCCAGCCCATTCTCCTTTATGGGAGTGAAGTGTGGGGCCCTCTATTGCGCAACAAAAACAAAAAATGGGATGAAAATCAAATAGAAAAATTTCACCTGGAGTTTTGCAAAACTGTATTGCATGTCCACAGAAATGCCCCAAATAATGCGTGCAGGGCGGAATTAGGCCGCTTCCCCCTCCTGCTGCCAATTGAAAAAAGAGCACTGAAATTCTGGGTTCATCTGAATCAGGCTGATCCACACTGCTACCAGCACAAGGCACTGAAAAGCAACCAGCTCTACCCAGAGAGGGACCCCCTCGGACAACTGGCCATCAATACACAATTTGAAAAAAATGCAACAACCACAGCATTAAAAACATTTGACAAGATCAACAAAAATTTGTACATTGACAATTGGCATGAAGAAACTAAATTAAACAATAAATTGGAAATTTACCGCACTCTAGATCGAAATTACTCCCTGTCTAAATACCTGACACAAGTTAAAAACCCAAAACAAAGACACACATTAACAATGTACAGACTCAGTGACCACAGCCTTGCCGTTGAAACTGGTCGCCACAAAAAAACCTGGCTGCCAAAAGAGAACAGGCTGTGTGCTCACTGCAACCTGGCTGAGGTAGAAACAGAGGCCCACTTTTTACTCTACTGCCCCAAGTACCTCTTAATTCGAAACCAATATTTTTCCAAATTCAATTTGCAAATGTACCAATTTGAACAATCAGAATCAAAAAAATTAAAAGTAGTTCTGGGAGAAGAGGATGCCGCAATAGAAATGGCAGCTCATTACGTCTCTGCCTGCCATAATTTAAGAGAGGGTGTGGACTAATTGTGCGTTCATTTTAATACATTTTAAAACTTTCTATGTATTACATTATAGACTAAATGTCTTTTGACCTGGGATTATGTATATATTGGCGGGAGGGGGGGGGGGGGGGTTGTTGTTTATGTTTTGTTTTTTCTCATCCTTCTTGGATATGGGGAGTGTTATTGTCTGTCATTTATGTATCAATGCTTGTGCAACACAAGTTTACTTGTCATGCAAATAAAGCACGTCTTGTGTATGTCTCCTACACTCACCGACATACACAACCAGGATCTCTCTCCTACACTCACCGACATACACAACCAGGATCTCTCTCACTCACACACAACCAGGATTTTTCTCACTCACACACTAACACAGACATGCTCTATATGGCACACGCACACACATATACACACACTCAGACAAACACACCCATTCTCTCAGACACACACACACATGCTCTCTCACACACAGGGGCTTGGTGTGTCTAATTAAATAATGGTCTTATTAAACCCAGATTAGGTGCTTTTGTGCAGTGAGGCCGAGGATCCTACAAGCCCCGGAATGTTCTTTGTGAAAAATAGCAAGAGGTAACCGTTTTACGCCTTTGCGCGCGTGTGCATATGAGTGCACTTGAGTAACATTCAGGCTCTAAATCTAAATAATAGGCAGTGATGCATGACCAGTAAGGCATGCAAAACCCATGATTAATGTTGCTCCAAGCAACCACCTTTTTATCCCAAAAATAGTTCAAATTTGAATGAATAAATAGTAGGCTGGAGGCACTTTCGATCGTTGCTGTAACCCTAGGTGACCCCAGTCTAACAAATTATATCCTCCCCCCCCGCCACCCCTGCCCCCTGGGGGGTTCTCAAAGAGCGGTAGCCAATCGACAGTCTCTCTGTAATCTATACAAACCAGTCTTACTTTGCCCTGCCAGCTGATACAGAATTTTAATTTTTAGTTGCAGTCTTTTTGTTTGCTGTGCGATGTGTTTGGGTAGCGGTCTTTTTGTTTGTCGTGAGATGTGTTTGGGTAGCGGCCTTTTTGTTTGTCGTGAGATGTGTTTGGGTAGCGGTCTTTTTGTTTGTCGTGCGATGTGTTTGGGTAGCGGTCTTTTTGTTTGTCGTGCGATGTGTTTGGGTAGCGGCCTTTTTGTTTGTCGTGAGATGTGTTTGGGTAGCGGTCTTTTAGTTTGTCGTGCGATGTGTTTGGGTAGCGGCCTTTTCGTTTGTCGTGCGATGTGTTTGTGTAGCGGTCTTTTTGTTTGTCGTGAGATGTGTTTGGGTAGCGGTCTTTTTGTTTGTCGTGCGATGTGTTTGGGTAGCGGTCTTTTTGTTTGTCGTGTGATGTGTTTGGGTAGCGGTCTTTTTGTTTGTCGTGTGATGGGTTTGTGTAGCGGTCTTTTTGTTTGCCGTGAGATGTGTTTGGGTAGCGGTCTTTTAGTTTGTCGTGAGATGTGTTTGGGTAGCGGTCTTTTCGTTTGTCGTGCGATGTGTTTGGGTAGCGGTCTTTTAGTTTGCCGTGCGATGGGTTTGGGTAGCGGTCTTTTTGTTTGTCGTGCGATGTGTTTGGGTAGCGGTCTTTTTGTTTGTCGTGCGATGTGTTTGGGTAGCGGTCTTTTAGTTTGCCGTGCGATCGGTTTGGGTAGCGGTCTTTTAGTTTGTCGTGCGATGTGTTTGTGTAGCGGTCTTTTTGTTTGTCGTGAGATGTGTTTGGGTAGCGGTCTTTTTGTTTGTCGTGCGATGTGTTTGGGTAGCGGTCTTTTTGTTTGTCGTGAGATGTGTTTGGGTAGCGGTCTTTTCGTTTGCCGTGAGATGTGTTTGGGTAGCGGTCTTTTAGTTTGTCGTGAGATGTGTTTGGGTAGCGGTCTTTTCGTTTGTCGTGCGATGTGTTTGGGTAGCGGTCTTTTCGTTTGCCGCGCGATGTGTTTGGGTAGCGGTCTTTTCGTTTGTCGTGCGATGTGTTTGGGTAGCGGTCTTTTCGTTTGCCGTGCGATGTGTTTGGGTAGCGGTCTTTTAGTTTGTCGTGAGATGTGTTTGGGTAGCGGTCTTTTAGTTTGTCGTGAGATGTGTTTGGGTAGTGGTCCTTTTGTTTGTCGTGCGATGTGTTTGGGTAGCGGTCTTTTTGTTTGCTGTGCGATGTGTTTGGGTAGCGGTCTTTTCGTTTGCCGTGCGATGTGTTTGGGTAGCGGTCTTTTCGTTTGTCGTGAGATGTGTTTGGGTAGCGGTATTTTAGTTTGTCGTGAGATGTGTTTGGGTAGTGGTCTTTTCGTTTGTCGTGCGATGGGTTTGGGTAGCGGACTTTTTGTTTGTCATGCGATGTGTTTGGGTAGCGGTCTTTTTGTTTGTCGTGAGATGGGTTTGGGTAGCGTGAGAACGTGAGACAGAGCCTGAAAGCGTCTGTCTCATGGCAGAAGCGTGTGTCACCATGGCAGTGTCTACATCCAGCTGTTTAGGGACCCTTCGCTTTCCTACGGCCTGCCGACCTGATGCGACCCCTCTGAGTGCCTCGGTGTGCACGCCCTTCCATTTCACATGCGTTCGCTCATGTTGACCACAGAACCGAGCTTCTGAAAGCCCAAATCTTTTTCCTTCCTGACCTGTGACCAGTATCTTGTCCTTCAGAATGTTTTCTACGTTTTTGTTACATTTCGTGAATAATTACGGGCATTGAATATGTGTCAAAATACTTATACTATTTTAATATTCACATTACTCTGATGCCTGCCACTTGTATACCGGATTGTTTCATAATATCATCCCACCTTTGCCCCCCGCACAGCCTACCTCTCATATTTTGTTGCATATTTTCTGGAAATAACCCATGGACAGTAGGTTTATCACAAAGACAGGCGTGCAGATTCAGCTAAGAACATGAGCTGGTTTCTTTTCTGGATGCCGGTCTGAAAACAATGAGAGAGAAAGCTTCTCTGTACATAATGCACGCATAGCAAACATTTTACTCTCCAGTCCTTTAAATCTACACCTGTAAGAAGAAGCTTATCTCACAGTATTTATGCAACTCGACAGAAGTAATGAAATGGAAAAATGAGTTGTATGGAGATAAGAATTTTCTAGTTTTATGGGTGCCTGACTTTTACAGTATGCTCTATTCTTCTGAGATAAAATTTGGGAACGTTGGTTTGTGTTTAGTTGTTAAAATGAACATGGTCCAATTGGACATCCATTTAAGAGCTATTGATCACTGAAAAACATTGAACGTGATTTTTATTTAGATTTTCAATAAAGATTGTGCTTCCTTTTTAGTATTTTATTTTTTTTCAGCTGTTTAATCAACTGTTTTTTTAAAATGTGATCGTGATGCACGAGGGATCCGCCCAGTTCCACAGAATTGTCCCAAAGCTAAGGGTGCTAAGTAAGAGGTTAAGTATAATGTGTGTAGTGCCTATACCATGTGTGCAGTGTCTATACCATGTGTGCAGTGTTTATACCATGTGTGCAGTGTCTATACCATGTGTGCAGTGTCTATACCATGTGTGCAGTGTTTATACCATGTGTGCAGTGTCTATACCATGTGTGCAGTGTTTATACCATGTGTGCAGTGTCTATACCATGTGTGCAGTGTTTATACCATGTGTGCAGTGTTTATACCATGTGTGCAGTGCCTATACCATGTGTGCAGTGTTTATACCATGTGTGCAGTGCCTATACCATGTGTGCAGTACATATACCATGTGTGCAGTGTCTATACCATGTGTGCAGTGCCTATACCATGTGTGCAGTGCCTATACCATGTGTGCAGTGTCTATACCATGTGTGCAGTGTCTATACCATGTGTGCAGTGTCTATTCCATATGTGCAGTGCCTATACCATGTGTGCAGTACATATACCATGTGTGCAGTGTCTATACCATGTGTGCAGTGTTTATACCATGTGTGCAGTGCCTATACCATGTGTGCAGTACATATACCATGTGTGCAGTGTCTATACCATGTGTGCAGTGTTTATACCATGTGTGCAGTGTTTATACCATGTGTGCAGTGTTTATACCATGTGTGCAGTGCCTATACCATGTGTGCAGTGCCTATACCATGTGTGCAGTGCCTATACCATGTGTGCAGTGTCTATACCATGTGTGCAGTGCCTATACCATGTGTGCAGTGCCTATACCATGTGTGCAGTGCCTATACCATGTGTGCAGTACATATACCATGTGTGCAGTGTCTATACCATGTGTGCAGTGTCTATACCATGTGTGCAGTGCCTATACCATGTGTGTAGTGCCTATACCATGTGTGTAGTGCCTATACCATATGTGCAGTGTCTATACCATGTGTGCAGTGCCTATACCATGTGTGCAGTGCCTATACCATGTGTGCAGTGTCTATACCATGTGTGTAGTGCCTATACCATGTGTGCAGTGCCTATACCATGTGTGTAGTGCCTATACCATATGTGCAGTGTCTATACCATGTGTGCAGTGTCTATACCATGTGTGCAGTGCCTATACCATGTGTGCAGTGTCTATACCATGTGTGCAGTGTCTATTCCATGTGTGCAGTGCCTATACCATGTGTGCAGTGCCTATACCATGTGTGCAGTACATATACCATGTGTGCAGTGTCTATACCATGTGTGCAGTGTCTATACCATGTGCGCAGTGTTTATACCATGTGCGCAGTGCCTATACCATGTGTGCAGTGCCTATACCATGTGTGCAGTGCCTATACCATGTGTGCAGTGTTTATACCATGTGTGCAGTGTTTATACCATGTGCGCAGTGTCTATACCATGTGTGCAGTGCCTATACCATGTGTGCAGTGTTTATACCATGTGCGCAGTGTCTATACCATGTGTGCAGTGCCTATACCATGTGTGCAGTGTTTATACCATGTGCGCAGTGTCTATACCATGTGTGCAGTGCCTATACCATGTGTGCAGTGTTTATACCATGTGCGCAGTGTCTATACCATGTGTGCAGTGTCTATACCATGTGTGCAGTGTCTATACCATGTGTGCAGTGTTTATACCATGTGCGCAGTGTCTATACCATATGTGCAGTGTCTATACCATGTGTGCAGTGCCTATACCATGTGTGCAGTGCCTATACCATGTGTGCAGTGCCTATACCATGTGTGCAGTGTCTATACCATGTGTGCAGTGTTTATACCATGTGCGCAGTGTCTATACCATATGTGCAGTGTCTATACCATGTGTGCAGTGCCTATACCATGTGTGCAGTGCCTATACCATGTGTGCAGTGTTTATACCATGTGTGCAGTGTCTATACCATGTGTGCAGTGTTTATACCATGTGCGCAGTGTCTATACCATGTGTGCAGTGTCTATACCATGTGTGCAGTGCCTATACCATGTGTGCAGTGTCTATACCATGTGTGCAGTGTCTATACCATGTGCGCAGTGTCTATACCATGTGTGCAGTGTCTATACCAGTTGTGCAGTATCTATACCATGTGTGCAGTGTCTATACCATGTGTGCAGTGCCTATACCATGTGTGCAGTGCCTATACCATGGGTGCAGTGTCTATACCATGGGTGCAGTGTCTATACCATGTTTGCAGTGTCTATACCATGTGTGCAGAGCCTATACCATGTGTGTAGTGTCTATACCAGTTGTGCAGTATCTATACCATGTGTGCAGTGTCTATACCAGTTGTGCAGTATCTATACCATGTGTGCAGTGTCTATACCATGTGTGCAGTGCCTATACCATGTGTGCAGTGCCTATACCATGGGTGCAGTGTCTATACCATGTTTGCAGTGTCTATACCATGTGTGCAGAGCCTATACCATGTGTGTAGTGTCTATACCATGTGTGCAGTGCCTATACCATGTGTGCAATGTCTATACCATGTGTGCAGTGCCTATATTTCATATGCGGCTTTGACCAGCGGGGGTCGCTAGAGGGCAATGAACACGGACGCCTAACTGACTGAACCCTCTCATGCCCTGAGCCACGGGCCACAGTCAGCACTGGCAAGGTCCGGATTCGACCCAAAACCGTGGAGCTCATCCTCGCACCACAGTGCGGTTCGTCCAGGTCATGTCGATGCAACGCTATGAACTATGAATACTTCTGCACTACTCATAATTCAATATAAAAACTGCAATATTTTACCAATTTTTGACTGATAAAATGGCCATTGCCTAACAAATGCCCAACAACACCCTGATTATATATTTGTAATTATATTTATCCTCAGTTTGCCCTGTAATATACTTTGGACAGCTGATACATATACTCTATATAGTGTGTGTGTGTATGCACACAATTTGGTTTTCTTATTATCACATTTTAAGTATCACATTTATCACATTTGGAGACCATTAGCAGCCCACATTGTACAGTGTTTTAAGTGGGTCCTGTTTGACTTGCGCAATGCTTGTAATAACCTTGAAAAAAGACCGTCGGCACACACGTTGGTTTTCCTGCAGTGCTGCTTCAAACTTTCAGTCCCAGCTTGCCCCCTACAGGACAAAAACAATACTACAGCCAGAAGCAAACAATCCCTCCATGTATGGCTGTGTTTTGTTGGCTAACTACCTAAAGACTGTGGTACGTACTGTTCAGCACAGAATGTTACACCCAGAATAATAAATCAGATTTTGGAATGTGGACCAAAATGGATGTTGTCTGTAAACACTGTGGTGGAAAGGGGGTGTAGGACATAATCCTTATGTGCACACTTTTTATTCTCTGATCAATGTGCAATTGCATTACCTTGGACAATGTAACACCTATTGTGGGGTTTTCATAAGTAATGACTGTCTTTCTAAAATAATCTGAAGAGGCATTCAATTGGTGCAATAAACAGACAAGGCTGTGCGATACATTGCCCTTACTGATTAAATACAAGACGCATGTAATTTTATAATTTGTCTTCTTTTTGGAAATTTCTGCCTTGAAAATATTGTTTTTAACTTAATAGTATAGATGGTATAGATATGACACACCAATAAAACAGAAAAAGATCACAGACACACAACAGCTAACACTACGTCATTGTATGCTTGTTTACTTGCATATATTACAGCTGCATGGTCACATTTCTAAATTAATTTCCACTGGTGCATAGTCATTGAAATGCACCACGCACCATGTATTCCTGAAGCTATCCCATCCTAGCATCTGTTTTCAAACATTTATTCTTCCTTATTGGCTGTGACCTAAAAGTTCTCACATCTCCAAATAAGGAAACGTTTCAGGAAATAAGAACTGTTTAGTCTCTACATTCGACAAGTTTAGTCACATGGTATTTTGAATAAACTTTATTAGTCAGAGCTGCAAAACACTGACAGTGGGATTAGAGATTTGTATTCATGTATCAAACTCAGAAGTTGATTTATTTTATAATAACACGAACATTTTGATAGTTACATGAGGCAGTCCACTAGGCATCCTTACATTAATATACATTATTTATATTAATGGCCAGGGTCTGCCTTATATAAAATATATTCTACAGTTCAATGTGACTCCCTTGTTAAATAAAGGTTTAACAAAAATGCATGTAGAAAAATGACAGATTTTAGAATGTATCTGAATATTGCATAAAATTACATAACATGACATTAATTTAGCACAGTGGTTCCCAAACTTTTTCAGTCAGGCTACTTGTTGGTAATAAGACATTTTTTAGGCCCCCACATACACACACATCCTGCCTTCTCTCTTAAACCCTCACCGCCCCCCTGTAGTTTCTCTGCTTGGAGGTGTGTTTTGGGTCATTGTCCGGTTGAAAAATGACCCAACTAAGCGCAAACCAGATGGGATGGCGTGTCACTGCAGAATGCTGTGGTAGCCATGCTGGTTAAGTGTGCCTTCAATTTGAAATAAATCGCCGACAGCGTCACCAGCAAAGCACCCCCACGCCATCACAGCTCCTCCCCCATGCTTCATGGTGAGAAACGGTAAACTACTTCTTTTTTTTTTGTTTAATTAAAATTTTTGTTTTGGAAAAAAATTCATACATAGGCACTAGGGCTAGGCAGATTCACTATTTATATTTGTCTAAGATTTTTTTTTTAGGCATTTAAGCATAAGCCTTTAGATCAAAATCTCTTTCAGATAATTAGAAAGATACATTCAATCAGGTGTGTCCGAACCTTTGACCAGTGCTGTACATTGACTTCCGTGACCAGACACTTGAGAAAGGAAAACAATACTTGAAACACAGTACAGTCAACCAATGTGAGATAATATATTGGCAGCAGGAAACAGGAAGTCTGCTTTACCACACTACAATGTGAGATATTATATTGGCAGCAGTTAACAGGAAGTCTGCTTAACCACACTACAATGTGATATTTATATACATACAGTTCAGTCCGTATTTGAGCAGTGGCACAGGCTTTGTTCTTTTGACTCCAGCATATTGGATTTTAAATGAAACAATGAACATGAGGTTAAAGTGCAAATCAGCCAAAACATTGGGTGTGTCAAAATCAACTGTTTGGTACACCGATAAGGAGCGAGAATGCAATGGTGAGCTCAGCAATCGCACACAACCTGGTAGAGCACGGAAGACCACGGAAGACCACTTGTTGTGTTGTGGATGACTAATGGTGAAGAGAAACCCCCTTTCAACTGTCGAACAGATCAAGAACACTCTCCAGGATGTATGTACTATTAATATAAAGCGATGACTACACCAGCATAACCTGCAAGATACAAACCACTGGTAAGCCTCAGAACCGGCAAGTTAGAGTGCTAAAAAGTGCATTAAAAAACTGTTGACTTCTCGAACAAACCCTTATGCCCAGATAAGAAGAGAATGAAAAAAGTGTGGAACTGTTCATGATCCAAAGTACCACAAACCCCCCTCAGCAGCAGGATGAATCCTGCAAGTGTACAGAAAGATCTTATCTGCTCAGATCCACCAAAAGCCTCAAAACCCATTGGACAGTGCTTGACCTTGCAGCAGGACAATGACCCCAAACATAAAACGCTAAAGCAACAAAGGAGTTTTTGGGGCTAGAAAGTGGAATGTTCTTGACTGGCCAAGTCAATCGCCTGACCTGAATACAACTGAACATGTCTTTCGCTTGCTGAAGGCGAGACAGACTGAATGCAAAACGCCCCAGAAGCAAACAGGAACTGAGGGCTGCAGTACAGGCCTGGCAGAGCATCTCCATACAGGAAGCACACCCAGCGTCTGGTGTCTCTACGGGTCACAGACTTCAGGCTCATCGAGTGCAAAGTACTGAAGATGGTGACTTTATTTCACATCGTGTGAATTTGTCCGATTACATTTGGTTCCCTAAAATGGATGCTATGAATAGAAATGGCGGTAATTCCTACAGTTTCTAAGTTCACCTAATATGGATGTAAGTACCCTCAAATTAAAGCTGAAAGTCTGCACTTTAACCTAATATTCATTGTTCAATCTGCTGGAGTACAGAGCCAATACAACAATGTCGTTGTCACAGTGTCACTGTCCTAATACGTTTGCATTTAACTGTATAAATACTGTATTCAAATTAAAATATCATATCTGCATGGGATTTGTTCTACTTCTGTAAAAGTAATTCTCTATAATGTCAGAATTAATTGAAGTATTTCGATGTCTTCAGGATTACATGAAAAATTCTAACTTAAAATGACTTAATTGATGAGTATTCGTCCCCTATATTGGGCCAGGTGTGTTCCATTTCCAGGTGTGTTCCATTTCCAGGTGTGTTCCATTGCCAGGTGTGTTCCATTATCAGGTGTGTTCCATTTCCAGGTGTGTTCCATTTCCAGGTGTGTTCCATTTTCAGGTGTGTTCCATTTCCAGGTGTGTTCCATTTTCAGGTGTGTTCCATTTCCAGGTGTGTTCCATTTCCAGGTGTGTTCCATTTTCTTGAGAGATCACATTAAATATCCTGACGAGGTTTGCCTATGCTGATTTCAAACCCACCTGTATTTACCTGAATGAATGCACAATAAATCACCTACATTGTGAGGCCTCGCTGCTGAGACAGCGGATAAAATCAGTCGTGCTGTCAGGAGGACCAAGGACCTCCCTGCGGAACGTCCAGATTAAGTCGTTTGAAGACAAAAAGCTGGAGAATGTTGTAAAAAGATTGCCAAAGCTTCAAACCTTCTGTTAAGTCTGTTATAACAAATAGGAAATAATATGGCACAACCCAGACACGATCAAGATCAGGCTGTCTTACCAACCTGAGCAACCAGACAAGAAGGGACGTTGTCAGAGAAAAGTGACAAAGAGGCCAGCGACAACACTAATAGAGCTGCAGAGCTGATTGGCCGCAATGGGACAGGAATACAAGAACACAATAAATAATGTATACGTAT
The DNA here is from genome assembly GCA_022702515.1 of Ilyophis sp. 1 JC-2022. Taxonomy (NCBI): domain Eukaryota; kingdom Metazoa; phylum Chordata; class Actinopteri; order Anguilliformes; family Synaphobranchidae; genus Ilyophis; species Ilyophis sp. 1 JC-2022. The sequence continues at coordinate 8,685,269 of CM040394.1, read as the reverse complement.
ATCACACACGCAGGTTACCAGTTGCAGGTCAGAAACAGCCTGAAAAGATGACTGTTTGCGAGTCTTACAAGAACAGAATCCACGGTCGAGCGAGTGGGTTGATTGTGTCCGTCATCTCCGTAACCAGACTTGATGAGCTTGCGGTGTATGTCTCTTTAAGAGAGGCGCTGTGCAATTCATCAGTGTGGATTGTAGTTACGCGGTTGGTCTGCAGTAAATCCCGCTTGTAATTGTTTATTCTCTGGACTGTGTCCTTGTAAATTCCTCCCCGGTGACAGGCAGTTCATTGGACCAGGCACTCCAGGTTGAATTACTCAGTTTTAATTAGTAACCAATCACCAAGCCTTTAGGTCTGCAGAAACAGACTCTGAAATGTATTTGCTTTTTACTTGATTTTTAATAATGAAGTTAATTGATTGTTTAACTTTTGTTTCTACTTTCTATTTCCTGTGTCATCAGGTTCGGCATTACTCCCCCAAATGAAATAAGCAGTGTTTTTGGATGTGAGTAATTACACCCTATATATGGTAGAGCTCTAACCTTGCTGGCTTTTATACTCAGCTGACGTGCAGTTGGCGAGCTAGACCTTGTTTCCTGATGAAAACAATTTCCTTCCGACATATAATAGCTGAATTTGGATTTATAGTGTTTTACTACAAATCCATAACTGTCAAAGGACAAGTCTGAGCAAATTACCTCACCTATGGGCAGTATTTCAAATTTATGCATTTGAAAAACATAATGTCTTGCATTTATATAGCGCCTTTCTCACCAACCAGTGACTCAAAGCGATTTACAATGATGAGGGGGAAACTCGCCTCTGCCACCAACAATGTGTAGCACCCACCTGGGTGATGCAACGGCAGCCATTTTGCCATCAGCTGAGGTGGAGAGGGAGAGAAATTATTTTAGCCAATTAAACTGGGGGATGATTAGGTGGCAGATTGAAAGAGCCAGGTTGGGATTTAGCCAGGACACCAGGGAAACCCCTACTCTTTATGATAAGTGTCATGGGTCAAGTGCCACAGTGAGTCAGGACCTCGGTTTAACGTCTCATCCGAAAGACGGCAACACCTACAGCACAGTGTCCCCATCACTGCACTGGGTCATTGGGGTTTATTTGATCAGAGGGAAGATTTTTCCCTACTGGTCCACCAACACCACTTCCAGCAACAACTTAGTTTTCCCAGGAGGTCTCCCATCCAAATATTAATTAAGCCCACTGCTGAGCTTCTGTAATTCAGCAGGAGCAGAGTGCATGGTGCTACCTCACATGTAACATGAGTTTCTGCATGGCCTCTTTTTTTGTACGGTTTGCCTTATATCTTTCCGTTACCTGCAAATTAACCTACACCTGCACCATTTTGATTGTAGTTTATAAATACATTTTATTAGGCTATTTTGTAGCAAGATACATTTTAGTGTATTTTCATCTGTGACTGCACCCCAAAATGGAAGCATACGGTGGCATATGTGATTTGGATAAAGGAATTTTTAAGGCAATGAATGACTGACAGCTATGGAGCCACTTCATTCAAAAAATCACATGCTGCATTTGTGAGGCACACTTTGCCCTTGCGTGGAGAAATTGAGAACTGAGAACATTCTATTCACCCGGCCCAGGAGGCTTTTTAACCCTATGAAGAGTAGAGTTTTTGGAACGTTTCTTCAAAATTTTACGTCTGTGTTCTAGAACTCCATTGCTTGTTACATCAGCATTAGAATGTTCAGTCAAGAACATTCTAATCACATACTTGTGATCTCACATCTTAAAGCGTCCATCACTATTAGCCAAGAGGTTTTCAGACTTAGCTGTCCACCCTGTTTTACCCTAGAGGTCCCCTGTATGCGTACGGAACTTGACAAGACTGCCTTCTTATTTGCTGCTCCACACTCCTGGAACCTGCTACAAAGCACTTTTAAGATAGACTCTCTCCCATCTATTGGTCGGTTCAAGGCAATGACGAGGGACCATTGTGTTTCTGTTTGTACCTGCTTTGTTTGGTCCTTGTTGAAATGTGTGTTTATTATTGTTATCGTTGTTATTATTGTGTTTGTTGTTATTGCACTGTACAGTATATGTGTGTCCTTGTGCACTCGGCCCCACCGAAAATGAGTTTTAAATAAAGGCTTGAACTTATATTGTGGCCTGATATACGATTCTGTGCAGCCAATTCACCATCTCTATTAACGGAAGGAAAGGTTAAAAGGAGGCTTTCCGCGACCATTATGTTGATTTTCATTATGTTTTTAAATTTCATAATTCAGTTGCTGATAAAAAAAAATACAAAAATTTGCCCTTAGTAAAAAAATAAAAAAATGTTCAAGGGTAATAATAAATTTAATGGACATTTTTGAAGGGGTTTCGGATGAAGATATATTCTTATGGAGCCGAGACGATCAAGGGCAGCTACACTCTAGCTCCACTCAATCACCGCAGGTGCGATGCGTGCCACAGCGGGAGTCCTTTAAGAGCGGCCTGCACCTCTACGTCTGTTTCAAAATGCTTTTGGTGGGCAAGAAGGGTCCATCTATCTTTCCTGCTGATCAGTTACACATTTATCAGTATTCAACAGTGGGTTTAGAAACAAAGAGCCTGTCACACTGTAGTGCTATCGTGCTATCGTGCTATCGTGCTCTCCACAGCTGTGGTCCAGGAGGAGGACAGATGAACAGCAGACTCACAGGATGCCGCTGCTTCTTGCTGGCAGGTAACTTACCTGTAAACATAGACTTGGCCAGGATGCGGCGTGTGTGATTAATTTCTGAAAATAGTCCCCGGCTTTTGAACTCAATCCAGAGGCCCCCTGTGTACACTGGTTTTCATTCTAACCACATTTACAAGCACTGAATTATATTGAGCTGTTAATTGCACTTAATTAGATGCTTTAAATGACTATTTGGGGTGATTTAAGGCTACATTATGTCTGATATAGCCATGCCAGGACCAGGTTTGAAAACCACTCGTCTAAAGAAAATTAATAAAGGAAATTAATTACATTGGGTATTTATTATTTATTAATTCTTTATCACTGTAAAGATTTATTATGTTTATTCTGATTTATGAACAGCATGTCTTACAGCAGGGCAAACAGACTGAAGCCGTGTCGGCTTTGTGCATAAATCCTACGGCCCTCGGTGGTGTAACTGCAAGAAATATTCTCCACAAGTACGTAAGTACGCATAAACTTCTGCTCATGGTGAAAAAGTGTGTTTTGTTTTCTGCGCTAGTAACTTGAGTGCGGGGTCAGAGATTGATGCTGAAGTCTGTCAGCGGGCCAGAAGAGCTTCTCCTCAGTGGACACGGAGAGAGGGCCTGAGATTGATGATGTCATAATGCCAAACTTCGGCCTTCTAAGCATGAAAGATGAACAGCTTCGCACGGTCTCGGGTGTGAGGACTGGATGCCATTACTGCCCACTGGGGCCGGCTTGTTTAACCGTCCGAAGGGACCCATAGTGCATCTCTGTCCTTACGGGATATAAATCTTAGACATGCCAAGGGCTGGGATCTGCTAATTGCCAAACTCCTGCACCCTCTGACGGAGGTGTACCTGGCTGACCGCTCTTAAACAAATTCAAGAGTTCAAAACCGTAAGAAAAGCCTGATTTGGGCGGTGAAAGGCTGAGCTGTGTGATTGACTGACACACGACAGAATGATTACTGGCAGAGAGGCTGTCAAACCATGTTCCTGAGGGTCCGTTTCTGGTTTTATTTTTCTCCTGCCAATTAACCCTGGCGCAGTTAGCTAATTAGCTATGTACACCAAACGCTCAATCACTTTTTCACAAGGGCAGATCGCAGCAAAATGTTTCATGCAGGGACACAAGAGCAGCTGTCGTCTGCTGCCTTCAGTCGCCATTTCCTGAGCGTAATAAATGTGTCAAAAATGTCAGATCACATAAACGATTGGGCTCATTAAATGATTAAGAACAGAAGCTGGCATGAAATTCAGAAAAGGCTACGGTCCTCCAGGAACAGTTAATTAAACGGACTTTAAGCTTTGGGGCTTTGCCAGACATGGGTAATGGTCATAGTCATAGGGTGCGTCCCAATATTTTTCACTCCTCACCTCCTTTCCTCCACTCGTCTCCTACCCGGAAGTTAGCAAAACAGTATACCATGTATCAGACATTGTGGTTTTTGTCGAGATGTGAATTCATATGTAGCCATTAATATGTAATTAATATGTAATCAGCAACATTAGATTAAAACAAAAAGATTGATTTCTGGGGCACGGAAGAGAAGAGGTGGTAGTGGAGGAAAGGAGGATACATTTTTCGATTGTTGGGATGTACCCATAGTGTTGGACATTGGTAAGTGTACAGACCGGGTGCCTACACACTCTGTATTCGTTAAAAACCAATGTATTTATGCGCCAGAAGGAATGAGGTTTTGAGCCACAATGGCTCTCCGCCTGGATGAGGGTAGACCAGTGCACAATTGGCATTAGCATGAGCTCTGGGGACTGCTTTGATTGGTTGCGATGTTATGAGGTAAACCAACCTGTTAGCTGGCAGGCTGTGTCGCCTCCCTTACCTGTCTGTTGTAGCTGTGGAAAGAAGCGTTGGCTGTCTTTTCAGTCCCCTGGTACGTGTTTCTCAACCTACTGCACAATCTGCGTAACGGTGTGTCCGACTCCTAGCGATGGAAGAATGAGTTTTCAAAATGGGCCTAAAATGGGCAGCGCTACCATGTGACATCAGTGGCTCAATGATTTTAGCCAGTCATTGTGCATTGCTGTGGCGAGAAAAAGCCTTTGCCTTGGTCAAACAAGTCATGCTCACGGAACCTAAATCTCGCTCATTATTGCGGCCCAAATCCTGCAGTGTGGAATATGTTTTTGTAAATAATTTAATAATTATATTTTGTAAGTACAATTATTTCTTCTGAAATATTTGTATAATAAGAATAGAAACTAAGTAGAATGCAGCGATCAAAATATTGACGTCATACTTTATTGTGATTGTTGTTTTTTTTTTCACTCTGTGGGAATTTCAACCGCTAGAGAATCGCCTTTACAACCCCTTCATCCGGTAGCAGGATAGAGGGCGCCACGTCCTCTTCAGGGCGCAACTGCTCAAGCTCCTAACCGTGAGTCCAGCTCTCCCAGGGCTGTCTATGTGAGACGGAGTCCCTCCCCCCACTCTGGGAGCAGCTGCCAATTGCCACTCCCTCAAGGCACCGGCCATGCTCGGATCTGGCAGGACCGGGGATCAAACCCATAACAGACAGAAAGCCCGCGCCTTAGTTTGCTGCACCTTAGTCTGCTGCACCAGCACAGGGGCTGGAAATTAAGTTTTTCATAATGGCTTACATGACACTTTTAGATTGGAATGTGTGGTCCATATTGTCCAACTGCTCGAGAAGTGAAACCTATACTGGGTGGCAGTGTAGTATAATGGTTCGGGAACTGGGCTTATAACTCAAAGGTTACCTGTTCGATTCCCAGGTGGAACACTACGGTTGCATACTTAACCACATCCTTTACCTGAATTGCTTCAGTGAAATATTGGCTGTATAAGAGGCAAGAGCATTTGCTAAATGGCAAAATACAATATAACTCCTTAATGTAACTCCCAGTTATAGTGTGTGGATTCTTGCACCAGTGATAAATGAATCATCAGAACTTCAGTGTTTCTCTGTGCTTTACCCCTTTCATTGGTGGCAGGCTCATTGCATCCCAATTAAAGAATATTACCCTGTGGTGTAAAATATAGATTAAGACATCAAATATTACATGAAAAAAATACTCTTTTTTCATGTTTTCTCATCTTAGCGTAACCAGCACCTTGTTGATAGACACAAGGCTTTCTTTATTTTTACATAAAATATTACATTAGAATATTTGGATGCACTTAAATATATTTCCAATGCATGCCAATATATTGTCATTTCTGGTTAGTAATACACTGTGTTGGTTATATTCAGATATAGTCCACTTAAACCAATGTTGTAGTTGCAAAACAAAAGGTACAAAAAGTACATGAAAGGTACAAACGCTTGTGACTGGGATGCTACATCAACAGGTACATAACATTGTACCCCAATACCCCAAGACAACAATAAATAATTAATAGTACATTATTGGACCTTCAGGGTACATTTGAGAAATGTGTTACCTCCACTGTATCGGAGAGTGTACCGGTATATATTTTGCAATATAATTATATATTTTATTCAGTACATTTTTTGATGCAAATGACTATATGTTGTCCATTCATGCAACAGTTTCTTGTTTCACAAATAAGTCAGTGTTTTGTCTTCATATCACTGATATGCCTAGTTAAATGCTGAAAATATTATGAGAAAAGTCTAACAAGGTCAACTCAAGAATGCCAATGTACTAGATTACCATATATGGGAATACATTTATGTACATATATTTTTTTGCATAAGGGTTTATAGAAATGTTGACGAGAGGGCACGGGAAGTGAGCCTCGTTTGCCGAGTGAGCTGGTTGACAGATGGAGTAAAAGTCAACATGGCCCGCTACCTGAGCTGACCCTATCGCAGTGTGAAAGGCCATACATCCTGGGCCGTTCAGTTCATATTTGCCTTGGTATTTCAACTGGTATGTGTGTGTGCCGTCTGTAGGGCTGCTGAAAATGTCTTACCGGGGATCACAGAAGCTGCCAGAACATTCCTGATCTGTCACAGGTGGGCGAGCACTGTTGTGTACACTGTTGTGTAAAAGCAGAGGGGAGTGATCTAAGGAGTGTTTATGTTTGATAATACAATTACAGATACATGATACAGAGCTCAGGGATATCAGTTAACCAGCTGAAGCACACCCTTGCATCAAGGAAATACTTTAAATTACTTTAGAATTTACAGAGAAACCATATTCTTCTTCTTATCGTGTCCACAAAAACAGCAGTTACAGAACACATGGCTAGATGTGGTTCAGCCAGAGCTGAGCACATTGCTGTCCCTTATCATTAAACTCTGCCAAGTCCGATGCTGTGAAGGGCTGTTCCAGCAGGGGGCATATCAGGAGGTGCTGCATGGTTTGTGGTTCAGTCCCGCAGTTGCACACAATGTCCCCGTCATTTAAATATCCCCATTTGGAGAGAGTGGCTTTTGCTCGTCCAACACCAGATCTTAGTCTGTTCAGGCATTTCCACACTGCATAGTTTGTGTCTGCTCCAGGGGGGAGTGCCTCATTCACCTTGAGCTCCATTGTTGTTGTTAATGGGACGTTGCTTAGTCTTTCTTTCCACTGAGTGACTCTATCTCTGCTTGTGCTCGATGTTTCAAGGTGGGTGACACACTTTAAGAAGCTCGTTCTGGACTTAAGGCGGCTTTGGGCTGAGAGGATGTCTTTCATCTGTAGCCTGTTGTTGACGCTCTTTCTTGCTTGCTGCACTTTGTCGTATCTCTGGCAGGGCTATGCCCGCCAGGATGTACAGACGGTCCGTAGGTGTTGATCTCAGGCAGCCTGTGATAAGGCGGCAGCTAGCATTGAGAGCGGGATCCAGCTTTTTTGCCTGGGTAGCTCATTCCCATACGGGGCAGGCATACTCGGCAGCTGAGTAGCAGAGAGCTAGTGCAGTTGGCTTCAGTGTCTCTGCGCTAGCATCCCAGGTTGTGCCAGTGAGCTTGCTGATGATGTTGCTCCTCGCACTCACTTTGCACTTGGTCTTCTCAATGTGAGTCTTAAAAGAGAGACAACTATCTATGGTTACCCCAAGGTAGATTGGGTGCTCACAGTGTTCAAGGGTGGTTCCTGATCAACTGACCTTCGGTTGACACTTGGCTTCACGATTTCGCAGGTGGAAGGCTCACACCTGTGTCTTGGATGGATTTGCAGGGAGGTGGTTCTCTTCATAGTAGGGTGTTAGCTCTTTGGGAGCGTTGGGAAGTCTCTCTTCCACAGCTTTGAAATCGGCATCTTGTGCACCTATGCTAAGGTTGTCTGCATAGATGAAGCGGCGCATGTTTGCACTTTTTGGTTGGTTGTTAGTGTAGATGTTAAAGTTGAGTGGTGCAATCACGCTTCCCTGTGGGAGGCCATTCTTGAGTCTTCGCCGTCTGCTTTTTTCCCCCTCCTAGCTCAACAAAGAAGAGTCTGTTCTCGAGCATGCTTTCAATCAACTCTGTCAGACGGGTGTCTTTTGTGGTCTGCAGGATCTTGCTAAGGAGACGTCTGTGGTTGACTGTGTCATAGGCACCAGTTACCATCCCTTCCTCATAACCGTCTTCGATGTACTGGGTGAGGTTGAGTACTTGGCTAGTTGTGGACTTGCCGGGACGGAAACCTGCTTGTTCAGGAATGAGGTGTTCTTCGACGAAAGTACTAATTTTGTTAAGGATCAGGCGTTCGAAAAGCTTGTAGGTGTGACTCAGAAGTGTGATTGGTCTGAAGTTCTTGGGAGCGCATGGATTTCTTTCCCAGGTTTCAGCACTGCTATAATGCGGGCTTACTTCCAGGTCTTAGGGAGCTTGTGTGTTGTTAAGCATTCATTATAGAGCTATAGAAGCCACTTTTTTTGCCTCATGACTGTGCCTCCGCCCATTCCACCAACACCATTATCAAGTTCGCGGACGACACAACTGTGGTGGGACTAATCTCGGGAGGAGACGAGACAGCCTACAGGGATGAAGTCCAAAGACTGGCAGTGTGGTGTTCAGAGAACAATCTTGTCCTAAACTCCTCAAAAACAAAAGAACTCATAATAGACTTCCGGAAGAACAGTGCAAACCCAGATCCACTATACATCAACGGGGACCGTGTGGAAAGGGTCCCTGATTTCAGGTTCCTGGGCACGCACATCGCTGAGGATCTCTCCTGGACTACCAACACCACTGTGGTTGTCAAGAAGGCACAGCAGCGACTCTATTTCCTGAGGATTCTCAGGAAAAACAACCTGCAGGAGAAGCTGCTGGTGTCCTTCTACCGCTGCTCCATCGAGAGTGTGCTGACATTCTGTATCTCTGCGTGGTATGCCAGCTGCTCAGCAGCGGACAGGAGAGCCCTCCAGAGGGTCATCAATACCGCCCAGAAGATCATCGGCTGCTCACTGCCCTCTTTGGAGGACATTTTCAGCATTCGCTGCCTCAGTAGAGCAGCCAACATATTGAAAGACCCATCCCACCCTGGTCATCATCTGTTTGACCTGCTGCCCTCTGGTAGACGCTTCAGGTCCATCAAATCACGGACAAATAGACTAAAGAACAGTTTCTACCCCAGAGCTATACGAGAACTGAACACTGCCAAACACTGACTGTTACAGTTACTTTTATTTATTTATATAACACTGCACAGATGTTACATGTTACATCCACCTGCACTTTTTATGTATATGTGTATATATTCCTAACTATTTGTATATAGGGCCACCGCAATTCAGAGATGTGCAATATCCCGAAGTGCAATATTTCATTTCAGTTAACTCTTTATATCTTATTGTTTATAGGCCACATATATATTTCTTTTTAATTTAGCATTTTTCTAATTATTTTAGTTTTAACTGTATTTTTAATTGCTGTTTGTATGTGTGGATGCACCGTTTAGGATTGCTGCTCAATTTCGTTGTACCCAGTGCAATGACAATAAAGGAATTCTGATTCTGATTCTGATGACTGAAGTGCTTGATCTGTTCAGTTGCGATCTTATCCAGTCCAATTGCCTTTCCTGGTTTGCGGGTAGAGAGTCCCGCTTCCAGCTCTCCCATGGTAAATGGTCTTGTGAAACCAGTGTTTTCGCTGTATTTCTTACGGTTTAGCTTGATCTTCTTCTCTCTCTTTCCACTTTTTCCATTCTCTAGCAATTGGTGAAACCATATATTTGGAACATATGAGGAAGTACATTGATTTTATATTTGGAGAAGGTCAGTCACACAAGAAGACAGCAGACTATATGTGGGTTGCTCGCCCTTTTGCTTGGATCAAACCTCTGTTCCACTCTGTAGAGCAGTGGTCCCCAACCCTGTTCCTGGAGATCTACTGTCCAGGAGGTTTTCACTCTCCAGCTGTGGAATGAGGTGTGCTTTGTGTGCTTAGTTAAATCACAATAATATGACTGTCCATGATACACGTATGGTTTTGAAAATATATGGCAAATAAATGCTAAATACATTTTTTGTTACATAATTATGTTGTATAGTCTATCAGGTCATTATATTATCCTGTCTTTGTATGTCACATATGTTTTTAATAATATATTAAAGATACAGTGTATTTATGTGCTACATGTTCTGAAAAAAGGATGCAACTGCATTGTCTGGTGCAATCTCATATATTAGAAATATATTAGACTACAAAATGTTCATTGGTATAGAGCAGCGGTCTCCAACCCTGTTCCTGGAGAGCTACCGTCCTGTAGGTTTTCACTCCAGCCCTAACGAAACACACCTCATTCAACATCTAGAGATCTTGCTGAGCTGCTAATTAGTAGAATCAGGTGTGCCAAATTAGGGTTAAAATGAAAACCTACAGGACGGTAGCTCTCCAGGAGCGGGGTTGGAGACCACTGGTATAGAGGCTGATCAGGACAGGAATAGTCCCAAATATGCATTATGCTTAATAACACATATGATATGATTCTTATAAATCCTACAAGCAGAGTGTCATGGATCTTGCCTTCCTTCTCTTATCTCCGCGTCCTCTTTATTCTTTTTTGTCGTTACCGGTAATCTATCGGATTTTCCTTTGTTCTGCGACGGGGTTTTCCTTTCGCCTCGTCATTAGTAAGTTCACCTGTTATTAATTTCCGTTGACTATTTATACTCCGCTTCCTGCCTCTCTCGTTGCTTCCATGTTATTCCACGTAACATTCGAGCCGGTAAAAGAGGTATAGGAGGTTAGTTAGAAAAAGCTAGTTTAAAAAGAAAGGTTAGGAAGTTTAGAAAGTAAGTTCTCTTTTTCACTCTCAGTTCAGAGCAGAGGCTTTCTCTTTTCTTTTGGTTTTCCTTTCTTATCTAAGAGTGCTCTTACCCAAAGTGTTTGGGGTTCTGTTGAGCTCTCTGTGTTTTCCTTTTTGTTTCGCTCCACTAACAGGAGTTAGATAAGCGTATAGCTTATTTCTTTGTTTTTTGCTCGGAGATCGAGTTCCTCGTTCTTATCGCGAGGTTATTTGTGTTTTGTTATTTTCCTCTATTCCACTACGGATTATTGTCCGTCGGTGGTGTTCTTTCGAACATTTTCAGTTTGCACAGCTATCGCATCTGTACTTCCAATATTCCCTCTGTGTCTCTGACACAGAGATCCCCCTACACAGAGCCATGCTTTTCTGGCAACTATAGATTTTATCGCCTTCAGTCCTTTTCCTCCTGATGCCACCAGTTCAGCAATCATTCACATTTATCCCATCAGGGTGCCGAAATTGCCTCAGGTAGTCAATTTATTTTTACCAGGTGTTTTCAACTGTATTTGAATTGTGCATGGATATGAACACATATTTGTGTATTGAGTTCAGTTGTATTGTCATTGTTTGTGTTTGAAAGTATATTTTTCCTTTTTCTTGAGAAATCTATCAAAAATCCGCTGTTCTTTCCTAAGCTGGTCCAGTTAAAGCATTGTACTGGTGCGCGCTGCAGCGATTTAAAATTATCAAGGTCAACAAATTGTCTACATTCTTTTCGGCTCTCCCTCATGAATGTTACAAACGCGAAAGCGTTCACGAATGTCTACGGCGACGCGCACAAAGTCAACTGGAAGACAACTGACTACTGTTTGTCTTCCAGTTGACTTTGTGTGGAGAAGCGAACACCACCACAGCCTATGACAAATATATGTGTGTGTGTGTGTGTGCTCGTGTGTGAAAACATGAACCGGTCTGACAAATATCTCCTCAGCTTACCTTGTCCTTGTGATGTTGTTTTCTTGCCAGCTGGCTTACAACCACAAAATTCAAATTAAATAAATGAGCATTCGTATTCATGGAATGTTTCAGAATATGAAGTGAACTTATAGCGATAGATATGCAGACCGAATGAAGATATCAAATATATTGACGTGTTGAAAAAATATATGCAATGGATTAAATGGAGGCACTGAATGGAGCCATTGTATTTCTCAACACACATAAAAATACTGTATATTGTACATTTCTCATAGAACTTACCAAATTAGTCAATGCAATGTCTATCTCACAGTGTCTGTGTTTACAGTAATATTGAAAACATAATCCGAATGACACAAAATTTACAAATCAAGAATGCCAATATGCTGGATCTCTAATTATGGAAAAATATATTGTGTTGCATAAGAAACCTTTGGGGATCAAAAGGGCGTTAACATAGTCTACAAAGTAAACTCTTATCAGAAAACTTGAAAGATGTAGCATGGTTTGTATCTGTGAGGAGATTGGCGGTAAGAGCAGTAGCTATAGTGCAATGGAGCTGTTACGTAGGCTAACGACCAAACAATGCCCAACGCCATGCTGTTCTGGTGATGAAACCATAGAAAATTTTTTACTCGAATGCTGGTAAAGAATAGTCTGGATGTAAACTTTTCAACAGACAACTTTTGCATATGGAATATTTGAAGGCAATAGCCTGTGTAAAAAAGAAACGGAATTGTTATGATTAGCCTAATAATATGTAGGCTATTGTTAAAATGAAATTGTTTCAAAGAAGGTGCAAATTGACTTTACATCAGGTTTTTATTCCAGCAGAGACCGTATACTAAAACAAATAATAACAGAACTAAATAAAAAGGACTCTTGAAATAAAAAATAAGAGGGACATTCTTTGGAGAATAATGAAATAAAAGTTATTCATCTTGCTTTTATGTGTATTGTCCCTCAAACCGACGAGTCGCCTCTCCACAACGGCGAGTTGGAATAACATGGTGCATGATGATAGTGGAGGGAGACATGCTTGCATGGGTGTGTTGGAATAACATGGTGCATGATGATAGAGGAGGGGAGACATGCTTGCATGGGTGTGTTGGAATAACATGGTGCATGATGATAGTGGAGGGAGACATGCTTGCATGGGTGTGTTGGAATAACATGATGCATGATGATAGTGGAGGGAGACATGCATGCATGGGTGTGTTGGAATAACATGATGCATGATGATAGTGGAGGGAGACATGCTTGCATGGGTGTGTTGGAATAACATGGTGCATGATGATAGTGGAGGGAGACATGCTTGCATGGGTGTGTTGGAATAACATGGTGCATGATGATAGTGGAGGGAGACATGCTTGCATGGGTGTGTGGGAAACCTCTGCGCAGTCTGCGGGACTTCAGGGGGCTGCAGACTTTGACTCTGGCTGGTGACACTGGTGACTAGCTGGCTAGCTAGCTAACTGTTATTTAAAGCAAGTTAAAGCTTGTTGACTGTAGGCTCATTTTAACCTGTGGTACACAGTAAAATGTCCAGTGTTAATTCAACTCAACTCAACTAATCTGTCCAGAGCAGGCTCATATGTAGCTACATTGCTAGAGTTGAATCGACACTGTTAAGAGTTGAATTCACACTGGACATTTTACTGTGAATTTACTGTGTCGGCTGGTTTAAAATAAAAACAACGTGAAAAAGTAAGCAACACTGCTTGTGTATGGCTTTCATAATTCATGGGTCTATTCAGATCAGAACAACATAATTTGGCATGGCATCTGAAGTGAGCTATATTGTAGCACCACCTACAGTGCCCTCCATAATGTTTGGGACAAAGACATATCTTTTCCTGATTCGGCTCTGTACTCCACAATTATAGATTTGTAATGAAACAATTCACATGTGGTTAAAGTGCAGATTCTCAGGCCTTTTATTAAAGGGTATTATTATACATTTTGTTTTCACCATGTATTAGCGAATTAGCCTATATATATATATATAAGTTTATTTTTTATTATCTTTCTATGAGGAATAAAACGAGAGCAGGGAATAGTTTCTTGTTTCCGTGATTGTGCACCTCCATGGCCGTGCTTAGTGTGATAAACAAGCATCGCTACAGTTCTCAATGATCGCTTCGGTTTTTCCGCATGACGTCATAAAGACAGTCATTGGGGCCGGCGAAGTTTCGCATTCCACTGAAACGTATTTCGACATGAACCTCCAACGGTGTACTGAATTAGCCCTGTTTGGACGCCACACAAAGCCGGCAGAAAGAGTCAAAGGCGGCTCTTGAGTCCTAAGATTGGTATTTTGCAGGGGTGTAAGAGCACGAAATGGCAGTAGCAGCAAGGTTCCATCTTTGAGTTTTTATTTATTTTGCTGAATGGTGGCGCAGGGGTTGATTTATTGGAGAGCTGAAGTCTTTTTGGTGTGTTTTATATGCATGCTGATAATGATAAATGCTTACTGTGGTAGACAGGAGCTCGCTTGAGTAGGGTTAAATTGGGGGACTCCTCTGTCTGTAATTCAGCCACCACTTCCTACTCAGCATAGGCTACCAGGTGTCACCCGCCTGAGGAACTTCCAGGAACTAATGAAAAATAAATATCCTACAAGATAGGCCTACTGTTTTTTTTTTCCTGCAAGTCATTTCCTGTGAAATATGCAAGAGCAAAAAAGAAGGAAAAGAGAGATACAATAGAGAGAAAAAAAAACACTTAGCAGCAAGCAAAATATACACAGCTGAACAGAAGCGGAAGATGAGGAGTTTTCTGAGCCGTGGAAGAGAACATAAAGAAATATTTTTGATCCATCAGCAGTCACCTGTCACAACTAACAGCAGAAATACAGTAAGTAGGCAGAGGTTTCCGGAAAGCTTGGCATTAAAAGGTGGCCAGTAGAAAAGACTTCCTGAGTAGCTGAACTTTAAAGGTTAAGTTGTTTGCTGTGAACCCGGGCCAGACCCTACTGCATAGTGGAGACAGTGTAGCGTTAGGCTTTGGCTACGTCAATAGCTCACTATGACATTTGCATTGCTGAGACACCACAGGCTTCATCTTGCTAAGGGTCAATGTGAGATACACCTCTTACCACTGACTGAAGCAAGCTCTCTTGTAGTACTGCGTGACCTGATGTGTCGAAAATGCTCACTGGCTCACAAGGAAATATGCTGGAGGAGTGCGTAGACATTAGCTGCAGCGTTTCTTGTGCAGGTGGCACAGTTATAACTTTCAGATTGCGCTATTGGAGACTGCAAATCGAGGAGAATAAAGTAACTCCAAAGTTGTTAATACGCGCTAATTGCTAACAGCCTCCGCTATAGATTTGCGAGAGTGCACACAACTCCTCGGAAGCACGCGGTTCCAGCTGCTGCTTCTTATCACATTGCGCTTCACAAGTCAGGCTCGCACAGACATGAGTAGGAGGAAGACGATTCATTTGCAGGCATGTGGGCACCTGATCAATCAGCAGGAGTCTCTAGTGAGCAACGTAGACAACTGAAGCCATCCCTATTGCTCGGGCCAGTTCTTAGTCAGTGTTTCAGCCTCATTCGTACCACTGGGGAGTTTTTACCAAATTTTTTTGGGGGGGGGTTCAGGCCTGGTTTTTGCCCAATTTTCATTCTGTTTCTCTGTACAGCATCTTTGCGACAGTTTTTTGTAAAAAGCGATATACAAATAAAATTTGATTGAATTGTCTATTGCCCTGCAGCCAGGACTGCAAGTCACAGTCCGCACTGCACGATACGGATTTGATACCAGCCTGTGAGGCCCATCTATGCACCAACATCAGTGCCTTAACACGATGAGCAACCCAGCAACCCAGTAATTTGTAACCTTGCATATAAAGTGTTTTGTTGATTCATGCAACAGCTATGACTAAAACCTTTGCAGGTCTAAAAATGTTGTTTACCTCATACTCCCGGCAACCGTGAAACCATCAAATGTGTGTGGGCACAACCTTCTCTTTACTGAGAAAAAACGGGGACAAATTGTTCCAAAAACAGAAAGACTATAGATATCACCACGTGGCAGCAGTGTAGCATAATGGTAAGTAATGTAGCTAAGGTAAAGTAATGAATTGTTGAATTCAATTTGATGGCCTTTATGCTAATTAATCAAGCAAACACAGTTTATTTTAACAGTTGTCTTACTAATAAATGTATTTATTAAAGCTGCATATTAACAAAAGTAAGCTGAGGAAACACATTTATATTAGGAATATTATTTGCTTTTTCCATATGTGGTGCAAAAATATATTTGTAAATATTTGGTATTTTGAGTACCTCCACATATTCAAATGTATTATCCATTACATTACAGCACATTTTTCAATATAAGGCAACATGTTTTCATTGCATAAAGGAAGCACAGCTGCAATCATGCATTTCTCTCTTCAAGAGTTTAAGGAGATAACTGAAAGGATGGCCAATACATTATTAGAATTAAATTAATAGCTCAGTCGAACTAAATTACGAGTTCAGGTTCTACATGGTTACTGCATAACCGTAGGATTCCACTGCTGGAACCCACATTGAGCAATGAACAATTTAATGAACATGTTTAACGAACGTCTAAAGGCTTTCTTTCCAAGAATGCACAAGCAGATAGCCACATGCTCAGTTTGATCCTTAGGCCTGTGAGAAAACAGCCATTACCACGGCACTCGCTTGTATGGATCTGATCTGATACAATTTGACGGTACTGCTTGGGTTTAATGGAAACTAATGCAGTTGCACTGCGGATGATAGGATCACAACTTGCTTCCCGGGAAGCAAGAATAATGCTCTTGGCTGATTTTTCAGACTTCTTGTAAATTCTGTTGCAGTGAAAAACAGTCAGTTGATATTTTCATATGGATGGAAATTGCTTCCACTGAATTCAACATTTTTCTCGTAAAACTAGTATACATGAACACAACCAAGTTAATAAAACAATTCTGCTTTGTAAATCAATGGAATTTTTAACAAGGAGTAAGGATAAAACTAAATTAATCATGATTAGCTGTAAACGAGGAGAGGGATCGGTACAAGAGACTCAGACATTTTGACCTACTTTCAAAGAGACTGTTGTAGAGGGTGGGATACATAAGAGTGATTGTTTTCATGGTTTGCTCAGATTGTCTGGCCCTACTGTGGAGTTAAAAGGCATAACAGCAAATATACTGGTTGCAGGCGACAGAATGACCTTGTGTAGACTTTAAGGAGCAGAAAGAAGCCTTTCCTGTAACCTTGATCCGAGACCTGTTAAGCAAAACCGTAAGACACCTGTCAAACCGATTAGCCACATGCTGCATTCCATGGTATTCCAAGTCTCTACACTGAGAAAGCATTAAGTGACTCCACTGTCATGCTCAATATGTGGAACATATGGATTTCAAAGAAGACTAAATTGTGGACCTCCAAGCTGTCACTGTTCACCATGTTGTGTTCCTGCTCTTGATTGGTGGACACACAAATAAGTGGATAAGAGGAAGCCTGTGATTCGCTCCTGCTGTGGAACACAGAAGGGAGCCTCATTTCCCTTTAATCTGTAGCCCTGGTGGGAGAAACAGATTGTAAATAATCTCTATGAACAACAGCTTCTTGCAGATTAACAGTAATTCCAGACGGAGTCTCCCTGGGGTCCCTGGCATCTTGTCTGTTCTGTCTTTCAGAGAGATGAGCCCCCATCAAATGTTATGCATTTTCTATATAAATGTTCATCTTTTTTGTGTCAGTCTCATGAACTATGTCCTTGACTACTGTTGCTGACATTACATTATTTTACATTCAATTATTATGGCTTTTATTTGCGTTGTAGTTGAAGTCAACATATAACAATAAAATGTTCGTGTTTGCAACTAAATGTGGAAGTATTTAAACCACGTTGTTTAAATCAGCCTCAACAGCAACACATTTCTGAACTGTAGGCTACTACTAATCTGTGAAGTGAAAATGTGTGGTCAGTAGCTATATCAAAGAGTGTAACGTTAAGCGGTCTCTGGCTATACAGTTCATATGCATGCCTTGAACTCTCACGATGTGAACGAGGACGTTGTCATTGGCGGCGCGCGCGCTCTCTGGCTATACAGTTCATGCATGCCTGAACTCTCACGATGTGAACGAGGACGTTGTCATTGGCGGCGCGCGCGCTCTCTCTCTAAACTTCGTCGTTCACACGCATCACCAGCAAAGGGCGATATTGCGCGCGCACCCGTCACTGTCTGGCCATTGAAAACAAAGCTTATCTGCGCGATTTCCACTAACAGCCGAGGGAATACGATAGAGGAGTATTTACATGTAGAGACCGAGAAATACAAATTAAAATGGATTTACAGCGAAACTATTAACCAACTAGACCCGGGGCCTGCTTGGAGGGCACACAGACGGGCAGGACGCTCCCGAAACCGAGGAAAATTTGAGCTTTTTTCGCGGAGTGCTTTGTTATTAGCTAGCTAGCTTGCTTTGCTAGCTAGCTTAGCCATCATTGTCATTTCTGTAGCTAGCCTGCTAGCTATCTTGCTGAAAGCGAGAGAAACACCGGCCATGTTGTTATCAAAGAGCGGGTGTTAAGGAGCCGATTCTTGAATTAAAAACGGGATTATCCCTGCGCCCTGTCCACTGGTTTGAAACAGGGACCCCGAATCAGTGCTGCAGCCGCGGATCCCACTATTGTCGGCGACATGGCGGAGCAGAGCTACTCTTCTTGGTGAGTTGAGTGAGTGCGCATAGTGCGACCTGCCTGTGTTAACTCGGGACACCGCTGTGATGTCGGGAGAGCTCGCCCAGCTGGAGATAAATCATCGCGATTGTTTTTATTCCATTTTTTCCCCACGATGATCGAGTTTAATAATGTGCGGCAGCGCGGCGTTGTCAACAGCGATGGTCTTATTTTTCCCCTGTAGTTGACCCTTCCTTTGGCCGGAAAGTGCAGCAGTTTATTAGCACTGAGTGAGCGAGCGAGCTGGCTAACTATCTACCGTTAGTTCGCTATCCGACGACGTAGCCGTGGGCTTTTGGGCTTAGCAACCGTGTTAGCTGACCAGATACCCAGCGATGGTCATTTTTAGCGTTGAAAGATAACAACGAAAATTGTGTCTCGCAGTCCGATTCCGTTCAGATTATGTCGCCTCGCTAATTGCAACCTGTGAAAATGTAGCTGCATAGCGAGCTAACGTTAGCTAGCTAGTTAGGTTCATGGTTAGAATCAATTGCAGTGGGCGCTAGCTAATGCCAGTTAGCATAATATGCATAGCTAGGTAGCTCGTAATTTACCGAGCTATATGATATAGATTTTGGATGATTTTTGACAACAATCAATGTTTTTATATCGAATTTTGTTACCTAACTACATGGTACCATATGAAATTAATATTCTCATTTAGATCGCTAGCTAGGTAGGTCTAGCCTATTAGCTTTTTTTGCTACCTAATATCAGTTTTGATGCCAGGGGGGCAAAGCTAGTCATTAGTGTTAGCTAGCTGCATTACATGCGTACCGTTGGGTTTAGCTAGTTAGTTAGTGCCGCTAACGTTAGCTTCATTAACCAGCTAGTTGGTTTCCAAGTGAACAGGCGAACTTTAGCCGTTAAACGGTGCGCAGGTATGTTGATCTTTAGCGTTTATATGGATTTTTTTGTTTGCTGCTTTTTGTCAAACAGCGTTTTATTTTGTCGCATATTTGTTTCCACACAATGTTACCGTTAAATGTTAGATGAGGTCATATTTTTAAATGAATCAATAGTTAAACAAGTTAGGTTAGCTAGTTAACGGTAGATGGCCAGCTAGCTTTGTGCTAGGCTAGCTAACGTTATATTCCTGTATTTGTCACGGTCGTAACGGTAATACAATGTTTATTGGAATGAAACGGCCATTAAATACATTTCATATTTTGAAATAAAATTAACAAGCCAGTTCACCTTGTATATAGTGACAAGCTTGTGGGCTATTTATTTTATTTTTTTAAATGATCTTTTTGGGCGATTAAATCCAGCTCGGTTCACTGATCTTGATTCTGTATAGATTCTGTGACGAAGACCCCTCCAGCCCCAGTAGCAGGAGTAAAATAGCGAAGACAGCCTCGCCACAGTAAACCCATTACACATTTCTTTAAGTAAGAAATAAGAGCAGGTTTTGTCCATAAGTCTATGCGGTGAAACCTCATGCATGTCACTGCCTTTGTATCTCACCAGTGCAGTAGCAGGTAATGACTAGACTCTGAAATGGTGCCGTTTGTTTTGTCTCTGTTTAAAGTGTTCAGTTTTGATTATGGGGCATAGTGCATAATTTGTAGCGTTCTGTCATCACAGGAAAACCAAAATAGATGCATAACTTTAAAAACACGATGTATGAGCTACGCTTCTGTCTCAACAACATGCATTGCTCGCATCAGTGCGTTTTTAGTGGAAAAACGGCATAGTTTTGGGTTGGAAGAAACCAAATTAATAAATAAAAACAGGGCTTGCGTTCTTTGAGGACTGATTGACTGCATTGGGGAAGTAGAAATTAGCAAGGGAAACGACACAGAAGCCTCGTATAAGTTGGCAAAGCCCATTATCAAGTGTCGGTCCCCTACAGCTCTCAATAACAGCCATTTCGCCAAGCTCCTTAGTCAGAAGAAACCAATAATTGCACGTGTCCACCAGCCGTAGTCTTTAATGTGTCTAGAAGCCACTGTGGCTACACGGTAATAAAAGGATAAGGGACTGGCCGTGATGTCACGTGCGGTGGCGGCACCTCACCTGGGTTGGGGGTTGGTTGGGGGTTGGTTGGGGGGGGGGGGCGGGGGAGTCGGGACTCGGCTGAGGTAAACTGAAACCGCGTCAGGACTGCGTCCTTCATTTTTCTATTCCCCTCCCAATAAAGGGCAATTTTTCTCATCTGCACCTTGTGGCAGCCTTGCTCAATAAAATAACACTTATAAATATTGGTGTCTGCCTGAAGTGGAGTAATGTGAATAACCGTGTGTGTTTGGTTCCCTAAAGTTAGGTGCACTCTACATCTGATTTCTGACTAGCTGCCGGGCTGGCTGCATGCTCAGTGGCGGCTGCGATTTGGTGCTTCCGACACTGAAAGACTTGTGAACACGTTTCCTTATCGGTCCCCTTGGAATCTGTGAAACTCCTGCTTTTCGCATTACCATTACGAATTTAGGATGGAGGATTTAGCCTTTTCTCTCAGTCAAGCTAATTACATCAACACTTACCCAGTTTGTGGGTAAGTCCAGCCCCTCCTTCAAAAACAAATGATTTAAAAGCTTTGTCAAATACAAAAATACTCTCTGGGCTGTAATGCAGCCATTTTTATGCTCTCAAACAGTACCACTAGAAATAGCAAGGAAATGAAATATAGTACATTTAATTTTACAGTCACCAGCAGATTTGTGTGTGTGTGTGTGTGTGTGTGATAATATCAAGACATTTGTACAATATGTCCATGTTCCTTGGTCGTGACATTATGTTCTGATCTAAAACTGTTGCACTTGGAAGTCTAGAATAGAGCATTATCATCAAGTGGTGTTTGATCTGTTTCCTGCATTCATTTCTATTTTCAGAAGATAAAGATTTCTTGGGTAAGATATTTTACATTATAGACATTTAGCAAAGATATGATGAGCCGGAGTCCTTCGGGTCATCTTTGGTGTGCATGGCAAAACGAATGCTGCCTCTGTTGGCACCACCTTTTATTACTACGCAAAATCGATCTTCCTTTAGGCCATTATAACACCTGCTGACGCTGGAAATCTCTTGTAATCTAAAAAATACAATAAAAAAATTTCCCCCATTTTACCTAACTTGTTTCCATTTCTATATCGGGGATATCTTTTATGGATTTTGACAACATAAATGAAAAATTATACATTCACTTAGCTTTTCATGGTGATAGGTTAAAATCATGCAATAATATGTAGCTTAATACTTGTAGATCAGAAAGACACTGTTCAGTGAAAAGGACATATTTAGCCTCATCTGTCAACAATGTAGCACGACACAGATTAAGTAATTGCAATTCAATTATTATTATTTTTTTTAGTTTGTTACCTAGCTACCATGCTTTTGCCCGCTTTTCTATATCTTATCACATATGACGATATACATCCGGTTCTCTTTTTGCTACGTGCTTGCTTGCTACATGTGAGATGTTTTATGAGTAGGACAGCGATGGATGTGGTTTGCTTTCTCGATCAGTTTTCAGTCCAATCAAAATGTTTTGTGGTTTGTGAAAGACGCTGCTTTCATGTAGTCTGGGCAGATGCAGAAATTGCTTAAAATTCCATTCCTACTTTAAACAAACTTACACCATAATTGGTTATAAATATGCAATTTTGCCAAACTATCCTTCCACTGTCAGATCCTATATGCCAAACTTCAGGAAAATTAGAAAGTCGTCCTGCCTATTTCATGTTGAATTCAGGCAGAATAATTAATTTGCCGGCTTGGTAGAAAGTTTATTGCTATTGTTTAGATATTATCACAACTTTAATTCACTATGGCTCTTATACTACAGTGTCAGTGGCTCTTATACTACAGTGTCAGTGGCTCTTATACTACAGTGTCAGTGGCTCTTATACTACAGTGTCAGTAGGCTCTTATACTACAGTGTCAGTGGCTCTTATACTACAGTGTCAGTGGCTCTTATACTACAGTGTCAGTGGCTCATACTACAGTGTCAGTAGGCTCTTATACTACAGTGTCAGTGGCTCTTATACTACAGTGTCAGTAGGCTCTTATACTACAGTGTCAGTAGGCTCTTATACTACAGTGTCAGTAGGCTCTTATACTACAGTGTCAGTAGGCTCTTATACTACAGTGTCAGTAGGCTCTTATACTACAGTGTCAGTGGCTCTTATACTACAGTGTCAGTGGCTCTTATACTACAGTGTCAGTGGCTCTTATACTACAGTGTCAGTGGCTCTTATACTACAGTGTCAGTGGCTCTTATACTACAGTGTCAGTAGGCCTATATTTTGCTTCTCACTTTTTTCCTCCTGCTAAGCTTAGTCAAAAAAAGCTGTTACCCACACTTAGCTCTTTGAATCAGTGTGACTAAAAGCTTATTTTGACCGTTTAAAATGAGGTTTTAGATATTGAATTCATTCTGGAATTTTCCAGAGGTTCCAGCAGATTGCCACAGCACAAATCTGTTAAACTACAAAAAACAAAAAAAACAATGAAAAAGCTAGTGAGCGCCCCAAAAAGAATCACGGCATGGATTTGAAAATGCTGTGTGTATCGCTCATCGCATGAGCAAGCGTGTGATTTAAAGAAAAAACAAATGTAGTTCTTCACCTGTAGTCTGTTGTGGGCAGAGCATTTTTTAAAAATTGCAGTATAAACTGATTGAAACAGAAAGTGGAACTGTGGCTGATACAGCGGCTTTTCTCTGGCTGCAGCAATTCACAGCACAGAAGCTGAAAGCTGGTACGATACAGGAAACCGCTGGCTTTTTGAGTCACAGGCTTGATGAAAACATGCACATCTAGAGACGGTCTGAGAAAAGGGTCACGTAATGCAGTGGTTGAACATCACAAATTGCCAAAAACTTAAATGAGTTCAAGTCTGATTTATGGGCTTATTGGACCTAGAGGTTTAAGCGGCAACTTAATTGGAATGCTTGTAAACAGGTCCCTGATAGGTGTGGCGAAGTATGACACCACAGTTAAACAGAAATAACGCGTGACAAACTTGCCATGACTTTGCCTACTTGTATCTCCGGAAATTAATCCGGTGGCTGTTTGGCATGGCTTTGCCAGGAAATCGGTGAAATTGGTAAAAATTTCCCAGAAATTACATGAGTAATTTGTAATCATCATAAAGATGCTATTCTGATCCACGGAACTTTGCAGGTGTTGCGTCCGACAATTCACCTGTGTTATAATAACCTGGGAAACGCTGGACGATAACGCATAACGAATGCCATTAAAAATAAATTTCTTTAATAAAAAAAAAACGGTTTATATTAAAAAAAAAACACACACACAAACACCAACAAGTAGTTGTTGGGAGGATGGACCACCTAAACTACTCCTAATCTTCTTCAGAAGGGACACAATTCGATGTGCCAGTTTTTGGGACTTTTGGACAAGCTCTCTACTTTGTCATACTAATTGTGAAGGTGGGGTCACCCAGTGGGATCTGTGATGATGGCAACGCAGATGTTATGGTTGAACATAAAGCTGTAGCAAAAGGAGGTTTGACCCCTTTGCAGAGAAGGTTTTTTGGAATGCTTTTTCAAAATTCTAAGTCAATGTTCTAGAACTCCATTGCTTTCAATAGAGGCCTGTCACATAGAACCAGCACTGTAGTTACCAATGGTTACAGGGACGCGCCGCCATATTGGAGGACCAACCCTAACGGAGACGCTTAACGTTACTAGTAGCGTCAAGTAGCTAGCTAACACTATTATGATTGCTGTCCTACAATGCCGAACTTCTGCGCTGCGTATTGATGTGCGAATAAAGCTGGGAAAAGGGTAAAATGTCCTTTTACATGATAATCTGAGTACTCACCATAGTAGCTAATCCACCAGGCAGGGTGAACAAACTACATTTTACGACCGAAAGAAGAGACTGGTGGTTGAAAGCACTGAGGAGTGAGCTGGATTTAGACAGCAACCAGGCTCAGATCATTACAGCATAGGCTCGGATCATTAATGACAAATTACGTTTTATGAACAAATTCTAAAAGTTAGCCAATTAATATATACATAACTAGCTGGCCTAATGTACGTTTATGTGCATTATCTTAATGTTGGAAAGTTAAAAGTGAATGAATCGCTAGGTTTAGCTAACTTTAGTAGCTATATAATTTGTGTGAACGACTGCTACGCCTGTGAAACATTAATGTTAACCTAATGCTATACGTCAAGCATATTGTGAACATCAAAACGGTGTTCATTTCAACTATTATTACATTGCTATGGGTGCTACGTTGTACGATGTCTCAAAAATAGACTGGATAAACAGGTAAACATTACCTGTGCTGTCCAGGCAGGGTGCGAGCAAAATGAGAGAATCCAGAAGAGGGCGAAAAGAAAATGTAACGTAACGATTAAGCACCAAATAACAATGTATTTGAAAGTAATAATGAAAGTAACGGTAAATGTACACGCAGCCCCGCGGTCTCTGTACACCGCCGAAACGGAGACATTGTTTTGTGATGTTGTGCACTGTATATTTTGTATATTTCTGAGCTACCTGTAAGCATTGCGCAAAGCAAATTCTGATGACAATAAAGAAAAATCAAGCAACCTCCACACAATTAAATGTGATAGCCTATAAGTTTGGTTTGCATAACGTTATGGAACACCGGCATTTGGTCCTCCAAGATGGCGGTTGGCATAAACAAGTGGGCGTGTCTGACCAAATTGTGACGTAGGTGACAGGCCTCTATTACCAGCAGTGATTGTTACATCAGCATTAGAATGTCCCGTTAAGAGCATTCTTACACTTCGAAGGGTTAAGAGGTGATATTATCGCCTGTAGGTTTTGTGACGCTCTGCCAATCACATTGTCCATTTTCTCCCTTTTCAAAAAACCGCGGTGGAACTATGCCGGTGCTGAATGCGGCCAGCGGCTCCGCAGAGCGATGCATGGGATTGGGATGGATGGGATTCATCCAGCCGGGGGCGATGGCCCCATCGCGCAGCAGCGCCCCCCTGCTGGTCGCTCTGGTACTTGCGTACTTGCGGTCCTCCCTGAGCCGCACGTGAACCGTCTTCTTTCAACCGCTGCATGAGTACAAGCTGCCCGAGACATCGCGAGCTTCGGAGAAGAGCACGTGCGTGTCTGCGCTCTCCCGAATCAACAAAGGTTGCTGCGATGAGCGTCGTAGCGTGAGCTCCAAATCGGGGAGAAAACGAGGGAAGAGCGAAGGGGGAAAAAAAAAACGGCTGTTAGCATTAGCAAGCTACTAATTTAAATTAGATTCGATTTGACAGCATATGACCGGACAGCTTTTCCCCAGAGGCTGTCAGCAGTTCTCTTCGTGCAAGCTTCTGTCTTGGGTAGCTGTGTATTAGTAATTTGTGGTCCGGTTTGATATTCTCTCTCCTCTAGGCAGGGTGAACGAGAGTACCTCAGCCTCACCAGTACCCCAAGGAAATTGTTGGGAAAGGGGGAGAAAAACAAAAGAATAAAATAAGTTGTTTCATAATGCTTTCTTTACATTTTTATTAGCACTGAACATCAAATCGCCAGCCGTGGCTGACCTGCCCGTTTCTTAGCCGCCTTCAGTGGAGAAGCATTTTAATCCCGTCATCGACCTTCAAAGGTTACACAAAGTTGCTGTAGCAACCAACAATGACGCATTATCGAGGAACCACAAGTATTAGGCTAACATTACTAACAGCCCTGGGTGAGATGCATAGATGATGGCTGGCACTTGAGGTGCTCTTTGTGTACCATTTAAGAATTTAGTAGCCGTTTGGTTTACTAAACAGTTTTCCCAAAACGCGTAGATGTTAATTTGGCGCATAATAAAAACATTTAAAAATTTAAAGCAGTGTTCTAAATAGGCGTGCTGGTAACCCCTCCTGTATTTCATTGCTAGGCTATACCGTGTTTAGAGCGCGCTCAGAGTGGAAGAGGTGGTACCGAACCGACTGGATAGATTTTCTTACTTCAGTCAAATTCAGTTTTACTTGTTTAGCGTTTGGACTGTCACAAGGGTACTTTACAGGATAGTATGAACCCCCCCCCCCCCAACCAGTGGGGAAAAGAAGAAAAAATACTCAAACAATGGTGAGAAAAAAAACGGCCCGGCTTACTCTCAGTATTTAAAGTTAGGCTAATCGGGAGGCAATGGGGAATCTAGCAGGCAAATGATCATAGTCGTTTGGAAGATTACAGCCCAGGGTATTAGACTAGCTGGTAAAAGTGCAAGCGAAGTGTCTTTTCTGTCTACAAGAACTGCAACATTTTGCAACATTGGGGAAGTATGTCATGAATGGGTATGGATGAGATTATTTTGCAGGTGGAGCAACTCATAATTTCTAAAATATTTGTCATACCTCGGTGGTGGTGAGTATTCAGGTTATTTTTGACGTCATTATTTAGTATGGGGCCAGGTCAAGGGGAGGTGAACAGTAGGGGTAAAATGTCATCTTTACCAATGGGCCTATCTTTTTATTTTAAAAGATAGTGCTTATTTCAAAGTTTATGGAGCTTTTTACGGTTCTTAAATATCTCAACTATGAACAAATTGGTGGTCATTTGAAGTTCGGTCTTTATCAAAATGCAACAAACTTCTGATAGTACAATATTGGATGAAATTAAAGCCATATACACCACCATAAACCAATACATAATCTAACTGTTTTTGTGTCCAGTGGACTGGGAATGATCATTTTACTCTATTTAAAGAAAGTTTTGGTACTAATTGTTGTTATTTTATAGTTTACATTGTTCGGAAAAAAAGGCGTTCTTCAGATTTTGCAGTGTCCTTCCGTTACCAGAAAACTCTATTTTCACTGTCATATCACAGATTTCAGCTTAAAACTAATTTAAAATTTTTTAACCTAATTGGGTAGTTTAACCCACTGACTGTAAAAAGATACTCAAACTGATGTAATATTGGGAACATTGAGTGCAAGGGCTGCCTTATACACAAGAACTAATAGTGTGTCCTTCCGTTACTTTTACCAATTGTCCTTCCGTTACCGGAACCACTGTGGGAAAAATGCTATAAAAATGTATTGGACCATGCCCTTGGTCTAATATTTGGCATGTTCATAGATGGATAGTCAATAGACCATTATCAGTCAGAAAAATACCAATACTTTGCCTGGAACCGCAGGTTTTGCATTGTTGAAAAAAAGGCAAAAAACAGATGTTGTTTTTGAGTCCTTCCGTTACCGGTGGGTTTTTGGCAAAATTACCCATGAAAATGACCCTTGACAAAAAACTTAGTGGATTTATTTTAAAGTACTAGGCAGCCCTCACTTCTCACAAGTGTTCTTTTCAACCTAACTGGTATAGCCTAGGAGCTAGAGCCAGCGTACAGCAAATTTGTCCTTCCGTTACCCCTTGACCTGGCCCTCTGACAAATAGTTTTGCCTGGACAGCTTTTGAGCTATGCTGATTTCTTTGGCGCCTGCGTTCTGCTTGAATATTCATATTCATATTCATGTATTAATATTGTTTAGTCTCAGTGTCCGTCCAGTACGTTCCCTGAAGGTCTACAGTCTAACTACAGCTGGTGAACATTGAACATCATGTCTGTTTTTGGTTGTGTTTACTCCCCCGTTTCAGGGATTTTAAAATCTGGCATTCGAGTAGTGCAGCAAGTAGTGCTGCTGGTCTTTCTCTCAAAGTCGATTGATTAGTGTCACTGATAAGCCAGAGATTGCCCTCACCTGGGGTCACAGGTCAAAGTTACAGGTCAGAGAGAAGACTGAACCTGCAGAATTACCTGCCTTGAGGGCCAGATGTGAGTACCTCTACTCTAATACATATTTCCAATGAGTTGATGCGATTTGGACTACACGTCCCATCAGCCCCTGTTAAAATGTCCTGTGCCACTTTGCTTATATGAATGCACCCTGGTTCTGTGGTCCACTGTACCTTTAATGGGTCAACCACTAGATCGTATTATCAGGTATTTCCACTGCATGGTTATAGAGTCCTCAAGTGAGTACGTCAGTTGTGAGAGGAGTCTGGTTTCGGAAGTAAATTCCCTCTGGAAGATAGAATGGGCTTCGAAGACTATTGACTATTTCTTGAAATTTGATTTATAGAATGAGCCGAAACGTTCCTGGATTAGCCTGTGTGGTACAAGGGTATAGACCATATATCGCATGTTCCTAATTATAATTTTTTTAAAGTAATGCATTAATGAATGTAGTTCCACTTTAACGGACTACATATCCAGTACTGCAACGTCCAGGTGGTTCTCGACCAATAAGATATCATCTCGTCTGTCTGCTCTGTGGCAGATGGATGACCGAAGACCAGCTACCATTAGCTTGCTGAGTAGAGAAGCCCACCTGACAAGGTCAGAAACTGCGCTACAGTTAACCACAAAGTAATTCTAGCTTTTAGTCCTTCGAGCTAGCTAGCTAACATTAGAAAAAAGTGTTTAAAATCGGAGCTGTGTGCTACTGCTGGCTAACGTTATATGACAACGTCTGGAGACGAGGCACGTTCAGAGGGAATTCTGGGACATAGAGTTTTTAAACAGTTCCAGCGCTGATATAATCACAAGAAAATACTAAAGCGTAAAATATACTCTAAGCTGGTTCTGAAAAATTACATAGTTTGCGAACGGGCGTCATATTGAACAATTTGGGAAATTGACTAAGATATAATCAGTAGAAATGGTTTAAAAGTAAGCTAAATTTTATCCTCTAAATGAATTTACTTCCGAAACCAGCGTGATGTAGTCACTTGAGTACTCTGTAGTTAAAATTTATTTGCCTTTTTTGCATGGTAATAATGTGGCAGTGCATTAGAATTAGCATTTTAAATAAAGTTTGCTTTGGAAATATTTGAGTTGTATCATATGACTGAGCCACCCTTTAAAGTGATAAATGACTAACTGTAAATGGAATTTATATGTTTAGCTAGCTTTAGATCTAATTTAATCTCTTAAGTCTCCTCTGAACTTGATATTAGCTTTCTAGCCGGCTGGTTGCTGAGAGGGTAATCTTACCAGGTAGTGTAAACTGAGATCATGGAACACCCTAAAGGCAATCTAAATTAATTTTGTTTACACACACACACACACACACACACACACACACTCAGTCAGTCAGTCACTCAGAAGTATAGCAATGGCAGTATGCTGATATTCCCAGAAAATTTCACATTTAACAATTACCAAAAGGTATGTACTTCCAAGAATACGAGCAGGTGTGTGTTTGTGCACACACACGCGGTTTTGTGAAAGGAATTCCTCAAACAGCATTTCCCCCCGCGATCTCTTTCTTTGCAAATCACTGGATTTAAAAGGAATTTTCAAGGAGTCTGAGAGCACCGTCGATACATTTGAATGCAAATTAGTGTTCAATCAGGGTGTGCAGCGGAGGAAACGCATTTCGAGGGTGCGTCACGCGCTCCCGCGCGAGCGTGCTCTGGAACCCGCAGCCGCGACGCCCCGGCGTGCACAGCCGAACGCCATTCCTGGAAAGTGCACCAAACGCAAGATGAAATACTGTTTGGGGGAAAATAAAGTAACCAATGTGTGAAAATCGGCGATCGGCGGCCATCTTAGTTGCACCCCCCGGTGACACAAAAAAAAAAAAAAAAGAAGTATTTTATTGCACATCGAGGGATTGGGGCTGAAGCCTGGCTGAAATTGTGCAACGCGCTGAAGGCCAGAAAAACAAAAGACGAGGCAAGAAAGAAAGCGAGAGAGAGAGAAAGAAAAGAAACGTCAGCCTCTCATTCTGGCTCGAAAGCCTGAAGAAGGAGTTACAGAGCTCCAAATCTATGTCATTCCTCCCTCACCCATACAAATGACTGCAGCCACAGTCGCTAACGCTCGAACATCTCTTCCCAGGTCACCTTATGAATATTCATAACCACAGATCTAATGAATTTGGCTCATTCCGCAGTCTCCGCGCAGTCAGAATCATCCGTTTCCTCATTCTTTCTTAATAAAGTAGTAAATGAATCAAAAAAAAGGCATTGATTGAATCTTTCAAGGTAAGTACGAGGGAGAAATTAGCTGGAAATGAGAACACACTGCTATTTCTGTCTTCGTTTTGGCCACGCCAGAAGGCAGGCTTTGTGATTAAACTGGCAAACCCTTTAAGTTAATCACTTCTACCAGGCATGAACTGAGGAGTGGACTTCTCTAGCTTGAAATCGACCTATTGTATCACTCTGGTGATAAAAAAAAATAAAAGAAAAGAAAAAGGTTATTTGTCTGTGAAGAACCAAAGCTGAGATTTGTCAGATGGCCAGCCGTAAAAGCAACGGGAACAATCATTTTAATAGCCTTGTATTGAGCCCTGAGCCAGCAACCACCCACAACCTTTCGCTGGCATGTTGACAAATCAAAGGTTTAGTCCTTCCCAGCCTGTGGCCCCCCAAGACAAAACGTAACCAGTCATAATAGACTGACCAATCAGAGAGCAGCGTTTCTGTCATTGTGCAATTTTGATGTTGAGTTCAAGCCGTAGAGTGAGGCTACGTTTAGACTGTCGCGCATCTGGCCCAGATTCAGTTTTTTCAAATCTGATTGGTTTTTGTCCGTGTGTACTCTCTCTCTCACTAGACGCTGTGTGCTCTCAGAAGCCACGCATGCATAAAACGGAGAGTCGTACGCGGGTCGGTCTGCTGCACAACTCCTACGTTATGCGCTCGGAAATCGATGAAAGGCGCTATAATGGAGTACATTATCGTTATACTTATTTGTTATTTATTAAATCGCCTCGCTGCCTGCATTACTGAATTGCCAATTACGGAATGCAGTATCCAGAAATTCCAACAAATAGCCTCTGGCCTCAGCCTGCACCTATTCCTGTCGTTCCGAAAATGAGACGGTTCAGCATCGGAGCAAAGGAACCTCAGGAGACAGTGGAGAGGAATTCAACTCTTACCAGATAAAGCTCAACAAAAAAGTGTGACCCCCAATAACACTGAAAGCATATGGTATTTGGCTTTATTGCTGCCGTCATTCTCTCCTGTTGGCAACCGTCAGAGTGCGAGAGCTCTTGATGTTTGCAGGCTTATGACGTCACGTACCCAAGTCCCTCTGCCTCTGGTTGAGACAATTAGGGCACTGAAATTCATTTCCCAGACGATGTTTTATCTAACGGGAAACGTTTCGGAGGATTGCGTTGCGTTTCCGTGTGGCTTTTGTAAAAGCGGCCGTTTCTGAACCGGCTCCACGCTCGGTCAAGATTTCATCGCGCTTAGCAGCGATCTCAAATCACGGCTCCGCCCTGAGAGACGAAGATCAGCTCGTGTAAAAGCTCCAGCTCTCGGCCAGACGGGGCGCTAAGCGGCTAACACTGCTGACCCCCCTCTCCCCCTTGCTCAATTGTCACATCCGGCCGAAGGCGCTAATCTGAAAGGCAGGCTCCCGCCTGTGCTCCAGAAGGAGGTCGAAGGTCAGACATCGTAGGCGACCCACGATGTGCGCATAGACAATGAAGACCTCCAGGGCCAGAGGAGGGAGCGGGGCCTCCGACAGCCCCGGGTCGCATTCCTGAGGGATGACCGGGCCAGTGAGGCATGAGGTCAAACGCATGTGCGTGCGGGCGGGCGTGCGTGTGGGTGTCGTTTTATAAGAAGCCCGACGTTTGATCTTTGTCTGGCTCACTCCAGTGATGTCTTGGAAACAGCAGCGTCTCGGAAACGGGCGCAAGACGGCGGCTTGCCCCCCTGGGTGATTTAATATATGCCCCTCGTTAACGGCATTAAAAGTAAACTTACTCCCGCTTGGCCGGCTGACAAAATGGAACTAATTCAAGCAGTAATTCAGCGTTCCTGCGTCCGTTCCTCTTCATCTAAACGAAAGTTATTTTACTCCGTTCGGTATCTTGTATTGGCCGACAAGCTTTGCAGAAACTCCACGTACGTGTGTGAGAAAAGGAGAACAGAAACTCCACGTACGTGTGTGAGAAAAGGAGAGGAGAAACACTACGTACGTGTGTGAGAAAAGGAGGAGAAGAAGCTCCACGTACGTGTTAGAGAAAAGGAGAACAGAAACTCCACGTACGTGTGTGAGAAAAGGAGAACAGAAACTCCACGTACGTGTGTGAGAAAAGGAGAACAGAAACTCCACGTACATGTGTGAGAAAAGGAGGAGAAGAAGCTCCACGTACGTGTTAGAGAAAAGGGGAGGAGAAGCTCCACGTACGTGTGTGAGAAAAGGAGGAGAAGCTCCAGGTACATGTGTGAGAAATGGAGAGGAGAAGCTCCACATAGCATGCGTTGAAAATGCTATATAATGCGGATATTACGCACATTTTCCGGACTTATTCCCCTGTCTTCGTTATTCATTTTTATTCTACCTGCCTGAGGCCTCTGTCAATTTGTAGCAGCTCATTAAAGAGGAGCGTTTCTTCACCTGTCCAGCTGACTTTTCCCAGTTTATTTCTCCGTAAGTTTACGGGGTCCTCTGAGTTCAGAGGTACAGCAGGGTTTAGCGCTGAGCATGCGCATTTGCACTGATAAAACCTGGCAGCATTGTGCAGCGCTTCTATAAATGAAATCACTCCAATATCGTGTGCGCAGTCATGCAAACCGTTCACATGGAATGTAAATATTATGGTAAATAGTTTCAGGAGTTGGGAATGTTAAAGAAAATGATTTGGTCCTTATGGCGTTTTTATATATATATATTTATATCTTCCATCAATTTTCTTTGATTGATAGCTGAACTTGGAATTATATATATTTTTTTTTTTAAAAGAATGAAAAAACGAAGCCACATTTTATTTTTCCCCTTGAGTCTGTGGCAGACAGTCAGGCTTTTGTAGCGATCTGTCCCACCGTAGAGCTGGAACAACGCAAGAGCTGGCTGCCCCCGCACGTCCCAAATCGCTTTTCCATTGCGTTATATTACCCCGCCCCCTCATAGCACATCACTTCACATAAGGCTGGACGCTGGCTCTGGCCCAGATGAATACCGCTGTCTGGAATCTGCGGTCTAAAGCTTAGATTTTTTTCTCTCCTCACGAACAGGACTCCATATTCTGTCTGCCTTGTTTTTTTCTTTTCTTTTTTCTTTGGTTGTTTGTTTTTTGACGTGATTGGCAACAGGAGCAAACATCCTCCCTAGGCCCTTGCTAACTCCGCATGGGTTACCCGGGTGGAAATGGCGCCCCAGTGCATACGGCGTGGCGGCCATTGCGGCTCTTAACTAGAAGCAAATGGCTGCTCTGAGCGGACTCTGCCTGTGGGCAACTGGGTTAGGGTTGTCAGCAGTGGAGTACTAGCTGGGACGTCCTGTATTGCAGCCAGAAAGGGTTTGTCTCATATGGTAGATCATTTGCCCTGTATGCCACACCCCCTCTCACCCAGGCACCTGTATCATTGGCTCACCTACCTTCGACAATACTGAATCTGGGCAATTATGAGATTAGCGTACATCTGGGTGTGAAATTAACACCAGCTACCAGCCAAATGCTGGTAAAAGTGATTGTGGCCGGTAAGAATTTCTACTCTAGCAGCCACTTTGGAAGGTAACCAACCAGGTTGTGTTATACTGTAAAAGTGAATGTGGCTGCGGGTAAAATGTTGAAAATGGCCGGTGAGTTTTAGCCACTCTGGTCAGTGGGTGAAAAAGTTAATTTCATGCCCTGGTTTCCGAGCTTGAAATTTTGCTCCACACAGTAAGCGGTCCCTACCTAGCCTCGCTCTCATTGGCTCGGTACGTTCTCAATCGTATGAATTATGCTGTCGCTTTATCGCGCGCGGGCGACCGCTTATCAATAATCTCCCACCGGCGGCGTTGAGCTCCGGAAAGGCAGATATTGTCACACAAATTTCTTCCCTGGGCAAAAAATGCGCCAGGAAGATCTTTGAAAAGATGCCCGCTTTGGCCTGTAAGGGTAAACGGGCACGAGCAAATGGCTGTAGCGGATTCCGCCGATTAATCGCTGCATTGTTCTAGCGGTGAGCCGGCGGTCTAAAACGTTACCGTGACATTACCAGAGCACCGGTGAATTTACAGCAGGTCTTCCAGAGTTCTCTGAAGTGTGCTTTTATTTGACAGGAGAGTGATTTTTATATACGTCTTACTGAAGGAGTCACAGCACTCAACAGACCCCCTCAGCCTTGGGGAGGAGGGATCACAACACTAAATCATTTTTAGGACACAATTGAGTGAGGTATAAATTGCTCTTATTCAAAATCATTGACGGCTGACAGGGCTGCCATGAAACAAAGGAATTGTGCTCCAGTTTTCTGAGGTAAACCCATCGTTACAGACACCGCATTATAACCGTGGGCCAGGCCAAAGGAGGCAACTCCACACAACTGCTCCAACCTTTTAAAGGACGGGTAGAGTTTCCCAGGGTGCCCAGGGACCACACGGGCTGGCACGCTCGTAAATCATAACTTATTTGACGGCGAGTACCATAATAAACGTGTAATTACAGTGCAAAGGGTAAGACTGGAATCTGCTAGCGGAGTTACTAACAGAAGAGTGTGGTGATGAAAGCGTGAGACGGAAGAGTTTTGATTCTGACCAATGTTATTTCAGCCTTACTGTCTCGGCTCATTTGTCATTTTTGTTCAAGTTCGTTCTAATTTTACAGTGGCGTCATAGAGGTAAACCTGACATTATAGTCTACTATTCTGGTAGGCCTAGCTTAATTCACTTGGGACATTCTGTGTGAATTAGGCAACACAACTTTCTTTTTTATCTGTGATTTTCCTGAAATGTCCACAATGGAACATCCCATGGAGCAAGGATATGCGTTCTAGTCATTTTTCACTAGTCTATCTTAATTCATTTGGGACATTCCCACTGAATTAGGCAGCAGAATTCCATTTATCTTAAATTTTCCTGAAATGTCCTACAAGGAAAAGCGGGCCACAACGGCGATGTAAATTATTTTTGTACAGTAATTTGTTAATTTTTAAAAGTATAAATATTCAAAACTTTTGCTGATATGTTGTTGTATAAGCAATATTCTATATGCATAGTAAAATCTGTTTTTAAATGCTTGAATGGTTTTTGAGTTCTTACCCATTTCATCTGTATCAGATAATGTGAGCAAACGGTTTTAAATGTCACAGGAATTTCAAGTAAACTTCCATTTCCTGTAGGACTGCTACATGTTCGTACTGAGGTCAGCAACTGGGGATCCGTTTGAAATGTTTCTCTTGAGGTTGAAAGGAGTCACTGGCATTAAATAAAATTATTTCCAGTGGATTGTTATTTGTCAGCCGTTGTTTTTATTAGTCTCTCAGTGTTAAGTTTTTTTTCATCGGTTAAAAAATGTTTTGCGTGAAGAATCGTATTAATTAGTTTAATGGGTTATTAATGGGTTTCCGGTGGCTAATCCTGTTAAGGCGATGTTTGAGCATGTGGGGGGTGTGTATGGGATCCTAACCGTCCCAGCTGGCATTACTAATTGGTTGTAGCATCGCCGCTAGAGTGTGGTTTTTCGGTAGACGGGAGAACCGCGTCTAACTGCTGACCCACCACCCAGCCAGGTCAGCGGGGTGCCCACAGTCTGCCTGCAAGGGCTTTATGGGGAAGCGTGTTGTATCTCACGTCTGCGCGGCGAGCGTGTTGCAACTCACGTCTGCGTGTTTGTGGGCCAAAACCATCAGTGTGACATCCTCCATCATCGCTTTCCCACGGAACGTGTGCTGCTAGCTGTGAGCCGGGAGCTCTTAGGATCCCCTGGTTCTGTGACCATATGAAACAGGACAGTGACCTCCTCTTGTCCTGAAGCGTGTGAGTTCAGCACAGACTCGGAATGTAGCGACACGATGAAACCACAAAAGTGCACTCACACACACAGACACACTGTCTCTCATACACGCATGCATACCGAAAATATACGCACAACACGTGCAGACCCTCTTTCTTGTACAAACCCATACACACAAAATACACACCCTCTCTTTTCTCTCTTTTTCTCACTCAGTCACTCACTCTCAGAAACAAGCACTCATACACACGCAAACTCACAACATACACACACCCTCTCACACTCTTGCATGCAAACACACACACACACACACACACAGTGTCTCAGTGCTCTTTTCTTCTGTTGCCAACGGTGACACGTACATCTGGGTTAGGGGGGGTCCCCTGGAGGCGGGGCGGTATCCACGGAGATGTGGGACGGGCCCCTCCCCTCTGGACTCTTAGCCCCGGGGGCCTATAAATGGCTGTGGCGGCAGGACTTGGCAGCTCAGGTGTGGCTTTGGGGTTGTGGTTAGGGATTGACCGTGGAGCGATACACAACGCCGACGACAGGGAGGGAACTGTCAGGCGCGGGCCGCGACCACGCCCTCATGCCCCTCCCCAAACCACCTGGCCACGGAGAACGTGTCACTCAGCCAGGTGAGGCTCCGCCCAGTTCCAGACCTACCAGCTCAAACACACTCAGTGCTGCTGTCAGATAGAAATCTCTTTTCTGACGTGCCTGCTTAGAGAAAAAGCCACGTTAACTTACAGTATGGCAAAACCGCACACGTCATTGTGAGTGAAAAGCTGAGCCTCGTATTCTAGTTTGAAAGGCTTTGTGTGGAAACCCGCAAGAGTGATGAGTTCGAGAGCCCTTTGTGAATTCTCAGTACCGTGATGACATTGAGGTGCTGCGCTGGCTGAAATCTGGCAACTTGTGACAGAAAAGTTACCTTGAACAGGAGCCCGTCCGCTAGCTTTGTGTATGAAAGCTCCTCGTGTTTTTCCGCTTTTATCTGGGCTTACTGTGACTGCAGTGCAGCTGTTTTGTGTTATGTTCCGGTTCTGTGTTGATAATGGGATTGCTTTTTCTCAGTGTGACCTCCTCTCCATTGTGTGGGTTAACTTTTCAAAAACTAAGAGAGAGGAAGGACAGCGGCATTGTAGCGGAGGTGTGACTATTAGGGCTTGAAATGAGCGGATTTCAGGTGCAGTCAGTGTGCGCAGTGGATCAGCGAATCTTGAATAGTACGTTCAGTCAGAATATTAATTTGTTTCCCGTCAGAATGTAGGTTTTCAAGCTGAATCTACATAGGAGCTCGGCTACATATTGAGCTTTGACACAAGAGTTGGACGTTTCTTTTTGGACATTTAGCATTCACACTTCAATGACATGTCACCAAACAAACCAACCATAATTCCTACCGCTGCTACTCTGCAGGCCGTCCCATGAGCTGAAAGGAATTGACGAGGCTTTTTGTTCCAAGATGTTTGCTCATGTTGTTCTTTATAAAGGTCCATTGAGTTAGGTTAGCATAACTTTATTCAGGTTTAGCTTAGTGGCACTTTATTTAAGTTTAGCTTTGTGCCACTTAGGGTTGCAAAACTGAATATTCAAAGGGGGAAACTTTCCATGGGAATTAACGGGATTATATGTGAATTAACGGTAATAAACTGGAAAGGGAGAGATATTCATGAGAGTGAGAGGGAGATAGATACAGCAGAGTGAGGGAGAGGGACGGACAGAGTTGGAGAGAGGAGAAACAGACGCTGGCATTTTGGTTGCTTAAGCTGCATCTCTAAAGGAATGAGAAGATTGTGCTTTGTTCTACAAAACATTGGCATTTGTGGCTGGATCTACATCTGTTGCACAACTGCTTTAAAACTTCTTTCCTTAGAAAGTGATGTCGTCACAGGATGAACTCGGGTTTGACACGGCTACCTGTTACTACTCTTTAACCTCAATAATAATATTAATGCTGCTTTTGAGAATGTATTTATTGTACAATATTCCACTTTTTCTTGCGCCAGAGTCGCTACAAATTTTCTGACTCACCACCCGATGCTTAAGGAGTCTGCAGTTTCTAATGCAGGGTTCACAGCATGCGTATAAACTACGTTACCCAGTATCCATTTCAAAACCGGTTTTATAGTCTTGATGCATGATATGGCTTATTCTTAGTGATTTGGAAATGGTTAGCAACAGGGAAGGTTAGACCTGCTGTACTGCATTTTGCAGACAACAGAATGGTACCAATCTGGTTATTTCATGTACACCTTGGTACGCATTCAATCAATGGCTATTGTTCATGGAACTGGTGATTTAAATGGAGACTAACTTTTGGTCTCTGTCATGATAAAATAAATGTATTTAATTTGTCAATCTATTTATTAAATCAATAAATGTCCAACTTTCTTGACAATCTAGGAGGGTTAGCCTATTTCATAAAGCCTGTTTTTTCTGTTGAGTGGAGAGAAAAAAAATGTTCCCTATTAAGAGGCAATAGATTTTTGGGTCTTATCACTCTCATATATTAAAAATGATTTTCATAATAATGTGCAAAGCTCACCTGGTACAAGTTAATATCCTTAACTGGAGTGAGAATAAATCCATGTACCATTGCTTCCAAATCAACAATATTGTCACAAGACATAATACTTCTCTGTCCATTTTTCCATGGTGAGGTCTATAATGCACGGATGCCCTGTATACAGTCAATTAAAATACATTTAATTTCCAATTTGTGTGTCTTTCCCTGTTAATACTTTAAAACGGTGTGTTGCACTGGAGTGTTTCACAGTTTAATGTGCAGTGATGGTGTGCTTCAGGATTGGGAAGAGTAGCAGGTCCTCAACGGTGGTGAACAGCCTATTTAAGTTCTTTGTTTTACACTCATTTCAAAGCCGGTGTCCAAACTGAACTGCTGAACCTGTAGGAGTCTGAAGAGAAACGGCTGGAGTCCAGGTTTCCACCCGTAGTTGTGAGGTTGCGTACGAACCGTCTGCACGGGTACACCAAAGCGCTTGGGAAGTGTATAGGTGGGATTGGGAGGTTGCGTACGAACCGTTTGCACGGGTACACCAAAGCGCTTGGGAAGTGTATAGGTGGGATTGGGAGGTTGCGTACGAACCGTCTGCACGGGTACACCAAAGCGCTTGGGAAGTGTATAGGTGGGATTGGGAGGCTGCGTACGAACCGTCTGCACGGGTACACCAAAGCGCTTGGGAAGTGTATAGGTGGGATTGGGAGGCTGCGTACAAACCGTCTGCACGGGTACACCAAAGCGCTTGGGAAGTGTATAGGTGGGATTGTGAGGTTGTGTACGAACCGTCTGCACGGGTCCACCGAAGTGCTTGGGAAGTGTATAGGTGGGATTGTGAGGTTGCGTACGAACCGTCTGCACGGGTCCACCAAAGCGCTTGGGAAGTGTATAGGTGGGATTGGGAGGTTGCGTACGAACCGTCTGCACGGGTCCACCAAAGCGCTTGGGAAGTGTATAGGTGGGATTGGGAGGTTGCGTACGAACCGTCTGCACGGGTACACCAAAGCGCTTGGGAAGTGTATAGGTGGGATTGGGAGGTTGCGTACGAACCGTCTGCACGGGTACACCAAAGTGCTTGGGAAGTGTATAGGTGGGATTGGGAGGTTGCGTACGAACCGTCTGCACGGGTACACCAAAGCGCTTGGGAAGTGTAAAGGTGGGATTGGGAGGTTGCGTACGAACCGTCTGCACGGGTCCACCAAAGTGCTTGGGAAGTGTAAAGGTGGGATTGGGAGAATGAAGTTTCATGAAACTTAAATGGAAAATTGGCAGAGCTACTATTTGATATTGGAGACCTGCTGATTTGAGCCAATCGTTGTGCCTTGCTGGACGGGATGAAGCACTTTTTCATTGGTTAAATTTGCGATTGACAGCTATTTGCTCGACCCAGTTTATGAAACCTCATGCTTCTTTCACTAGAGTGGTGTTAGGGGGGGAGAAAAGCATGTTGATAGCATGGCTTGGAGTCGCATGGTTGGGACTCCACCCCATAACATGAAGGGGTCAGTATAATTGAGCAATATCACAGGAGAGAGAGCGCTTGTTATACTGTATATCAGCACGGCTGGGATTTGGTCGTGGAAGACATTTGTCATAATGGCACATAATGTTGTGATAGTTGTGGTTGCAAAACTGTCGGAACCTGTTCAGAAATCTATTCCATTTAAGCGGGACGTCTGGCGCAGCCCAAGTGGTGGCCAACTCTGAGGCTATAAACATAGCCCCCCGCATAGTTGAGGGGTTCGGCTGGTCTGGCAGGCAGTTTGGCGTGCAACCTGCGTGTACTGTACATGCTCCTGGTGTTATCAGTCCTGCGGCACAGACAGGGAAAAAAACGATCCTACATTGCCTGAGGATAAAGGAGCAAAGGCAGCCTGGGGCTCCCCTAGAGGCTGATTGGGAGTACTACGGTCGTGAGATGTAGACCGGATGGTTATCGATATTGGATATCAGGCAGCCCGTAGGCCCTATTTTCAGCAGCCTATTGTGCCGTTGAGTTGTCGTTTGATTCCGGGGGGAGGAAGTAGGCATCCAATTAGCACAAGCACTGTGGAACCTGAGCTTGGCCATTCAAACGCTCTTCAGTTTCCAACTGACAGCTATGTGTTTTTTTTTAGTTTTTTTTACTCGTTACCACTGTCTGTATAAAATGGCTGATACAATGCCTGCAAGATATTCCTGAAACGGACGCTTGAAACGCGGCCAGAATGTTACCCGAGACTGGTAATCGTCTGATAAGGAGCCTGAGGAAAGTGAAGTCATTTTGCGGTTCACACTGTCACATTGTGCTGGGTAGCCACACACATGTTGTATCTAGCTGCGCTGGCAGTCCCAGCAAGTGTCACGCAAGAGACAGCTATTTACTTAACACAGGAATGGACAGTCTGTTGAAGAGACCCTTTCAAAGGCATTTGTTTTATAGGCTACACTTTTATAGTTTGTTTTGATTTTGACTGCGATGATTTTGGAAGATTCTGTGGAGGAGCCGCTGGAGGCTCCAGATTCTCTTAGATCAAGAGGAAGTGAAGGAGGCTCTTGACATGGAGATGACCCTGCAGGAGCTGTTCTGAGGCTCTTGCTGGACTGGGGTAAAGCGGGGGTGGAGATGACTGCAGGAGCCGTTCTGAGGCTCTTGCTGGACTGGGGTAAAGCGGGGGTGGAGATTACTGCAGGAGCCGTTCTGAGGCTCTTGCTGGACTGGGGTAAAGCGGGGGTGGAGATGACTGCAGGAGCCGTTCTGAGGCTCTTGCTGGACTGGGGTAAAGCGGGGGTGGAGATTACTGCAGGAGCCGTTCTGAGGCTCTTGCTGGACTGGGGTAAAGCGGGGGTGGAGATGACTGCAGGAGCCGTTCTGAGGCTCTTG
The DNA here is from genome assembly GCA_022702515.1 of Ilyophis sp. 1 JC-2022. Classification (NCBI taxonomy): domain Eukaryota; kingdom Metazoa; phylum Chordata; class Actinopteri; order Anguilliformes; family Synaphobranchidae; genus Ilyophis; species Ilyophis sp. 1 JC-2022. The sequence continues at coordinate 8,643,772 of CM040394.1, read as the reverse complement.
CTGGACTGGGGTAAAGCGGGGGTGGAGATGACTGCAGGAGCCGTTCTGAGGCTCTTGCTGGACTGGGGTAAAGCGGGGGTGGAGATGACTGCAGGAGCCGTTCTGAGGCTCTTGCTGGACTGGGGTAAAGCGGGGGTGGAGATGATCCTGCAGGAGCCGTTCTGAGGCTCTTGCTGGACTGGGGTAAAGTAGGGGTGGAGATGACTCTGTAGGAGCCGTTCTGAGGCTCTTGCCGGACTGGGGTAAGTGGGTCGGGGGGGGGGTTGTTTTGAGGAAATGGGATTAGCCTAACCAGAGCTGTCTGAAGGGTATTAGTTATACACAATTTTTTCACGTCAGTGTTATGGCACAGATTAAGACCTGACACAAATATTGACTAGAGGTACAACGAGCACTGCTGGAGGTTTTGGGGCCAGTTGCTTTGGGTGAAGCAACGTGTTATTTGCTAGTGGGAGAGGGCGGACGGGGATTGATGGAGGTTGTCAGTTGGCACTAAGATTGCTGTTTTCAGAGTCCAGTCATTCTGGAGACTTCTCTTTCCCCCAGAGCCTTTGCTATTGAGAAACTTTGCATTTTTATTTTATTTTTTTGTACCATGTGGGCAGTTTTTGGTTTGATCAACAGCTGTTAGTCGTTAAAACAGATCAACTAGTTCTGTGTGTTTAGTTTTTTTTACAGAGGAATAAATGCTGTTGCCAAGTGCTCGCATCCTTTCCAACAATGCATCAATTAGAATGTAAGCAAAGCGGAGTGATACTGGTCTGTGATGAGGTCGGAGAGATACTGTTTTTCAGCACTCGTGGAATGCGTCTCGGCCAATCACAAGGCGCGGTCGGACCTAACTGTTGTGTAATGATGCAGCCACAGAAAGCGAAGCTGTAGAAACCGTTGTGCTTTTTAAGCTGAGCCCTTGGCATACAGCATTGCTCTTCAGTATCCTGTTGTGCAGTCATTTGCTTTATGCCCATTATTAATAAAACAGGAGTTGTCAAACTAAAGCGGCTGATTGATATTGATCACGGCAGGTGGAAAAGTACAGAAGCGCTGGCTGCTGTAGGTTTGGCTCGGCTCGGAGGAGGGGGGGGGGGCTCTCTGCTGGAACGGATACAAACGGGACTGGGCCGACAGAGAGCTTCCGTAATGGGGAAAGTGATTTGGAAGCACACCTGTCTGGTTTTGGGTTGCATGCCAGGCCTAATATAGCTGACACTACAGATGCTCTGAGAAATAAAATAAAAATTTATAAATAAATAAAAAAGTTTCAGTTTAACACTGTGGGTAAGGCAGGTCCGTGGGCTGTGTGTAAAAATCACACGCTATATAACCCTGAAGGACTTGACCCGTCTTGGAGACGGAATGTGCTAGATGTACATGACACACTGAGGCCAAAGCGGAGGGCCCTGTTTGAGTTGGAGAATTTTGCGCACTGCAGCAGCTACGAAGGCTTTCCTGACAGAGGTTCAACTTGGCACCGCAGATAAAAATTACTATTTTTCTTTTTTTTGTCAGGGGAAGGAAACTTTTTCATCATTTTCTTCTTAGTCATGGGTTAAAACGCGACTTCCCTTTTCTTCAGAGCATGTTGAGCGATTAGTTGTTGGTTGTTTTTATTTTCGGTGTGCAGTCGCCTGCTCCGGGGGAAGGAAGGTACATATGGGCACGACGGCACGTGTAAACTTCCTGCCTGGTCAGGCAAACCTGTCTGTTTTTAATGAGTTGAAGGGTCCAGTGCAAAGTGGTAGCAATGTTTAAACTTTTAGTTAGTACCAGAATGAAGTTTATGTATTAAGAGCGGACTCATCGGCTGGAGATGTTTGGAAGTGTGTGAGTATTGGAGGTTTTGTGGTTTTGCTGTCTGGGGGAGGATTTCAATGGTGATGATGACTGGGGGTAATTAACATGGAGTACTAGAGATGGGTGGAATAGTTTTTTCTTTTAATCTGTTGTTTGTTAGGTTCAATTGTATATGGGGGGGGTGGATTATGGTGGCATTGTTACCACAAACATTGGCTGGGAGTCGATCAATTTGTCATTCGATCAACATTTGTCTAACACAATTTAAAGCAAGAATTATTCTTTTTTAACGTAGCCTGACACTTGCTTTTTGTTGTAAGTCAAACTTAAGGACAAATATTGATTGAATACAGCAGGCCATTATTTGTTCCAGTGGATGCTGCTTTGGGAGCTTGCTGGCGCTTTAGTGAGCTATAGGCCAGTATGTTGCTTGCTCTTTGTTTTTGAAGAAAAATATCTGCAAATGCTGCTAGATAGCTGTTGTCTTATTGGGAAAATGAGTAGGTGAGCAAGCATACATACATTTCTTTTTATTTTTTTTGGAATGACAACTCTAGTATGACAATTTGTACTAGTATAATTACCTTTTGGTGAAAATTTGTATTGTGACTGAATTCAGTGGGTAAAAAAAATGCATTAACGGAAACAATTGGGTCACGTTTGTAACAATTGAACTCCGGTAAACCATCGAAGTTTGCTTACAGCATACTGTTCTAGCTCCACAAAGACGTTATGGTTGAAGAGCAGCCAACTTGGTGCTCTAGAAAAGTAGGTCTCTGCTCAGTCAGGTGATGTGCAGGTGCAGAGAGTCTATTAAAAAGGGGAAAGGGGTACATTGAGGTGCTGTTATTTTTTTTCATGGGAAAAGTAGAATTATGAAAAGGCCCTGTGTGAACCGTTCGTCTCAGTCTGTCACCACAAATGGGTTTCTGATGGGACCCATCATGCCTTTAAGCACTTGACAAACCGCTGGTAATTGGAAGGTTAAGGCCGCAGACAGTTGACCTCACTGCAGTGGAGTAGCCTAAGCTTCCCGCAGAAAGCAGTGACTGCTTCCTGTAAGAGCGGCGTATTTCGTAGAGCTGTTCTTTCATGTGCAATGTAATAAGCCTGTTTTTTTTTGTTATCAAATCAACAGGCGCATGGAATGGAAAGAGTTGCCTTTTCATGGTAGCTTTTCAAAAACATGCTACATGTGCGTTTAGCTCGTGGTGAAATCGTATAATTGGCCAAAGCTTCGCACACATTCCCGCTGGGGTTTTACAGGTGTTACTGCAATGCAGGCAAGGCTAACATCGTTCCTATTCGTAGCCCTGTCCGCTTCTTTGTGTCGCCATCGGCTGCCAATTCATAGTTTCCATGGTAATAAACCTTGATTTAGTAGGGATTGGGGGGAAAAGAGTGAAAGAGGTGGTGGAAATTTAAGAGCGGATCAGCAGTATTAACCAGTAAAGAGAGACGCTGCAGTGGATGTCACTTTAAAGGTCAGCGGCAATAATAATGACCAGAATGTTAAACTACCGTGAGTTTGATTTATTGATGAAGTCTTTTCTACGGAACTGTGTGCGCGGCAAGGCCAGTGTTTTCGCTGACCTTGAGCTGACCTCTGGCCCGTGTTTAAGGTCGGCAGCAGTGTCTAACCACCCTCCGTCCGTTGTTCCTCCGCAGGGCGTACTCCCTCGTGGACTCCAGCCAGGTCTCCACCTTCCTCATCTCCATTCTCCTCATCGTCTACGGCAGCTTCAGGTGAGTGTCACACACCTGCACCCTCAGGAAGAGCCCGGAATGCTGTACGGAGGGGGGAGGGGCCGAAGGCTAGGGAGGAGCGAGTTATTCGTTCGCTCCGACGAGCGAGCAACAGCTGAGGAAATCCCAAACCTTGTGAGGATGAAAGACGGCAGAAAAATGGTTTCATACACAACATCTAACCTCGTCACCAACTGTGAAAAGAATTCATATGTTTGGAATCTTTTGTTGCAAATAATAACAACACGACACATTCTGGTAGGCCAAGGTTAGTGCTGTGTTTCCGAAACATTAAGCGTAAGCAAGCCTTTTTCCTGCAATACAGTGTATAAACAGGGTGTGTTGTACATTTGTGTTCAAAAAGAGTAGATGCCTTCTTGGAGCTCATTTTGTATCACTAGCGGGAGGTATCGTAACACTGTACTGATACCTGGACACAGGCACCTGTTTTGATGGGAGGGTATCGTGACACTGTACAGATACCTGGACACAGGCACCAGTTTTGATGCAATCTAAATAAATTTAGCTTTCTTTCAGTGTTCATAGGGCACCCAGTTGACCAGCCATGCTTATAGGTCTTGTGTGATATCTAGTGGGTCATGAGTTTTTAAGGATGGAAGAAGGAGCTCTCTCCTATAGCAAAAACCACCAGGCCTCTTTCAAAAAGACCACGCATACTCAAATCTGGCCCTCAAATGCGAATCCAGCCCTGGTTTTCTTTTGTCCCAGGTAATTAACTGAACAATTAGCTGTCTTCACCAGCAGTTCTCAGCCCTCTAGGCCCGTGAATTGAGTAATGGCTTTATATTCTTAGTTAACGTGGGCTACCCATTTAAAAATTCACTGATGCTACTCACGAACGCTGTAAAATTCGCCTGTAGGTTTTATGCTGCTCGTGTTAATGCAGGATCGAGACGAAATTAATAAATAAATGAAATATTAATAAAATACTTTCTGCCCGTTTTCTACCATTAGTGCCCCCAGAATTTGGCTCTCAAAATGTTTTATGTTTTATGTGCCAGTCGCAAGTGTCAATAGAAAAACATAAACATTAAATTAATGAGCGCAAGTTTTGTACCACAAAATTAGCTCACTTGCGTTTTAGCCTCTTTTGTGTGCCAGCTAAATTACCTGCGAATCTTGCGATTGCACTAAGAGCTCCGTCGGCAGTCAGTCGCGCTAAGAGCTCCGTCAGCAGTCAGACGCGCCCTGTCAAAACGCCACATTTAATTGGTAAGGAGAATATTTAAACAGGACACGAGCATCATGGGTGGGCAGAAATATGCTGAAGTATGTCTTACAAATGACCTCCCAATTATGTGTACCTGCACAGTACAGTCAAATGGTGGGGTGTAGTGTTCCCTGCAGGAGCACAGACTAAATATACTAAAAGGGAGAAACCCATATTATGTATGAAATGCATAGCATAGTGTATGGCACAGCATTTTTCAACACAAATAAAGAACTGTTGTTCATCCCTGAAATACGGTCAGGCTCACACATACACTCACTCACATACTCATGGACACACAGACACACACCCACACGCATACACACACACACCAACCCTCTCTTTCACATACTCGTGTATATACACACACACACACACTGTCATGTACATCTGCACATACTAACACGTGCACACACACACACACACACACACCCAGCGAGGACAGTTGGCACCTGCCAGCCTCCAGGGTCAGAACTTTCTGAGGTCCTGTGTCCAACATTGAAAAATAAATAAATTTTTAATCTTTGAAAAAGCATGAGATGGTGATGGTTTGAAGAGTTTTTAAAAAATATTTTTGTTTCTAGATCGTTAAACATGGACTGTGAGAATCAGGAGAAAGACAAGGATGGGAATCCCACTGCACCTGGGACCTTTAGCAACACCAACAGCAGTGAGTATCTGAGAGAAAGGGTACAGAGTGAGATGGTGGCTGTGTCCAAATCAGCACCCTTCCATACTATTAGGTAGGCTTGTTGAGTACACTGTGGCTGTGTCCAAATCAGCACCCTTCCATACTATTAGGTAGGCTTGTTGAGTACACTGGGGCTGTGTCCAAATCAGCACCCTTCCATACTATTAGGTAGGCTTGTTGAGTAAATGGAACAAAAAGGTTGTGTAGTATAGTATTCTTAAAACCCCCTTACAGTGCCCTCCACAATTATTGGCACCCCTGGTAAAGATAAGTAAAAAGGGTTATAAAAATTAACTTTTTATATTTGGTGAATTGGCTTAATCTCACACTGAAAAAGAGAAAAATCCAACCTTTAATTGAAGTAAATTTTTCTGAGAAAAAAACATCCCTCAAGAAATTATTATTTTTAACAAAACCACGTGTGCCACAATTATTGGCACCCCTGCATTTAATACTTTGTACAACCTCCCTTTGCCAATAAAACAGCACTGAGTCTTCTCCCGTAACATCTAATAAGGTTGGAGAATACAGAGCAAGAAATCTGAGACCATTCCTCTTTACAGAATCTCTCCAGATCATCCAGTTTTAGGTCCTCTCTTGTGCACTCTCCTCTTCAGCTTTTCAATGGGGTTTTGGTCAGGGGACTGAGATGGCCATGGCAGAAGCTTGATTTTGTGTTCAGTTAACCATTTTTGTGTTGATTTGGACGTATGTTTTGGATAATTGTCCTGCTGGAAGATCCAACGACGACCCATTTTTAGTTTCCTGGCAGAGGCAGCCAGATTCAGATTTAAAATGTTCATGATGCCATATACCCTAACAAGGTTCCCAGGGCCTTTGGAGGAAAAACAGCCCCACAACATCACGGAACCTCCACCATACTTAACAGTGGGGATCAGGTTATTTTCGGTATAGCCATCCTTTTTACGCCAAACCCACCTTGAGTGTTGGTTGCTGAAAAGCTAAATTTTCGTTTTATCTGACCATAGAACATTATTCCAGTCAAAGTTCCAGTAGTATTTAGCAAATTCCAGGTGCTTACGTTTGTGGTGAAATGACAGGAAAGGCTTTTTTCTGGCATGCCTTCCAAATAAATTGTTGGCATGCAGATGACGTCTAATGGTAGTTTTGGAGACTTGATGACCCCAAGATGCTACTTTCCTCTCTAATTCTCCAACAGTGATTTTTGGGGGCAAAATAAACTTGGGTCCTCTTCCAGGCAAGTTTGTAACAGTTCCAGTTGCTTTGAACTTTTTAAGTAAATGGTAGATATGGGCATTTTCAGGTGAGTAGCTATTTTTTATAGCCATTCTCTGATTTATGAAGCTCAACACACTTTTCTCTCATTTGATTTGTGTGTTCTCTTATCTTTTCCATCTTGATGTATGAATAAGGGAATATGGCCTCTGTGTCACCTCATATTTATACCCCAGTGAAACAGGATGTCATGGGTTACTGCTTGAAAGTTCTTAAACACTCCGATCAACTTTAAAAAGTAAAATATAAAGGGAAAAAATGCTTCAGTTGCATTTTGTTCATAAGAATTTCTAGGGGTGCCAGGGGTGTCACATTTTGTTAAAAATAATCATTTCTTGATGAGGGATTTTTTTTCGCAAGAAAAAAATTTCAGTTTGAGATTAAGCTAATTCACCAAAAGGTGAATTTTTTATAACCCTTTTTACTCATCTTTACCAGGGGTGCCAATAATTGTGGAGGGCACTGTACTTCTGGGGTTTCGCTGAGTATATTCAGGAGCACACTTCAAGAAGTACACACATTTTGGTCGCAAAAATATGACGTGAAGCTTCGTTTTAAAAGAATGAGGCGCAGCTTCGCTGACGTTTTCCTTCAAATACAACAAAAACAACACGTGAAATGGCAGCGCAAGCGACACTTCCACAGTACGCTTGTAAAATAGTATGGCGGATATTTTTTGCGTGCTAAACGGTACACTTGTGCTAGTGCACTGTACGCAGGAGACAGGGCGCAGTAGACAGGGCTCTGATTCGGACACAGCTTGTGTGTACGTGTGTGTGTGTACATGCCCACAGTTACTGTTTTTTGTACTTATATACCTGAATCGGTTAAGTCATCAACCAACCAGGTGTATTTCGAACGTCTGCTGTAGTCCCCTCTTAACTCATTGGTGTGGAAGCAGTCATCTATTCTGTTAACCATTTGATGTGGAATGTGTAATCTTTAAACTTATTGAACGTTGAAGACGTTTTTCTTAACGCTACAGTTCTATGTGTTTCTTAGCCAGACAGTTCTGTTTGTTAGCATTGCTGTTGTGTGTGTTAGCCTAACACTTCTGTGTTTGTGAGCTTTGCTGTTGTGTGTGTTAGCCTTAGAATTCTGTGTTTGTTAGCGTTACTGCTGTGTGTTGACCTTACACTTGTGTGTGCATGTTAGCCTTACTGTAAATCTGTTTTGTGTGCTTGTTCACAGGTATTCAGACCATTGACTCTACACAGGCTCTATTCCTGCCAATCGGGGCCTCCGTGTCTCTCCTCGTCATGTTCTTCTTCTTCGACTCTGTCCAGGTGGTCTTCACCATCTGCACAGCAGGTACCTGCGCTCATGTGCTAGCTTATAGAGAAACAACCAATCACGGAGAATGGTTGTAACAACCAATTGAACAACAACAGCAGTGATTGGTGGATACTTTCAGACTGTTCTTCCTCGATATTTGTGCGTATTAGCTAGCAAGGTCCAGGAAGGTATCCACTGATGACCTTCAATGTTGCATGGTCTGTGCGAGGTGATGTCACGACTGCCTTATCCCTATTTTATTGTCCCTATAAATTACTACTAAGGACAGTCAAGCTGCCAGACAGAAAAGTATTGACAAAAACACAAGGATCCTCTCGCTGGCTTACACTTGTTTTCTGTCCAATCGTGGAGCGTGAGCTTTGGCCAAACCAAAAAGGGGTGGGGCTACTACAGGATGTCAGTCACTCACTGATATGAGCCAATCGTTGTACTTTGCAGTTGTTAGAAAGCTAAGCTTATTCACCACAATAACAAACACTTTTACGAGAGAGAAAGTTAGTTTATTGCACATCATAATGGCTATCGTGAAGATGACCGAAACACAACACAAGTTTGCGGTGCAGTAATCCTCCACGCACTGGTCTTCTATCCTGGGTTACCCTCAGACGCACATGTCCGACCTTATCTGGGCCGAGGTGTGAGTGCCTATCTCTGTGTTTCTGAATTACATGTTTTGTGCAGAAACCACATCAATGGATTGGTTGGATTGGAGTATGTGATTGGCAAGTTTATGAAACCTCACTCCTCTCATCACGGTTGTCCCCTCCCCTCCATCTGCTCTGGTAACCCTCTCTTTCGCGCTCTCGCTCGCTCTCTCTCTCTCGCTCTCGCTCTCGCTCTCGCTCTCTCTCTCTCTCTCGCTCTCTCTCGCTCTCTCTCGCTCTCTCTTTCTCCCCCAGTCCTCGCCACAATAGCGTTTGCGTTCCTCCTGTTGCCAATGTGCCAGTATCTGACCAGGCCCTGCTCTCCACAGAACAAGTAAGCGTGTGTGTGTGTGTGTGTGTGTGTGTGTGTGTGTGTGTGTGCACCTCTGTATTTCGAAAGCAACGTTATGCACTTTTCAGATAAGAATTATTCACGCCGAAACCAACAGAAAGACATTTTTTTGTTTAAAAATATTTTTTTATTTTCTGTTCAGCCTACTGAAACAACAACCTCCTGTGATGCCTTTATTTCTCTCCTGCCTGCAACAATACAAAAAACACACTTTGCAGTCTGGGTAATGTAGTCGGGGAGGTAGAAAGTAAGAACTCCCTCAACCTACTCTTGCAAGAGTAGAGGGTGTCAGGCAGAAAAGCGGTTTGCGAAGCAGCACAGTTTTTTTTTTTTAATGTTCATTCAGAGAACCCAAGCGACCGTAGTTCACGCATCAGGCCTATGGTGTGTTTATAGAGGCCTACGGTACACATACACATTAGTGTTACTGGGTTTTGGGCAGTGAGTGGTGCTGGTTTAGGTCAGTCAGTGGTGCTGGTTTAGGTCAGTCAGTGTTGCTGGGTTTAGGTCAGTCAGTGTTGCTGGGTTATTTCAGTCAGTGTTGCTGGGTTTAGGGCAGTGAGTTGTGCTGGTTTAGGTCAGTCAGTGTTGCTGAGTTTAGGTCAGTCAGTGTTGCTGGGTTTAGGTCAGTCAGTGTTGCTGAGTTTTGGGCAATCAGTGTTGCTGGGTTTAGGTCAGTCAGTGTTGCTGGGTTTAGGTCAGTCAGTGTTGCTGAGTTTAGGTCAGTCAGTGTTGCTGGGTTTAGGTCAGTGAGTGGTGCTGGTTTAGGTCAGTCAGTGTTGCTGAGTTTAGGTCAGTCAGTGTTGCTGGGTTTAGGTCAGTGAGTGGTGCTGGTTTAGGTCAGTCAGTGTTGCTGAGTTTAGGTCAGTCAGTGTTGCTGGGTTTAGGTCAGTGAGTGGTGCTGGTTTAGGTCAGTCAGTGTTGCTGGGTTTAGGTCAGTGAGTGGTGCTGATTTAGGTCAGTCAGTGTTGCTGGGTTTAGGTCAGTCAGTGTTGCTGAGTTTTGGGCAATCAGTGTTGCTGGGTTTAGGTCAGTCAGTGTTGCTGGGTTTAGGTCAGTCAGTGTTGCTGAGTTTAGGTCAGTCAGTGTTGCTGGGTTTAGGTCAGTGAGTGGTGCTGGTTTAGGTCAGTCAGTGTTGCTGAGTTTAGGTCAGTCAGTGTTGCTGGGTTTAGGTCAGTGAGTGGTGCTGGTTTAGGTCAGTCAGTGTTGCTGAGTTTAGGTCAGTCAGTGTTGCTGGGTTTAGGTCAGTGAGTGGTGCTGGTTTAGGTCAGTCAGTGTTGCTGGGTTTAGGTCAGTGAGTGGTGCTGGTTTAGGTCAGTCAGTGTTGCTGGGTTTAGGTCAGTCAGTGTTGCTGGGTTTAGGTCAGTCAGTGGTGCTGGTTTAGGGCAGTGAGTGGTGCTGGTTTAGGTCAGTCAGTGTTGCTGAGTTTAGGTCAGTCAGTGGTGCTGGGTTTAGGTCAGTGAGTGGTGCTGGTTTAGGTCAGTCAGTGTTGCTGGGTTTAGGTCAGTGAGTGGTGCTGGTTTTGGTCAGTGATTGGTGCTGGTTTAAGTCAGTCAGTGTTGCTGAGTTTAGGTCAGTCAGTGTTGCTGAGTTTAGGTCAGTCAGTGTTGCTGGGTTTAGGTCAGTCAGTGTTGCTGAGTTTAGGTCAGTCAGTGGTGCTGGGTTTAGGTCAGTGAGTGGTGCTGGTTTAGGTCAGTCAGTGTTGCTGGGTTTAGGTCAGTCAGTGGTGCTGGTTTAGGTCAGTCAGTGTTGCTGGGTTTAGGTCAGTCAGTGTTGCTGGGTTTAGGTCAGTGAGTGGTGCTGGTTTAGGTCAGTGAGTGGTGCTGGTTTAGGTCAGTCAGTGTTGCTGGGTTTAGCCATTTCCCGCAGGATTGCACAGGTTTGCTTATGATAACGTTCACACATCAGCAGGCTGGCCTGCCTCCTTTAGCAGGTGTAAAAGGGCTGGTTCTGACAGGGGCTGTTTGGCTCTGACCCCTCCCTCTCTCCTACCTCCACAGAATATCCTTCGGGTGCTGTGGGCGCTTCACCCTGGCCGAGCTGCTGTCCTTCTCCCTCTCCGTCATACTGGTGCTCGTCTGGGTGCTGACCGGACACTGGCTACTGATGGACGGTGTGTGTGTGTGTGCGTACGTGTGTGCGTACGTGTGTGCGTACGTGTGTGCGTACGTGTGTGCGCGCGCGGTTTGTGTATGTGTTTGCATGTACATGTGTGTGCTTGTGTGGCTATGGGTCTCTGTGTGTGTGCACTTGTGTGAGTGAGTGACTGACTGACTGACTGCTGGAGTGACTGACTGACTGCTGGAGTGACTGACTGACTGCGTGAGTGACTGACTGACTGTGAGTGACTGACTGACTGTGAGTGACTGACTGACTGTGAGTGACTGACTGACTGTGAGTGACTGACTGACTGACTGTGTGAGTGACTGACTGTGTGTATGTGGTACAGTCAGGACTGTGTGTGTGTGGTATTGACGTATTGAGTGCTGTGTGTGTGGTAGTGAGGTTGTATGTTTGGTACAGTCAGGACTGTGTGTGTGTCTGTGTCTAACGGCTCTGTGTTTCCACAGCTCTGGCTATGGGTCTATGTGTGGCCATGATCGCCTTTGTCCGGCTGCCCAGCCTCAAAGTTTCCTGCCTGCTGTTGTCGGGTCTGCTCATCTACGATGTGTTCTGGGTAAGAGCCCGTCCCCTCACATACCCTAAAATCTCCCACTCCACATTTCCCTCAAATCCTCCCACACCGCCATAACCCCCCGCCCGCCCGCCCCGTCTCGCCCTCAAATTCCCCTCAAACCCCCCACACCCCCACCCCCCTAGAACTTCCTTGGAAAACAAATCTTCGGTAGCAGGTGTGTCTGACTTGAGAGACTTTTGCTGTCGAGCCGTTTCATGCGCCTGGATGTTCTCTGTGATCTCTCATCACAGTTGCACTGCAGCTGTGCGCTGGTAAGTATATATAGAATACCTGGGTCATAATTTGTGTTGCGACTGTAGGAATTTTTGACGTTTTTTTCAAAGAGCCTTACTAGTCGACTGAAGTAGCTGGTGCACTTTTAACAGTTGGCAGGTCTTGTTGAAAAGCATAAAAGTGCAGGAGTTTTGAATGTAGAACATTCCGGATTGTGAAGGCTCTTTGATATCGCTGAGCACTTGAAGGTGTGTGGTTTCCTGCTGGTTTGTGGATTTTGATGAAACATCCTTTTCTTCAATGCTCCCTGCTTTACAGAAATTCTAAAGGCTGTGAATTCACTGACGTCTGTTTTAAAAAAAGCTTGACCTCCCTGAAAAATTTGTCAGTATTTTAGAACAAATATTTTTTGAGGTACATTTGAAACATTTTTTTTTATTTTTTTTAATAAAAAATTTAAACAATTTTAGAAAAAGGTCCTTGGAAATTTTGTAAATTTTTTGCAGTAGAAATTATTTTGGAAGCCTAGTATGAACTGGCTTCCTGATAAATGTAAGCAGCATTTAATTTGGATTAATGAATGAATAATTATACAAAAAAAGTTTAGATTAATTGCGATTAATCGCGTATGATTTTTAATAGAACAGGCCTTGTGAGCTTAGATGCCTTGTGAGCTTAAATGGAAGGGCAAACAGGCTTGCATGTCTTATTTGATTAACCATGGCTAATTAAGTTAGCATAAAAGATAGAATAACGGTTTCCAGCAAGTCCATGTTTTAAGCCACGTGTCTGAAGGTCAAACTGTCAAAACAAAAGGTATTTTTTGCTAGCAAGTTGCTGCGAGCTCTTCGAGGTATGCAGACTTTTTGCAAGCTGTAACTGTTGCCCTGCCAGGAAGTTCACAGTTTTGCCTGTGACACACAGGCACGTACACACGCACGTACACACACATACACACATTGGATTTGTCGTACATCACCAAAGCGCTCTTGTGGTAATGTGGCGTCTGTAGTTTGTAGATAGTGATGGACCGTGTCTCTACGCACAGCTAGTGACAGGCTCTAGTTAGCGGTCTCTGACACAGCACATTATAATGTGCAAAGTGTAAGATTGTAAGCACACTTAGTGCTAAAAGGGATTCTCCTTCGCAAAGAAAAAGGGTATGAGCCCTCGTGGGCGGAGCCTGGCCAGTGGGTCAGCTGTTGCTTGTACTTGGCCACGCCCCTAAATTAATATAGTATAGTATTCATTTATTTCGGTTCTCTTTGACAGTTTTCCAGAATGTATACAGTACATAGAGATAAATAATAAGCAATAAAGTGTCAGTATAGTGGAAAAAACAGAACAAGATGCAAAAAATTGGGACATTTCGGCATCATCAGACAGGATATGTATAGTTCAGAATATGGAGCTGGGAATCTTGATGGTCTTTAATGTCTAATTTAATTATTTTGCAATCCAAATAATTTATACTTAATTTATGAAGTACTTTTGAAGCCTTTAGATGCCAGCAAAATCTGCTGCAAATTGCTGACTGATCAATATTTTAAAACAAATGTTTTCTTTATTCTTCGATTAGATCAACTTAGATCATAGGAAGATGTTTTATTTGAAAGTTCTCAGGGATCTGCAGAACTACTATAGACTTGCAGTTAAATTTAATTCAACTTTATTGTTCACTTTTCTTAAGAATTTGACATTTTTATTTGGCTTACACAGTCAATTTCAATACAGATCAATAATATAAGGACAAATGACACAGTGATTAAATAATAAATAATACATATTGCTTGTTTAAGGGAATACTGTAGACCTGCTAATATTGACCTTCTTGTTTACATTTAAAACTGAAACATTAATAAATAACCTCATAAGGACAGTTGTCCTCGACTCTGGGACCTCACAATGCTGGCCTATTGTCAGTAGCACAAATGAGCTATGGAATGGGTAGATAAAATCACAGTGGTATATTAGAGTTCTTTTGGACTGCCTGGTAAAGATCTGAACCATCCATCTTGGTAAACCATCCTTGTCTGTTTTGCTTATTTTTTTTATTTTACAAGCATTTAAAGTAGTGAGGTATTTCAAATTTGTAGTTGACCCAGGTCAAACCCTTGAAAGTTAAAAAAATAATAATTATAATAATAAATAGTTTTATTTTCTTTCTGTTGATGCCAGAACATTCCAATTTTATGAATCTTCTCAATGTTCTTCCAGTGCCGTGGCCAAGGACAATACTGTGGCAATGCTCGTTCGATATTCAGAGGTCACATTAATGCGGGATTCTGCTGCTCTCAAACATGAAAATAAAACGGGACAAAAAGAACGCCTCTCCCCGAACACGCAGGTATATTGTTCTGTGCTGTTGAGTCAGACTCTCCGCAGGCTTGTAACGCTGTGAGAGTAACCTGCAAACGGCTGGGAAACAGCTCAGCTGACAAGGCTCGCTTTAACTTATTCTAAATTTCCATCAGTGGTTGTACGTCAATGCACACAGGAAACATGGCAGCTTATCTCACCCACTGGAACAGTAGTAATGTTGATTGACGAGCTGAATACAGGTTGTATGCGGGTTGGGCTGTGTATGTATATGTAATCAAAACAAGCCAAAATGACAGCTGAACATTTGGGCTGTGCCAGGGGAAACATGGTTTTTGTGATCTAATGCAGGCAACACCTGTATGAGACTTAGGTAGCTATTACCTCATTACAAAATACTTAGCAAGCTAACCGACTTTAAACCTAAGTGTAATGACCCAAGATTATATGCTCCCGCATTCCTAAAGCATAAACAAGAAGATGGATGCTACTCTCACCCCTTCTATAACATTATAGCAACGTTAACAAGGAATCGTGGTTCAGGAATTCACATTTAAAACTACCGAGCAAGCCAGTTTTGTCATTGCTTTGTGTAATGTTGTTCAGTAAAGGAAAAACATGAATGCATGTTAGAACTAGCATTTGAAATATTGTTAGCCTCAATTTGCTGCCTTTTAGATTTTTGGCTACTTTTACGAATGTTAAGAGATAATTGAGTAAAATCCTTAGTGAGCAGAATCAGCAGTTACTAGGGGAGTATCACTGAAGTGTGTTTGCTAGGTGTGCAGTTAGAGCTGTTTATGTCTAAATGCACATCACAGTTTGTTTTTCATCATAAATCATGTTGAGGGTTCAGAGCTGTCTCTTATGCGGTTGCTGGATGGCTCGTGTGGTTAAGGTACCGTCATCAATATAAGGCAAGTCCCCACAGTCCAGGACTGAGCAACTAATTGTCTGATTTATTAATGGATAACTATTAATAATGGCAGTTTGTTTAAGATGCAGAATTGATGAAATTTCACAGAATTTGTTAATAGCCTGCATATTGAAAGCTAGTGTGATTACGGAGTTAATTTAGCTGGATAACTGCCGTGAGTAAAACCCGAGACCCTCCCAAATCTTGAACATGGACCGTCGTAAAAAGAGCTGTTCCGGGTTTTACTCAGGTAGTTATCCAGCTAACTCAGTGATCCTGCTTCATGATACAGGCCCCTGGTCTATTACATAGCACCTCAAGCGTCTTTATCTAACCCAAGCTTTCTGCACTTTAGCAGCAGTGAGGACGGAATGATTTCCAGAGTAGACCATCAATGGTTTTATCAATCAATCAATCAAATTAAATAAAGGCTGATTGATTGATTGGTTTTATGTCGGAGAAACGTTACTCCTCTGCCGGGTCTCCCCAGGGCTGCCCAACCCTATTCCTGGATATCTACCGTCCAGTAGGTTTTCACTCCAACCCTAACAAAGCACACCTCATTCAACAGCTAGAGATCTACCCTCCTGTAGGTTTTCACTCCAACCCTAACAAAGCACACCTCATTCAACAGCTAGAGATCTACCCTCCTGTAGGTTTTCACTCCAACCCTAACAAAGCACACCTCATTCAACAGCTAGAGATCTACCCTCCTGTAGGTTTTCACTCCAGCCCTAACAAAGCACACCTCATTCAACAGCTAGAGAGCTGCTAATTAGTAGAATTAGGTGTGCCAAATTAGGGTTGAAATGAAAACCTATTTAATTTCGGTAGATCTCCAGGACCAGGGTTGGGCAGCCCTGCTGTGTACTATCCCCCATGCTGTATGTCCTCTATACTATGCTATATACACTGCTGTTCCTTCTTAAAGTGACCAGTTTTTAGCCCAGCACTACGACACCTGATTCTAGACCAGGGGTGGGCAACTCCAGGCCCTGACGGGCAACTCCAGGCCCTGACGGGCTGGTGTGTATGCATCTTTTTACTGCCACCAGTTGCCACAGCTCAATCAGCTAAATAGTCATACACGCAATCACGATTCACTCGTAAATTACAGAATGATAAAACACTACAATACATGCATAGCCTACCGGCACAAGAACATTGATCAGCTGCTGGTCATATCGCGGATATGTAGATTAAAATTTCAGATCACGTAAACGATTGGGCTAATTAAATAATTTTTAACAGGTGGCAGCAAAAACCTGCATACACACCGGCCCGCGAGGCCTGGAGTTTCCCACCCCTGTTCTAGACCATGATTACTTAATTCATTGAATCGGGTGTCGCAGTGATAGGCTAAAAACAAAAACCCGCGCACCTACACCGGCCCTTTTCGGATAAGATTGGACACCCCTTCTCTGTACAGATGAGTGTCTGAGCCAGTATGAGGATAGATGCATCAGGAAGTCTGCTGATGATTCAGTTATTGTCTGCCTCCTGCGTGAGAGAGGAAAACGAACACGGGCCGCTAGTGGAGGATTGTGTTAAATGGTGCGAGAACTCACTTCTCCAACTTAATGTGTCTAAAGCTGAAGACATGGTCATTGATGTTGGAAGGCAGCCGACAGTCACAAAAGCAACGGTCATCGAAGGGCAATACGTTGACGTAGTCAATATTTACAAATACCGAGGCACAGTGACTGACCATAAACTCTCTTTGGAAGAGAATACAGATGCAGTTTGAGTCCGTTTACAGCGACTGCTTTTTATCCGAAGAAAATTAAACTCCTTTAATATCTTCAATGATGTCTAAATAGACTAAACAGGACGGTGAAAGTTGCCAGTAAGGTCGTCGGTACACAACAGATTCGGATGAAGGATATTTACTGCTAACAAACTGTGTGAAAAGCCAATACATGTTTTGACTCATGACCACCTCTTGCACAGAAATTTCGGCGTAGATTCCGGCTAACCAAATTCACATTCCACAGAACCAGCAACGCTTTCGTCCCTACTGCCATTAATCTGTTGAACATGCACAAGTCATTATTGATGACATTTATTAATTTATATATTCCATACTATAGTACTGATCAACAATACAGATAATTGGCACAAATACAGTAGTGTAGCATTTTATAGTTAGGTATTTTTCTGCTTGCATTTTAATCTCATACCTGTGTATTATTTGCACTTACTGATGCCATGAGTGTATTATGTGTTTTAACTTTTGTAACCTGCCTGCAAACGAACTGAACTGAACTGAATCTGGTCTTTGTATAAAATGTGCAGTGATGACCAGCCCTGTGTGACTCCTCCCCCCAGGTGTTTTTTTCCGCCTACATCTTCAACAGTAACGTGATGGTGAAGGTGGCCACGCAGCCGGCGGATAACCCCCTCGACGTGCTCTCCCGCAAGCTGCACCTGGGCCCTGGCATGGGGCGTGACGTGCCACGTCTGTCCCTCCCTGGAAAACTGGTCTTCCCCAGGTACGGTGGGGGGTGGGGGGAAGAAACGAGGGGGGCGGGTGTATTTAAAAAATGTTTTTATAAGACGCTTCCCTCTGATGAATTCTACGTAAGTGAGATTCTTCCTGTGCTCACGGCCCTATCCCCCACCCGCCCCACTAACGTGTCTCCTGATCTCTCCTTCCGCCATCTTCCTCCTCCCCTTTTTCTTCCTCTGCTTCCTCCACTCCTATATCCCCCTTTCACTTCATTCTCCCTCTCTCCCTCTATATATTTTAAGAAGATTTTAATAGAAAGAAAATATTGAAAGCATTTCATTGTTATCTGTAGTATAATATAATATTGAACCGATTACACATTGTACTTTTTATCTGTACAGTGATTATATACATGCTGGGTGGTTACTTCTCCCTCTCCCTCTCTCTCTCCCTCTCTCTCTCCCTCCCTCTCTCTCTCTCTCTCTCTCTCTCTCTCTCCCTCTCTCTCCCTCTCTCTCGTTCTCTCAGTTCGACAGGTAGCCATTTCTCCATGCTAGGCATTGGGGACATCGTGATGCCGGGCCTGCTGCTGTGTTTCGTCCTGCGTTACGATAACTATAAGAAGCAGGCGAGCGGGGAGACGGTGGGGCCGAGCCGCATGCAGCGAGTCTCCTACTTCCACTGCACCCTCATCGGATACTTTGTGGGTAAGCTGAGGCGTCAGGAAACGAGGGAGGAGAGGAGGGGAGAGGTGGTCATCAGAAAGGAGGGATGAATTAGGGCAGGATGTGGTAGAGTGGGCGAATAATTAAGCGCTCTCGGGTCTTCAGTTTTTTTGTGAACAATTTTATTACGTTATTTTGAATCATTATCATACTTTCAAGCACTCATTACATTCAGCTGTTTCCATGGTGAGAGGGGGAGTGTAGAGTGACAACATGAAACGGGAAATAAAAAGTGGAGCATAAGCGTGCTTAAAGAAAGTAAATAAACAATGCAGTGTGTGCGTGTGTATTAGAGAGTGTGTGCAGGTATCGCCCTGTGTACCTATTTTTCATTGTAGTCTACCTGACGCATTCTAATCTCTCCGCACGCGCTCCCCTGTCTCTCCACAGGCCTGCTGACCGCCACCGTGGCTTCCAGGATCCACCGCGCTGCCCAGCCGGCCCTGCTGTATCTCGTACCCTTCACCCTCCTGCCCTTGCTCACCATGGCTTACCTGAAGGTCTGACTCTGTGACGGGACAGGAGGGGGGCATTTAAAACATGATTTAAATATTTAAGTTTAAGATTTGATTTTATAAGAAACACAGAAGTTTGGTAGTACTTAAAGGTTTTAATTTCACTTTTGTTACATAAATTATTATTATTATTTTTTTTTTTAAACATTTCCCAGAATGCAGTATGTAAAATGTGAACAAAGGGGAAAAACTGATAATTGACTTTCTATAACTCTGTCTTCTAAGGTAGTGTAGGGAGGTATGTGTGTGTGGTACAGTCAGGACTGTGTGTAGGCTGTGGTCGTGAGGTATGTGTGTGTGTGTGTGGTACAGTCAGGACTGTGTGTAGGCTGTGGTCATGAGGTATGTGTGTGTGTGTGTGGTACAGTCAGGACTGTGTGTAGGCTGTGGTAGTGAGGTATGTGTTGTGTGTGGTACAGTCAGGACTGTGTGTAGGCTGTGGTCGTGAGGTATGTGTGTGTGTGTGGTACAGTCAGGACTGTGTATAGGCTGTGGTAGTGAGGTATGTGTGTGTGTGTGGTACAGTCAGGACTGTGTGCAGGCTGTGGTAGTGAGGTATGTGTGTGTGTGTGTGTGTGGTACAGTCAGGACTGTGTGCAGGCTGTGGTAGTGAGGTATGTGTGTGTGTGTGTGTAGTACAGTCAGGACTGTGTGCAGGCTGTGGTAGTGAGGTATGTGTGTGTGTGTGTGTGGTACAGTCAGGACTGTGTGTAGGCTGTGGTAGTGAGGTATGTGTGTGTGTGGTACAGTCAGGACTGTGTGCAGGCTGTGGTAGTGAGGTATGTGTGTGTGTGTGTGTGTGTGTGGTACAGTCAGGACTGTGTGTAGGCTGTGGTAGTGAGGTATGTGTGTGTGTGTGGTACAGTCAGGACTGTGTGTAGGCTGTGGTAGTGAGGTATGTGTGTGTGTGTGTGTGGTACAGTCAGGACTGTGTAGGCTGTGGTCGTGAGGTATGTGTGTGTGTGGTACAGTCAGGACTGTGTGTAGGCTGTGGTAGTGAGGTATGTGTGTGTGTGTGTGTGTAGTACAGTCAGGACTGTGTGCAGGCTGTGGGAGTGAGGTATGTGTGTGTGTGTGGTACAGTCAGGACTGTGTGCAGGCTGTGGTAGTGAGGTATGTGTGTGTGTGTGTGTGGTACAGTCAGGACTGTGTGTAGGCTGTGGTAGTGAGGTATGTGTGTGTGTGGTACAGTCAGGACTGTCTGCAGGCTGTGGTAGTGAGGTATGTGTGTGTGTGTGTGTGTGTGTGTGGTACAGTCAGGACTGTGTGTAGGCTGTGGTAGTGAGGTATGTGTGTGTGTGTGGTACAGTCAGGACTGTGTAGGCTGTGGTCGTGAGGTATGTGTGTGTGTGGTACAGTCAGGACTGTGTGTAGGCTGTGGTCGTGAGGTATGTGTGTGTGTGGTACAGTCAGGACTGTGTGTAGGCTGTGGTCGTGAGGTATGTGTGTGTGTGGTACAGTCAGGACTGTGTGTAGGCTGTGGTAGTGAGGTATGTGTGTGTGTGTGTGTGTGGTACAGTCAGGACTGTGTAGGCTGTGGTCGTGAGGTATGTGTGTGTGTGGTACAGTCAGGACTGTGTGTAGGCTGTGGTAGTGAGGTATGTGTGTGGTACAGTCAGGACTGTGTGTAGGCTGTGGTAGTGAGGTATGTGTGTGTGGTACAGTTAGGACTGTGTGTAGGCTGTGGTAGTGAGGTATGTGTGTGTGGTACAGTCAGGACTGTGTGCAGGCTGTGGTAGTGAGGTATGTGTGTGTGTGTGTGTGGTACAGTCAGGACTGTGTGTAGGCTGTGGTAGTGAGGTATGTGTGTGTGTGGTACAGTCAGGACTGTGTGCAGGCTGTGGTAGTGAGGTATGTGTATGTGGTACAGTCAGGACTGTGTGCAGGCTGTGGTAGTGAGGTATGTGTGTGGTACAGTCAGGACTGTGTGTAGGCTGTGGTAGTGAGGTATGTGTGTGTGTGGTACAGTCAGGACTGTGTGTAGGCTGTGGTAGTGAGGTATGTGTGTGTGTGTGTGTGTGTGTGTGTGTGTGTGTGTGTGTGTGTGTGTGTGTGGTACAGTCAGGACTGTGTGCAGGCTGTGGTAGTGAGGTATGTGTGTGTGTGTGTGTGGTACAGTCAGGACTGTGTCTAGGCTGTGGTAGTGAGGTATGTGTGTGTGTGGTACAGTCAGGACTGTGTGTAGGCTGTGGTAGTGAGGTATGTGTGTGTGTGTGTGTGTGGTACAGTCAGGACTGTGTGCAGGCTGTGGTAGTGAGGTATGTGTGTGTGTGTGTGTGTGTGGTACAGTCAGGACTGTGTGTAGGCTGTGGTAGTGAGGTATGTGTGTGTGTGTGTGTGGTACAGTCAGGACTGTGTGCAGGCTGTGGTAGTGAGGTATGTGTGTGTGTGGTACAGTCAGGACTGTGTGTAGGCTGTGGTAGTGAGGGTTAGTCTCTGACGCGTGCGTGTCCCGCCCCTCTCTCTGTGCAGGGAGACCTGCGGCGCATGTGGTCGGAGCCGTTCCACACCAAGCCCACCAGCACCCGTTTCCTGGAGGTATGATGGAACGCCAGCGGAGGCCCCGCCCCCCTGGGGAGAACAGAGGGATCCCTGTACTGCTGAGAGAGAGCGAGCGAGAGAGAGAGAGAGGGAGAGAGAGCGCACGGGAAAGAGGAGGAGGACGCCTCTCTGTCAGCCACCCGCCCTGGTTCCCACATCCATCCGTTTTGACACCCCGCCCACCCCACCCCACCCCCCCCCCCGCCCGCAGCAAGACTGATCGCGCTCCTCCCTCTCTCCTTTAGCCCCACCCTTCCCCCAGTCCCCTCTCACCTCGATAGTGCGCCCCTCTCTCTCGGACTGGAGTTCGGATTCCTCTGCTCTATGGAGGTCATCTTCGTCTATTCACCGCCCCTCCCCACTCCCCTACCCCCCACCCCCCCCCCCCCTACATCTCTCTCTTTCTCCCCCCCCTCCCCCATCTTCAGGACACAGTTGAAGCCTCGTTTACGGACAGCGAAACGAACAGTGATCGAGGCTCTTTTGAATTTTGTGTGTTTTTGCGTTTTTTTGCGTTTTTTTTTTTTTACACGGTTTGAAAGGACAGCGGACGTGGAGCTGCTGTGGTTTTGGGGGGCATTGAGGTAGCGCGCGCATGCGCTACAGGGTAACGTGGGTACAGCCAGGGCCCAGAGCTCAGTCTGGGGGTACAGACTGAGGCCGTCACTGGTTTATCTCTCTCCTCCTGTCTATCTCTCTCTGTCTATATATCTTTCTCTGTCTCTCTTTCTCTCTCCCTCTTTCTCTCTCCCGCGTCGTTCACAAAAACATGTATTTTATTTAGAAGATTTTATTCTTGGAATATATGGAAATGTCTACAAATTTGAGCGTGTATGTGTGCCTGTGTGTGTATGCCTGCGTGTTTCTGTATATACGTCAACACACATATTTGGGTTGTCCGATTTGAGGTTGGGGGTGGGCACGTTGGATTTGTTTGTGTAGAACCCTAAAGGCGATGTGGGCATTTCGTTGCGTTTAGTTTTGAGACTGGTATGGACCGGACAGCAGTGAGGGGATTGTAGAAAGATGGACGAGTCCGGTGAGGGCGCGGCCGTGATCGGCCTTGCACCACGACTCCGTCCGGCCTGCTGTCACACGCAGGAGCTGGTCTGCGGAGACGTCCCCCGGCCAACCACGGCCACGGTTTTTAAGCTGGACTCAAAGGAATGCTCACAGCCCTTTAGAGAGGTGTGTGTGTGTGTGTGTGTGTGTGTGTGTGTGTGTGTGTGTGTGTGTGTGTGCGTGTGCGCGTGTATAAATGCACCTGTGAGGTCTGCTCGGGCTTGTGGGAGGAGCCCTGAATCAGCCACGCACAGGAAAAAGCGGTTCTTCTTTATCAGAACTGAATTATGGACTGCGATTAAACCCCGATCGTTAGAAGGTCGCCGAGCTGAACCGGTTTGATCGGTCAGCCAGTTCAGCCCCCCCCCCCCCCCCCCCCACCCCCCCTTGGATCTTCATTCCCCTCTGAACGCTTGCGGTGCAAACCTGCTCCGAGCTTCAAAAAGCAGAACTGGACCACCGAGACGGGGAACGCGACTACGTCGGGGCGGAAGCCGCCCGCTTTTTCCCCTCATCTTCTCCTTCCTTTTCCGTGTTCTAACCGGTTCTTCTCTGGCCTTGCATGCCAAGTGTACAGTGCGTGTGCTGTTCCTCGAACCAAACTGCGTCGCCGGGACAACCGTGGCCCAGCCCCTCCCAATCACACCCCCCGCCCGCCCACGGCCAATGGGAGGAGCCCGGAGAGGACGTTTGGGACCCTCCCCCTGCCGGAACTGTTGTGAACCTTCACCTCAGCCAATCAGGACGGGGACCTTTGCTCCGTTTTTTTCACCCGGCTGAGCAGCAAGTGACACGAACAAGACAGACTGACCGACTCGCAGTCTTTACGACCCCGCACATCACTGACTATTTACATAACCGCAGTCCCACCACCTGTCAGTCATTCACACACCTTTTCATTCTGGACATATTACTGATGATAATGATATTGATGAGGATGATAATGATTTCAAAAAAAAAAGAAGAAAAAAATGTTTCTTTTTTATGGAAGAGTGGTTTCTTTTTATTCCCATATTTGTATTGTTTTTTCCCTCACTTTTTTCTTTTTTTGTGCTGTAGGCTAGATTTAATTTTATATGCCTTTTCTCTATCTTTTTTTTTTTTTTTCCTCCTATACTCCCTTTTCCAGCAGAGGAAATGTTGGCTCTGTTCAAAAACGTTCACATTACAGCTGAATGGATTCTGTATTAAAAAGAGTAAAAGCGATTTAAAAAAAAAAAAACTTTAAAAAAAAAAAAGTCAACTGTGTAGTGAATCATGGATCCTGAAAAAGTGAACCTAAAACATTTCATCTCCTTTTAACTTCCTCCAGCCAGGACTCCACTGTAAATAAAGATGACTCTAACTGTAGGTCTCCGTTTACCTCTTTTTTCAGTTTTTTATTTTTCATGCCATAAATGGATAACAGCAGAGGACCCAGTACTGATCCCTGCGGGACTCCTGTAGACAGGGGATGGGGTGCAGAGACAGATCCCTTCCAAGTGCTGCAGCCTTAGTCCAGCTCCGGGGGGTATTTCACAAGGCAGGATTACAGAGTTGGCTGGATAACTGCACCGAGTAAAACCCGGAACAACTGATTTAGCTGGATAACTGCACAGAGTAAAATTCAGAACAGCTCTTTTTACTTCAGTCCATATTCCAGATTTGGGAGGGTTCTGGGTTTTACTCGGTGCTGTTATCCAGCTGACTCAGTTATCCTGCATCGTGATATACCTCCCTGTGCTCTAGCCCAGCTGGGCTGATTGGCCTGTTATGTTTGTTTTATGGAAATGGCGGCGTCTTTCGTGCGCTAAATTCAAACCTCACAGCTTTGAGGACATTTGCTCGCGCTGAGTTCTGATGTTTTAAAATATTTTTAACTGCAAAGAAAGAGAACAGTCTCAATATAAATGAAGCATCACAATATCCGTTTGTTATTTTAGTTTTGTTTTGGGGGGGCAGGAGGTGGTATATTTTGTGAAGCTGACATCCAAGCCTGTTATGAAAACCCCCAGTTAGTGCCGAGTGTAAAAAAAAAAAAAAACACTACGATGATCAACTATTTCTAGTCAACTTTTTTGTGCAAAACTGCACGGCCTCGCTGCTGATTGGCTGTTTTCTTTTCCCAGAAGCATCATGTGGCCTCTGAGGTTTACGAACCCCTCAGGTATAACTCCGGGGGAAAAAAGATGGAAAGAAAATGACATTACAAGGATCACTTAGCAGACGATTTTATCCAGAGCGTCGTACAGTAGTGGAGAACGTCAGTGCTCCTCTCAGTAATACAAAGATATAGAAAGGCACGTAGGCCCGGTTACAATAAATTAGAGTTATGTTACCCTAACACGATCACAGCCATTTGAATTGTAACTGAAGACGGCACCACTAGACCGATGACCTGTCTTTACGCAGCTGTAACTGTAATACTGTCCAAAAGCAAATCCAGAGAGAAAAAGAACGGTTATTTAAAGGGGTCAGAGAGCCAGAACAGACGGGAGACGTGACCTGGAGGGGTGTGGTGATCTTTTGAAGATATAACAGAGCTGTCCCTCCAGCTGCCTGATAGGCTAGCACCAAGGTTTATAACTTGATGTGGGCTGATATAGGAGCCAGTAGAGGGAGATGAGAAGGTTTATAACCTGATGTGGGCTGATATAGGAGACAGTAGAGGGAGATGAGAAGGTTTGACATGGCTGAGTCTGGGGAGGTTGTGGATCAGACGAGCAGCAGCGTTCTGGATGAGCTGCACAGGTCTGATGGTGGAGACCAGCGAGGAGGGAGTTGGTCGTCCTGATGGGAGACGATCAGCGCCTGGATTAAGAGCCTGGTTGAGTCGGTGGTGAAGAAGGGCCGGATTTTCTCAATGTTGTACAGGATGAATCTGTATGCCTGACAAACTGCCACAATCTTCTCACGGAGGGACAGTTTGTTGTCAAGTAGCACTTTCCTGTCAGAGGAGGAGGGTGACACTGTGGTGCCATCCAAGGTGAAGAAGAGGTCAAGCAGGGGTGAAGACTTGGCTGGGAAGAGTGAGCTTCAGGCCAAGTTGAGCTTAAGTCAAGGATTCGTCATCCAGCTTGAGATGTCGCGCATACTGAGATGTGTGCCAGGACCAATGTATTATGGGGCTTGAACCATTACATTACATTCATTTAGCAGATGCTTTTATCCAAAGCGGCATACAATAAGTGCATACAGAAATTTAATCAAAGTAACTAACTACAGAACAGATGAGACAAAGCACATCTTTCTCATAACGTAGCACCTATCACTAGTAATGAACATTGAATGTAGTTCACAGTAAACTGGGTAGATCAGCTCTACTACAATACCATTATAAACTTTTAACACACAGTTAAGCAAGAAACGAGAGGCCCTAGATTAGTGTATCAGTCCAGGTGGAGTCTGTAAGTGGTGTCTTCAGGCCAAGACGGAACAAAGGCAGGGTTGGAGTGGAATGGGGAGTTCGTTCCACCACTGGGGAGCTAGGATGGAAAAGCTCCGCAGTCGGGATGAGCGAGAGCCATTGACACGGGGGGGGGGGGCGTGCGAGTCGCCCTGCTGTAGAAGAGCAAAGTGGTCGAGCAGGAACATAGTTCTGGATTAAGTCCTGTAGGTAGGTGGGGCCAGTCCTATTGGCTGCAGTGTAGGCCAGGGTCAGAACTTTGAACCTCTCCTTTACCTGTGGGGTAGAGGAAGAGTTGAGTATCATCAGCATAACTATGGTATGAGAATCCATGTGAATTAATTACTGAACCAAGAGACTTAGTATAAGTGGAGAACAGCAGAGGACCCAGTACTGATCCCTGCGGGACTCCTGTAGACAGGGGAAGGGGTGCAGAGACAGATCCCTTCCAAGAGACTTGGTCGGATCTATCAGTGAGGTACGATACAAACCAGGAGAGGGCAGTCCCAGAAATGCCCATCTCAGAGAGTGTGGAGATCAGGAGTTTGTGGTTGACCGTGTCGAACGGCGCAGACAGGTCAAGTAGAATCAGGACAGAGGAGAGGGATGAGGCTCTAGCAGTGGCGAGTGCCTCCGTCATGGCCAGGTGAGCAGTTTCAGTGGAATGCCCGGTTCTGAAGCCAGACTGATGCGGGTCAAGGAGGTTGTTCTGGTGGAGAAAAACAGTTAGTTATGGACATACAGGACGGTAGTTCCTGACATCAGAGGGGTCTAAGCTAGGTTTTTTAAGGAGTGGGGTTCCACAGGCAGTAACATGGCCACAGGTTAGGGATGTGTTGATAATGGAGGGCAGATATGGAAGAAGCTCACCGGATATAGACTGGAGGACTGCTGAAGAGATTGGGTCCAGTGGACAGGTAGTTGCGCGATAGTGCGTCACGAGTTGGAGAGAATCTGCGTGCTCCAGAGTCTTGAAGGACGACAGTGTGGCGATGAGTTCGGTACGGGGGATGTGGGGTGTCACTGGATGCATGAAGGAGTTCCGGATCATGGCCACCGTCCCCTCAAAGTGGGTTACGAAGTCATCTGCAGAGAGGGAGGAGGGTGAGGGGGAATAAGCAGGGAGAAGAAGGTGGAAAAGAGTTTACGTGCATTGGATACACATGCATTCATTTTAGACTGAAAAAATGAAGTCTTAGCCGATGTCGTTGCAGCTGAAGGCTGCCAGCAGAGTGTGATAGGAGGCCATGTCATCTGGGGATCCGGAGTTTCTCCACTTTCTCTCAGCGGCTCGCAGCAGGGTTCTGCTGAATCTGAGAGAATCCGTCAGCCACGGGGAAGGGGGTGATGGTCGAGCTGGTTTGGAGACAAGAGGACATAGTGAGTTGAGAGACTGAGAGAGGCAGGAGTTAAACATGGAGGTGACAACATCAACAGGCATATTAGCAAAGGGAGCAGGAGGAGGAGGTGCAGAGAGAGAGCAGCAGTAGTAGTGAGAGGGTGCGGAGATTTCTCCTGAACATTACAGTGGATGGGTTGTTCGTGGAGTTGAGGGAGAGAGAGAGAGAATGAAATAAAGAAATGGTCCGATACGTGGAGCGGGGTCACCGTGAGTTCAGAAGTGGCGCAGCTCCTGGTGAGTACAAGGTCCAGTTGGTTACCAGCCTTGTGAGTGGCAGGCGATGGGGTTTGAGTGAGGTGACACTGGATAGCTGGGAACTCTGGTTGGAGGTTAAAGTCTCGCAGTAGAATTATAGGGGTGCCATCCTCAGGGAAGGAGGTCAGGAGATTGTCCAGTTCATCCAGGAAAGCGCAGAGCAGACCTGCAGGGCCATAGAGAACAACAATGTTAAGTGTAGATGGGTGAGTTACAGTGACTGCATGAAACTCAATGGAGGATATATTCAGGCATTGTACAGTGGGAATTTCCAGGATGTGGAAATCAGCAAACCAGTACCCCCGCCTCGGCCAGAGGCCCTGTGGGTGTGGGGGAAAGAGTAGCCAGCAGACAGAGCAGCTGGAGCGGCTGTGTTATCAGGAGTGATCCAGGTCTCAGTGAGAGCCAGGAAGTGGAGGGACTTCATCTTGGCATAGGCAGTGATGAAGTCAGCTTTCTGGACAGCTGACCGACAGTTCCATAGTCCACCCACCACTGAGAGTTCCTTATGAGATGACGGGTGGGCAGACCAGGTTAGCCGGGCTGCGCCTGCGGTGGTTGGGCCTTCTGGAGCGAGGCATAGAGCACAGAGGAATGGGGGTTAGACGGATGGTAGGGGGTGATAAGACAAGATACGTAGGTAGTGAAAGATAAGAACAAACAGACAAAATGGCGACGAGGCTGCCGTATTTGCCGTATTGCCTCTGCTTTTAACTTATACACTATTTGCTAATTTATCGATTGCGTTCAGCTGCTTGCAGGACTGATTCACTCAGGTGAAGCTAGTTTACATTAGCAACACAAAAGTCCGGTCTTTGGCCTAATAATACTAAGCAAGTTACCAACTGACCGCTAATTACTGCAATTCACTTCAGCTACACAGTGACTAGGCAACAAACAGTTCAATTACCTAATGCACAGCTAAAACCAAATTAAAATTGATACTTATCCTATCCGACGGTAGATAATCAACAAACGCCGTCTCGATGCACTCTGGTTAGAGGGCAGGGGGAGAAGAGCTGTGTGTCAGCAGCGTCGTGGCAACAACGAACAGCCCGCTGTTATCGTACTCAAAAAATGTTGTGTGACTGCCAGCGCTACCCCCTGTCTGGAGCTGTGAGCCCCCATTTCCTCACACCTGTGGCTTGTAGCCTTAGGGCGACAGCGATTGGGGAGGATATTCAGCAGCAGAACTCTCTCCTCGCACAGTGCTGTACAAAAGTCAGTTCTGTACACATTCAAAAGACACAGACTTACACCTTTTCCATGGCGACGCATACAATCCGTTAAGGCTCTGGTGTATTTTATTGGAACACTGACCATATGCTCCCAACACTCCGCACCCATGGGAACAGCAAAGGTATCTGCATCCATGTCCAGTGGGAGATGTGACCTGTTGATCACCCGCCCGTCTCTCTGTATGATGTTATGTGCTAGCAGACTATGTTAAATTCAGCTGCAGTGTCTCTCTGTATGATGTTATGTGCTAGCAGACTATGTTAAATTCAGCTGCAGTGTGCTTTGTAATTGTATCTGTGGTTTTCCTTTCGAAAGCTGTGCAGGTTTCAGGGGTGCTCACAGAATGTATGGCGTCAAGAATAGCTGTGGTGAACATAAAGCGATCTGTGCCAATATCAGTGTTTGCTTATATTTGATATACAGCTATACGCTTTGATAAAAAAATTTGACTGATTTTGAAAATGCATACATTAGGCCCGTGTGGTGAAGCAGTCGATTTGGATGCAAACGACAGCGCTGTCTCTCGTGCGTGTGCAAATAGTGCAGCACTGCCTCTCGTGCGTGTACAAATGGCACACGTATCTGATGTCATTCTGACATGCCCGCTTGCTGATGTCATTATGACATGCCCGCTTGCTGATGTCATTATGTGCACACCTTGATATCATGGAAAGTTTTACTGTATAAGACGTCAATGTGGTATCAAACTTGACAGAATAGGAAAGTACAGGTATCAAGTGAAACTTTCAAGAGAAGGTAGGTCGAGAGTGTTGGGATCAGCAAAATAAATGGATGTCAGATAGTGCCGCTGACATCAAAAGGCACCCGATTAAATATTAGAAGGACTCGCTGCTTTGTGGCATGGGTTCAGCAGGAGAGCACTAGGCTGTAAGAGTTTGAGAATCACTGAAAACAAGCACCAGCTTTCAGTTTGAGATCCCTGAAGTTTTGGTAGCCAAGGAAACGGGACAATTAAGAGTATTTTTTTTTATTTTTTTTTATTCTTAAATTTTTTTGCAGGCCATATTTTAAAACACTATTTTTTTGTGTGCATCACTGCATATGTCATATGAATAGTTACTATAGTTTATAAACTCCCGCCAGCCTTCTCACATCCACTCTCACTCGTCAGACTACAGATCTTTCCTTCTTTCAGTTGAACCTTGGCGAGGATCACCTGCAAACAATAACTGTGCAGCAGGACAGGGGTGGAATTCCATTTCAACTCAGGAAATTAATTTAAAATTCCCCTAAAGTCCTGTGAGGATTTTTCCATTCAATAGTTTCCTGAATTAACTGAACTGGAATAGATTTGACCCCCGGCAAAGCAGTAAAGTCACAAGCTCTCTCACTCTTACTGGTTGTGCCAGGAAATTAAATGCTTTGACTTATCTATCTTGGTTTGGCGGTGGGATTCTTTGTCTCCCAGGTTACAGGGTAACTGTGATAGAACCTGTATCGGGTACAGTCGTAGAAATGCATATTTAACGAGGCCGGAACGTGTGCCTTCAGCCAGCTGAGCTGTGAAGCACCCGGAAGTAAGCCTGTACTGAATGGGGAATACCAGACCTTTGAAATAAACTTCCCCAATTATATTTTTAAACTAAATTCATGATCATTACGTTTCATATGAAAAGCAGATTGTGAAAATATGTTCAAGGTTTTAAAAATATGAAATTTGAATGCATATTTTCCCAAAACTTTACAAATTGCTAAAAATAATGAAATTTATGATGTCAAAAAACTGAGTGATTAGGTTTTTTTTGGTTGACAAATCGGCTTGGTTTTTTCCATTGAATTCAATGGGCAGAAAGCATACTTCCTGTTGCTTCACTGCCTGGCCCCTCCCATCCTCTCCCGTTCCTATACAGGCTACGCTCTGGGCCTGATTTTCTAAAACTTTTTGTGTGTGCAAAACCTTTTAGCACACACAAAACCAATAACATGAGCAATGATTGGTCATGGTATTTTTTTTGCACCAGTTGTCATGGAGCTCGCCTGCCTTTTCTTATTTCTGTGGTTCTCTCGTTCTGTTTTCCTCTACAGGGCACTCTATAGAATTTTTTTCGTGTTCCACGCCAGGGCTTCTTTTCATTCCGTCACTTAGTGATTACACCTGCCCTGCGTTTCTGCAGGCTATATATTCTCTGCATCTTCCAGTATCGGCGCTTCCATGTTATTCTTGCCTCTTAACATAGGGGAGATCTGGGTAGGTTGTGACACGGGGTAGATTGTTACACAATGTTTTCGTCCAATCCAGAACCCAGCTAGAGTGCTGTACGTCAGGTTACACACCCCCACACACACCCTCTTTCACTTCAGATTTTATTGGGCTGGCTTCGTGTGATTTCTGTGCTCCGTTCACCGAACCGCCAATTTAAGTTGTTTTTTTTACGGTCACGGTTAATTTTAGATACTGTCACGTATTTAGCGATGAACAAATAATAATGTGTATCATTTTAAAGTAAAATATGTCGACTGTTAGTAAATATTAGTACAAACTGTCAAACTTGTCGTCTCAAGGTAGCATGGGCCGGGAAAGCATGTTAGGGTATTCAGGGTAGATTGTTACACACAGTAGGGGTAGGTTGTTGCACTTTATAGATCTTTCACATATTGCTGTAGGCTACACATTAGCTTGCCTGAACGGACAAGTAAAAAAATAAAAATAAAAATAGGTTAAACGTAGGCTATAGCTAAGAAAATGCCAGTCTGTCACACTGAAAACTCTCATTAGCCTATCTGCATTCTGCAAATATCACTGGGTTCAATTATTTGACTGGGTTCAATGATTTTTTTTGTTTTTAAAAATGTGTACCAACTGACCCCCATTGGCGCTAACATGGATTGTTTTGTGTAAGTCAATTGTACTTTTCACATTTACGATCGAGCTTAATAAACAGCACCAATAGTTAATAGAGAGATGGAAGATATTAACTACAAAATATTATCATTGTTATGCAAACGGTCTTTTAGTAATCGATTAAATTAATTATTGTCACAACCTACCCCGACCTCCTCTAGTAGCCGGTAAAGGTACAGGACAAGTGTTGTGCTGATCGACCACTTTGCTTCATTAGTATTTGAAGCAATACGGTATTCGTCTTTAGCGTTTGTACAGCATTTAGGTCTCCTCTTCTATATCGAGAGCAGACATTGTTGTTTTCTGTTGTTATATTTTTGCTCATACCTTACTAGCTTTTCGCCCTTATTTATTTCGGGTTGTTTTCAGTTACTGTTTATTTCCGTTATCTCTTTAGTTCACTCTTTTATATTGAGAGCAGAGATCTTCCTTCTTTTCCTTTTTATCCTTTTAGTTTGCTCTCTTATATTGAGAGCAGAGATATTCTTTCTTTTCCATTTCTACTCACTGAAACTGCTGTCAGTTCGGCCGATTAGTTTGGTTTATTTTTCAGTCTCTTATTTAATACTCTCTTGTATTGGGAGTGGGAGCCTTTCTGTTTTCCTTTTTTCCCAGTCCCTCCACGGAGCCCGCTCCGTTCTACTTGTGCTCTGTTGAGGTACTTTATTCTGAATCCCCTCTGTCGCATCTGGTCCTCCGACACCAGCCCACTCTTTACACCAGTCATTGGTTGTGTTATTAGTTTTGCTAAAGGTCTTAATAAATCAGGCCCTATGGGTACAGTCCTCCACCTGATTAGAAATCGTTGGCTATGTACTGTATGCTAACTGCACTAGCCCTGCCTCCAACATACCAATGCCGTCATAAGCCGGGCGTACCGGGGTAAAGATTGTTTTCTTGATTTCCAGCCAGTTTGACATCCGGCGGCTCCTTGTTGCCTCTCTACCATTCACCAACCAATCACATTGCTGCCTGTCTAGAACAACCAGTTCATTCATGTGAACCTGAAAGTATTTAACCAATGTCACTGTCGTAGTAATGGATTATTTTTTGAAGGCAACCCGCATGTATAAATAGCATTTTTTTTCATGTTTGACATGCCAGGAGAATGCCTTTTGGGCGTTAACGTTACACCTGTCCTGCAAAGTGATATTTCACATAGATAAGATTAATAGTTCTAATCTATAATCACCAGGTTCTAGTCAATACATTTTAATCTACAGGTTAGCTATTGTTACTGTGCACTTGAGCAAAGCGACCTGAGAAACATGCACCTTTCTCCGGTCAGTATACTGCAAATATGAAAATTAATAATAATGACAGGATATGTTACGTCAGTGACCCTTGATAATATGACCTGTACAAATAGAGAAAATGACGGAGCTGACCCCAAGGCCATAAGTAAGGCCTCAATGCTGAAATAAGCCAACTTTCAGCCTCAGGGGAACAGACTGATGCACTGTTAATGTTACCTGAATACCTGAGCTGTTTGGAGGTGACTTTAATCCAGGCAAGGAGGTTCACGGCTTACCTTGTTTGATCCCCTCCTCTGTTCTTAGTAATATGTAATTGAGTCGTTTAGCTCCACTGTAACTGTGAATTTATTTCTTGGCGTGTGTGATCTTTCTGCATGCACAGCATATTTTAGATCTCCCCACAGATTTAAATTTTTTTGAAGCCTGGGGACTATGAAGGACATTCTGAAACCTTAATCCTAAATAGGGCGCGGTTGATTTAGAGATATGTTTTGGATCATAGTTTTTTTTTGACATACCCAACTTCTTTTCAGTTTGAATTTGTTCATTTAGTCATTAGCGTCTATGATTTGTTGCCATTTAGTTACATTTAGAATAAATTCTTCTTTCCACCCACACAAAAATGCCTGTGCCATTGGCTACCACAGAACCGAAAAAGCATACTAGATCCACCCACAATGCTTTGCAGTTGGTAAAGTGTTCTTTTCTTCAAATGCTTCCCCTGTTTTTCTCCAAAATTGCCTTGACGTCAACATTTCCTTTTAAATTCCATTCCTTAATGATGCAAATCCAAGCTGGAAGCATTTAGTTACAGTCAAGCTGGAAAGTCTGCCCACCCCTTTCACCTTCTCCACCTTTTATTACGTTACAGACTTATACTACAATAGATTGAGTTCATTTTTTGCCTCAAACATCTACACACAATAGCCAATAATGACGAAGTGAAAACAGGTTTTTAGAAAATATGCAATTTTATTTTACTGACAAAAATAGGTTTTTTAGGGTTTACATATCTGTACACACCCTTAGCCTAATACTTGGTTGCTGCACCTTTGGCAGCGATTACAGCTTCAAGGTGTCTTGGGAAAGAAGCTACGAGCTTGGTACACTTGTTTCTGGACATTTTTGCCCATTCCTGTTGGTGTGTCCTTGCAAGCTCCATCAGGTTGGATGGGGAGCGTCGGTACACAGCCATTTTCAGCTCTTTCCACAGATGTTCAATTGGATTCAGGTCTGGGCTCTGGCTGGGCCACTCAAGGACATGCACAAACTTTCTCCAAAGCCACTCCTTTGTTCTCTTGGCTGTGTGCTTCGGGTCGTTGTCATGTTGGAAGGTAAACCTTCGCCCCAGTCTGAGGTCAAGAGCACTCTGGAGCAGGTTTTCTTTTCAAGGATCTCGGTGTACTTGGCTGCATTCATGCAAATCCAAGCTGGAAGCATTTAGTTATATGTCTTTTTTTAGACTCTTTTTTTTTAAGAGTCAATTATCTTGATTTTCAGTTATCTTGATTTTCAAGTCCTCTGTCAGCTGCCTAGATGAGAGGAGCCCATGGGTGCGTCCCAATATTCTTAACTCCCCCACTACCACTCCTCTCCTACCCAGAAGTATGCAAAACTGTCTGAACATTTCGAGTACAAGTATTTGCATGTACAGGATACAATGTACCTGACGTCGCGGTTTGTGTCGAGACATTAATTAATATGTAACCATTAATACTTAATTAAGATGTAATCAGCGACATTCAATTAAAATGCAAAGATCCGTTTCCGGGGCACGAAGTAGAGGAGGTGGTAGTGGAGGAAGGGAGGGAGGAGTAGAGGAGGTGGTAGTGGAGGAAGGGAGGGAGGAGTAGAGGAGGTGGTAGTGGAGGAAGGGAGGGAGGAGTAGAGGAGGTGGTAGTGGAGGAAGGGAGGGAGGAGTAGAGGAGGTGGTAGTGGAGGAAGGGAGGGAGGAGTAGAGGAGGTGGTAGTGGAGGAAGGGAGGGAGGAGTAGAGGAGGTGGTAGTGGAGGAAGGGAGGGAGGAGTAGAGGAGGTGGTAGTGGAGGAAGGGAGGGAGGAGTAGAGGAGGTGGTAGTGGAGGAAGGGAGGGAGGAGTAGAGGAGGTGGTAGTGGAGGAAGGGAGGGTGCATTTTTTGAGTATTGGGACACACCCCATGGTTGTTGAGAGTACACACAACAGGTTAGAAAGGCCCAACGAGTCTATCAAGTTTTGAGACATTGAAAACAGCATTAGTGGATTAACTGGAAGGGTGACTAAACTTTTGCACATGACACATTTACCATTTTATTTTTAAAATTTGTATTCTTCTTCTTCTTATTATTATTATTATTATTAATAATGTTATTGTTATTGTTATTACTATTATTGTTATTACTATTATTGTTATTATTATTTCAGACTGTTAAATTCAGCAGATAAATAGTAATAGTCCGTTAATCATACAAATAGAATGTTTTAATCTGCACCCTGCAGAAGCTGTGGAAGCTTATTTTCATTTAGAGATTCAACAAAAAAAATTATATTTGACCAGGGGTGCCCAAACTTTTACACACAAATGTATATATTGTTCCGTCCCAAAGTGTTGATTTGTGTTTTTGAACAAAGCTGATGATGTTGGTGTCTCACACACTGTAATTATGCATTTTTCTGAACTTTTTAAAACCATTTTCCCCTAACTTGGACTGCCCAATACTAACTGAGAGCCCATTTCATCCCTGTAAGGCCATCCTGGTGTTTTGTGGGGCCACACGAGGGGCCACTCTTCCCTCTGAACAAAGTAAAAAAATCCCAATGACCCAGCATGGTGATGGGGACACTGTGCTATAGGAGGTGCTGCCCTAGGATTAAACATTGAACTGAGGTCCTCACTTGATCCCATGACAAGTTTCAAAATATTCTAAATGCCCTGGTAAAATTTCCACAGAAATGACTTTTTATATCTGCCCACCTAATCACCCCTTACATTTGATTGGCTGCACAATCACCCCCTACATCTGATTGGCTACATAATCTCTTGCATTCCCTACCACTTGCAGCAGGACAAAATAAACAACCTGAGATCTCAGTTGACCTTCCCGAATAAATAGAGGAAATAAAAAAATAAGAAGTTTCAGACGAATAACATGCATTGCAACCTCCCACCCATAACAGCCCCTTTACTAAAGGTTAGATCCTCCGTGCGTCACTACCATTGTCTTGTCTTCCGCGTGAAATTTTGCTGAAGCCAGAGTATACTTTTTCTTTGGAAGGCACTTTGCAAGCAGTAATAACAGAAATAATAATACATTTATTTGGTGAGTGTTTATTTTAGAACAAGTATAGATAATATACATTTACGACAAAGTCAAGGCGATAAACAGTTTTAAAACCTACGGCTGAGACAGTGAGATACAAAAGCCTCGCTCGTCTCGTTTTAAAACCTGCAGCTGAGACAGTGAGATACAAAAGCCTCGCTCGTCTCGTTTTAAAACCTGCAGCTGAGACAGTGAGATACAAAAGCCTCGCTCGCGGCTGAGACAGTGAGATACAAAAGCCTCGCTCGTCGCGTTTTAAAACCTGCGGCTGAGACAGAGAGGTAAAATCTTGAAATCAATTTTAAAAGAAACCGTTATAGGTGCTATAAGATCTCTTGTTTTGTTTTTATGAGAAGCCTAGCAGCTGAATCTTGAACTAAGAGCAGATGGGATAAGGCATTTTGGCTCAGACTTGTGTACAGAGAATTGCAATAATCAAGCTGGGAAGAAATAAGCTCGTATGACCTTCCTCGTATCGCGCATAAACAAGAAAAGCCTAATCTTAGATACTGAATATTTCCTGTATATTTCCAGGACTAAACTTCTTCTTTTTTGCCTTGCCTTGCCTTGCCTTGCCTATGACTTCTCCTTTTACGTTCCTCCCAGGTTTCAAATGTGCTTCTTGAGTCAACGCTGTGCTACAAAGGCCACTTCAACTGGAGTTCCCACAATGCATTTTCCCGTAAGCCAGTGATGATGTTCCACACTACGGGCCATGCAGGACTATAGAACAGCTGACAGATCGGAGGAAAACAGCAACTTGCCTGTATATACCTGAAGCAGCGCACTCTCAGAAAATCTCTTCATAGGGGAAGCCTTTTTGGTCTTTATGGAACCCTCGCTGGCATGGGTGTTTATATCTGGACCTCGAATCCAAATCCGGCCCTGGTTTTCTTTTTCCCGGATAATTAACTGAACAATCAGTGCTACTGATTGGCCAGACTGTCTTCACACCTGACTCCCAGGTAAAGGGAGGGTGGAAAACCAGCAGTTCTCAGACCTTGAGGACCGTGACTTGAATAACAGGGCTCTATGGTGCAAAAGCTCCCAGATTTAACCATTTCCCCTGAAGCGGAGCCCTTAAACTAGATAAGGGTTCCTCTATGGAGACACAGAGGAGCCTTTTGAAACCCTTTCTTCTGAGAGTACGGTGTGAGGAACTAATGCATTGCAACCCACAAAAACTGGCCACCCTTCCCCCTGGTCAGATAAAGCCGGTTATATCCCACTGTGGTGGCCTTCCCGATCAGCAACCTGCCGTGGAAAATTCCTGCACTGTTTGAGCCCCTCGAGTTCTCCTCCTGCTTGCATATTTAGTTTAGTCCAGAAACCACTGATCTTACGGTACCACTCGTAATTTAAATGATTAGGGCTTTTACAGTGTGCAAAACCTTTAAGCACATGCAAAACTAATAACACAACCAATGATTGGTGCAAAACAATTACCATGACCAATCATTGGTTATGTTATTGGTTTTGCGTTTGCTAAAATGTTTCTCTCACCCTGAGCTGCAGATTACTCCAGCCCCGCCCCTCGCCCTGAGTCTGCAGACTGCTCCAGCCCCGCCCCTCGCCCTGAGTCTGCAGACTGCTCCAGCCCCGCCCCTCGCCCTGAGTCTGCAGACTGCTCCAGCCCCGCCCCTCGCCCTGAGTCTGCAGACTGCTCCAGCCCCGCCCCTCGCCCTGAGTCTGCAGACTGCTCCAGCCCCGCCCCTCGTCCTGAGTCTGCAGACTGCTCCAGTCATGCTCCTCGCACTGAGTTTGCAGACTGCTCCAGCCCCGCCCCTCGCCCTGAGTCTGCAAACTGCTCCAGCCCCGCCCCTCGCCCTGAGTCTGCAAACTGCTCCAGCCCCGCCCCTCACCCTGAGTCTGCCGACTGCTCCAGTCCTGTCCCTCCTTTGGTTTATCCTCCCGACTTGACGCAATCAGAGTCCCAGATGCACCACACGAACACTAACGCTATGTGCACATAGAATCGAGCCCGACAGCGGGCCGTCGTT
Source organism: Ilyophis sp. 1 JC-2022 (assembly GCA_022702515.1). NCBI lineage: Eukaryota > Metazoa > Chordata > Actinopteri > Anguilliformes > Synaphobranchidae > Ilyophis > Ilyophis sp. 1 JC-2022. Next base: position 8,605,628 of record CM040394.1, on the reverse strand, counting down.
CAGTTTGCCTACTTCGGTGCCAGTAATTTCAAGTTAAAATAGATATAATTGCATTATTATCATTTTGCTTGTGTAATCTAAGGGACATGCTGGTTGTGAATAGAATCGGCTATGACATGCTTAGCCCCGATGATTAAACTATGATAACCCCCAAACCCAATTTGTATTAATATTTGATTTATACAAGGGTCTAAAACTATGGGTGTGGAGTGGTATGTTTTAATTTAAAAAGCAATTAGGCACAAGAAACCAGGGAGGTGAGATTACTGCGTAATCGACTGCTTTCATTGATCAATTACGTACCGAGTAAAAACAAAAAAACCCAGCAGACTCAGAGGCCCCCTAGAGCCAGAGTTACCCGTCCCTTGTGTGATAGGCTGTGAAATGGGTGCACCCACCAGCATCAGGGTCTCGGAGATGACGGACGGCTGTCATTTCTGTCCAGTAAGCTCCGTCTTTTACCTGAGAATTTTGTCCCAAGTGGCAGAGAATGCAGAGCGGTCAGCATCTTTGCAAAAGCAGGGAAGGGTCAACTGTAGTGTCCCCCAAAGCCTGCCTTTCATATTCCTGCAGAGTCTCTACCACTCATCCACAGGTGCCATGAGGCGCCAAGTTGCACACCTTATTCCAGAATAGTGCACAAAGTAGCATCAGCCTGAAGTCTGCAAACCACAGACATCACCAGACGCTGGATATGTTCCCCAGTGATGCTCTGCCTCGCCTGAATTACAGCCATCTTCAGTTCCTGTTTGTTAAAAGGTTTTTTTGCCTTCAGAAATACCCTCAAATGAAATACCCTAAAATTAAAGCTGACAGCTAATGTGAGTGTATATATATATATATACAGTACATATATATCAGCATCTTATTTTTTGGTAGTTGATTAGTTAAAGGCTCTGCATACCTTGTTCCCTTGTGCTCAAATACTTAACTGGCTACTGATTGAAAGGAAACCATGAATGCAACACATCAGCAGCCTTCCTGTTTTAATGCAGCTGGAACACTGTGTGTTGTGGTACATAATCCAAATGGCACACTTTCAAATCTGTTGAGCCCCATTGAGATAATGAAAACTGGCTCCTTCTGGTCTGATTTTTTTTTTAAAATAATAATAAAATAGAACAGCTATTCAAGGGGGAAAACAGATCTCAGGTTTTGGTTGCACCTTTGAAAGGATTCAAAACTCTAAATCTTGCATAAATTTAATCGGCACAGATGAACAGATTGATAATATGCTAATTTGGAAAAAATACAAAAGAAAGTTGAACACTCTAAGGCAATGTGGTATAGCTCTAAGGTATTTTTACATTTAAAAAATGGAAACCAAAAAATATAAATAAAATATATATAAAATATATATCTATTTATAAAAGAGTATCCTTAACACATTGATTTCCTTTGCAATAAAAGCTAGCTAATGTCTATTCCCATTGGACGTTTTGCCATGTTGTTTAAGAACTGAAAATATACCAGGTCAGTAGTTAAAACTTGGTTCATGTTATGATTTTATTTTGTATTGGTATTTGTCCACAGATATTTTCAACCAACCAACTCATTCTATTTTTTATTTTAATCTTGCTCACTGTTAGCAAGAGCCAATGTCAATTGGCACATTTAACACACCGATTGCATGACTTCCTGTTTTCACCCTAAACGATGTAAAGAAATTATTAGTAACAGCTGAGTTTTGTTTTAATGATGTCATTAAATGCACATTGTTGGTTCATTCAAATGCTCAACGGTTCCTCAAACAAGAGAACCATTGAAAAAGCGCCCTCACACCCAAAGAAATCTGCAATGTGTTGTATTTTAGCTTATTGTTTGCAGTATTAAGATGCAAATCCTTTATGCAAATTCAAGACTTGAATAATTACAAAATTGTCAGTCTTTTGCGCCACATTATTTCAGTGGGTAGTGGCACTGTGGGGAAAACGTGAAGTTACATAATGGCATAATTGCGCCATCTGGTGGACAGAATAAATGTATCTTTCCAGTTTTGTTAGAGGTCTGGATTAAAGTTACTAGTTACTAGTTAGTGGAACCATACATTTCTTCAAGTATATTCAAACACTGCTCAAATATTTTTGATTTTCATATGAGTTTAATAAAGTTATAAAATTATTTAAAATATAAATGTGAATATCGTATAATTTAACAACCCAAAAACTGTAAAACACTGCCAGGCCATGTTAAGAAGGATGCAATCTGAGTTGTGTTCTCGCAAATAGTTATGGTGTTAGTCCAGCCATCTGTGAAGTGGTGGACTGGTGTTTGTTTGGCAGTTGTGTTGCCATGCCAATAAGTGAGTTGAGCAACACTTTCCCAGAGGTGTGACAATGAACACAAACTATGTGTACAAAATATTCATAAAAGACATCCTACATTTTGGACTTATACTGTATAGATAAGAATTATGGGTTTTCCTGAAGATGTGAATCCTTTAAAGGAAGATATATGTTGAAAACAAACAAACAAAAAAAATAACATAAATATATTTACTCTCTGCAAATGATAGAGCTAACACCCAGAGCATGATATGTGTAATAATCCGCTTCTTAAGACACTGCTCCTAAAGGTTGGACAAATTACTCCTGGCGTCGTAGGTGAGTAAGACTCACTCTTGACTAATATTAAAAGTATATGTGCAAAAAAGTATATGTGCATTGGAAATCATGGATTTGGTGACTTTTCATTATTTTTGCATATATTATGTACATATGTGGGTATCAACCTGTCCTTAGTCAATCACACAGGTCCAAGTGTTCTGTCTTTTGAAGGGAAACACAGGACGCTGTGTGTATCACAGTTATTTACATGCCTGCTTTTAGTGATTTGTGCACCTTCCCTTTGCAAGGATAACACAACTGACTGAGTTGTCTATAGCATTTTATCGGATTTGTTAAACATACTGGCGGGGATCTTTTGACCATTCCTCCAAACACAATCTTTCAAGATCCTTCAGATCCTTTGATCTGTGCTTCAATTAAAGAAAACACAAATTTCCAACCGGGTTCAAGTCTGGAGATGGAGATGATCATTTACAAGCAGTAATTTAACAACCAAAATGTCTTGGTTGATTCTGAGGTATGCCTGGGATGATATTGCTGAAGGATCCGTTTTCAGCTGAGTTTTAAGCTTCCTGTGAGAAACCTAAAATGTCTTTGCGTCTCGCTGGACTTCATGAGTCTACTCGCCTTAACTGGGTCTCGCTGGACTTTCTGAGTCTACTGGCCTTCACTGGGTCTCGCTGGACTTTCTGAGTCTACTGGCCTTAACTGGGTCTCGCTGGACTTCATGAGTCTACTGGCCTTAACTGGGTCTGGCTGGACTTCATGAGTCTACTGGCCTTAACTGGGTCTCGCTGGACTTCATGAGTCTACTGGCCTTAACTGGGTCTCGCTGGACTTTCTGAGTCTACTGGCCTTAACTGGGTCTCGCTGGACTTTCTGAGTCTACTGGCCTTAACTGGGTCTCGCTGGACTTTCTGAGTCTACTGGCCTTAACTGGGTCTCACTGGACTTCATGAGTCTACTGGCCTTAACTGAGTCTCGCTGGACTTTCTGAGTCTACTGGCCTTAACTGGGTCTCGCTGGACTTTCTGAGTCTACTGGCCTTAACTGGGTCTCGCTGGACTTTCTGAGTCTACTGGCCTTAACTGGGTCTCGCTGGACTTTCTGAGTCTACTGGCCTTAACTGGGTCTCGCTGGACTTTCTGAGTCTACTAACCTTAACTGAGTCTCACTGGACTTCATGAGTCTACTGGCCTTAACTGGGTCTCGCTGGACTTCATGAGTCTACTGGCCTTAACTGGGTCTCGCTGGACTTCATGAGTCTACTGGCCTTAACTGAGTCTCGCTGGACTTCATGAGTCTACTGGCCTTAACTGGGTCTCGCTGGACTTTCTGAGTCTACTGGCCTTAACTGAGTCTCGCTGGACTTCATGAGTCTACTGGCCTTAACTGGGTCTCGCTGGACTTCATGAGTCTACTGGCCTTAACTGGGTCTCGCTGGACTTTCTGAGTCTACTGGCCTTAACTGAGTCTCGCTGGACTTCATGAGTCTACTGGCCTTAACTGGGTCTCGCTGGACTTTCTGAGTCTACTGGCCTTAACTGGGTCTCGCTGCCTTAACTGGGTCTCGCTGGACTTTCTGAGTCTACCGGCCTTAACTGGGTCTCGCTGGACTTTCTGAGTCTACTGGCCTTAACTGGGTCTCGCTGGACTTCATGAGTCTACTGGCCTTAACTGGGTCTCGCTGGACTTCATGAGTCTACTGGCCTTAACTGGGTCTCGCTGGACTTTCTGAGTCTACTGGCCTTAACTGGGTCTCGCTGGACTTCATGAGTCTACTGGCCTTAACTGGGTCTCGCTGGACTTCATGAGTCCACCGGCCTTAACTGGGTCTCGCTGGACTTTCTGAGTCTACCGGCCTTAACTGGGTCTCGCTGGACTTTCTGAGTCTACTGGCCTTAATTGGGTCTCGCTGGACTTCATGAGTCCACTGGCCTTAACAAGAGTGCCAGGACCAGTAGATGCAAAACAACCCCATAACTTCACCACCATAGGTATGATGTCCTTTTCAACACGTCAAACCCACTGCTGGTGTGTATGCCAAAAAAGCTACATTTTGGTCTCTTCTGACCATATCACCTTGTTCCAGTTGAAGTTCTGGTGCTTGGTCAACAATCTATTTTCAGAAAGAAATTTCAGCTAGAAACATGTTTCTTTGAAAACCTACTCGGGGATCTGTAGGAGGCTTTTAAAACTTTAGGTTTTTTTTACTTTTTTTTTAAAGCATCTAAAGAGTTAAAAGTGCATATACTCGCCAGACCTGCACAATGGTGTCCAGTAATTCAACAGAAAGGTTCTGAACATATTCTGCCATTAGTGCATGTATTAATTCATAAAGAAAACAATGGTGAAGAAATAATTATTCAAATCCAGTCGGTCACAGTGGTTTTAATCCCATAAGCCATCGGAAAATAATGACATAGCCATTGCTTATACAAGCTTCTGTAGACATCGAGAAGCTTTTCATAAAGACTGACTCAAGGACATTGACAAATAGAAGATGACCAGCAGTTACAATGTCTCATGACTGGCTGTGCGTCAGCACGATTGTTCTCATTTGTTAGCTATTCAAATGAGTACAGGTCAGAAAAAAAACCGGTACTTCAACTAATACAAATCCATGCTGTGGGCTTCTGTCAAGAGGATCTTTGAACATGTTAATATTGGGTATTTGTCTAGACAAGCATAATGTTCTGTGCTAGTCAAATTGACTAATACAACGCTAAGTATATATAAAATCTGAATGTGAGTAAATATAATGCATGTTAATTCATGATTCATTTAATTAATTTGAATTTAAATTGATTATGCAGACCCTCCAGAAATATGCGTGCACTCTCCTGTCTCATCTTTCATAAAAGATCCTGGCTAATGATCAGAATTGAGATTAATTGGAGCAAATGACCTTGATGATGAATGGTGACCTTGAAAACTCTCCCTCCCTCCCTCCTTGCTCTGACACAAGTCTACAGGCTTCACATGTTTGGATGTTAAAGTTGCCCGTAATCTTAGTTCCATTAAGATAAATTAAAATCTAAAATCTACTGCTGATCATAGCAAGAATACAATCTCTATTGTGCTGTGTTGCTGGAATATTATCTAAGTCTATTGCCTTGAATCTTTGAAAAGTTTTAGAAAATATTACTAGAAAATATTACATACTACTGACTTAGAGGAAGAGTTAGAGGAGACAATGTTCAACAAAATAACAAAAACAGAATAAATTGCTTACTCCGTAACAATAGAAACAAGCCAGGTGTAGTGTTTGGATACCTTGAAAAGGTCTTTCATAAAGTTAGGTGAAACTTTATATTTAGATTTGATTTCTAGATTATTTTAGGAATTAAAACATTTTAATCAGACTGCTACGTTGACGATGGCTACATCTCTGAACTTATGAAAAGGTGTCCAACAAGGATGTCTATTTTCCTCATATCTGGTCATAATTTCAACTAGAAACAATATACAGTAGCTATAAAAAGGCTTAGATCCATAATCTTGAGACAAAAAATGTTCAACTATGTAGATCATACCAACTTCCTGATATTCCTGCTTACAGCATCTTACAGCAAATCTGAACACTTTCCACTCTATATGGACTATATGTAAAACCAAATTATGAAAACATTGTCCTTACTTAGAACTTAAGTCCTTACTTAGAGATTATCTATGATAATAACACTTTAAACTAATTAGCAATACACCAACATGTACTGGTGGACCTGTAAATGTTCTTGGTATCAATATATCTGAAAATATTAAACTTGTTACAATTAGTATTGAGTCAAGGGCTGTGTCTGAATCAGCACCCTTCCATACTATTAGGTATGCTTGTTGAGTAGACAGAATGAGAAAGTTGTTAAGTAGGCAAAGGTTTCTCTATATATAGTATACTTAAAACCCTTCTATGATACACTTACTTCCGGGGTTTCGCTGAGTACATTCCGGAGCACAATTTTCAAGAAGTACACAAACATTTTGGTCGCCTAAATATGACGTGAAGCTTCCCTTTAAAAAATGAGGCGCAGCTTCGCTGACGTTTTCCTTCAATAACAACAAAAACAACACGTGACATTTCCGCACAAGGGTGGGACGTCTTACGACACTTTCACAGTATGGCTGAAAAATAGTATTGAAGATATACTTTTGCATACTGCACGTTGCGTGCTAAACAGTGCACATTAAACAGCACACATCTGCCAGTACACTGTACAAAGGAGATGGGACGCAGTAGATAGGGCTCTGATTTGGACACAGCCAAGGTCTTGTCACGGACTGCTCCATAGGGCAATGCTCAATTGGTGATCATGTCGCCCAGGGTATGGGAGGGTTCAGTCGGTTAGTGGTCCACATTTCATCACTCTATAGTGGCCCCTACTGGTCAATTTGGCTTCCATGGACTGCATGCTAAAGCTGTAAGGGGAGATGTAAGGTTTGGAGAACCAGGCACGAAAGATAAGGAATATAAAAGTGTATCTCGAGAGATACACCACAAAAGCGGAGAAGGAATACCAAAAGAAAAACAAGCCAAATCAAAACAAACCCAAACGGGGGCGAACTCGAAAATAGCGAGTATAAACAACAAAAAAGAATCTCACGCTCTAAATCAAAGAGCGTAGACAAGAGATTGAGAAAACAAAAGAAAAACCGGAGTAACAACGGAATGAAACAGAAAATCGAACCTGTACCTAAAGCTCTAGTAGCAAAAGAGCTGAACACAAAAGGTGTTCATGGTATAATGGTTAAGGAACTGGGTTTGTAACCGAAAGGTTGCAGGTTCGATTCCAAGATCGGACACTGCCGTTGTACCCTTGAGCAAGGTACTTAACCTGAATCGCTTCAGTATATTTCCAGCAAAAGAGCTGAACACAAAAGGTGTTCATGGTATAATGGTTAAGGAACTGGGTTTGTAACCGAAAGGTTGCACTGCCGTTGTACCCTTGAGCAAGGTACTTCACCTGAATTGCTTCAGTATATATCCAGCTGTAAATGGATACTATGTATAAATGCAAAAATGCTGTGTAAGTCGCTCTGGATAAGAGCGTCTGCTAAATGCCTATAATGTAATGTAATGTACACCCATGTAATGTGTTCAACTGCTCTTTTCACACCGCAGCCAGAAGCCGCACACGCGCAGATCGGGGGTGGAGGAGATCCAATCATACGCATGCAAGCCATGCAATAACAAGCCACGGGTGCCCAGATGGCCAACAGGGGTCACTTGAGCAATGAGCCCTAACAAAGCACAACTCATTCAACAGCGAGAGATCTTGTTGAGCTGCCAATTAGTAGAATCAGGTGTGACAAATTAGGGTTGAAATGAAAACCTGCAGGATGGTAGATCTCCAGGAACAGGGTTGGGGGACCACTGCTTTAAATGATAAATATAATTTATATATTTCATACCAAATATATACTTAGAAGGTATCTTTGATACCCCTGTACCCTGGAAGCAATTTTTAATTGCATTACATTATAGGCATTTAGCAGACACTCTTATCCACAGCGACTTAGACAGCATTTTGCATTTATACATAGTATCTATTGATACAGCTGGATATATACTGAAGCAATGCAGGTGAAGTACCTTGCTCAAGGGTACAACGGCAGTGTCCGATCTGGGAATCGAACCTGCAACCTTTCGGTTACAAACCCAGTTCCTTAACCATTATACTACACTGCCGCCCAATTAATATGCTATATAGAACATAAACTTTGAACTAAACCCCAAACCTTGACTCAACAACACAACGGCTCCCTCTTCTTTCATGGAAAACATTTAATAGAAAACATTATGCCTTTTCAGGCATTAACAAAAGCTCCTCATTAAATATGTCTCCAAAAACCTCTGAGCACAGAACCTGGATGACAGTGGCAGTGACGTAGAAAACTAATGCACTGCCCTCCCAAGGCGAAAAAAAAAGTTGTGATGCCCTCGCTGGGGTGGGTTATGAGCGGGGCTCTCCTGTATAAAAAGGCCCACTTGTACAGGGCACAAAGCATCGGAATCCCCACTGCTCGCCTCGAACCCTGTCCCAGAGGAGACGATCCATCATTTCCACACCATGACCCAACTGAAGGTGAGTGGATCTTTCACAGAGCGACTTAGTTTACGTATATTCTTCTGTATTATGCTTCTTTTTTTTTTTTTTGAAAGTTTGCACATCTGGAGTGACGTCCTGCACAGGTGTGCATGTGAAACTAGAATGGAAGTTGAATACCTGAAGGGAAAGTTGCACATACACTTTTACTGAGTGTACATGCAACTTTCTCATTTTATTATAATTTATCTGAAACATAATTTATATAGATCCAAGTAAGGGTGTAGATCTAATTTCAACTTTGGTGGGATTTTCTTTAGTATTTTTTTTTTTGAGAGGGGGGTGGGGATCTGACAGTACCACCTAATACAACATGATGATATTGGGGGGCTATTCTATGTTTTCTCAAAGTTGGGGGTAAATACTTTACTGTGAAGTTTATTTTGTGTATCAATGTTATTGGTACTGTGTTGGTCGCACAGACAGAAACAAACTTTAAGGGTTTATGTTTGTTGACATAATGCAAGTGTCCTGGATGATTACAAAACATGCTGCAGTGAAACCATTTTCAGAAATATTATTTATTAAATTTGTATGTCCTCTACACAGAACAACAGGTTTCAGCATAGTCGAATACATGGTTCTTGATATCAAGACCAGAGACTTATGTCCCCTACAAAAATTAATATCCAGGTTTAAGGAGGGTATAGCTGAGGAATGTTAATATTCATAAAAATTTCTAATTTCAACATGAAATATTTTCAAATAAAAACTATACAGGTATTTAACATTTTAATCTTTATAGCAATAAATGTTTCTTCTACGACTCGTTAATTATCTCTGAGGTAACATTTAATTAAATAACCTCTTCACAAAAATGATGAAATGAGTCTCAAAGCCATAATTTGTAAAGCCATCATAGAAAAAAATCCACCTCAAAATGCATATTTGATACATGTAAACGTAATTCTTTTTTGTGTGTAATTTTTTCTGATTACCAGTGTGCCAATATAGCAGATTAAAGCGCTTTACATCGAATGCAGCTGAACAGATGCAGAGAACGTTTGCGATTGATTTTTAGCTCGCGCGAAGCTGCTGCCTGGTTCTGCTGGTGCTCAGCGCTAGCCGCGGCGGGCCCGTGAGCGCGAGGTGCGTGGACGAGACGTTTTGCGCGAGGAGCCTGGAGGATTTCCACTACAAGCTCGCCAACATGCCCAAGAATCTCAACGAGAGGAGCATCGCCGCCTGGGTTTACGAGTAAGAGACGAACGAAATTCACGTGACGTGTTGGCTATTCTCCGGCCAAGCTACGTTGTGAGTGCTGAGTGTGTTGCTCCATTAACTTAAGAATAAGCGGCCAGAGATGACCGGTTGGCTTTAAATAAATGACACAAACCTTACCTTTAAAACTGACCATCACTCTCAAACTATTTCCCTTTCTTCAGCCAAGCTGAAAACTCAATACCAGTAAGTATAATTATTCAGATATTTGGCGCAGTGGTTAATAAGGTAAATAAATGGCATCAGTTTAAAAGTAATATTTTTTCCCCGGTCATGTTCACCTGTCATCACTCTAAGCATGAGTCTGTCGAACAGCAGCATTAGTGAAGAGAGAATGAGGTTTCATTTAGCCCAAGATGGGTGGAGCTATAATGTCCTGTCAGTCTCTGACATATTTGTACTTTGTACCAATCAAACAAACGTCCTCTTCACAGTAGAGCGCTATGATTGGCTCATTTTGTTCAGCGTGTAATTTAGGCTTGTAACAAGCTTCCGTTTCACCACTGTACAAAACTATTGTGAGTGCTGCTGTTGTCAATGGAGAAAAGCACAAAAGGAGTTCAGGCCCATGGTAAATGCTTACCACTACTAGCATTACGAGGCTTAGATGTTTTAGGAACGCTCTTGTTGCCTAGCAACCTCCACGGTCAGTCAGGGAGAGCGCAGATAAGCATGTGTTCCCTTCCGAAAAACGTAATGTCACGCCGCGTCGTCTTCTTTCCACACGGCAATCCACAAACCGAGCCAGAGGAACATGTGCAGATTTTGAAAATGGATTGTCCGATTGACCACCAGGGGTCGCTGGTGTGCAATGAGCAATCCTTCTATTCTTGCGTGATTCCAACGGACAATTGTGCAACGCCATGTGCGCCAGCCTGCCACATTTGGTGTTAGCATGGTCCATATTCAATACCAGGCCCATTCATGCACAAGAACAGTGGCTTAACAGATGCCAGTCAGTCTGTGCACCCCCCCCCACACACACACACACACACTGAAACAGGATGGGCCACACAGCAGCCCTACAGGCTTATATTTTATCTGAAAGAATGTTGGAATGGTTTTTGGAGTCAGGCCTGGATTACAGCAGCATATGTGGCCATAGACAGGCGAGAAGAACCCGGATTCTTGCAGACCGATGATAGTGATCAAAATGACTTTTGTCTGTAGTCCTCTAACTCGTTTTGTTTCCCCATTTCATACCATTTGAAACACTTGGAATTTAATTCTGAGAATTGTAGCCCTAAAAGAGTGGGTCTCATTCCTGGCCAATGAGAGCCACCTTAAATCCCACAAGTTCTAACCCGAGTAACCAGGTGGGATGAGTCAACTGTACAGTCCAACTGCTTGATTTGATGCATTAGTGCTGATATAGTGCTTCAGTACTGAAAAACCAGCAGACCTTGTGGCTCTCCAGAACCGCCTGTGCTAGGTGAGTTTTGAGCTTGCCTCAATTTGTGCAAACTGGTTTAGCGGGTCTTTGACACGAGGCACGGCTCTGTTTCTGAAGCGCGTTCCCGTGTGTTTTTCTGCTCCCCAGGCCCAACACGGACCTAGACCGGGTGCCCCAGGTCATCCACGAAGCCAAGTGCCTTACTAGCCACTCCTGCGGGGACGTGGAGAGTCTCTTCAGCCTGGAAACCGTTCCCATCTCCGTCAGGATGCCGGTGCTGCGGAAGAGCCACAGCTGTCCCACGTACTCCCTGGAGTACGAGAGCGTGCCGATCGCCTGCATATGTGTCACCCCCAGGCGCTTCTAACGGCGGTTTGCTTACAGCGGCCACCCCGGTAAACCTATCGCCTCATTGCGAGCTCATCTGAAATAAGCGAAACACTACTTCCACTTTACAGTACATGTTTACAGTGCATTGCGTGTTTTGTTGTTGACAGGGCACATTAAACGTTTCATGACAAAAAAATTATAATAATTCCACGGTGCGTGTTGCAGCGGTATTGTTGCCAGGTGACCGTTTTTCACCCGGATAGCTTGGTCTTCAGCCCCTTTTTCCGCAAGTGAGGATGGCATTCACCATGTTTTTCATCATTACATAAAAAAAACTCTATAGTGTATATATTACTGTTATTGACATAATGTTATGTTTTGTGTGTGTGTGTGTGTGTGTGTGTGTGTGTGTGTGTGTGTGAACATCAAGCACTGAATTAATCTCCGCCAACCCTACTCTTGTTGCGGAGTAGGCACTCAAATATAAAATATAACAACATTTTCAAACTCAACAATAATAATAATAAGAGCCAATATAATATGCACAGTCCACAATCCTGATCTAGACTAACCGGTTCAGAAAATGGATGGGATGGCTGGAATATTTACAGTGTGATAACATCAATAGTTGATCAGGATCTCTGCAAACTACCTATGGTTATGTGAAACTATTTCACGTATTGTGGAAGTCTTAAAATGGTCATGGCACTGTTGTTGTGGGTTGCTGAAAAGTGGCAAGTCTATGCAACAGTGGTTCTATGTCTGTCTCCTGATCAGCCTTGGAGGTGTGGGACTGGATTGTACTCCTGTCGCCAATGAAACCTTTAAAAAATCAAAGAGCTTGCTCTCAACCCAGTATTAAATGTTCATTCACTGCAATGATGGCCTGCTTTTAAGAAACATTTCAATTCAAAGTGCTGATCTTGGATCAGGTTTGTCTTGCACATAACTTATCTGTCCTGACATTATCCGTTATGAGTTAATAAGGCAAAACTGATCCCAGATCTGTAAAGAATTTCAATCAAGATTATAGATTTAATATTAAAAAAATATTTTTAAATCGTACATCTTGAAATGATTTAAATGAAAAAGAAGCAGTGCTGGAAGAATGTAATTGTTTTTACCGATTGTTTTTTTTATTGTTGTTTGTTTTTACTGTGTTTCACTGATGTCTGTTATTGTATAATTTATTTTGCTGTCCTCTCTGTCTGGCCTCCTATGTAAAAGAGCATCTATCAATGGCACGTCCTGGTTGAATAAAGATTACACTTATGACACTCTTTATGAATATGTGCTCTGGTCTTGCCCTTGTTCTTGTCATCCATGACAAATGACAAATTATTACTAGCCAATAAATGAGAGTTATAGAACTATGCCTTGGTAAGTGGTGGAGATACCGCTTAACCTTAGAAGGATGTGTACAATACGCAGGGACTGAACTGGGATACGTAGGCTGAGAGAAGATGTCCTATGAAAGGATACCTCTTGCAGTATTCATGTATTGAGGGAATAATTGTGACAAAATTGATTGAATAAATAAAGTGTGAAATATAAACATGAACATACAGATGGCTAAACTAATACATGGTTTTGTTAAAAATAATAATAATAAGGGATTTTTTGTTCTCAGAATAAATCTACTTCAATTAAAGGTTGGATTTTCTATTTTTTTCAGTGTGAGATTAAGTTAATTCACCAAAAGGTGAATTTTTTATAACCTTTTCCACTAACCAGGGGTGCCAATAATCGTGGAGGGCACTGTATTAACGTGTATTAATATATATATAACACTCCTTACACTCAGTATTTCCCATTTTTATTTATTTCCATATGTATTTATTTACAATGCATTTACATGTATTCAAGCTATATATGTATTTATTTACAGATAAAAAGATTATACTTTTGTCACAATTACAAGCTACCTCCATGGACCTGTTATTGCTCCCAAAACAAATATGTTTAATAAACATGCTGCTTTGAGCTTTAAAATATGTAGTCGGATGTAGGATACAGATTTGGACATCCTTTACACGGTTTTAGTCAAATGCATCATTATGCGGTGTTTAATTTAGGCTGTAGGTGGGGTGGAAAGTGTATCCCTAACAGAGGGTGCTAAGGTTCCCATGGAAACACAACCTACTTTGAAGGTTTTTTTCAGTGTGGGCGGATGTAATGCGTGCGCAAACGTCTCAACAACACCTGTCACAAAATCAGTGCTGATCACGTTACAGATACATTTTCAAACAGATTCCGTTTCCGAAAAGTCCCCCCATGCGTCATATGTAGCATACCACTAGATGGCGTAAGTGACTTTCAAATATCTAAGCTCCGTTTTCAACGTGGACATTTATCTACGCATAGGCTATGTATTTTGTCTTTTTTGTCGTTCTTTTATGTGATCCCTGTTTTGTGTTATTGTGTTATAAATGAAACGCACCAGAATTTATTTGGTATCCCAAATTTGTGGTTGCTGTATTTGTAACTTAATTGTGGTTAATTTCTTCTAGCAAACATACAATTGTGCCCGCTTGACACAGACTCCTCCGGTATTTCAGGCCAAACTTCTTCAGTTTTCTTATTCTTTTATGCTACCCCCAACAAACCAGTTTTACTCGGTTCTCCTTCGAGGGGAGAGGTGACGGGGTCGTGGGTTTTGGGGGCGGAGTCAGGGTGACAGGGTGATCAATTTTTTTCTTCTTCTTGTCCCTTTTTTGGAATTGACTCCCGGGCAGGTGCATGTGACCAGTATGTCTTTAGGAACCCCCGTCACCTCAATTCATCATCCAAGCCATGTATTCATGTCTTTCAGCTGTCTCCGAGCGTTAGAGAACACCCACGGCTGAACAAAGCGTGTAACCTATTTGTTTCCATGCATCGTTTATGTTTGTAGCGGAAATCCCTGTCCTCCCGCAAGTCATTTCACATCTCACGCGACTCATTTTCGTATTGCTGATAGTCGAGGCAAACGAGCACGGAGTAACGGCCTTCTTCAAAACGTAGGCTACAACTTCTGAAATGTATCAAGTTAAGGGGTTTTGCTCCCAACCCTCGGTGATTCTGGGCTTCTCAACAATAGACAAAGAAACAGTGGGTGGTTTTCTTGTTTCTCATTTCTTTGTAGTCAAGTTTCATTGAATGATATTTGCTTGTTTCCCGACGTATTCGAGCAGTTGGGCTGTGACTTTTCGGGTTCCTGGATCACAGCAGATAAGACCATTACCCATGGCTTCGAAATTGTCTATTTTTTGCGTGCAGATGTAACTTAAAAGGGGAGTATTGCATGCAGGAAAATAACTTTGTTCGTTGGAGATGTGTGATTACATTTTTTTATTATATATATGGTCAGTTGGAGAGGGAAAACATTCATAAGCAGTGTGATTCTGCCAGAGGCTGCTCTGGATAATTGTGGAGATTTTGTTTGTTTGTTTGTTTGGATGGGAGACTAAGCATCTGAGTCTGTGAGTGGATTGGACACGACAGCCAAGCAGGTATCAGACATCAATGCATTCAGGACATCTTCGTAATTGTTCTCTGTCCTATTTGAACGTGAAAGTGCCTTTTGGAAAGGAGAGCGTGTGTGTGTGTGTGTGTGTGTGAGAGAGAGAGTGTGAGAGTGAGTGTGTGTTTGTGTGTGCGTGTGTGTGTGTGTGAGAGAGAGAGAGAGTGTGTGTGTGTGTGCGTGTGTCTGTGTGAGAGAGAGAGTGTGAGAGTGAGTGTGTGTTTGTGTGTGTGAGAGAGAGTGTGTGTGTGTGTGTGAGAGTGTGTGTGTGAGAGAGAGAGAGAGTGTGTGTGTGTGTGTGCGTGTGTCTGTGTGAGAGAGAGAGTGTGAGAGTGAGTGTGTGTTTGTGTGTGTGAGAGAGAGTGTGTGTGTGTGTGTGAGAGTGTGTGTGTGTGTGAGAGAGAGAGAGAGTGTGTGTGTGTGTGTGCATGTGTCTGTGTGAGAGAGAGAGTGTGTGAGTGCGGCAGCTTGAAAATGTGCATTCCAAGGTTGCTGGAGGCATGTGTACTTGGGTGTGGTCTGTGGTGTGTAACTGGTCTATTCCGGCACCTCACAGTCTGTCAGTTGCACTTTGTGTTGCAAGACGCTCCTCTGCAGTATCAGTAACAATGTCCAGGGCTCTCCTCTCTCTCTCTCTATCTCTCTCTCTTTATCTCCCTCCCCCCCCTCTCTCTCTCCCACTCCCCTCCTAGCAAAATCTCTCTGATGACTGAGTTTGTGTGTGTGTGTGTGTGTGTGTGCGTACATAATTTTCTGTAAAGCATCTTTGTGACAGTTTTCTGTAAAGAGCGCTATACAAATAAAGATTGAATGTGCGTGTGCTTGCCGTGTGCATGCGTGTGTTTAGTATGTTTCTGCGTGTGTGGCTGGCTGCATAATAAGGTGGAACTTCCTCTGATTGACTCTGATTGACCCCTCTTTGCCGTAGAAACGCTCTGCGTTAGTACACCAGCTCCCCCGTTTCCACGTATGGAACTGGAATCTGTCTTCTCCGCCATTTGGTCCCGCACACGTTAATCACCACGCTCACCGCTCTCCCACGCGCTCGACATCGCCACACGTCCTCCGCCAAGCTGCTCGTCTCCCGCCGGGACCTGGCTGCAATGGCCGTGAGATCCGCGAGATACGCGACTACGACTGCTCTTCTGGGGAGGGGAGGTGAGGTGTGCGTCGTCTTGGCTGCGGATCCGTCGTTTGCTGGTGTGCGTCGCCTTGGCTGTGATCCTGTTTCCTGTGATTCAGTCAGAATGGAACTGGCACTGAGTTCATCTGGCTGGTGGTGCCGGTGGAGTCTTACCATGGCGCTTAATGCAAGTGACAAAAATCTCATTATAAATTTAAATTTGTGGCTGGGAGGAGAGTGTTTGCTGAGGATCTAAGGCACCATGGTGGGGTGTATGATAAATGTGCGCGCGCACACACACAAACACACACACACATACATGCACAATGCATTCACACAGACACCAGAGTGTGATTTTTCTATTCATACCATTTTCTATTAATTTCCATTATAATTTTGGCTATTATTATGATGTTTATGAGTTTTGTAGGGTTTTTGTCAATGAAGCTCTTTCCACAGAACAATTATTTGTCAGAACAGAAAGTTAAACTAAATTATAGATAGAGATAGAGATAGAGATAGAGTGTATTACTCCTAATGCCACTCGATGTGGCTGGGTGTTCCCAAACCGACGAACTCACCACAAGCCTTGCACTGAGACGATGAAACCAGCCCACCCAAAGGAAGTTATTTCAGTTGTACACATTCCTTCCCCTACCGTGCCTAGTGCCTGCCCACTCTAACGCTCACGTATTTGCAGCCAAGGCTTCGATTTCACATTCAAGCGCTTTTTCTTTCCAAGCCAAAGCTACTGTTCAAATGGATTGTTAACACTGATAACATTTATCTGAATTTAAAAAAATGAATTATAACAATAAAGAGATTAAGATAAAATCCAAACTTGAGATAATGGGATTATTAATTATGAATGTAAATATGTATTTAATAAGGAGAATAGGGAGTAGACGCAAATAATATAAAGTATCATTATGTCATAGCTTTGGGACCTGTCGGAATTAGTCTCTGTCATAATTGTTCAGACCCAACATGGTTTAAATGCTATTACCAGTCTTAGTGTGATATCAGCTCATCATCCCTGTGTGTACTAATCATTTAGACTCTGAGAATAGGAGGTTAGTTTAGACCTGGTACTGGGACTAATGGTATGTAGATCTGAGCCTAGGAGTATAGGTACCTAACATAGGGAATACCTGTACGCTACCATCGTAACCAGATTTCCAACTGTCATTTATGCTGCCTTATTGTTTATTTTCAATGAACAAAGAATGGATAATACTAATGTGGATTCATCTATCAGGGTGTTGGATTACTATCCTTTTTGATTAAACTGCCTGCTCTCAAACCAGGTTTACATTTTGTAGTCAACTGATTTTATGGTCACTTTTGGGTTTAGTTTTGCCCTTGCACTGCAAATGAAAGCACAGACGTCACCATCCTGGAGCATGCACAGACGTCACCATCCTGGAGCATGCACAGACATCACCATCCTGGAGCATGCACAGACATCACCATCTTGGAGCATGCACAGACGTCACCATCCTGGAGCATGCACAGACGTCACCATCCTGGAGCATGCACAGACATCACCATCCTGGAGCATGCACAGACATCACCATCTTGGAGCATGCACAGACGTCACCATCCCGGAGCATGCACAGACATCAGCATCCTGGAGCATGCACAGACGTCGCCATCCTGGAGCATGCACAGACATCACCATCCCGGAGCATGCACAGACATCACCATCCTGGAGCATGCACAGACGTCACCATCCTGGAGCATGCACAGACATCACCATCCTGGAGCATGCACAGACATCACCATCCTGGAGCATGCACAGACGTCACCATCCTGGAGCATGCACAGACGTCACCATCCTGGAGCATGCACAGACATCACCATCCTGGAGCGTGCACAGACGTCACCATCCTGGAGCGTGCACAGACGTCACCATCCTGGAGCGTGCACAGACGTCACCATCCTGGAGCGTGCACAGACGTCACCATCCTGGAGCGTGCACAGACGTCACCATCCTGGAGCGTGCACAGATGTCACCATCCTGGAGCATGCACAGACGCCACCATCCTTGAGCATGCACAGACGTCACCATCCTGGAGCATACACAGACGTCACCATCCTGGAGCATGCACAGACGTCACCATCCTGGAGCATGCACAGACATCACCATCCTGGAGCATGCACAGACGTCACCATCCTGGAGCATGCACAGACATCACCATCTTGGAGCATGCACAGACGTCACCATCCTGGAGCATGCACAGACGTCACCATCCTGGAGCATGCACAGACGTCACCATCCTGGAGCATGCACAGACGTGATCGTGGAGCATGCACTTACCTTTTGCCTTTTGTCAATGACACTTTTCCCGACGATCACTTATCTTTCACTGAACTCTGTTCTTGCCGCCATACTGGCCCTTATTACAGGCAACCAGACCTGTCCAGTGTTTTTATACAGGGCCCCTATGCATGCTGGGAAGTTATTTGCTAACATCTGTTTTGCATTGCATTTTACTGTTTTGCATTGCACAGTAAATGTTAAATCAACTCTAATAGAATACATGTAACACTCACAGTACGTTTATATCCCATTTGGACTCATGTAAACTGAAATGACATAGAAAATTTGGAGGTGGAGGTAACGGACAAACGGCATGCATTTATTTTGCACAAAACCAGCCCTAAGCTTTTGGTGGCCCTAAACAAGAATGTTATCATGGCTCCGTAGTGCTCCAACATAAATCACTTATTTGTGTATCTCAAATCTGGCTCTCAAGGCCAGTAGTACTGCTGGGTTTCTTTTCTACCTAATAGTTAAATGATCATTTCATGCCACTGATTGGCCAGAGATTACCCACCTGGTGACCCAAATCCAAATCAGTCCCTGAAGTACTACTGGCCTCAAAAGCCAGATTTGAGTACCCCTGGTTTCAGAAATGCTTCATTGGTTCAATATTTAAAATTCTGAGGTATTTTTCTGTTTTTCTGCACAATTTGTAATGCCCAGTCATGCGCGCACGGCAACGCACATAGCAACCTGCAGTATTGATTCAGTTGAGCACAGACAAACATGCTCCGAGGCACATGATCTCAGCCGCCGCTTCTAATCGCAAGTCACGCTCGCACAGACATGAGTCGGAGGAAAAGACTTTGCGAACAGCTTTACAGGCAAACCTGCAGGCCCGCTATGAACCACCAGGGGTCTATGTTGCGCAACGAGACTTCTGGCCGACTGAAGCCCTCCCATCCCTGGACGATGCTCGTTCTCATTGCGTGTTGCCCTGCGGGGCTGCCAGCTATCGTCTCAACTGCCGCGGTCCTGATTCGATATCAAACCGCGGGGCCCGTCCACGCATTAGAACAGTGTCTTAACAGGATGAGCCACCCAGCGACCCCCAATACTACGTTTTGACTGCTAATATGAACATAAGAGCATGAGGATGCGTAGGCCTGAACACACTGAAGGGGTCTGCCTCCAGTGCATGACCTAGTAGGCTGCTCCTAGTAAGCTGCTCCTAGTAGGCTGCTCCACATTGACAACTCTCAGCCAAGACTGAATTTGTAAGGACATACACTCTGATTTTTACACGGAATTTACCTTTTGCTAAATTCCACCAATGCCCTTTTTTCAACAGACCGAACTCAACTTTTGCAAAATTTTTATTTTATTCACTTTATTAATCCTTTTCATGAATTGAAAAACTGTAAAATAATTCAGTCTCCCCAGCACTTAATACATTTTAAATACATTTTTAATACATTAATACTTTTTAAATACTTTTTAAATTTTTTAAAACTTTTTAACAGTTTTTAATTTTCAGAGGACATGGGCGATGCAAAAATAACGACGCTGATCTAAAAAGGACTCGGCATGCTAGCAAGCAAATTTTGTAGCAGTTATGTTACATCCATACAATTTCACCAGCAAGGTAAAAAGCATATTCACAGGCCAATTGCAAAAATCATCTAAGATCCACAGTACACACAGAATGTTACGATTATAGCTCCCTTTAATAAAGATCTAATAAACTAGGCTGAATAAATTTACAGGTAATGTCATTTTTCTTTAAAGTGATGGCAATGGTCGTGTCGATTAGCTTCCTGTTTTAATGCAGCATGTGAGTAGATCTCAAATTGATGGCGATTCCCGTTGCCATTCATTGGAAGTGCAAATGAATATCCTGCTCTTTTCCAGTGTTGCCCATGACCCGACGGCCACGCCCATTGGGCAGAGGGTCACACCGTCGCCTGGAGACGAAACAGACTTTAACCATTGGCGGGATCATTTGAGGGCCTCTGCCTGAAGCTGATTGGATCACGGGTTGCCCGGGTGACTATTCAGCTGATGTAGGAAATAGCGGGGTCAGCCAAGCACAAAGGATGCTGACTCAGAGATTTTTTTTAAAGGGACGGGAGAAATAAAAAAAATAAAAATGGAGCATGTGAGGGGAGAGGACAACGAAACGCATTTTCATTCAACGTTTTTCTCTCCTACTTTTGGGCGGGTAGACCAACAGCAAGTGTGTCACAGTCTGGCAAAGCCAAGGGCACCAGCACTTCCTTCAGATTCTCACACAATTTGCATTGGATGGTTTTTGAGTATTCTTTCTCACCAAATCGCTCTGATTTTATTGTTAAACATAAACAATGTAAAAAACCCAAAGTAACCATAGGCAACAGGGGTATTTGGAAGCACAGAGGAAATTCTATAAAAATTCAAACACCATGAGCGCACACCAAGACACGTAAACATTAATTGGGCACTAAATTCTCCCTATTTCAGATCCTTAATGCTCAATGCTTAATGCTTAATGCCTTGATAGTTTACATGCACATCTCTCCTCCTATGCCCTGCACACAGAGAAATGATACATCAACTGTGATAGAGTAAATTATATTCTTGTATATTACATTTGATCCCATTTAAACCCGCATAAACTGTTGAATGAACTCTCCCAGTTCTATGGGATAGGGACAGGGGATAGGGTATTGGGGGGAGGAGAGGGTGTAGGTGCTCACAAACTGAACGCAAAGGAAGGGTGGTGGACCCCCTCCCCCACCGCCAGGGCATCCAGGGACATTCCTCACAGCCATGCACTAGATGCACAAGTCTGGTGAGCGGGTGTGGTCCCGGATTCCACCAGGGCTGTATGGATTCTAACAATTGTTTGTAAGGAAGGAGAACAAAAGTATCTTTTTTAAAGTTAAATAAACAAAAAGAAGAAAGCCTTACAGCCATAGGCTACAATGCAGCACACACAGGGGCCAATTATATCTTGCTTACTTCAATAACAGTTACATAAACATTTTGAGTTACCTGTTTATTTTTTTTCTTATTTATATATATATATTTTTTAACTTTCAGCTGGGATTGTTCCAAATGTAACATAGACGTTTAGTTTGAGTATTCATTTCCACAGTATTATTAAAATTGCAAAGATGAAGGTGTCTTTTTACCACCATTTTTATTAGATAGATATTTTAGATCAATATAATTTCCCAAGAGGTCTCTAAAAAGCCTTTTTCCAACAGCAGTGTAATCACTGACACACAGGCATAACTACAACAGCAGTGTTATCACTGACACACAGGCATAACTACAACAGCAGTGTTATCACTGACACACAGGCATAACTACAACAGCAGTGTTATCACTGACACACAGACATAACTACAACAGCAGTGTTATCACTGACACACAGGCATAACTACAACAGCAGTGTTATCACTGACACACAGGCATAACTACAACAGCAGTGTTATCACTGACACACAGGCATAACTACAACAGCAGTGTTATCACTGACACACAGGCATAACTACAACAGCAGTGTTATCACTGACACACAGGCATAACTACAACAGCAGTGTTATCACTGACACACAGGCATAACTACAACAGCAGTGTTATCACTGACACACAGGCATAACTACAACAGCAGTGTTATCACTGACACACAGGCATAACTACAACAGCAGTGTTATCACTGACACACAGGCATAACTACAACAGCAGTGTTATCACTGACACACAGGCATAACTACAACAGCAGTGTTATCACTGACACACAGACATAACTACAAAAGCAGTGTTATCACAGACATAACTACAACAGCAGTGTTATCACTGACACACAGGCATAACTACAACAGCAGTGTAATCACTGACACACAGGCATAACTACAAAAGCAGTGTTATCACTGACACACAGACATAACTACAACAGCAGTGTAATCACTGACACACAGGAATAACTACAACAGCAGTGTTATCACTGACACACAGGCATAACTACAACAGCAGTGTTATCACTGACACACAGGAATAACTACAACAGCAGTGTTATCACTGACACACAGGCATAACTACAACAGCAGTGTTATCACTGACACACATGCATAACTACAACAGCAGTGTAATCACTGACACACAGACATAACTACAACAGCAGTGTTATCACTGACACACAGGCATAACTACAACAGCAGTGTTATCACTGACACACAGGCATAACTACAACAGCAGCGTTATCACTGACACACAGGCATAACTACAACAGCAGTGTTATCACTGACACACAGGCATAACTACAACAGCAGTGTTATCACTGACACACAGGCATAACTACAACAGCAGTGTTATCACTGACACACAGGCATAACTACAACAGCAGTGTAATCACTGACACACAGGCATAACTACAACAGCAGCGTTATCACTGACACACAGGCATAACTACAACAGCAGTGTTATCACTGACACACAGGCATAACTACAACAGCAGTGTAATCACTGACACACAGGCATAACTACAACAGCAGCGTTATCACTGACACACAGGCATAACTACAACAGCAGCGTTATCACTGACACACAGGCATAACTACAACAGCAGCGTTATCACTGACACACAGGCATAACTACAACAGCAGTGTTATCACTGACACACAGGCATAACTACAACAGCAGTGTTATCACTGACACACAGGCATAACTACAAGAACAGCCCCATAATCATCCCCCAGTTTAATTGGCTAACCATTCCCCAAGTTCATTGGCTAGCCATCCTCCAGTTTAATTAGCTAACCATCCCCCAGGTTCATTGGCTAATCATTCCCCAGTTTAATTGGCTAAATTTTTCTCTCCCTGCTCACCTCCCTCTTCGCCTCAGCCGATGTGTGGTGAGCGTTTTGGCACAAAATGGCTGCCGTGCACCACCCAGGTGGGTGGTACATCCGTCGTCACTGTAAAGTGAGAAAAGTGCTATATAAACGCAATCCAATGACCAAACCTGAATGATGAATTCACTTTAGATGTAGAGAATTTAAGTTGATACATTTAGCCAAAGTGGCTTACAAAAAAGCGTTTAAATTTAACACATGGTCAACAAACACAACTAGAGCGAAAGATAGACAAAGTTATAATGAAATGAGTGCCCCCACTGAAGTGCATGTCTTTAATGATTTTGAGAATATGCACATTCTCCAAAGCTTATCCCATTTTCCTCTCTCTCTCTTTCTCCCTCTCTCTCATTTTACAGATCAGTTTAAATGTATCACAGCAAACTATAATTTCACCTTATATTTCTCATTAAAATTGAATTTTGAAACACATTATCCCTTTCACATCCCTTTCATTCTCTCTGGCAGTTGGTGCTGGGGGGTGAGAGGGGAGTTTGGAATTGAGGAATACTACCCTCTATGATCCCTCCATCTCTCTCCTGGTGTCCCATGCTATCTGATGGAGATCCCTTTGGAACGTTCTCCTCCCCCTCCCCCCCTCCCCCCACCCCCTCCCAAAGACCTGGTGCTCCAGGATTGTTTGAATAATGCCTGCTTGCCATGGAGGCCCTTTAGCCTCAGGCTCGTTGCCCTTTGACATGTATTAGACGGAGGAGCAGAGTCAGGAATTCTTCTGAAGTTTGAATTTGTATACTTACACACTCAACACAGGAACTGAAAGAAAGAGAGTGAGAGAGAGAGGGAGGGAGTGAATGAGAGAAGCTAGAGTGAGCCCACAAAACAAGCTTGGATTAAAATGAATTTTTAATCTGAACCATCATATATTTTCAGTCTGTCTGTCAGAAACTCTGTAATCCTTAAAATGAAAACTGGTGGTCTTGTGATGTCACCAAAATGCTATATTGAAGTTGTTGGTGGTTGGCCAGCACTTGTAGCTCATCGCCAAATGCTTCCTAAGATGGCAGCCTACTGCTCAGCTCCTTCAGAAAGACAAATCAACATGGTCTACGTTGAAAACTTTTGAAACACTGTCCGCATTTGTTCAGGCATCTAAACACTTTCTTTATCAAAATAATCTTTCAAAGTTCAGGAATCTTTGCATTGAGAACATAAATGTGTGCCTGTGTGTGATTTTTAAAATCACTTTGGAATTAATATTGTTCCAAGAATTTAGATATTGCAATTCCTAGAGATTGTATTTCTCATTTACGTGAAAGTTGTTTTTAACAGAAAACAAACCCCAAAGGGTAAATAGCCTCTAACTGAATTGTCAGTTATCCCAGTTATACATAATTCTTATGTTTGATATTGATTATAGTCATGAGTCGTATAGTTACTGTATAGTTACAGTAGTGTTTTTAGTAACTATCATGTCCAAAACCGTTTTCAGCATAGTTATGTTTTAGTAACTATCTTTTCAAATGTTAGGTTTTCAGTGGTGTGTTTTAGTAACATTTCCAATACATTTGTCAGTATGTTTTAGTAACTATCATTTCCAATACATTTGTCAGTATGTTTTAGTAACTATCATTTCCAATACATTTGTCAGTATGTTTTAGTAACTATCATTTCCAATACATTTGTCAGTATGTTTTAGTAACTATCATTTACAATACATTTGTCAGTATGTTTTAGTAACTATCATTTCCAATACATTTGTCAGTATGTTTTAGTAACTATCATTTCCAATATATTTGTCAGTATGTTTTAGTAACTATCATTTCCAATATATTTGTCAGTATGTTTTAGTAACTATCATTTACAATATATTTGTCTATATGTTTTAGTAACTATCATTTACAATATATTTGTCAGTATGTTTTAGTAACTATCATTTACAATATATTTGTCTATATGTTTTAGTAACTATCATTTACAATATATTTGTCAGTATGTTTTAGTAACTATCATTTACAATATATTTGTCAGTATGTTTTAGTAACTATCATTTCCAATACAGTTTTCAGTATAGTTATATGGTAATATAGGTGTTTTTAGTAACTATCATTTCCAATACAGTTTTCAGTATAGTTATGTGGTAATATAGGTGTTTTTAGTAACTATCATTTCCAATACAGTTTTCAGTATAGTTATGTGGTAATATAGGTGTTTTTAGTAACTATCATTTCCAATACAGTTTTCAGTATAGTTATGTGGTAATATAGGTGTTTTTAGTAACTATCATTTCCAAAATTGAGTGTTTTCACAGAAAATACACCTTTGTCTGGAAACAAAGGCGGTAGACAGACTGAAACATTGGCCTAAAGAGTCATTATATTTGTAAAATATATATATATATCCTTTGTGTTCTGTCATGTGACTGAAAAGTAGTTTTAAAAAGTATATGTTATTTAAAACAAAATTAAAACAACCATAACAAACAATTGTTCTCTTATATCAACTCTTATATTTAAGTAATGCGAGAAACTGTCATGTAAACGTAAATTAACTCGTACTTTTAGCTTACTGTATAAATAAAGTTTTATAAGATTTCAACAACTGCTCTTCGTAAACAACCCCATCTATTTGTTTAACCATGGGTTGGCTATTATTATTTTGAAACGTTCAACAGTAATTTTGGCATTTAGGTTTAGTTTGACAATAGTATCCGTGCATTTTACACAGGCCTAATTAATTAAGCTAGCCTATATGTCCAGTGTCTTAAAACGTCTCCATTTTGGAGTGAAGTTGTATTACTACACAAACATAATTTTTAGCATGTCAAAGATGAAAAATGATCGTTGAGTATTGGCTGGAATCAGATTAATTTTCACTTTACTCCGTATATGCACGAGGATGTTTATTAACAGGTCTAATTCTGATACTAATTCATATATTTTTCTACAAATGTAGGCCAAATTCTATTACATAAAATCGATAGCAGAATTACTATTGTATTTGATTCGTTTCTTATTAATTAGACTATTATAATAAATAAAAAAATATCACAAGATTTGACGTTTCTTGGAATTAATATATTATGAAATCATATCAAACTATTAGCACGTGAGCCTATTTATGAAAAATGTTTGCACCCAGATTACTAAAACGTTTACTACAAATTTAAATACCAGTAAAATAAAACATATTTTCCTGTGTGCCTGTGTAAAACTGCACATAAAAATTATTTAAATTTAAAAAATGAACTAATTCTTAATAAATATAATGCTATAATCAGTTGGTGTACGATTGTTTCAATGTTAGTAGAACGATGCTGCTGAATTTTGACTGGATGGCTTGCATGGTTTGGTTTTAATTTTCTCGCATTAAATTTCCAAATTAAATTATGGTTCATTAATCAAATGGCCTTCGTCCACAATCAATGATTTACGGTTTACCCCTATTTCCATATATCTATTCCAATCATTTTGTTTGAATGTAAAAATTTTACTCTGGAAAAGATATTGACCGTTAAATTGTGGTCGTTGGAGACGGACGAAGAAAACAACATATGTGAGTGACAAAAAAACACCACTGCAAAATTCCAAAAAAGAACCTCACAACGACCAGCAATCCAGTTCCGAATGGCACGCC
The DNA here is from genome assembly GCA_022702515.1 of Ilyophis sp. 1 JC-2022. Taxonomy (NCBI): domain Eukaryota; kingdom Metazoa; phylum Chordata; class Actinopteri; order Anguilliformes; family Synaphobranchidae; genus Ilyophis; species Ilyophis sp. 1 JC-2022. The sequence continues at coordinate 8,578,630 of CM040394.1, read as the reverse complement.
TACTCAGGTCCACGCCTACTGTGAAAAATGTTTCGACCCTGCCCAATCAACACACGGCAAGTGCGATTGGTCAATTCCAATCCAAAACAAGTTTAAGAACGTCACCTTAAAACGAACATATTTATACGTATAGTTCTTGATAATCCCGAATTTAAAAAGAAGTATGCAACGGTCAACAGAATAAAAAATAATTAAAAGTTTTACTTTAAAAACAATACGAAACGAATATCCATATATGGGCAAGGATCTGAATGACAGCCCTTGAATTAACCTTACCTTGACCTGAATCAGTTCAGTATGTTTATGCACAATTCACATTACCGCTTGACGTCTACAAGAAGAAACAACAACTTTAAGTTGTCATATATATCGGGTTTTTTTTAAAGAAATGAGTGCAAATGACTAAAGTCGGCATGCTGCTGATAGGCGATTTACATTTGTTTAATGTGAGAATTTATTTATTAGATTTTTTTTTGCATTTCCAAAATTTTAGAAACACGCACTTTTGTCGTATTTCCACAAACTGTTATTCCTTCGCCACATTTTCCCATGGGCTTCTAATGGCTTGCTGTAAATTACGGCGCACCGAGACACATTTACTGAAAGCGCTGCTTGTTTGTGCGTGTGTTTGTGAGACGATAATTACCTCAGGGATGCCCTGGTCGGCAGTGCGGTGGATGTGCGTTTGCAGCCCTGGGAAGTCGTCGCGGTGGATGTCGGGTATGCGTGTCCTGGTCCAGTGCTGCGGTGCGCACGTGAGATTCCGCCGGAGCCTGGCGCCGCGCTGCCCGGGAAACCTGAGTGTCTGTGCGCTGCTTCTGAACCGTAACATCTGGGAATTCTATGGGTGCTGACCCTCGGGGTCAAAGATCACACCAGGGTCAAGCAGTTTCCTCTTTCAGTACCAATAGAGACCTTGAGGAAGGGTAAAGTATGTGGTCGTTTTGGGGGAAATAAATTTAAATTCTCTGGTAATTGTAATATATGTTCCATTTACACGAGCAAGACATCAAACTGGAGGACTGGGATCGCTGGGGACAGCACAGTTTCCTTTAGTGTTAACATTGGTCAATGTGGTTTCTCTTTAAATGGTAAGACAATGGCAAGCATTTTATTATTTACCAGTGGATTTAGAAATGAGAGTTCACCTGTGTTCAAGGCGTTTTTTTGCGAGCAGAAACTGTTGAGAGAAAATAAGTTGATTCTGTTTTTTAAACTGATATGACCAGGGAATTCTACTCTGTTCATCACCATCATCGTCACTATTATTAGTAGTAGCAGGAGTAGTACTATAGTATTGCTGTTTTAACACATGCCGTTATTATGCTATATCCAGTGCTTCTAACAGTGCATTACATAATAGAGCATTTGAAAAATATCCAGATATTCAGGACAGTTCAGTCACTAAGCAACTGAAGGGGGGAGGGTAGAGAACCCATTTTGTGGGACTTTGAACAAGACACTGGGGTAAACACATGGGCTCATTCATAACCACAATGAGTCGGGCCTAAGTTTTAACATCTACTCTGACAAACAACACCGTCGCCATTTCCTCCATCACCGTACTGCAACACTGGATGTTCCGTTTGGTCCAGAGGGGCCTTCAACAGCAACTTGGGTTCTCCCAGGAAGTCTCTCATCCAAGTGCTAAACAAGCTCGTCCCTGCTTTTCTTCAGCACGGTGACATGAGAAGGATGCCGGACTGCATGGTCACTGGCAAAATGACCAAATGAGTCAAAATCAGGGATCTGGGTCTATGAGTCATTCATGCTCAAATACGGCCCCCGCTTTCTCCCTCTGCCATATTTCCCCTTCCTAAACAGTCGGCAGATTTCGGATAAATCAAATCATTGGTGAGCAGCAATCAAATCTGCTTTATAGCACAACTAAACCTTGTATTTAGCATTACAGGCATTTAGCAGGCATCCAGAGCGACTTACACAGCTTTAAAAATAAATGTATACAGCTGGATATACAGTATACTGAAGCGATTCAGGTTAAGTACCTTGCTCAAGGGTACAACAGCAGTGTACTACCTGGGAATTGAACCTGCAACCTTAACCAAGGCCAGTTTCTTAACCATTATACTACACTTTCGCCCCCTAAACCTTGAGTTAACCAGATGAAGCTCACTCCCCTTGCTGATATTAGCCTACATGGATGGTTTTAGTGGCGTATATAGACTTCAGCTCTTCTTTAAATGTCTTGATTCAGACCCAAACCCATGAACCAGTTACAACAGGGGTGTCTGGTCTTACGCAAAAAGGCGCTGGTGAGGGTGCAGGTCTGCGTTCTAGCCCAGAACTACGAAAATTATTCCTCAATCCCAATTTTTGTGTGGTAGCACATTTAATATTGGAAACGGCAGAAGAAAAAGGGTTCTCAGCAGCGTAGAATAATTGTAGCAGAAATGGTTGTGGGTTCGATTCCAAGCTTCCATTTCTTCCGTAAAGTCACGATTTGTTTAAAGCACAACTGTGATCTTTTTTAAGTTTCTGTGGATAAGAACGTTTTGCTAAATGCGGAAATGTAACTTAATTGTAATAGTGATGCACCAATGCATTCGGTTTAAGATCTTGGAGCAGGAACCTCAGTCCCTCTCTTGGAGGACTGCAGAGACCTGCTATTTGTTGTCACTCCAGCACTTAATTGATCAATTAAACCAGCCAATTGCACAATTAGCCGTTTTTAAGGTGTAAATAAACACCTCTTCCAGAGGGTGCTGTAGGCCATCTCTGACCCCAATGGGGGTTTGAGGGAGTTTTGATCATGGGACAGTACATTACATTACATTACATTATAGGCATTTAGCAGACGCTCTATCCCAGCGACTTACAACAACTTTTTTATTACATTTATATTATTTTATCCATTTTATCCATTTTACAGCTGGATATATACTGAAGCAATTCAGGTTAAACCTTGCTCAAGGGTACAACGGCAGTGTCCTCCTACCTGGGAAAAAAACCAACACCGGCAACCTCGGTTCCAAGTTCCTTACCCATACATTACACTACTGTAGTAGATGCTACACTGGTCACGGTTGTCCTCCGTCTTAGTGCCATGTACATGACTGTTGATCGCGCTTTTCTGAACAGTACAGTGCCGTTCAGGAAGGTGATGAGAAGACTGGATTTTAGGGTAGTCTCTCCCAAAGACTGATTTTTTAGGTTGACATTCAGCAAATCATGTCGACCAGTCTGATTTGATATTTACTGTAAACATCAGCCCTACATAGCCATTGAGGGAATTGCATTTCCAGTATGTGTTTGTACAAAACCCATCTCGTCTTCACACATATTTGCACAATACCCATCTCTGTCTTCACGCAGGTTTGTACAATACCCATCTCTGTCTTCACGCAGGTTTGTACAATACCCATCTCTGTCTTCACGCAGGTCAATAATGGCAGATTGTTAACAAATTGAATAAAACAATGCTGCTGATTATTTCAAACCCTTCTAGAATCCTTTCATTGTAGAAAACGAGTAAGGTGTGGCCCTTTCATTAACGTGGGGCTAAATGTAGAGTTCTGAAAACAGGGTTCTTGAATAACATTGCATTACAGGCATTTAGCAGACACCCTTATCCAGAGCGACTTACACAACTTTTTAGCATTTTTTACATATTATCCATTTATACAGCTGGATATATACTGAAGCGATTCAGGTTATGTACCTTGCTCAAGGGTACAACGGCTGTGTCCTACCTGGGAATCAAACCTGCAACCTTTCGGTTACAAGGCCAGTTCCTGAACCATTATACTACACTTGTAAAAACAAAATATATTTTTCTGTATGTGGGTGTGTGGGAGGTTTGGGGTCCATTCTGGACAGAATTAATAATTTCTCATAAATTATAATTAAATTAATGAACTTAAATGGTAACAACCTAATTTATCACTTAAAACAATGTTTACTTTGTACTCAAATATTGGACTAAAACAAGATTTAAACATTTTATTTTTAAAACACACACTATTAAAATTCAATATTTTTATAAACACAGTTTGCTGATATTTAATGGTAAGTTTGTTGTCTATGATAAAGCATTTCCAATATGTTACATTTTTGAAAAATATTTTTCCCAGAATGGTTTGCTTACAAAATGACAATTGATTATGGACTATATTTTCACAACACTATTTGACACCTGACACCTAAGGTGATATTTTTAATATTAGCTTTGTTTGTGATAATCACAACATTATTTTGAATGTCATTTAATTATATTTAATTAACTGAATTCAAATCCAAAATTTAGAATTGACTCAATCCCTGGTGTGTGCATCCATGTACATGAGAATATGTGTAAGTGTGCATGCGTTTCCATTAGTGTGTGTGTGCGAGTGCATGCATGTACACATGTGTATGTTCCTGTGGAAACACTTCCCCGTGCAGTAGAGAGGAGGCTATAAAAACGCCTGCCACCCACTCGGCTGGAATGCCACGCATGCAATTAGCCTGCTGTAGGGCTGGGGGGTGGGGGCGGGAAGGCACTCTGGCCTGGGAAGTGAAGGGAAGAAGGGGCCCGTGAAGGATGGGGGAGGGGCATGGGGGATGGGGTGTGCTTTTAGGGTGGGCTAACGCTCTGTGGTACTTTTCTTCTTTTTTTTTTTAAAGACAGAAACCAACCGGATTCTCCACACCTCCCACCAAAAAAAAAAAAAAAAACTAATCCATTAACCTTTTCTGCCAAGTCATCAATACCTATCAATGGCCATCAGACTCTGGTCAATAGCCCTCCCTCTGGGGTGGGGAGAGGGAGGGGGGGGGAGAGGGACGGGGGAGGGGGGTGTGGGGAGAGGCGGTTTAGCTGAAAGAAAGAAAAGAGTAACATTTTGAAGAGGAAGGAAAAAGGAAATGGGTGGCTGAGAATGAGAGGCTTTAATTATCTTTGTTTGCGAAATGACAACGGTAAACTAGCGATGTGAGGCTACTAGCGCGGTAAACTAGCGCTGTGAGGATACTAGCGCGGTAAACTAGCGCTGTGAGGCTACTAGCGCGGTAAACTAGCGCTGTGAGGCTACTAGCGCGGTAAACTAGCGCTGTGAGGCTACTAGCGCGGTAAACTAGCGCTGTGAGGATACTAGCGCGGTAAACTAGCGCTGTGAGGCTACTAGCGCGGTAAACTAGCGCTGTGAGGATACTAGCACGGTAAACTAGCGATGTGAGGATACTAGCACGGTAATCTAGCGCTGTGAGGCTACTAGCGCGGTAAACTAGCGATGTGAGGATACTAGCACGGTAAACTAGCGCTGTGAGGATACTAGCATGGTAAACTAGCGCTGTGAGGCTACTAGCACGGTAAACTAGCGATGTGAGGCTACTAGCGCGGTAAACTAGCGCTGTGAGGATACTAACGCGGTAAACTAGCGATGTGAGGATACTAGCGCGGTAAACTAGCGCTGTGAGGATACTAGCACGGTAAACTAGCGCTGTGAGGATACTAGCACGGTAAACTAGCACTGTGAGGCTCTGTACTCAGGAAAGGGAGCTTACTTTCAAACACCGTATATGGTCATATTCAGTGGTATGGTCAGTGAGAAACCTCCAAGCCTGTGTGTTTACCAACGCAAACAGACAATCCCGATAGGAGCAAGGTGTTTTGTGTCAGGGCAAACCAGCGGGGGTAGGGTGTAGGTGGGTGCAGGACTTGAATGAAAAAGAATTTGGAGAGGCACATGTGGCCTGGTTGTCTTTGAAAGCCTCTCTCCCCTCTACATAACATCAATTTCTGTGGTAATGTTCCTTCATGTAAATGTTACACCAAGATTAAATAAACAATGCAATTGTTTATTGCGGCAAAAAGTATTCAACAATCTCATCATTTAGAGGAAAGTTGCAATTTTCAATCAGGTTCAATCAGCATTTGTGAGTTGTTGATCTTCAGCTTTTGTATGACAAAATTTCGTATTCAATCATTTTGGCGATTATCATAACATTTGGTGAATCATAAAATTCTATGATTCTGAAAAAAAATACGCTGTCAAATTTAATTGAGTAAAAGTTGAGCATAAACATTGATTGCCACCAGGTGAATGATTATCAAATTCTTTTGGTTTTTTATTCACATTTTAACATTTTAACATTCATGTAGTTTAACACTCCAAAAACAAAAAACAAAAAAAACAACATACTTGAGATAATTTTTAAAAATTAATAAATGTATTTCCTGCTGTGTGTTGTTGAAATGTTCCTTTAAATCTGCACTATTCCTTATGAATCCCCACTATTTTTATGAATAGATTTAGTCATTTTTAACAAACATGACTAATTTCTGAAATTTTACAAGTTATTAACCTAAAAATTTTCAAAGAATCGTATAAAATATGCAATGGCAGAATAAGGATGACCTGTTCATTTTAATACCATGTTAGTGCGTGCAGTCTGCTGTTTATTTAAAGGTGTTAAAACAGGGTCGAGATGAAATCCTGTCATCTCGCAGTGGCCTTTACTTTGAAAAGCAAAAAGAGGAAAATCAGGTTTTTCCAGGACTCATGGAATAGTTTCTGCAACCACTGAACCGGTGTCATTTGAGTAATGTAAATCTAAACAAATAAATGCAACTGTTTGAATTCATTATTTAAAGTTTAGGACAAACTGCAATTCAGTAGGATTTGGACTGATCTGCGAAGTTTACTGCCCCAAAAAGGAAATCTTTAGTAGTAGCTAATGTCGTGTGTTATTATTGTTAATGGTAAGCATTTATTTAACAATTTTTTACATTTGATATTTGGGGTTATTAATACAATATTGCACTAAAATATTTGTTACATTTGAAAGTATTACTACTAATTTTATACTATACTAAAGCAATAGAATATGTTCAATATCAAGACAATCTCAAGAAACATATATTTCTGAAAATATTACAGGGATTCGTTTTCATGGTCCCCATTTTTTCCCTACAAGTTTATAAACAATTTACGCCAAGCAAAAAAATATATAATCACTTGAAATTTCCATGTAAAGACTTGCTGTATTTGCAAAATACTCATGAAGTACCATATGTTCATTTGTCTTATCTACAGTTCCTTATTCTTTAAACTGAAAATTACATTACATTTCTAACTAAATATCCCCTTTATATATCGTGACATTTTTCACTTCACCAGCCAAAACTGAAGAAAATCAACAACAAATTGAAAGGTAGTTTTATATTTGGTTAAAACAAATATATATTTTTTCATTCCTGTCTATATAAAAAAAATATATATTTAAATTGTGAAATTAGTGCATTTTGAATCCTTTACATTTACCTGTATTGACTCCATGATCTGTTCTTCACATATAACAGAGGTTAAAACTGAGCAGTAAGTGATATTGCATTACTTTCCATAATTACTCTAAGTTTCCTGTTTATCTACATCATTTTACATCCAGCTACATGAAGCCAGAAAATGTTAAATTAAAAAAATTTTAGTTTATGCCAAATTCTTTACTGAAAATCACATGGCATGGATACTCTTGCTTACCAAATGCTGGATCTTACTGACTATATTTATAATGAATGTCTCTGGTATTCTATCTATGCTGGGGAAATGTCACTTCTATATTGACTTTTATTATTATTAGCTAATTCAACAAAACTACTTTTACGGTTTGATTGAACTAACTCTCTGGGTGATCAAATGATTGTAAATAAAATATTTTGCACTAAAATGAAGAAATGCGTTGCATGATTATTTTGCTAATTTTCTATTAAAGAAATTAAAGAGGTTTCATTTTGACGTAAAATTGGGCGCATATACTATGTGTGGGGTGGGTGACAGTTCAGGCTGAGACTTGACCACACCCACTTTACTCCCATAGGCTCCCTTGTGATAAAACCTCTCCCATTTTTCCCAACTAATTATGACTTGGAGAGGTTATTTCAGTTTATTTACTATCAAACCATGGAAATAAAAGTTGTGCAAACATTTTTATTTTTTTATTTGATTGGAAGTAATTTTTTTTTACTTAGGCGTTTTATTTTTAATGCAGCAAAATCAAAGTTTAGCTTGAAACTGTTACTAACATTTAAATTAAAGTTAGTTTTTAGTACAATTATTATTGTTGATAAATAGTTGTTTTTACTGCTGTTATTACTCACCTTTTGTAACCTCTCTTGAGCAGTTCATAAATAGTTGTATCCATGATTTGTAATACAATTTCAACAGAATTCTTTTTTTTACAATCGGTTTAAATGTCACCATTGTATTTATGGTATATTCATGTTCAATATCAGTTAATAATCACACAAGAACAACGATCAATTTTATATTTCTTTCCAAACACAAATATGTTCAGCAGACTTTTTTCTCTTACTGTTGGCTAATGAAGGTGCCATTGTAGTTTTTTTGTTTGTTTGTGTAGTTTCATTTAGTTTTTGACTTTGTGTTGTCCAGAGGAGTGGTATGGGTGGGCTTCAACTCAGTTGAAACGCTACTCTGACAGACTCTGAGGTGGAGGTCAGAGAGACCAAATTCCTACTCTCTGGAAAGAATGGCGTCTTCACCCTAAATCACTTCCAGAGCGCAGGTATGGCCTGTCCAGGCTCTCATCTCACCGAGTCCTCGCAATGGAGACAAACAACCTGTTTTTCAGCCACAACACACTCATAGCTTTGGGGGAAATCTATTACATATACAACATATACAAACAATCTATTACATATAACACATATTCATACACACATACAAACAATCTATTATATATACAACATATCCATACACACATACAAACAATCTATTACATATACAACATATCCATACACACATACAAACAATCTATAACACATATTCATACACAAATACAAACAATCTATTACATATAACACATATTCATACACAAATACAAACAATCTATTACATATAGCACATATCCATACACACATACAATCTATTACATATACAACATATCCATACACACATACAAACAATATATAACACATATTCACACAAATACAAACAATCTATTACATATAACACGTTCATACACACATACAATCTATTACAAATAACACATATTCATACACAAATACAAACAATCTATTACATATAGCACATATCCATACACAAACACAATCTATTACATATAGCACATATCCATACACACACACACAATCTATTACATATAGCACATGTCCATATACCCATACAAACAATCTATTACATATAATACATTCATACACACATACGAACGAGCCCAACCTTTCTTACTGCAAACAAACTCAATTAATTTAGCCTATTTCTACCACTCCCTCACACTTCCAACTTTATATTGTGTAATTGCACGCATCCTTACCCCAAAGTGGCACAGGCCTAATTAATCTTTCATAGCTAACAAATGTTTCTTGCCATTACATAGTAGACATAAAATAGACATTATCATAATAAATCCATCCATTAAGGGGGTGTCTCTATGATACAGAAATTATGATACGTCATGATTTGTTACATTTGCCCTGGCTTTGCTCAACACAGTAAAATATTCAGTGTTAATCCAACTCATATACTGTTTAGGTGTGATAAGGTAGGTCTATATAGTCTACACTTGATTGATTTTAGACTAATGTAAACTCTGTTAAAGAATTAATGCTGAAAATGATGTGTTTCCTGCGTTTCCATAGCAGTGTTGTGGCAAAATATAATGCAAACATATATATACTGGGCAACTTGGATTTTAATATTATTGTTTGATGCACATATGTGTGTGTGTGTGTGTGTGTGTGTGTGTGTGTGTATATATATATACAATCTGCTAAATGAATGTAATGTAAAGGTCTTCCTTTTTTGGCTTGTGTTCTGCACTCAATTGCAAACAAAACTCACTAAATGCACACACACACACACACACACATATATATATATATATATATATATATATATATATATATATATATGTGTGTGTGTGTGTGTATGTGTGTGTGTGTGTGTGTGTGTGCATTTAGTGAGTTTTGTTTGCAATTGAGTGCAGAACACAAGCCAAAAAAGGAAGACCTGGTTCTTTTCTATAGAGTCAACCAGGCTTAAAATGGCCTCCGACCACGTGCATGCTATCCAAATGAAGTAATAATAATAATAAATTAGCCAATTTGAGGCATAAAAACAACACTTCCCGTTCTTGACACTTAACGACTAATTTGCGCTGTCTAGCTAACTGTATTCCCTCATTTCCCAGAAATAATTAGTGTTCTGATGTCCTGACTCTGTTAAAAAAAAAAAAAAAAAAAAAAACGTATGTCACGCCTTACTCCACTCTTGTAATCCTGGCCGCCCACCCGCCCTCCACACCGGCCTCATCCTCCCAAACCACACATCAGATCATCAACCCCCCAAGCCCCCCTTCTCTTCTCGGTCATTTCACAACACACTCGTTTCTGGTAGTAAAGTTGATTTTCAGCGGTGTCCATTTAAAATCTAGTTGAGCTGACACGTGCCCGACGTTATAGACACGCTTTTTACATACGTCGTGACATTTGGACTACACTTATGTAAAAACATTCGGTTCGGCGTGGATTAGAAACCCCAAATCAAGGTGGCACAAACGAGAAAGTCTACATTGGCAAAGTTTATTTTTCATAAACATTTATTTACTTAAATATCCTTGACGGATGACCAGGTAAGTTCATTTCGATTCAGTTCATGGATTCCTCCCCCCCAAGATTTTTTTTGTTTTGTTTTCAAGACACATCTGTCGTTTATAAATTTAGGTCAAGATAAGATTTATTTTAACAATAAATAATCAATTTATTGTTAACTTTAAAACTATCTTGAGTTTAGTCACACGTGTATTGCAACATCAGCACGTGAGACATATATGTTATCCTTTGCGTTTTGTGAAAAACAATCAAATGAAATAAAAATGGTTTAATAGGATATCGTACTTTGTCCACGTGCGCAAATATTATTTGCAATTTAAAATTAGAACTAACATTTTGTGAAAATTGTGTTTCCGACAGTTGTTAATAATTGGTTTGGGTGATGCCATGATCCACGCGTCAAACAAAATTCCGAAAACTCTGATGTAGCCTAGCTGTAAATTAAATTATTTAAAACATTATAAATAAATATTACACGAGCTTTTTGAGAGGAATAAACTTACATTACCGACCATAATGGCATCTTGTAAAATCGCATCTTATTTTTTTTCCACCTGGCCCACCCGACCTGCCCCTACGTCCTCTCTTTTTTCACCCCCAAACTCCGCCTCCGCTCCACCCACCACTATACCGCGCACCCACATCTCTCTCTCTCTCTCTCTCTCTCTCTCTCCCTCTCCTTCTCTCTCACACACACATACACACACGCAGTCGCACAAATCATTTGATAATCAAAATTTTTGTTTCAAAATCTGTAAATCCTCTCTTACCTGTAATTCGTGAGACGGTTGTATTTTTTTCGATTGCAAAATCGTTTATAAAACATTGCAATCAATGCAAAGCTACACAGATCACAAATATGTTGAGTGCTAAGAAATTAAGTCAACAGACGACAATTGTTTCAGATTTGGAGAAATGTCGTTTTCCTGCCGTAGTCTTCAACTCAGTAACCGTCTATTCCTTTAACCCTTGAGAGACAGATAGTTTTAACCCCAGAGAGAGAGAGAGAGAGAGAGAGAGAGAGAGAGAGAGAGAGAGAGAGAGAGACGTATCCTTGTCGTATCTTGGACCCTATAGAATTTTCGGCCTTGCCTTACATCAAACGTCTTTTTTGCCGATTAACTGCACAGTCAGGTCCCCTCAGATCAGGGGACGGGAAGGGTAGCAAAAGGCGGGCTCTTTTCCACTGGACAATACCATTATTTCAGCTCCCTTGGCCAGGAATGCCAAATTTCACAGCCCACTGCGTTCCTCCAGCATCAACTAAAGAACCGAGTAAGGCCGCCTTTGAGCACGGACTCCCGGGTTTCAACTGAACCAGCTGTCCGACCCAAATGATATATTTCACTGATTAATGGCATCGCAATTGTGTTATAGGCAAATCACGCCATTCGTTGGCATTATATGGACCCTTATTTTAATTATTAGGCTATGACATGGATCATCGCATTTTCAGGACTATTATTTAACAAACAATGTTCAACAAGTAACTTGAACATTAAATAGTTAATGCTTAGCTTACATATGATTGACAGTAGTTTTAAGAATTTTTTTTATTTCATAGCAGCTGGCATGAGGGTGTATCCTTATCAAACCTATTATGGACAGGGCTGTTGGATGGTTACACGGGATTGAATAGGCTATGTGCATGACGTGTTTTTTGTCTTGCTCAGTTATGGGCATGCAGTTATCACATCCTATCATCATCTCTAGGAGCCTATAAACGATGACAAGTAGACCCCAGATAGTTTTATTCGTCAACTAAAAGTACTGACATGTAATTCAAAAGATAAATAAACATATCATGCACAGGTCATTCACTGATCGTGGTGATAGTGTTTGAAGAATTTTCCGAAAACTAATACAAAATTGTGAGGTTATGTAATGTCTGCTGTCCCGCTTACTACCAGGAAACAAACTCTATTAGCGTGTTATATTGTTTCCAGCGCTTCTGTTCACAAAACAATTGTTCATGGAGTAATTCATTCACAAGTAAAACCAAGACAAACAAAAAAAGATTTAATTTAGACAATTAATGTGCTTTTTCCACCCTCCTCAAGATAAACATTGCAGTTGGACCAATAAAAAGCTTTGTGTTTTATTTGAATGTAAATTAAACGTTTACACAAAATTAGGTGCTAATTGAGGTAAACATTATAGCCTTAGTTTTCAAGAACATATTGTCATTTTTTTATTGAATATCAAGATACAATAGTCTTAAATATTAGAAGATAACAGTTTGTTTACCTACTGTCCTGGACTGTTACCCCTAATTTCGGGAAGTAAGGGAAAGAGGGTGTAACTAGCAGATTCAAACAAACGATATTTTACAGCATATGAACACATTTTTCTGAAGCAAAAAATGATCTTTCATAGAGTTACAAAAAAGTTTTTAACACTTGCCACTGGGCTGGTACTCCACAGGTACGTAAAATTGTGCCAGCAATACATAATTAATTTGTAAAAATTCTGGTAAATGTGCTTGTTAGTACTCCAATAGAACACTATTGTACTTCCAGGGTACATTTGGAAAATGTGTTCCTTAAGGAAGAATGTACCTCCACAGTGTCTTGTGAGAGTGTCGGTTACTTGCTCAGACACGCGCACATGCGCGCGCACACACACGCTTAGTCTTACCTCTTACACATTTGTGTTTGTCGGTAGATGGGGGTGGGCGCCTTGGGGGTAGTACAGCTATAACGCCAAATGAAAAAATAGCAGCCTACTGAAAAGGTGGGGAGGGGGGAATTTGTGAATGGAAGACGGTGTTCTTACACTCATTGTTAAAATATAAATATACTCTGACGCTGCTTGGTATGTGACCAATCCCGGAACCGATAAGATTGTTAAAGATCCCAAAATTCAGCCAATCGCGTAGCACAGCGCAAAGACTAGCGCAAGTAGGGACCAATCAGAAAAAGGCATGCAAATAAGGAATTTGCTTCAGCAGGATCTGAATGTCAACTAGTCAAAGATGGAGTCTGGAGCTGAGAGGCCGTGAGGCTAACCATGGACGGTTTGCAATTTTTTTTTAAATATCCAAGACAAAACGAAGAGAAACTCTGCAATTGCGCATAGTCAAGACGGAGTAAAACCAAGGAAGACCAGAAAAAAAGTTTGAGTAATTCACAGCGTATTTTTTCTCTGTGTTTCGGTCAACTTTTCTTCTTTTCCCTTTTTTTTGCCTTACGGATTGTCCCTCCCTTGGCTAGGTACCATTCATGAAATTTGGGGGTCCTCTTTCTGTTTGTGAGTAGCATCCGGGTGATTGCGCGGAAATGGCGGGAGCTCAGGGCAAAACGGGGAAGTTAGGGTGGATGGAGGGGGTGGGGATGGGAGTGAACAAGGGTCATTTAAAGGAGTTTAGAAAGGGGCTATATTGACAAGAAAGGGGAAATGCATTCGTGTTTGTGATGCAAACCAGTGGGAGCTGCCTTTCAAAAGACTCGGCAAGCTATTTCAAATTAAGTCCGATGTCTTTCCTTTGCACTGAATGTCCTTTCTGAGTACTAAATTGTGCTTTGCAAGATGGCATGCTTTTAAATTCAAAGAATGGTGTGAATTCAACGTCGATATTGATTACTTTCTTAGTGAAATCCACAGGAATTAATAATTGTGATATTATTTCATATTGTGAATTGAACTGGTGTCTGAAACCAGCAGCAGTAGTCGAGTAGTTGCCTACTATGGATTATGTTACGTGTTACGCCAAGACGAAGGCATGTCATACAAACAACGTTTGATGTCACTTTTCTCACATATTTCCCGCACACACATTTTTAGTACGGGTATGGTTCATTTAAATGTAGCCTATACATTGAAATTGCGAAGATTGATTATTGCATTCTCCATACAATTCTCTAATTGTCGCAACTGTCGTTTTTGCGGTTAAGTTACTACGTCGGCGCTTGCTAGATTCATTATAATATTGCATTCATGTGGGGTGGGGGTCGAAAATGGAATGTGAATACCATACAGGTAATGATTACTTATTGGTAAGGATTTGCCCTAAGTCCACAGGTCTATTTAATGAGCGTCCACACGATACGCATCTAATTGTTTTAATTGTATTTTAAATTGAGTATAAAACCCTTTGTTTTCAGATGTCGAGATGGCATGAAAATTGTGTGTAGAGATAAAAATCTGAAATATTTTGAATTCCGCACAGAAAGTTTACCATGGACGAACATGAGATGCTTATACAACGCGATGCACAGCCGAATTGTCTTTATTTATTTAGCCTATCCATTTTTTTTTTTTTTAAGTTTAAATGAAGTTTTCTTCCTTCTCGTGACTGATGGTACAGTTTTTCTAACGACCGTTCTAAACAGTGAGAATAACAAGCCCCTAGCGCCCCCGCCCCACCCGTTCCCTCCCTAACAGGGAGGAGGGTTTCAAATTGCCACTTTGGCAAAAAGGGTAAGAATAGTACGTATTAAATAAGGCTTCTGGTATTGTATCACGGAATGTGCACTTTGTCCCATTAATTATTGTATTGTCCTTCCATCGAGAATCGAGATGTCCTTTTATTTATGAGATTTTCGGACTAAAGGGAAGGTGGAAGACAATTTAAACTAACTTGAAACTATATGGGGAAAGGTTAGTTTATTAAACGAACTGTGTGTGTGTGTGTGTGTGTGTCCATGGGCTTTATTTATACTTTTTAAATAAAAGGGTTACTTTTGATTTTATGATGTTATTAAGTTGGATACTTCATTAGCTACTATTTGTATAGGCTAGCACATTAATTTAGGCCTAAGTTAAACTGTTTTAAAAGGACAATCGTTCTATTCGGAAAAAAATTGTTTTACTTTTTTCATTGCGATCGTCAATATTAGCCCTAACCCCCACACAAATAACGAGTTCCATTTAAACTAAAATGAATCGTGTGAATTTAAACAACACTTTTAGGTGATTTGCTTAGTTGTTTAACAACTCATAAAATTTGACTAACGATTCTCAATTTGGGTGAATAGCAGTTCCTAGACCAACGTCTTTATTACTCCTCTCCTCACGTGAATTAGCCTATACGCATTCGGGTTTCAAAAAGAGCTTAGTGTTAATATTGCTCTAACTTCTCTTATGGACACACGTTACAGGTCCAACTTTGCCCATGTGTAACAGGTGTGATTATGTGCTTTTATAATAAGTTTATCATGACACACGTTTCGTTTTGCCGTTTAAGATGCATATCCTCGGTGTAGCATGAATCCTCTGCTTGACGTCAGGAAAAACCAGTCAGTAAAAGCTTCTTTTTTTACGGCACGTGGCCGAAAAGGTGAAGGGGCTTGTGATTGTGTTGTCCGTTGCCTTTTTTCTGTTGTACTACTAGAAAAATCATATGAGCAGTGCAATATTAAAAGGGCATTGGCTGACAGTAAAGCGACCCAGCCCCCATCCCTCTCTCCTCTATTTCCACGACTTATCCGTTTGGTTGGATTTTTTACCAACATGCACGTGTTTTCACAGAAAAGCCTACCATGAAAGCAATAAATAAATAAAAACATTCATTTTTAGGTTCAGAGGGGGAAGAGAATTTAAGTAGCACAGAACTAGAACAATAGCCACTGTATATGCCATAGCCTATTTTGTGGTTTGTGTTTGTTTAAAAATCCTGTGTCCATAGACTACAGTAGCATGCGCTGGGTACTTTTGGTTAAATGGTGGATTTTGCGCGTTTGGTTGAACCATTCCAGTAGTTTAATACAAACACCAATATCTGATCAGAGATTGTATAGGTTATAAACACAACGGTGATTATTGTTTTTGCTGAATTACTGAACACAGAGTTGCTTAATCATTATCTCTCTTATCGTTGGATATAGCCTAGATGGTTGCAAGTGTTTACGCAACCTGCGTGGCTGGACTAAAACGCTATAAAATATAAAATATTAACTTCGGTGCTGGGAACATGGTGTTTTTCCAACATGTAGTATTGTATTGCTAAAACGGTTGCTTTTTTTGCAGCCGTTTGATATCATTTGTTAAACCTGCTAGGACTCGCACTCAATAAACGTAGGCCTATTCGTCCACAATTTCGCGTAAACTACATTTGGTAGCACTATATTCGTAGCCTATATTTCTTATATCGTTCTTTATTCGGCTCGCCCACCTTTGCTTAATGCGTGTACCAGAACATAGCCAGTTGGTAGGCCTACCTATATGCATTTGCATTTTATGGTTTGCACAAAAGGCACGACCAGATCCCCAAACACGAATCTGGTAGTGGTAGAGATAATTTTTAAAAAACACACGAAGGTTTCCATAAATATGATTGTTTGTATTCACGCTGTTTGAAAAAGCGTAGGTCAGTTGCTTTGACGATGTTGCACTACTGTTCCTGCTTTTGCAGCAGTGCAATAGTATTGTCATAGCATTAGGCCTTCGCGTGCACACCTCAGGACTGACGCCCCAGGCGGAAGAGGAACGTAGAAGCCGCATATTTGGTGGTGAATTATGGAAATGCATTCCACTATTCCATATCCGAGTATATTCTCCTGTTCCCCATTAACTCATTTTGAGGATGCGACTAATTACAATTACCGCTAAGCCTTAATTGATATACCCGGCATATTGTCGTGTATGGTTCGCCATAATCGCACCAGGCCAGACCCACATCTGTAGGCCTACGAACCTTGCCGTACAACCGAACTTGCTTGTTCTGGTTTGGAGGGGAGGGAGGGAGTGGTGGTTGTCAGGCCACGCCTTCGTAGAAAGCATACATTTTGTATGGCACGAAGAATCTGAAAACCATACGAGGGAGAGAAAAACATGCTATTGACTCAGAAAGAGTTGTGGAAAAAAACGGCCCTTTGCTTTCCCCAGTTCATGTAGGCGTAGGCGAGTTTTGTGTTTCTTTGGGAAATATTTTACATGAGCGTAAATGTGCTTTTCATGAACATGTAGACTATAGGCCTAGCTTTACGGGTCATTCAGCTAAGGGTGTTTTTGTACACCTTGTAGTGACGTCATCAAGGGTGGTCATTCAGTATCTTTAACACGTACTTATTCTCACACCCACGGATATGTTCTCTTAAAAACACATAGTTAAATGTAACTGGACATTATTAATAACAATCTTTATAACAAAGATTTATTACACGTGGTACCGTACGAAATTTGCCATAAACTACAAAACATGGGGAAATAAACGTAGGCCTATCTCAATTCATCATTATATTCCCAAGTTTTTTGGCAGTGCTATTAAATGCAAAGAACACTGGTAGGTTTCACAGTATCAATCAATACATAATCTGGTGTACAGCAAAATAATAATAAAAAAATGACAAAAAACATGGTGCATTTGTGTGAGTGCATGTGTGTGAGCGAGGAGGGGGGTTGCAGAGGGACGGCTCTGCGCTTGCGGAATGCAGGGGGGCAGGTTCTTTACTGAAGCGGGGGGGGGGGGGGGGAGGGGGAGGGGGGCGGGTATGCCTTGGGTTTCATCCTTGATGTTCTTTTTAAAAAAGAAAGGAAAGAAAAGCCTTCTCTCACCAACAGGGTCCATGTAACAGCTTCCCAATGAACATATGCATGCTTGCTTTGCTCTCAGCGTGGAACATTCACATATTTTTCGAGGTATCCCTTTTTTTTCTTTCTTTTTTTTTTTTATTCAAGGTAAACCGCCTAAGTATTTTGATTACCCTCATGGCATGCGTCGATGACGTGTCCACATCTGGATACGCTTAGTTGTCTGTCCGACAAAAAACAACTAGCCCACAGCTTTGAGGCTGAGAGTTGTATATTTCTGATGCTGTATTGATGTAGGGGTTTTAATTTATTTCCATAAATCCAGCTTTTCATGTGCCCCTACATATGAATCAAGAAAATTACATTGAATCTACATTGACACCCGCAGTGTAGGTTGAATCTGCATGGTGGAACCTACACACAAGCTCGGCTCACTTTCAGGGTTGCCAGACTTGGAGATTAACTCCTGAATTTAGGGGATTTAACAAAATTTATAGGGGAAGTTTTACAGTAAAAATGTATGGGAACCAATGACAGATGGGGGATTTTAAAAGGAGGTATGGGGACAAATTGTGATAAAATTGTATGGGAGTCAATTGAACATGGGGGGAATTAATTCAGGGATCTGGGAACATTGCTCACTTTAAACTGTGTCCCTTTCCCAAATTGATTTTGATATTCTTATTGTTGCAGTGTGGCAAACGTGTTACAGAGTATGTGGTTGCTGTTTTGTAAAACAGCACAATCTATTTATATATAGTATGGTCCATATTGAAAATTAGTTGCAAAAAGCAAGAAGAATTTAGTTTAGGTGCGCCTCCATTTTTGTTAAGGTATGTGGAGGGAATGTGCAATCATATGGAAAGCGAGTGGATTCTTAATTGACGGTGTGGATTCCTCGAGAAAAGCAATGGTGACTTGTTGCAGCCTGCTTGTGCACCTCATAAAATATTGGAATGTGTGGAATTGGGGAGGTTGAATGCTGTCCCCAGCCACGTCTTCTGTGAGCAAGAACAAGGCACCAAGTACTCTAGCGGAGAGCCGTGCCATTTACTGTTTATATATATTTTTCCTTTTTTTGAGGGGTGGTTTGAAGACCTGAAACCGCCGAGTTAAAAGTCACCCAGTGTGACCATGTTCACATTTATTTACACTGTTCAGTGGTAGAGATACATTCAGTGTGTTTGCATTTGTTCAGTGGTAGAGATGCATTCTGTGTGCTTGCATTTGTTCAGTGGTAGAGATGCATTCAGTGTGTTTGCATTTGTTCAGTGGTAGAGATGCATTCAGTGTGTTTGCATTTGTTCAGTGGTAGAGGTGCATTCTGTGTGTTTGCATTTGTTCAGTGGTAGAGATGCATTCAGTGTGTTTGCATTTGTTCAGTGGTAGAGAGGCATTCTGTGTGCTTGCATTTGCTCAGTGGTAGAGATACATTCAGTGTGCTTGCATTTGTTCAGTGGTAGAGATGCATTCAGTGTGTTTGCATTTGTTCAGTGGTAGAGAGGCATTCTGTGTGCTTGCATTTGTTCAGTGGTAGAGATGCATTCAGTGTGTTTGCATTTGTTCAGTGGTAGAGATGCATTCAGTGTGTTTGCATTTGTTCAGTGGTAGAGATGCATTCAGTGTGTTTGCATTTGTTCAGTGGTAGAGATGCATTCAGTGTGTTTGCATTTGTTCAGTGGTAGAGATGCATTCAGTGTGTTTGCATTTGTTCAGTGGTAGAGAGGCATTCTGTGTGCTTGCATTTGTTCAGTGGTAGAGATGCATTCAGTGTGTTTGCATTTGTTCAGTGGTAGAGATGCATTCTGTGTGTTTGCATTTGTTCAGTGGTAGAGGTGCATTCTGTGTGCTTGCATTTGCTCAGTGGTAGAGATGCATTCTGTGTGCTTGCATTTGTTCAGTGGTAGAGATGCATTCAGTGTGTTTGCATTTGTTCAGTGGTAGAGATGCATTCAGTGTGTGCATTTGTTCAGTGGTAGAGATGCATTCAGTGTGTTTGCATTTGTTCAGTGGTAGAGATGCATTCTGTGTGTTTGCATTTGTTCAGTGGTAGAGATGCATTCTGTGTGTTTGCATTTGTTCAGTGGTAGAGATGCATTCAGTGTGCTTGCATTTGTTCAGTGGTAGAGATGCATTCAGTGTGCTTGCATTTGTTCAGTGGTAGAGATGCATTCAGTGTGCTTGCATTTGTTCAGTGGTAGAGATGCATTCTGTGTGTTTGCATTTGTTCAGTGGTAGAGATGCATTCTGTGTGTGCATTTGTTCAGTGGTAGAGATGCATTCAGTGTGCTTGCATTTGTTCAGTGGTAGAGATGCATTCTGTGTGTTTGCATTTGTTCAGTGGTAGAGATGCATTCAGTGTGTGCATTTGTTCAGTGGTAGAGATGCATTCAGTGTGCTTGCATTTGTTCAGTGGTAGAGATGCATTCTGTGTGTTTGCATTTGTTCAGTGGTAGAGATGCATTCAGTGTGTTTGCATTTGTTCAGTGGTAGAGATGCATTCTGTGTGCTGGCATTTGTTCAGTGGTAGAGGTGCATTCAGTGTATTTGCATTTGTTCAGTGGTAGAGATGCATTCAGTGTGTTTGCATTTGTTCAGTGGTAGATATGCATTCTGTGTGTTTGCATTTGTTCAGTGGTAGAGATGCATTCAGTGTGTTTGCATTTGTTCAGCGGTAGAGAGGCATTCTGTGTGCTTGCATTTGTTCAGTGGTAGAGATGCATTCAGTGTGTTTGCATTTGTTCAGTGGTAGAGATGCATTCAGTGTGTTTGCATTTGTTCAGTGGTAGAGATGCATTCTGTGTGTTTGCATTTGTTCAGTGGTAGAGATGCATTCAGTGTGTTTGCATTTGTTCAGTGGTAGAGATGCATTCAGTGTGCTTGCATTTGTTCAGTGGTAGAGATGCATTCAGTGTGTTTGCATTTGTTCAGTGGTAGAGATGCATTCAGTGTGTTTGCATTTGTTCAGTGGTAGAGATGCATTCAGTGTGCTTGCATTTGTTCAGTGGTAGAGATGCATTCAGTGTGCTTGCATTTGTTCAGTGGTAGAGATGCATTCAGTGTGTTTGCATTTGTTCAGTGGTAGAGATGCATTCAGTGTGTTTGCATTTGTTCAGTGGTAGAGATGCATTCAGTGTGTTTGCATTTGTTCAGTGGTAGAGATGCATTCAGTGTGTTTGCATTTGTTCAGTGGTAGAGATGCATTCAGTGTGTTTGCATTTGTTCAGTGGTAGAGATGCATTCAGTGTGTTTGCATTTGTTCAGTGGTAGAGATGCATTCAGTGTGTTTGCATTTGTTCAGTGGTAGAGATGCATTCAGTGTGTTTGCATTTGTTCAGTGGTAGAGATGCATTCAGTGTATTTGCATTTGTGACTTGCCTTTCAAGCCACCCAGGTCATGGTTAGTGGGATGACACCCTCGAGGCATGTGTTTTTTTGCATGTTGAATATTTTATGAGTTTAATCTATCTATCTCTTAACATTAATAATATAAAGCAGGTGATGGTAATAATGTAATAACATTATTATTATGACCATTTTATTATATTTAGCTGGCCTGCAGAGCAAGCATTGTCCATATTATCAATTTTTAGACCTGTATTTTATGTTGAAATTCAAGGATACCATCTACAAGAGTAAAGCATATCCATGGCCTTACATTAATCAAGCTACCCCATTAATTTACATCTGTAAATTCACAGTAAAATGTCCTGTGTCAATTCAACACTAACTCTGTCCAGATTAGACTCATATATACTCTGTTAGAGTTGGATTAACTCTGGACATTTTACGGTGCGCACAATATTTTACAAATATGCAAAAAATGGAAGAAAAGGTTTTGTTAAATTGTTAGATTCAAATAATATCCTTACATTGTTATTTGGTTATTTTTCTTAAATTGTATAACCACAAATATGAAAATAATGTAATTCGTGATTAAACTAATGCATTGGCAAGAACCAAGAGGTTTTCTAATGAGTGTGCACCTGAAAGGGCTTTAGTAAAGGTAATTTTGCTGGCCTTGAAGCCTTATTGCCACTCGCGTAAGATGGTCAGCTGTGGTTGACCTGAAGGGTTGCATTTAATGTGCCTATCTCTGAAACTCTGACTGATGTCAGCTAAATTAAACTCTAAACACGTTTGAGTTCGAAGGGAATGAACATGTTCTCTGTTGGAGTTGAATTTACACTTTCCATTTTGCTGTGTAAATGTTCATTTATAGTGCAGATGCGCCTTATTGTCTTTTTACAAGCAGTTTGTCAACTTTTGGATGTATGATTTAATATTTTTGTATTTTCAGAGTAAATTTAGTTTTTTTAGCTAGTTTGCAGTAGTACATGTTCTGGTAGGCTTACTAGTGTTAATAGTCTTAAATATGTAATCGGAAGCAATTGATCTTGTAATCGGATTCCCAATCCTGATTCTAATGGCTTAAGCAATATATATATATATATACATAAAGGGGCATAGATTCAAATGCAGATGTAAACAAACACAACTACCAAGTTAATAAATCAATTAATTTGTTCGGTACTGGGATATGATTTAAAATCTTTAAAAAAAGTCACATTCAGCAGTGCCCATTGGTCAGTTGGTGTAAAAAATGAGTGCGCCATGTTAGCTTGAACACTACATAAAATCTAAACAAATAACAGTTGGTAGAAATTATGTACACAGCACAACTAAGTACACACTTTTAACTGCCACTGAGATAATAACCAAGTGGTACAGTTAGCGGTTTACTGCCTGAGTGGTCAAGCTAACATGGAGCACTCATTTTCTTTACACCGACTGACCAATGGGCACTGCTGATCTATTAGACCAGGGACCAATGAAATTCAAGTTTCAAACAGAAAATCATTTTTCGCTAAAATAATTGAACAGACTCATCATATAAAAAAGTTAAAAGGAATTTCATGAATTATCCGAATTCCCAGTAGATGGAAAAATTATTAATTAAATATAATGTGTTAACACGCTGTAGCATTAGTTAGGCTTACTAGTTGGTATAGAAATATAATTGAGCTCTCTCGTCCTCATATAACCAGCGCAACAATTCGTTTGTTTTTGCTTTATATTAATTCATATGTAGGCACAGTTTCTCAAATGGCTTTTTGCTGATTGGTTGACATTAGATGATCACAAATATTTACAATGTAGGGCTATGCTACATTTGAAGGGAATTTGCTGTTAATGGACCTGAAAGTAGTTTGTTGGTATTCAGGCCTTGTGATTCAGTTTTGTCAATGAAAGTGTTTCTTGCTAGTTTATGTTGTGACTATTTCATATTGCGTCCGAAAGTGTTCGTCCATAAGAGACAAAAGCAAGTTGGTGTGATTTAAATTTATATTATACACGCGCTTTACAAATGTGTTTCCCTGCCATGCCTCAGTTTTCAATGTCTTCTACGTAATTAACAAATACAATTTGTTAACATGTATCTTTACTGTTTCTTGAATGAACTTTGCAATATCATATTGGGTGCAGTGTTATTCCAATGCCGATATTTCAATGAATTACTTCAAGTTACAAAAATGTACCTTTTATCAAACAACCATATTATGGTAAATTTCTGGCGGTTTGAGAAGAACGCAGACCAACCAAACGTGAAAAAGTGAAAAAGCTCTTTGAGAAAAGTTGGTTGACTGAACAATGAATGTATATTTAGAATTATTTTTGGCTAGAAAGTTCTTGATAATGCAGACTTGTTAGCCAGCTACATATTTAGAAAATAAATGTAAAAAGCTAGAATATAAAAGTATTTTTTAAATGCGAATTGTTCAGAGTACACTCATAAGAATAGCACATAGGCTAGCCACCAAAAAGTAAGGTTTGTGTATTGCCAGCAAACTATTTGAGTCTGTTTGAAGAGTGTGCTTTTGTGGAACACTTGCACTGAAGGAACTCTGCCATTGCATCATCACAACTTGGGTCAGATTGGAGCCATCAGTTGTCGAAATTTAAAATGCTATACAAGCAATAACTATTTTCATGTTTTTCTTTGCTTTATGCAGGTCAGAATAGGAAAATGTCAAATAAAAAGCAAGAATAATCTGCTTGCATTTTAACAGAGAATATGTTAGTACCACTAGAATGTGTAACATTTGGTCAGTACATGACCAGTATTTTACTCTAATTACTTACTAATCTTATTTGTTCACATTATTTATTTGCTTAGCAGATGCCCTTAACCACTGCAACATATACTCCAAACTACTCTTAAAACCAAAATGGTGTCTATAGTCTACAGCTCTGCACCTATAGACAACTATATCCACTTATAAGTAATTAAAAACAGAATTTCACCCTGCCCCCCCGCAAAAAGAAAATCTTCTGAAAGTTTTTTTTTTTTTTTAAACAGAGGTCAAAGGTCACTGTTTCTGCCACTGAGAATAATGGCACCTTCTGGAAGTGGTTTGGTTTAGAATAACTCAAATGCTTCCTCCCATACAGCCTTTAAATGGGAAAAACATGGGGCAGATACGGTTAATGTGTTTGTTAGGCCAATTTGCAATTTGCTGTTGCTCCAAAACTTAGATTTTATTTACTTTTTTTATTTTTTATAAAGTGGAGAGTAAAATACAAATGGTGCTGAGTTGGAATCAGTTCAAAATAGAAGCAGAATGTATCATGTTTGGCAATCAGGGCCCCGTTTCCCAAAAGGATCATCTTATAGGCCATTTTGTTTTTATATTACTTTCATTGTTTGTGTTTTTTTATTTATTTTTGTCATTTGTATTTTCGTCTGTTTCTACGTACATCTTTATTTTTTTTAAATGTAATGTCACTACATTTTAGTCATTTTTTAAATTAATAAAGCCCAAACACAAAAAACTCAAGATGATCTTAACTAAAGATGCTTTTGGGAAGTGGGGCCCAGTTCTTCTCGCGCGTTTTCATTTCTGGAAATATAATGTCTAGATGTTCGAGTTGCAGATCTCACTTCCTTCATCGCCTCTATGCTTTGAGCTTTCTTCTGCAATTCAAACATTACTTCCTGTAGCTTTTCAGCGCTAGTATTATATGACTGCTTTACAACATTCTAAACTAATTGTTAGTGGTTTTGTTATCGAAAGCGGAGGTGATGGCCTACTCCAGTTCCGCCATTGCTCCTTCGGGTTGTCGGTTGTCCCAAAGAAGGACATCAAAGAGCATCGATATGCCTGCCGCGCATGTTATGTGCAGTAGGTGTGGATCCTCTTTCAACCACGGGGGAAACCAAAGGCAGATCAGTCAAAAATGGCCACGCAGTTAAATGCTCAGCATTCATTTTAACAGTAAGAGTTTCTATAAGCTCATAAGGGATGAAATGCACTCCCTCAGAGTACAATGTACACTAAGTGTACACATTCCTTCACCCAGACGTGACATTTTTTCCCCGCCTCTTGTCAGATCTTTGGATAGTCAGATCTTGTTTTAGTTAGTTAGCTTTGGGCTCGTGGTTACAGAGTTGGACAAGATAGCATTGACATCATGGCCACATGGACAAGATTGCATTGAATAAGTACGACTAATCGCCAGCCTGGCCCAGTGTGTCTTTCTGGCTATATTTGTAGTTTTTCTTGCATAAAAAAAATAATAATCTGCGAACAGTTCTTAAATTCAAGAGGATTTCTGTTGATGGACACATGACAGGAAGAAAAAAACTAAATATTATGGGTGAATTCTCCAAAGAATCAGGGCTAGCATGTGACTCTCTTTATGGGGAAAACAAGCACATCATTTCAGCCTTTTGGTGTTTTGTAAGTTTAAGAGTTTTACACATTTTTGGGAACCACACTCTGTTCATTGGTCTTTTTTATAAGTAGCAAATGTAGATTTTTTCTAAACCATTGTCTGTTAAATATCAGTCTTCCAAAAAATATTAGTATCTGACGCAGTATTACGGTTTGAACAGCGTTCTGTGCAGCGGAGGGAGCCGAAGACTGAAGGATTTGCACATCACCAAATGCTGCTTGATACCGTCGGAAACATTAATTATTCAAAGTTATACAGTTGGGTATTTTCACTATTAATTTTTAAGTTTTATTTCCGTTGGCTTAATTTGGTGACATTTCTCTTATTTTTGTGGCCCTTTCTGATATAACGTGTAAGGAAAGAGTATCCTTATGGATGAGACCCAATAAGTGTTGCGTCTGCTTCTCGGTACACAGAAGTAGTTCAATGCTGCTTCAAGGGTCTTTGCCCTCTGGACTTCCCCTGGAGTGTAGATCTTACGCTTTCAAGATTGAACAGTAAGTGTATTTTTTCCCTGGTAGCTATACTAACATTCTCTGTAAATTTGCCTTTGTCTCTTTGTCACTGTCGGGGCATAATGTACAGTCCCCTTTTAAATGTCAAAGTGCTAGTGTAAGGGTGAGCGTTACCTGCCGGCTGTGGGCTTAAGAAGGCCATTTTGCGGAGGTCTGGCGGCGTGAGCGCCAAGCTGTTTACACAAACTTGTCAGGGCTGGATTCGACAACGCTGAAGAAATGGGGCAGAGGTCAGATAAAGGTTTTTTTTGTTTTTTTTTTTGTCATTTTGTCTTGTGTCAGGACAAAAAATGTCGTAGACGTGTAGAATGTTTACTGGTCTTTAAAAAGGTCAGTCTATATTTGTCTTTAAAAATGTAATTTGGGAGCGAGACAGTCCTGGGGAAAAAGCATGTAAAAAAAAGACTGCGTTTGTGGGAACACATTATTTGTGAAGGTTTGCCTTTCATCTGTTTTAATTCACTAAAGATTAAAAACCAAACACTGTCTGTCTGTTGGGGAACCTCCAGAGATTGCATTTATCATGCCTGCGAGGGCAGACGAGGAGGGTCACCCCAACATTGATGCAGCTTGTTTCCAAGTGGGTGGCCCCTGCCGCTCAATACCAGGTGGTCCCCAAAACATTGGAAGTTACCTGTGTACATGTTGGCACACAACTACCAAATGTGGAAGGAAAAGAGGTATTGAATTTTGTGTTTTTGCTTTTTATTACTGACTGCACTGCTTGGTTTTTGTACATTCAGACGCGCTTGCACGGTGGTATTTTTTTTAAGGCGTTGACAACAAATGCTAACCTTGTAGAAATTTTATTTGCTTTCAAAATTAGGCTATAATTCAATTTATGAAGACCAAAAAATTCAATGTAATAAATTGTTGGATGTTGTTGTTTTTTTTTTACCAATAATAAAAATGTATGTGCTGTTTAATTACACTGTACTACACTACAATGACTAATTATTGCACTAATGGTCTTCTGGTCACATTTTTTTAAATCCTGGTGCCAAGGTTTGTATTGTATGCGGTACATTGGCGCCATTACTTGAACAATGCTGGATGTTTCCTCCACGGTAGCCTGGTAGCCTGCATTTGATCTATTACGTTATTCTGATAAATCCCAAAACCGTTCTATATTTTTCCACTATATTAACCATATAAAGCCGTACACTTGTTTTCCTTTCAGAAATCTTTAGGGGGAGCACGAAGCGATGCGAAATGGCCTACACGAGTGGATCTAGTGTGACGTTTTTTAACTCCTGGCGGAGTCTTTTCGACTGAGATGGAGCCCGTTGACTGGAACTCTTTCCCTGTTGCACTACTGTTACGAATCGCAGCTGGCAGTGCAATAATGAAAGGGCATCGGTCAGTCGGGCTGCTCCACCAGAACAACAAATGCACAACGACTAACGTTTCACGCAGGGGGGGAACTATTCCCGATTTCTAGTTTGGTTGTTGGTTAGCGTCCTTAACTTTTACTTTACTCGCTGATCCGGGATCGTATTTATTGAGGTGTGGTAGGCTACTGTTGCTCATGTAAATCGGGTGTTCTCCTACATTGTGGCCTAAGTCATTCTGGATAAGGGAGTCTGTTAAGATAATGTCATACAGCAACCTGTTTTTGAGAAAATATTCATAAACAAGGTCCCGTTATCGGCCTACCTCACACAACTGTGCACGCCTATTTATTTATTTATACATAGGCCTAATAGCCTACATGCTTAAGTAGTCTACTAGAAATAGGCCTATACAAATATTTCCGATGACACGAAATAGCCATCACGTATTTCGTCACAAAAGCAGAAATGTTATTTTTTTATTTGTAGCTTGTTTGCGTAATCGTTGCACCGTATAGGTAAATGTATGGCCCCTCATATCGAGATAAGGACCGTATAGCCTATCTACCATGAAAGCCACCCCTCTCACTCAAACAAATCGCTCGCAAGCTCCATGATAGCCCATTTGGATTTTTAAATCTATTGGTTGCAGGACCTGCTGACTGGCTACGCCACAGCTGTGTCGCTGCACGAGTCATAACCCTGATGTTCCTGTTTCTTTTGGCTATCGTGTGCACCTGTAGGGTAGCCTGTAGTGATGGTGTGTTCATTTGCGACTTAACTCGTGAAAAACGGCCTGAGAATTTCCCCCGGATCCGTTAGTGTTCCGCTGCGTGCTAAATTTCCTCCATTGGTATAAGAAATTGGGGTGGATTAGTCACATGCATTGGCCTTTGTAGTGAAACGGCCGTTGGTTTAAACATTAATTGTGTGTTGTGTTTCACCCTCCTCAGGCGTTGGGTTTTTTTATTTATTTGTTTAACTCATTCATCATCGTCAATATTCCTTTTGAAATCAATCGAGGTAACAGCGATAACTTTCCTACGCCTGCCCGTAGACATCTAGCCGTCCATGGACGACTGTTGTTCACTGGGAAGGTTCTCGAAGCGTTGGCAGTGTCAGCAATGCTGGGAACGTCAAAATGAGGAGATTGGACCTGGATAGACACGTCGGTTACTCACCCTGACCCCCGCGCGCTGGTCAGTACAAACCGTGACAGCTTCAGTGAGACCGTCGTGCCTTTGAAGATTGATAATGCCGCGACCTCCTGTCCGTGTCAACTTCCTTGCCACCCAAATCCTATCTATAGTCTATTGCGGGAAGTAAAACATCTGCTTGTATATTTATTATTTTGATTTAATACAAAAAGGCCTCAGATTAAATGCAACCAATGATCACGCAAACACCCATCCACACACACGATTTAGGCCTACTTATTTTTGCGACTACGTATTTGTGAGAGTGCAATGTTGACTGTAAATGTTTCATAGCCTACTTTGGTCGACTTGGTATAAATGTAATAATTCCAGTTTGGGTAAATTGGTCCATAGTGGCAACTTCAGGAACCAGTCTTCACCAATTGCTGGCCACGTCATATAATTACCTGATCTATAAAAAGATCTGAAGTTGTATCATGTTTCTATACGATTAATAGACCTACCTAATTTGTGTGTTGTTTCAAGAAGGCTTATAGGCTATAAACCTCCCTGTTGGGATGTAGCTATTCATTACATTTTTATGCTTTGCCTACATTTAACCTCGTCATAGGGGGTAATTGTTATAATCAAATCGCATTTAAGACTCCCCTTGAGTTAATCAAATGCTCTAGCCTAAGATTAGTAGCCCATGGAATTTCAGGATATATATGTGGTTCCCGGAGTTGTCTTTCCACCATATAGTTAGCCTACTGTCTTTATGGTTCGTCTAGATTCGGTAAGAATTCCTAGTCAGTCTATTAAAAACATATAGGCTATAAAACTCATTAGCGAATTAGCTTGTGAAGAGACATGTTTGTTCTCCATTCCCGTAGTAATATTGATGATGATGTTTTTCTGGCGGCTTTTTATCATACTAAACCCAGTTAAAAACATTTGTTGCTATTAAAAATGAAAATGGGTTTATAGCCTAATGAATATAGGCCAACACCAAAAGAAATCAAAAATAAACCGGAGAAGAAAAAAAGAATTACCAATGTGTAGAAATAGTGAATTTATTTAACGAAATTGGTAGGTAGGCTAAGCCTATGGGCCAGGTATAGTGTAATACTGCCTTGGCCTACTATTTCTATTACGATATATGGAACATATTAAGTCTATGAAGACAAGATTATGAAATGTTGTTGATTTTGATATTATGGGCATAGAAATATAATTTCAATGGCGGTTTAGTTCTATGTGCTTTTTATTATGCACGTGTTGCCGTTTATTTCACGAGGTAAAACATGCGCTGTGATTACGAGTTAGGCCCTTCAATAAAACAAATCTGCCACTGACCAGATGTTATCTGACTGTCAAAAACATGCTTTAATTTCAACCGAAAATAACACACCTAAATAACAACAACATCTTTATTTTTGCCTGTTTGTTTGTGTGTTTAGTGTTAAAAATATATACAGTGTGCTTGTAATAGCCTAGCACGCATTCACTCGACAACTTTGAAATGCATTCGATTTCGAAAGAGATCCGTGCAGTTATGCTTAGCCTTAGAATTTTTTGTTAAGCGCCACATGGAATAACAAAAGATAATAGACGAATAAATTGTTCGCTCTCCGAAATATAGGAGAACATATATGCCTACTGTCTCCTCAGTTCAACGAATGTAATCCTTAACCAATATTCAGAAAATGGTAAGTAATTGGTTCCTTCAGCGCAGCGTATGCTGGAAAACTGTGTGTTTACTGTCACCTTCTGGACAAGAGGCGAACTGCTGATCGGGATTAAACTGTAGATGACAGCCACAAATCTCACCTGACTAGTAGGTTATAGCATAATAAAATCGTTTCCTTAGATCCGCTATCCACTGATGCAATCAAATTTGGTGAACAATAAGACCATACACTTGCGATGTAAATTTGACGAATGCAACTGCAGCTGGCCATCGTAAATATAGCCAATAGCCTGCAGTTCTCCTTTGTTTTTATTCGTATGCTGATCTCCAATTTTCTTGGCAACCAGAAGCAGTAACTAGTCGCATAAGAGGTGTGAACAAGGCATTTGAATAAGCAACCCTGGATAGCAATTTGAAGGCATTTTGTGTTCTTGGCAGCGGCGGCATGTTTCTATTCAGTGTTAGCAGAGGTGTAAATCCAGGGGACATAAAGTAAAAGTCCTACCATGTGTTTCTTCCACCCATAGACTCAGCCAGCTGATTTCACTAATTAGTTTTACCTCCTCGCTGAAGAATTATGTTAATTAGCAAATCCAGTTGATTGGAGCAAAAATACTGGGAGGACTTTTACTTTATGTCCCCTGGATTTCCACCTCTGAGTGTTAGAAGCAGTAAAGTTCCCCCCATCAATAATAGGATTTTTATTTCACGAGATTTAAAAGCCGTTTTTCAAAAATATTTAAAATCAACGTATCTGTCTCCATATCATGTCCAACTCACTCCTACGCCATGTCTACATAAAAGAAACACGATGTTACAACACTTTTCACTGTGGCTGGTGTGTGATTGTGTCTGACTGTGTAATTTCTGTATCTTTACAATAGTATATTGAGCCTCGTTGTATAGCCTACACAAATTTGTAATTGACCCTGGATAAAAGTATCTGTGACATGATAAATATAAATGTGAAATGCCTAATAAAATGATGTCAATTAGCCAATATTTCTGGTCACGTGATTATTTTCGGGTGAAGTTTATGCAAAGCCTGAATGGATAAGAGTTTTCTTTGAGTAATCAGATATCGAGATTTCAACAAAGCTCTCCCAGGACTGACATTTTCTGTCCCAAATAAAGGGACCTGTCCTGGGGGAAGGTAGCTACCTCTGGCCAGCATACCTAAATTGCAAATACAACGTTCTGAAATGAACCCTAGTCGAACTTGATTTTAAAAAAATGGCTCACCTGGATGTTTCCCCACATTGCCACTGAGCTGTTAAAATTTCAGGAAGCAACAGAACATACTTATAGGTGTATGCATGCTACAACAGCGCCCCCTAGTTTCACATTTACACTCGTGTTATACCGGCCGGCAGGACGACAGATCTCCAGGAACAGGGTTAATGGGAACCACCGCGTTATGCGGACCAACCCCTGTCTCGGCCATTTACGAGAATAGATAATCACTGCACTCTGACTCGTGGCCACACAAATACCATGTAATCGTCTACTACAGGGAATGTAGCGTGTATAGTTAATACTACTTAATATAGTTCAAGGTTTGTGTTTCTAATGTACATAGTAGG
Organism: Ilyophis sp. 1 JC-2022; assembly: GCA_022702515.1. Classification (NCBI taxonomy): domain Eukaryota; kingdom Metazoa; phylum Chordata; class Actinopteri; order Anguilliformes; family Synaphobranchidae; genus Ilyophis; species Ilyophis sp. 1 JC-2022. The sequence continues at coordinate 8,546,583 of CM040394.1, read as the reverse complement.
ATCATCTTCTCTGTGACATCTTCTTGAATTTTTCACATCTCCAGTGTTTCCAGTATTGGCTATGTTGTTCTCTAGTAGCCTATGTTTTGTTTTGTTTTGTTTTTTTGTTTAAAAAAAATATATATACTATAATAATTAATGCTCACAGGGGCAGTACAATAATAATAAATAATAATAAAAAAACACATATGGACAAAACACATAAAAGCATGATGAACAACGTACAATTTCATTATTCTCTAAGGAATGTCCCTCTTATTTTTTTTCCAATCATTTTTTCTTCTTTTTTAGTTCTGTAATTATTTGTTCTAGTAGTTTCTGCTGGAATACAAACCTGGAAGTATATTTACATCGTGTTTTCCACAATTTAATTTTAACAATACATATTATTAGCCACAATAATTCCTTTCTTTTCGACACATATTGCCTTCACATATTCTATATGCAATAGATTTAAGAGTTGTTTCTGTTATCAGTCCAGACATTACTGTACAGACTCTTCTCGACCTGGGACATTGAAGCAGGAAATGTTCTAGAGTTTCATGGACAGAACAGTATGGCGTTGGGCATTGTTTCATCGTGATATAACTGCTCCACTGCACCACTGCCCTCACAGCCAATCTCCTCACAGATACCAACCATGCATCTCTCAAGGTTTTTTATGACAGTATATTTTGTATGTTCTGTACACATTTTTTGCTATCACAGGGAGAAATATCTTTATATAGGACAATTCCACGATGCATATTGTCAATAATTATATTATAAATGTCTCTGCTTGAATACAACTAATATTTAAGGTATTATATTTTTTCATGAAGTCGGCATATAGCAGTTTCTAATATGGTATGTTTTGCCTGGCTTTCCCACGTTTCTGATACCAATTTGTGATGTCCCCTATTCATTCCGGCAGTGTGGTAATTCCACCTGTCTAGCAAGACCACCGTAAACTATTTTACAAAAGGTTATTTTAGTTTTCAGACCTAAATCTACTACTCCGAGTTCTCCAAGGTCTTTCTTTTTAAATAGCAATTATGTTTTAGTAACGACCCTCCACCCTTGTAGTTTCCCATATAAGGTTACAACCATATTTATTCATTCTTTTAATAAATTTTTCACTAGGAGGAAAAAATCGACACAAAAGGTTTTTATCACATTTATCCGAAACTTAAAGGTTGTTTCCTTACTTTTCTACTTTTCGAGTTCATTTTTTACCTTGGATTATTTCTTTTCCCAATTTGTGTCCCTAGTATTACAATTAGTAAAGTAAATTTCTAAAATGTTAATATCATTCTTTATAGTAAAATTGACTGGGAACTGCTTTGCGATGTCACATATCCAACCCCCTTCAGACTTGCTCCCGAGACCTCTTCATATTTTACAAAGTTATTATATATATATTTTTTTTTACAAAGTTATTATATTATATTATATTTTACAAAGTTCAAAGTCTGTTGTACAAGTAACAAAAACTGTAATATCATCCACATGCAGAAATAAGTTTATGTTCCCCGTTTAAGATAATTCCTTTTATTCTAGAATCTGTTTTTATGTTTTTAATAAGGGGGCTTACTGCTAAGACATAGAGTTAATGGACATCCCTGTTTCACACCTCTCTTTATTTAAAATGTATCTGTCAAAACCCTACATTAACCTACACAGTTAATTTTTCACACAACAATTTTACCATTTTAATAAAACAATTAGGAAAGCCACATGCTATCATTGTTTTCCATAATACTCCCTTGATACGTAATTAAATGCTTTTTTTTGATCCAATTCAAATATATAAAAACCATGTTTTTTAAAAACTTGTACATGAAGTGACCTCTTTTAGTGTTCTTTTACCATATTATTTTTTCTTTATTTTATCACAGTTATGAAATAAATGTAATTTCCTATTCATCTGAATCAAAACATGGCATTTTTATTTTTTGTTACCTAGGAATGTAAAGCTATATATATAGATAGGACATAGAAATAGGTACTCAAAGCTGGTAGCTTGGGGTCAGAGTTCTGTGTGACTGAACAGTTCGGAAATAAAATTACAGGTCAGATGACCATAACCTTTTGTTAAACTGTATTTTTTGTTCTCCTATGTTTGACTGTAGGCTATGAGTTTGCGGTAGCCAATGCGCTCTCTGGCCTTGGAGAGCCACAGGGTGGCTAGTTTTTGTTTTCACCGTGACACCAGAAACGAGTTCAGACCCAGGAAACCAGGTTTAACTGTAACGTTGTAATCGAATGCTTTAAATGATCAAATTGAGAGCTCAGTAATGATGGAAACCAACTCACCATAGCCACTTTCCAAGGGAAGGCGTGAGCTCCAGATGTATAGTTCATGCTTACGGATTCTGCTTAGACCAGTGGACAGAGGCTACTTGTCTTGGCCTAGGGGGAAAATGGAAAATTTAAGGAGTGTATTTGTAGCCGTTTCTATCCAGTGTATGGTTAGAGTGAACTACACAGTATGGTTAAAATGTTACATTTTACTTTGGGGAGCTTCTTCATCCTAACACGCCAGGATTACACCTGTAACTGGGAAATACACCTGCCTAACTAAAGCATGTGGTCTGCACCCAGCTGGTCCTCATTCAACTATCATTGAGACGTTTAAATCAGTGAGCCACAATTTGACCAATTGCAAACGAGAGAATCTCTAATTGCTTCCAGGTGACAGAATGAACTGCCTTCGTTTTGGTTATTCACAGCAAGTCACTGTGCGTATGGACATATATATAACTGTCGGAATAGAAGCAATCATCTCAGAAAAGGACTGTCTAAATTTGTAGATTTATATTCAGTCAATTTGCAAATAATCACAGCCCTTTGTTGGAATTACTTTATTAACTAGCTAGCTGCGTTTGATGTCCTAGCTGTATAAATGGACGTGCGTAAAAATAATCTAAGCTGAGTAATTGACTCTGGATACGTGTCTGATAAATGGCTATAATGTAAAATGTAAATGCAAATATGTAGATTTATCTCAAAATCGAGTTATTATCCAGGCTCCATGCTACACCTCCCCCACACCAGCAGAGAACGCACTGAAGCCAAATTATTAGCACTCTTGAAAATGCTTGACCATTTTACACTGTACACCACCAGTCTTATCCTAGAATGGAGAGGTGTAGGTGTATAATTTTGCTCTTGATTGAAGACAATGCCACTCCAGGTAGACTCGGGACAGATGTTTTTAAAGCACAGCAGGTAGGTCATATACACATTGTATATATTGGATATATGATTAGATTAGAATGTTTTGTGATAAACATTTTTCATCATAACTAACATCACAAGCATTGTCTTTATTTTATAGTATTATTCAAGGAGAAATCGCATTTAGGATTTCTGATGTTGTTTTTTTAATGGTAACATGCATAACGTATAATACAATCATACTGTATTGACTTTTTATGTGAACTCTACACAAACATTTCATTTATTTATTCATGCTTATGAAAGACAGATGATTTCTTATCCACCTGACAATCAAAATGTTAGGAGACACTTTATGGAGGTAAGATTATGTATTCAGATATCTTTTCAGTGAAATACATTTTAATCATAAATGTCTACAGATATATTTTCTTTGATGTCTTTATATTTATGAAACAGATTATTTCTTTATCTCAGAAGAAAAATCACATATTTAGACTTATATGGATCTTGTTATGAATCTTGATTTCTTGCTTGTGAAATATGTGAATATGAAGCTATCTTACAGTAGTAGTTTCATGTAGTTTCTTTGGATAGGTGCGTTTGCGTAGAGGTAAATGTAAAAATCACATCTTTCAGATTAGTCCAAATCCTTTCTTTTTTTTTAGAGGCAAGACTAAATTCTTCCATGGACATTATCATACTCATCTCAATGTTTGGTTTTATTTTCTCTATATCCACATAGGGATGTTCTGAAGTGCTGTGGATTTTTTTTCTGTTTCTTTTGACTGTGCTCAAAGGCTCACTTTATCCTTACCCAGAGGATATTGTGATTGTGATTTGTGACTGTGTGTGATTGTGTGTGTGAACTGAACTGCCTGGAGGTCAAAGTAGTGTGTGCAATTATATCATATATATTGTAAGAATATATGTATTTTTAGATTTTTTTCAGTGAAAGTTATCATAACATTTTTTTCAATACATTTTCTTTGAATTCTTTATTTGAAAATGAATGAAATGAAATGTAGATTTGTCAAAGTTAATAATCACATACTTAGGATTGCTCACTAGGATTACTAACTATGGGCTTTCATATGTTTAATTTTATAAAATATGGATAATATGGCTTGATCTCAAATAAATGTTTGTTGGGTTATGTTCAGGACCAAGAGAAAGGGTAAAGGCAAAGATTAGTCCTGGATTCATACGTCACTATGGCACCTATCAATCAAGGCATATGGATTCATACGTCACTATGGGACCTATCATGAAAGGCATATGGATTAATACGTCACTATGGCACCTATCATGACAGGCATATGTATTTTGGTATTTTTTCACTTGAATAATTGTAATAAATTACTTGAACCAGATTTCTTTTGATGAATTGCAAAAAGTTCTGAGTCAGTTGGCTAGGAAATCAGATTCATTTCATGATCACAGAAAAATAAATGAGTGAAAATGTGTTTGAAGAAATGTATGATGTAAATTGTATTTCATTGGAAAATGGAAAAATTCATAAGACTAGTGTTATACACAAAAAGTAAATTAAATAAAAAAAATATATTATTTATTCAGATGCATTGGAAAAACAGCAATGTCCATAAACGGAAAAAAGTTCAAAAACGTAGTCATTTTCTATTCAGAAATAATTGGTTTTGTTAACCACAGTGAAATAAACACGCAAAAATGACTAACGTATGTGTTCTGTACAGTGAGTGACAAGATGGATAGAAAATCATATTTATTTCATAAACATGGTGAAATAAATGAGCGTAAATGTGTTTGAAGAAATTCATGATGAAAATTGTCCTTTAGTGGAAAACAATAAAATATAAAAAACTGTAGTCTTATGTCCATAAACTGAAAAAAGTTCAAAAACTTATTCAGCATTGGAAATAATTATGTTTTTTTAACCACAGTGAAATAAACACGCAGAAATGTGATTGAAGGAATTTATGATGAAAATGGTCTTTTATTGGAAAACAGCTAAATATGTAAGACTAACGTATGTCTTATGCAGTGAGTGACAAAAATGTCATTTTTTGATTCAGATGGACAGGAAATCATATTTATTTCATAAACACTGTGAAATTAGTGTAAACCTGTTTGAAGAAATTCATTATGAAAACTTTTTCAGCTGAAAAACTGCAAAGTATATAAAACTATAGTTTTATATACAAACTCTATAGTTCTATAGTATGTACGAAATCTATAATTCACTTAACAATCACAGTGAAATACATTATCATACAGAACCATGTTGAAGAACTATGTTGGAAAAATATCTATGTTGGAAATTGTCTTTCAGTGGAAAACAGAAAAATACGTAAGGCTATAGTCTTATTTCCAAAAAGTGAAATAAGTTAATCAATTTTTTAAATGTAATTTTTTTGTCATAAAGTTTCAAAGTACAATGAAATAACTTAATCGAAATGAGTTTGAAGAAATGTATACTATAGTCTGTACTGTACTATAGTCTGTACTGTACTATAGTCTTCTGTACAATGAATGAAAAAATGCTCATTTTAAACATTTTTTTGATTCAGATGGAAAGGAAATCAGGTTATTTAACAACCAGGGTAAAATAAATTTTCCAGTGAAAAATCCTTTTTCAGTATAATTGTTTTAAAATACATTATATATGATTTATTTCACCATCATTGTTAAAAAAAAAAAGGTGATTTGTCGTCCACCTGAATCGTAAAATCAAAAATTTTGGACTTTTGCAATTTCTCCACTTTTTTTTTTTTACATAAAATTGTATTCTTCTGTTTTTTTTTTGTTTTCCAGATAAATTATTACATTATTACATTTTTCAATATTAATTTTCAAAATTTATCTTTTCATGTACATTTCTTATTATTTCAACATTGTTGTTGAATAGAGGATTCCACCTGAATATAAAAAACATATTTTTGCATCTTTTCCCTTTTTGGATGAGACTATATTCTTATGTGTTTTGCCATTTCTATATAAATAGATTATTCACAATAAATGTTATAGTATACATATCTACGATATATTCCACAATGTTTGTTGAATAAAGATGATTTCTCATAAAAAAACAACAAATGTAAAACTTTTGCATGTTTCCATTTTTTTTTTTTTTTTTGCAAGTTCACATTTTTCCAGTAGAGTACACTTTTCACAATTGTTTTAAAATACATTTTATAGGAATTATTTCACCACTGTTGTTGATTAAATGCAATTTCTCATCCACCTGTATTGAAAAACCCACACATTTCCACCTTGCAAATTTGGAATGCCCAATGATTTTTACCACACATGCAGCATCAATGCAATCATCTTTGCCATCCATTCAGACACGTACATGAAACATCCATCCATTATTTAACCCGCTTATTCCTGGTCAGGGGAGAGCTGGAGCCTATCCCAGCATGCATTGGGTGAGAGGCAGGAATACCCTTAGGACAGGTCGCCAAACCTGCATGTGCTCGGACTGTGGGAGAAAACCAGAGTACCCGGAGAAAACCCATGCGGACATGGGGAGAACATGAAAAATCCACACAGAAAGGCCCCTGGCCTGGACCCTTACTCAGGACCTTGTGAGGCTACAGTGCTATCCACTGCTCCACCGTGCCACTCCCCAAGACATGAATCAGAGAAAGACTATTCACAAGCAACTTTTGTAAGCAGACTGGGCTGCTGATTGGCCACCAGGGGTCACTGGTGAGCAATGAGGGGCAGTCATTCCGGCCAATTGAAAACTTTCACTCCCCGGAAGACACAACAGCCAATTGCGTGTCGCCCTGCAAGGCTGCCAGCCACAGGCTACGTCCCAATGTTCTTCAGTCCCCACCTCCCTTCCGCCACTCCCCCACTACCACAACTCTCCTCACTTCCTCCACTCCCCCACTACCACTCCTCTCCCCACCTCCCTTCCTCCACTCCCCCACTACCACTCCTCTTACCCGGAAGTGTGCAAAACTGTGAACGTTTCGAGTACAAGTATTTGCACGTACACTATACAATGTACCTGACATTGCGGTTTGCGTCGAGACATTAATTAATATGCAACCATTAATACGTAATTAAGATGTAATCAGTGATATTAGATTCAAACACAAAGATCCGTTTCCGGGGCACGGAGTAGAGGAGTGGTAGTGGAGGAGGAAAGGTTGCATTTTTCGACTATTGGGACGCACCCACAGATTCAAAACAGGTCTGTAGGTAGGGCCAAGGGTAGGGTATGCCTGAACAGGATGAACCACTGGCAACGTCTAATCAGATTTCACTCCTGACTGACTGACAGTTTGACACATTTTAGAAATACTCTATTGTAAAATTCTCCAATAAAAATCCCCCCCCCCCCTCAAAAAACCCACAAATAATCATTTTTGGTTACAATAGGAGATGTTTCTATCTAATCCCTTTGGTGTCATGTAAGATCAGGTCTGAGAGCAAGGATAGTGGTAATGTAGTTTAGAAATGCACGGTATAACTAAACATTCAGTGCATACCAAAATATATCAAAACAAATTACAGCTGAATTAGAATTTTCTAATCTTAAAATACAGACTTAATTGTTTTTGTTAACGTGACTTCCCCAAAATTCAGAAAAAATCTTTTACATCATGAGGTGAATGTTTTTTCACAAAAACACAAATGCTCATAACATTGTTTGCCTACACAAGTCTTAGGAACTTATACGCAAGTCCTCGATACGGCTTTCAAAAAGCAGATTGCGCCTGTGCTTGTTGAAACTGACGGAAATATGAATATGTCAATATTCTTTGTAACACAAATATTCTTTGATGTTCCACACAATACTTTGTCACAAAGACAAAGCACAAAAGAATAAAGAAACACAAACGCTAAAGCAATCCTCAGAGTTCGTCATGTCGCGGCAGCTCAAGGCTGGTCTTGATGAACACGCCCTCCATGGCCTTCCAGTAGTTGTTGTGATTGGCTGTATGTATGCCATGGACCTCCCTCTGGCCTCTGATTGGGTGGCTGTACTGCTCGCCGGTGATGCTCAGGAACACGCTGGTGCTGGGGTGCTTGAACCGCACCGCCTCGTCCCGTCCCCAGTGCGTCCCGCTGCACTGCACCGTCCAAACGTCCAGGTCGTCTCCTTCCCCGTTCTCACCGAACGCGCTCACTTCCTGTGTGGGGGGAGTAATGCCGGCCAATCAGAGTCACAGATGCACATGCGTTTTGTGGGTCAAGCAGAGGTCAACGTTTATCCCTTGGCTGGATTAATAATGCATTATATCATTATTATTATTAGTAGTATTATGTTGTATATATATTAGTATTATATGTATTTTTTAAATGCATTTTGAGTAGAAAATTCATCATAAATAACTTCACATGCGTTTTCTTCATATTATTCAAGGTGAAATTTAGATTTTTTCCATTTTTAATAGTAACACTACTGTCATATGTATTTAGAGGTTTCATGTGAAATCTTCACAAACATTTTATCTGATTTATTTTTACATGTATGAAACATAGATGATTTCTCATCCACCTGCCATAAAATCACATGTATAAGATTACTAAACTTCTCACATTTTGGAGGTAAGATTATGTATTCTGGTCTTTTTTCTCTCTACATTTTTTATCATAAATGCCTTCACATAACCCTAACCTTATTCCTAAGCCTAACCGTAATCTCAGCCATATTAATTCATAGAACTATAATTCTTACCACCACCACCAAAAAAAAATAAAAAGTAGAGTCAAACACATTTACACTAATGTGATTTTTCTATTAAGATGAATGAAAAAAATTAACTATCCAAAAACTAACACTAACCCTAAATCTATCTTGTGAACATAATCCAAATTCTGCCTGCACCCTATTACTTATCGTAACCCTAACACTAACCCCAATCCTAACATTAGCACTACCGAACCCTAACCTGATATCGGTATAGAAGGCATAAATGTTCTCTTTGTCCTTGTTTGGGGAAGGTATCTGGCAACGTTGAGCTGGACTACGAGTGAGTGGATACAGGTGTGCACTGCAGTCATGGGTTACCTGGTTGCCCGAGAGAGGAGAGACAAAGTTATGTGTGTGGAGATTGCGACCAGTGTTCATGTGGGTTATCCGGATGGACTGCCCGCACTGGATGGGTGCTCCCCGCTGGCAGGCCTCGTTGGACCTTCCCCTAATGCGCCAGTAGCTGTTAGCATCATATGCGCTCTCCACTCCAGTGACCGATTGTTGTCCACTACCTGGGGGGGGTGGGGAGAGAGAGAATACCTTTTAGTATTCTTAACCATGTTGGATTGACATTTTACCCTGTGTGTGAAATTCTACTCAAAGAGGAGGGACACCTTGAATGAACATGGCTGAACTATTGAACTGCAAGTGTTTTTTCATAGGCTAAACATTTATTATGTTTTAATAAAACCTCGTAAAAATCTCTTTGTCCTACTATGGTAACAGACATGTATATTAAAATGCACCCACGTGCTTGTTGTCATTAGCATTAGGCTACTTACGCATACATTACATTAATTACTGCTCTCCGTCACGAATATTTTAGCTTAGCCTACTTCAAGGACCTACATAATGAATGTAGTAAGATTAGCCTAAACAACATGATGCTTTACACCACCATAGATAGATGGTATGCTCACGCTTAATTATCCAATATATGAAACTCGATCGCGCAGCTAATCGTATCTGAGATGTAAATAAAAACGTAATCAGAGATGTCACAATATGTCAGAATGTTTAGGCAACTTACCTGAGCCGTATTTGACATCATGGGAATGAAGTCTGACGTTGTGCCGTGTGTTGAGTAATTTCAATAAGGAACCGCAGGTGACATAGTTGAATTCAGTTTCTCGACAATCGCATTGTAGTGCAATACAGATGAACATGAACAATCTCATAAAGATGTGCACACGGAGCGTCTTTATTAAATTCATTGTTCAGCCACGAAGTTTTACGTTATTGTGTTTCCAGACAGAGCGCATGTGCTTGAAATAAAACGGCAACTTTCATATCACAGCAGATGGCAACCAACCACAACTTGACAGGTACGGAGTAATGATGCGTCCACATGCTGTTCCCCGATTGGCGGAATTCAATAAAACGATGATCCGTGGTTCAGTCTTTAATCCCTCCTGATGATTGGCTGCCCGATGTTCCACTCAATGTCTACCCGGAAGGACCGCGGAGATGAGTTAGCTCGACAATATGGCTACTTTACACAAGAATAGTGCTCAATCAAGTGCATGAACAGAAATTAAAGGGAGGATGAAGAGTTTCGATGCTATAGCGGATGTTTGTTATGCTTAATATAGAATACGTCAGGTACGCCTATGGGACTTTTTAACATCCTCTGTTTAGTCGAAATACGAATGAGCTATTAGGCTATTATTAGAAAATTGATGAATTGGGGAAAGCTTATTTGGCCTAGCATACATACTGACTTCAAATGAAAACACTTTGCAAAAAGAAAGTATGCATGAAGATTCTGCATCATACATCCCGTTTAAGTCAACTTCCCTGCTAATTAAATAAATAAATACCTTTTTTCAGCTGCAACGTTTGGTCACGTGATGCTGTCCCAGTTATCCCCTCTAGTCTGGTTTGGGGGTCGAGCGGAAGTACAGGAAGTAGGTGTCCACCATCTTAGTCATGCCTCACATGTAGACCACAAATGTGAACGAGACATAATAGAAAAATCATCTGGTTGCCAGTTGCTTAAATAACTTAGTCCGTATCGGTATTGATGTAGGCTACATTGTTCAAGAAGGCAGGATGTCCCGTCACTCTCCAGACGACAATTCTGTCACTCCACTGAAAGCTGCGGTTGACGTGTGTAGGGTATGTGGGGACGATTTTGCCAGCAAAAAGGGAAAACACAACTTGTTACAGGGAAAGGACTTAGTGCGACCTGACTACACGGCAGCTCTCGAGTATTTAACGGGTCCTGTCCTCTTGGGCGACGGCCTGCCGATGGCCGTTTGCGAATTCTGTCGGACGCAGCTCAAGCGATATCACAGGTGTGCGGCCGAAGTCGACAGAATAGGTAGCGCAGTCAGGGAGAAGTGCAATGCTCTTTCCAACATGAGACGAAAGAGGTGTGCATCGACTACTTCTATTTTAGCACCCATACAAAAGCAGTTCAAATCCTTAAGTCCAACGAAATTGTCGCCAATTGGGACTAACGGTATTGACACTCTCCCTGCTGCAAATCCATGTAGCGAGAGGGTACAAAACGTCCCATCACAACTACTGGGGCATAAAGAGGTCACAGCGCGATTTGTGTCTGGTAAACACACTGTAACGATACTGCCCATGTTAAAGCAGAAACTTCCTGAGGATGGAGTTGTTAGTGCGCGTTTCCAACAAACCTGCAGCGCGAACGTATGTACCCCAGCCATTACGCACGTAGTCGTACGACCAGGGCCAATGCGGAGTTCAAAACGCGCACCCACTGTTGCGGATTTGATATTGCAAAAAAAGAAGCAACAAGTTGAGGAAACTAAGCACATGAAGGTGAGCGGTCGAGATTCATGTCTTAAACATGTTGAATGAGGTGTGCTTTGTTAGGGTTGAAGTGAAAACCTACAGGATGGTAGATTTGCAGGAACAGGGTTGGGGACCACTGCTATAAATGCTTGATAAATGAATTTGGTTCAAGTTGGTGTCATGCTCCTCAAACTACTGAGCCACTGTATGTGCTCTGTGGATGAGGCCATTGCCATCTTGAAAGACACTACGGGAAATGCTTTAACGTGGGTGAATATGATAACTTGGTGCTATTAAGTAGGCATAATGGTATTGACCTTGCCCCCTACGGTGCACCCAAACCACACCAGGACCATGACCGAATACGATCCTTTAACCCCTTTGAGGGTGCATATTTAAGTCAACTTCGCCTAAAAGCTTTGAGTGTGCGACTTTTTCTCACAAATGGGGGCACTTAAAATACGAGGATGAAACCCTTATTTCTGGGATTTTGTTGAGGGAATTCAGGAGCACACTCATTCACAGAACAATTTCGGGAAGTAAACCGGACATAAAACTTAAAAGTTGTAGTACAAGAGCGGGACATATTGCAAACTACTCTTTTTATTTTAGTTAATTCTATCTTCATTCATAATCTATACTTTGTAACCATTGTCATATGTTAACTGATTGATATTCTCAATAAAAAAAAGAAATAAAAACAATATATTACTAACTACTTCCTCACTAGTTTGAAAAGAGTTTTGCAGGATTTCTTTCTCACACTGCTTGCAAAGTGAGGGGACAGGGCACATAGTAAAATGGGGGCAGGGATCGTATTCGGTCACGACCCAGGTAGATATACCCCATAACAGTATGGAACAAACTGACTCCATTATGATTTCGCCCACTGTCAAATATGATGATAATTTTGAATACATTTGTAACACAGTATCATAAGATTGGTGTTGAATCTCTAGATTTGTAATTTCTAAAAAGAATTGTCCCATTATTTTTTTTTAATTACAAAATGACCTACAAATGTCATTTGTGGGATTTATGTCAGAAATAGACATTGACTAATTAAATTGTGTTGAATGTGACGATTCTTTTAACCTTTAGCTAAATTTTGTATGAATTTAATTTGGCATGTCAGACAAAATCTCGCCATATCTGTCGGTGAAAGTGTCTAGAATCAGATTGGTTGTTTTTTATTCACACTTATCATCACAGGTCTTTGGGAAGCCGTGCATCTTGGATAGGCTAACTATAATGATATGACCCTATATATCACAGTGACTATCACCAACGAATCGCCAACGTACATGAATTGAGTCACCATACTGCCCGTGTTAAAGCAGGAACTGCCCGGGGATGGAGTTGTTAGTGCGACCGTGGGTATCCCAGCCATAACGCACGTAGTCGTACGACCAGGTCCACCGCAGAGTTCAAAACGCGCGCCCACTGTTACGGATTTGATGACGCAAAAAAAGAAGCGACAAGTTGAGGAAGCAAAGGAGATGAAGGTGAGTGCTCAAGATTAACGTCTTAAACATTCCATCAGTTTATAGTCTATTTTATGGCATTATTATATATATATCATAAATACTCCCAGTATTTGCAGAACAGGGTCCTTCTCTCATTTTAACAGGAAACCATCACAATTTCCTCACAACAGTTGGGAACATTTTTGAAGTGATAAAAGTGTTTGACAGGCATTTATCATCAGCATACCTACTGCTCTAAATGCATTCTCTGATTATTAATATTGCATTTCTCTGTAGTGGACAATGTAAGCACAATGACCAGTCAAGTTGTCAGTTGTATGACACATTTTCAGGGGGTAGACACTACAGTAATTAAATAGATTTGATTTCTGTAAAGTAAACCAATATACAGTTGGAAAACAAAACGATGCGAACACCAATGTAAAGTGAGTTAATATGGTGTTGGGCCACTATGTACGGCTGGTTCAGCGGCTGAAATTTTACTGTAGGGATATGACACCACTCCTGCTTGGGAAAGTCTATCAACTCATGCTTAGTTGATGGAAGTGGAAAACACTGTCAGAAGAGTCATTGTAAAAAAATTAATTGTCTAGAACCAGATTGGTTGTTTTTTTTAAACGAATTCACACTTTTCATCACAGATGGTTGGGTACTTAACTCCCAAAGCCGTGCATCTTGAATAACTACAACGATATGACCTGATATATCACAGTGACTATCACCAAACTATCACCAACACTGTTTAGTGTTTACCATGTCATTTTATGGAACAGCGTCTGAAAGATGTAGAACTGTCACTGATCACCAAGGTGTGCCAACGCCTGCGTTTTCTAGGTGATTTTGAAGACCGCCTCGGGAATGAAATCTCGGGTCCTCCGTGGCCCTTTAGAGAAAATCGGGCAGGATCTCGTACAGGGCCGATACAAAAACTTACCAAGGTCGATAATGGCGATCCCAGGTCTGGCGTACTGTGTCACAAACGAGGTCCTGAAGCTCGTCGACCGGGAATGCAGGGAGCTCACCAGCAAGAAGTTTGATTCCGTCCTGCGCCGGACGACCCCGTCTGCGCTGGCCGACTTCACTTGGGGCAAGGTTTTGAGGGAGTGGGAAAAGACGGCGCCTAATTTCCTCCGCTTCCTGGAGTGCGCGAGCACCGTTTCCACAAAGGGCGGGGTCAAAGGGCTCCACAAAATGGCCGACGGGAGTAAGCGATACGCCGTGGCCATGGGCGGGGTGATCCTGCTTCGGGCTCGCTCGAGAGAGATGAGCGCGCCCCTGTACCACAACGCCATGGTCATGCACCACGGAGGGGTCAAGAAGAGATGCTTCCGAAGGCTGGCCAGTCTGGGCATCTGTGTCTCCAGGAGGAGCACCTTCCACAAATTGAAGCAAATGACCCTGTCCTGGGATGACCGGATCCTCGATTGGAGGAAGGGAGGACGGGAGGACGTGAATGTCGACGATGAAAACTACGCCGGGAGCCTGGCAGACGGTGCCGGTCCAACGACGGACACAGCGAAGGATAATGTGCGGGTATGATGACGTTTCGATACTCGGAACAGCAGAGGTGTGTGTATTTCGCAGGTTGCGACAATTAAGTGTGTGTGTGCCACACCCCATGTGTTACACACATAAAGTAAATGTGAGGTCCAAAAATGTAAGGCCCTTGCAGGGATTTGCATGCTTGTTGAAAGCTATATATGCATTTCATAGAATTCTGGTATAATGCGAATCAATGAAACCATACCTCTAGATATAAGAACCATAGATATAGAACCATAGATGTGACATAGTCATAGTTAGTGGCACAATTTTTGAGACCATACCCAGGTAAGATGGTGGCCAGTAACCAAGGTTTTATATCTGGGCCAATCATCAGTTATCTGGCTTCTGAGACCCGATTATGACATCACAGTGGGTTAGAAAGTACATGACACTTTGCCATAGGTTCCTATTATAGCTGTACCCAGGTAAGATGGCTGCCAAATTGTTCCATTTCAGAATTCCAAATGACTATTACATTACATGATGTGTCACATCTATGGTTCTATATCCTTGATAAGAACAGTCAACACCCCTTCAAATAGGTAGAACTTTGGAGCAGCAGTACCATAGAGCAGTACACAATTGTTTGTAAGTCTTTTTAAAATTGGGACAAAAAAAATAGCAATATTAAGCAACTTTTTAATACAAAACAGGTGGAAGATATTGTTAATATACCATTCTCTGCATTTTGAGTTCATATTTCTTTCCAGAGGAGGTTGCCTAACTCAAAATAATTTATAGGTTTAGTACTTTATTTAGGTATGAATTGCAGAATTGTGTCAACATGTAACACCTTGACAGCATTATTAATTTATACATGTGATATTTAATAATAATAATAATAATAATAATAATAGCTGTCATTGAAAAAGACTTGAATGCAGGTAGTTTTTTTCCAGTGGTGGTTCCCTTTAAGTTAACTGAAAATTCAAGGTCCAAGGCTAGGCCTGTCTGGACGTCTTTGTCTGGTCTTCATTGGACAAAGTTTTCCAATTCGGATTAGTATTGACTTGGATTGAGTGGATGAGTTTCTGGCTCGAACCCAACTTCCATTTTGTATTACAGGAAGCAGCTGCTGCTGAAGTGTGTTTCTAGTCTCTTTTGGATGCTGGTAACCTCGCCATTCAGACGCTTTTGTCAGAACAACAAACTCCTCAGATCAGTGTGAGTTTGGTATATTGTTTCACTTGGAAATTATGGGGGGGGATACATAGAGTTCACAGCCAATGTATCAACTCATGTTTTTGATAGCTGATGACAAAGTTAATTAAATCAGCAATTTAATTGTTTTCACTTTAGATGGCCGGTTTTGTGAGAATGTGACCAGGATACTGTGGTTTACATCCGTAGTCTTTGGGAAAGTGCCATGAAATCTTTAATAACCACAGTGGGTCACCGTGACGCACTCGGTTTAATGGCTCATCCGAAAGATGGCACCTCCTACAACACAGTGTCCCCATCACTCTGCTGGGACACTGGATTCCTATTTTGTCCAGAGGTACGTATGAGCGCCCCCACCTGGCCTTTTCCAAAGACTGGATGTTAACCACGGTGTCCTGGGGGATATACTACAAAGCGGGATTACTGAGTTAGCCGGATAACTGCACTGAGTAACAGAAGCAGGATTACTGAGTTAGCTGGATAACTGCACTGAGTAAAACCTGGAGCAGCCATTTTTACTTCGGTCCATGTTCCAGATTTGAGTTGGGTCCGGGTTTTACGCAGTGCAGTTATCCAGTGAACTCAGTAATTCTGCTTTGTGAAGTACCCCACTGGCCACCTAAATCACCCCCCACATCCGACTGGCTACACTCTTATTCCCTACCCACACTGCTTCCCCTGCTTACCACTGCAAAAGGGAATCAAGTTCTCAGTGGACCTCTGTGGATGGGGGGTATTTCACAAAGCGGGATTAAGGAGTTGGCCGGCTAACTTCTATAAGTGTTTTGAATGTGATGACATATATGATTGGATGAGAGCCTGGGTCTCTTCAAAGTATTTCCAAAAGTTATCCGGCTAACTCCTTAATCCCACTCTGTGAAATACCCCCCTGATACAATAAAAATTAATACATAAAGCATTTGAGTGAGGAACTTGGTAGTCCAAATATTGATCTTTTTTCCCCACAGGTTAACAAAGCAACAAATCCGGTACAGATCACTGACAAAATGGACCACAAACCACACAGTGACGGTAAATCACCAAGTTGCTATCAGACTGGCATGGAAGAAGTGCCCTGTTGTGGCAGCAAACTCCAGTTCGTATTTGTGCACTGTCGCTCTTGATTGTACTTCAATCTTAATGCGTCATTATGAACAAAATCAAGCTCAAGACGACCCAACTTGAACAACAACCCTCTTGTGCATTCTGCTGTTAGGTTACTGAAGCAGCATTTCTTAAAGCGTGTGAAATTAACACACGCCACCAGCGAAATGCTGGTAACATTTGTATTGTGGCTGGTAATATTTCTATTCTAGCAGTCAGGTTGTGTTGTATTGTAAAAGGTAATGTGGCTGGTAAAATGTTGAAATTGAAAATGGTGATTTTTAGAATACACAAGTCAATCTGGCCAGTGGGTGAAAAAGTAAATTTCATACCCAGATTTCATATTTGTATTCTACCCATTGGTACCGTTTTTTATTTTTTTTATTTTTTAAAGACACTGTATAATTAGTCTGATTTTGGCAATGCTTGCGTCTTTAGTTTTTATAACTTCTATATAAAACATGATGGCACCATATTAATCATTCCCTCAATCATGTGTCTCATTACAATAGTAATGTTTGAAGTGTATTGGTCATTTATATATATTGTTTATATATATATATATGTTTCATTAATCATTGTGACTGGCACACTTTACATTTTCAGGTCCATTTATATATATTTTAGGGAAATTGTCACGTGGGTAGTCTTTATATCAGAAGTGGGCAACGAGGGCTGTATCTGTTTCTGGTTTCCATGCCGACTTCTGGCTTTAAGTATTTAATTAGCCATAACGAACGCCTTTTACCTCTCTGTCCATTGTTCATCCAACTACATTCCTTCGAAGGTGTACGAAAGTTTTACCAAGCTACTCTAATGGCTAGTTACTTTACGGTTACAAACACCTCAGTATTCAGTCAGACTCTTTCCACAGACTTTGCCCCAACAATCAGCATTTTGAGTATGTAATTACACACTGAGGATAATCTGGACGCACTTGCCACGTAACAGGAAATGTTATTCGGGAATAAGGACAATGTTTACGCACACACACTTAAGTAATCCCACAAGATAGATATTTAAAAAATTGTGTCATAACAATGTGACAGGGGAAGGCATTTTAAACAATGGTTGGAAAATGGGGTGTACTTGGTTTAGGGTCGGTAAGAAAACACTGGCTTACCTGTGTTTGAAGTTCATACAACTGGAAGATGAGGAGGCCGAAGAGACCTGTTCAGGGCTCTCAGACTGTGAACCTTTAGGCCCCGAGACCCACTCCCAAAAGGTAAGCCTCTCCCCCCGCAGACTGCAGTGCCAAACCTTTCCTTCTACTCTCAGCGTATGCGTTTTAAAAGTCTTTCTGTCTTTCCTGTTAACACTGCACGGCCGGTTGGCTGTTTGTGAGGACCGCACATGAGCTTGCAAGTCAAGCCCCTCTTAGTTTACTGTACAGGGCCCTGTTTCCCGAAAGGATCTTAGATAAAGATCATCTTAGGCTATTTTGTTTTTATATTACTTTCATTGTTTGTTTTTTGTCAATTGTTTTATGTCTTTCTCCCTCTATTTTTATGTGATGTCAGTAAATTTTTATAATTATACTCATAAAATGAATAAAGCACAAATGCAAGACGCTCCCAAGATGATCTTAACTCTCAGATGCTTTTGGGAAACGGGGCCCAGGTTCTCAAACCCGGTCCAGGGTACCCCACTGTGTATGCTCATTTTCCTTGCCGCTGAATTGTAAAAAGCTGCTAATTGTTCACGATGAGATGCTTTAAATGTCCATTGAGGGATGAGTTACCATGCCATGTAGAATAAACGTCCCACATTCACATCCTCGCACTTTTAATCAGATTCATTTAGGCTGTTATTTTCTGTTATGTGCCATTTGGAAAATGATTATTTTAGACGGGTAACATTTAAAAAACTGGCCCCAATTGTTGAAAGTGTGGAAAGCTGGTCTAAGCTGAAACTAAACCATTTGTAGAAAATGAAAGTAAGATCATTTAAAGCAGTTTATTGCAGTACAATTAACCACTTTAAATGATCAGTTAAGTACTGAGTAACTAATGTAATCGCCCGGCGCTGCAGCTGTCTGGCAGCTGAGGGTTAGAGGCCCTGCACTTTTGCAAAGCAGCTTGTGGTCTTCCAGCACAAATATTCTGAGAAAACCACCAGATCAATAATCAATAATGATCCCCTGATCTCTTTTCCAGTCATTTAAAGATTAGAAATTATGCATAAATGCTCATAAATTATTCATCTTGAGTGGTGCTCATTTACATATCAATTTTGTTCAAAATTTTGTTCATGCACTATGTACGTCGCTCTGGATAAGAGCGTCTGCTAAATGTCTATAATGTAATGTAATGTAAAAAGTATGCACAAGGACGTGTCAATAATACATTTTAACTAGTGACAAACTATGATGTTTAATGACTTGCCGTTGGAACCAATTATATACGTTATATATAATTAGATATATTTTCGAAGACCTTTGTGTCTAAATGGTGTTTTGCTGCACACATAAACTGACGCCCAAGCACAGGTGCATTACGGAAATGAGAAGAATTGCCCAAACTTGTGACAACTGAAACGTGCTTTAGCCTTTCATTGTAAATTGTAAGTTCTGCTTTCACCCCATTTCAAAATTCACCCCAATTAATTTTAGGCTCTCTTCCATGTACCCTTGGTAGTTTTTTTAGTTTTTTAATCCACTTGGGTGGCGGGACAGGGTAATAGAGAACTGGACTTGCAAACTCCAAAGCTGTTGGTTCAGTTGCCAGGTGAGACAACGGTACTTTATTTGCTTAAATAAACTTCCACCCGTATAAAATACACAAATACCCAAAACGTAAATGTAAATGTTTGCCAACATCAAATCCTGGAATTTAATATTTTCGTGAGAATTTTTTAAACCGCTCTCGTTAAGCTAGTCGTGAGCAGGCTGAAAAACACCAAGTATAAATTATGTCTTGCGCGGTAGGTGTACGTGTTCATTGAAAAGCGCCATACTCCACACCTGTATAACCTCGAGCTACTGTATCGGTATTAGATGTGCCTCTCCAAATTTCACACATGATATACCTGCCACCTCAACTGATCCTGTGATTTAACTATAGGCCTATATTATAATTTTACAACTTTTACAAATGACTAAAAAACTTAACATATTATCAGCGGCAATTAGTTTGTCATGTTTCACACGAGGGTCTATACAGGACTTGCAATGATTTTTTTAAGTAACAAACCTCAGTCACCAAATATATAGGGACATACTCATGACAAATGGTTTGAATATGCGCAGTGTTGTGTATGTACTATACGTGAAAAATTTGGTCAAATTCATGTTTTGAAAAACCTAGTTCTACAAAATAAACTTGCAATATGGGTTTGTGAATGGGGAAAAATGTAAAATAAACCATTACTGCACAAGCAAATTAAGGAATAGTACTCGCTTTTCAACTTAATATGTTGGGAGACAATCTTATCACACTGAAATACTTAGTGACTTAGCTTAATGTGGTGCACAATACAATGGTGCAGCAATGTTAGAAATTATGCAGACTGTTCCTGAAAGATTTTTTTCTTTTGTATGGTAGATATTTATACAAATGTATCTCACTAGTATTGTGGATTATTGTAATTTTTTAAATTTGGTTTTGCTTTCAAACTGGCGATGAACTGATATGGTTGATGAAATGTTTCCATAGCAACAAGACATGTCTTGATGCTGATGAGCCCAATCTTTTAATTAAAAAAAATAAAGGCATAAAAAGGCATATCAGATCACAAAAACTACCGGAAATTGCAATTAAAAAAATATGTTCTGCAGTAATCTTTCAAAAAAATGTATAATTATGTTCAGCCACACAAATTATTATTTTTTAAACTTTTTTATAATTCTTGAAACATTGATGACAGTGACTAGGCGGTAGATTTCTTCTGATTATTCAATGAATTACAAACTGAGGTTAAGAACTTAAAAGGCTAGTTCCACAGAACAGAGAGCAGCTGAAGCAGGAATTAAAGTAAAGGAATACAATACATTTAGTCACTCTTCCAGGAACCTGCTTGCTGCTGCAAGTGCCTGTAATTAACTTTTTTTATTTTTTATTATTATGTTTTACAAATACATTTGCTTTAGAAGAGTAATCACATTAAAGACAAAAGAAAGGGGTATTAGAGGCATAACAGTCAAACAAAAAGTGTCTGCAATGGAATAGTACGACACTTCAGCAGTGATTTTTTTTCTCCATTTTAAACAACAAAAAAAGTGGAAATACACGTTGCCTTTTCCCGTCTTTCCTTTAGCATTTTGTTCCCTATCTTTTATAGGCTGATTTCTTTAACCCTTTTATGTCTTTAAATTACAAAAACAGTAAAAAGTCTTCAAGAGCCTCAATCTAACACCAAGAAGTGAAGAACTTTGATTCGCAGACAGCCCTGCTTTGAGTTTGAGGTGCAAAAGAATATTTGCTAGCATGACGTGTGTGTGTGTGTGTGTGTGTGTGTGTGTGTGTGTGTGGACCAATATGGGCAGGTGGATGAGGGTGGAGGTTAAAGGGAAAGATGGAGAGGGTAGGGGACAAAGGAAGGGGCGGGGTCACGCTGTCAAATTCTCAGTCCACCGGTCGCTTTTCGCCATGTTTCTTTGTGAACTCTTCTGCGTTCTTAAAGAATTTTTTGCGATCCTTTGAGTATTCCTCTGCCAAATCTGCCCTCAGGGGGTGCTCTGGCTCGGGATCGTTGACCAGGGCAATGAGGCAATTGATTACTGGTGGACAGAAAGCAACAAAAAGACATTAAAACCACCACATTTCCCATCTACCACGGCACACTGACCGAGACTAAGACTGTGTCCCAAATCGCATACTCCCGTGCTCCGCACTACCGTACTTCGCTATGGACTCACATGGATGCATGTGCTCGCTATGCGATTTGGGACACAGCAAATGAGTATTCGAAACCGCATGCTATCTATTATAAACTGCAGGGTGTAAATTTAACACCAGCCAGATGCTGCTAAAATTTTTATTGTGACCAGTAAAATTTTTACTCTACCAGCCATTACTCTGGTTTGGTCGGTAACCAACCAGGTTGTTATATTGTAAAAGATAGTGATTGGTAAAATGGCCAGTGGGTGAAAGTTAATTTCATACCGATACTGCATTTAGTACATACCGTGTAGTACATACTAAAACAGTTAGTATGTATAACTAGTACACACATTTTGGAATTGAGTATACTTAATCACGCAACACAGTGGCGGCCATCAGTAGCCCATGTTTAAAAAAAATAAAAATAATAAAACTTCTAGAAATCAGACAGTCAGCATTATTTCTTGCAATCACACCATACACGATTGGTTGGTCAGATGATGGCACACAGCCATGATGGGCGTCTCCTGGCCGTACATGCTAATGTAGTATAAATCTGGGCATTTTACACGTACTCAACATGAACATACTATGCACTAGAAACATACCTCATAGTTATTATGCCAAGTACAGATGCGGTTTCAAACTCAGCCGCTGTACTACATACTGGGTGGACTCGTTTTGCAAGCGGGAGGCCTCCCGACTATGACCGAGTGGGCGTGTTTTGCACAAAAAGCAGCCGCCGTGCGTCATTTTATGTCAGTTAAGTATGAGAAGTACGCTAGTATGCGGTTTCAAACGCAGCCAAAGACCTTAAAATTCTGCTTGAGCGCATTTGTGGACTTTGTGCCATCGTGCCAACAACCCCTAACCCCTCCTCCACCTCTCAATGTAACCTTGATTATGAAGAAAACAACAGCCTTACATAAAGCAGGGCTGCCCAACCCTGTTCCTGGAGATCTACCATCCTGTCGGTTTTCATTTCAACCCTAATTTGGCACACATGGTTCTAACAATTAGCAGCTCAATTAGATCTCTAGCTGTTGAATGAGGTGTGCTTTGCTGAGGTTGGAGTGAAAGCCTACAGGACGGTAGATCTCTAGCTGTTGAATGAGGTGTGCTTTGCTGAGGTTGGAGTGAAAGCCTACAGGAGGGTAGATCTCTAGCTGTTGAATGAGGTGTGCTTTGCTGAGGTTGGAGTGAAAGCCTACAGGAGGGTAGATCTCTAGCTGTTGAATGAGGTGTGCTTTGCTGAGGTTGGAGTGAAAGGCTACAGGAGGGTAGATCTCTAGCTGTTGAATGAGGTGTGCTTTGCTGAGGTTGGAGTGAAAGGCTACAGGAGGGTAGATCTCTAGCTGTTGAATGAGGTGTGCTTTGCTGAGGTTGGAGTGAAAGCCTACAGGAGGGTAGATCTCTAGCTGTTGAATGAGGTGTGCTTTGCTGAGGTTGGAGTGAAAGCCTACAGGAGGGTAGATCTCTAGCTGTTGAATGAGGTGTGCTTTGCTGAGGTTGGAGTGAAAGCCTACAGGAGGGTAGATCTCTAGCTGTTGAATGAGGTGTGCTTTGCTGAGGTTGGAGTGAAAGCCTACAGGAGGGTAGATCTCTAGCTGTTGAATGAGGTGTGCTTTGCTGAGGTTGGAGTGAAAGGCTACAGGAGGGTAGACCTCCAGGAACAAGGTTGGGCAGCCCTGAAGTAAAGCCTCTCTGACGGCAGGTGGTTGATCTCTCCTGGATGGACGCAGCTGTGCGTACCTTGGTTAGCTTTGGTAGCTGGCTTCCAGTTTTCTGCATTTATCGCTGGCAGGCACACCTGGCCCTTCTCGTCGATGTTGGGGTGGTAGATCTTGGTTTTAAATGTGACCTTGGGGGGCTTGAACGGGTACTCGGAAGGAAACACGATCTCGATCTTGAACGCCCCTTTGTCGTAGGGGGGGTTATCCTTCAACAAGACAAGCCGCAAAAGCTCAACTTAATTAACTTTCACAGCACAGTTTACACAATTAATTAATTTGTTATTTCATTAGACATTTAGCAGACGCTCTTATCCAAAGCGACTTACACAATTTGTAATCATTTTTTTTACATATTATCCATTTTATACAGCTGGATATTATGTACTGAAGCAATTCAGGTCATGTACCTTGCTCAAGGGTACAACAGCAGTGTCCTACCTGGGAATCAAACCGGCAACCTTTGGGTTACAAGCCAAGTTTTCTATCCATTATACTACACTGTAATAATAATCACATTATATCAAAACAACACAGCAATACATAAAGAGCAGGTAACAATAAGAAAATAAGGAACAGTGTGATAAAATTATAAAATGGAAAGCACGGGAATAATGTAATATACTTACGGGAATAATGTAATATACTTATGGGAATAATGTAATATACTTATGGGAATAATGTAATATACTTATGGGAATAATGTAATATACTTACGGGAATAATGTAATATACTTACGGGAATAATGTAATATACTTATGGGAATAATGTAATATACTTATGGGAATAATGTAATATACTTATGGGAATAATGTAATATACTTACGGGAATAATGAGCCCTTGCCAAATTAAAAGATTCGATTCATCAACTTGGATGTTGCGGAAATTTTTCATGTCAGATTTGCGGATGTCATTAAGTTCCTGCAAAACAATTAAACAAGAATGCATTAAGACAAAAATAAAGCACCCAGAAAGTTTTTACCCCAATATTATAATTAATAATAGATTAATTAATATTTCTCCTTTTGCCGTTACAAAGTCAGATTAAAATATATTCTACTTGGTTCTCTACTCCTATACAAGTAACTCCCTATAATATCAAAATGAAAAAGTATTTAGATGTCTTCAGAATTATACCAATACACTAACAAGGCCCACCCACAGTGGTATGCAAGAGTTTGGGCACCCCTGGTCTAATTTCATGTTTTCTTGAACCTTTAACATTAACAAGTGAAAATAAGCCAGCAACCACTGCAAGGGGGTTGGCATGACATATTTCTGAAAGTTTTAATGCACAATTACTATTTATTTGCTGAATATAGCGGTTTATGAAAAATAAACCAGTAAATTGACATTGACAAAATGGGAGGGAAAAAAATACAGCACATCCCAGACACTGCTAAAATCAGGCTGTCTGAGAAAGCAGATGAGTGGAGCAATTGTCAGAAGTGACCAAGGAACCAGCCACAGCACAGAGAGTTGCAGAGCTCATAGGCTAAAGTGGGAGAAATTGTCCAGAGATCAACAATCTTCTCAGCACTTGACAGATTTTGGGAGAGTGGCCCAAGCCTACTAGCTACAGCCCACCCTCGTTCCCATCCTTTCATTTTCATATTAAATGCATGTACAACTGATATGCCTGTTCAGATGCTGAACTAATATTTGGGATGGTTCTTTGTTGTTATTTCACATGTTGCATTAATTTAAAGAAAATTATTTTTTCATGGTAGACTTCCCATACAGGGCTACATGAGAAGGGACCTTTTCTACAGGTTCACGGCAACGTTTGGTGCAAAAGTTGAGAGCGCAGAATCCGCAGATTCGACAACAACAAAAACTATATGTAGTCCACAGGAGCAGATTGGTAGTGTTGTAATCCATGAATTTCTTTGCAGTGTGTTTGTACAAGTTTGCAAATGTTCATGAGTCTATTTCTCACATTAACTTAGATTTGTGAATCCATTTACAGATTTTTGAGACTTTCCCGACAAAAACGCCTCCATAGTTCTCCGAGTACAGAGTGGTACCGATATCTGAGCAAGACTGCACTACCAAATGATCCACCAGGCACTTCCTGGTTATGGTATTTTAGACACGCTAACGATGCAGGTCAATAGCAACTGACGAACACCTCCATTCATAGAAACGCATACCTGCGTTTATACACACGCACCAATATTCTCAATTTCGCACACTAGCTTGGCATCACGGTGAACCAAGGAGGCTTGTATTTTGGAGCAACTTTTGAAAGTAGTTTCTACAGTAAGACAGACGTGATATTGTGTCTTGGTGGAAGGGGGATAACAAAGAACACTTTTGAGGCGGGTATTGATGAGAATGATTGTTCCCAATAAGCCATTTTACAAAAGTATCAACAAAACAACAAAAAAACAGTAATAAAAAATAAAAAATAAAAACAGGAGGTGGCAGAGGCAGCTATCCCCTCAGACAATACACTTAGAGAAATTCACACCCTACAGACCAGAGACACTATTACCATGCGTACAGGAAAACCAGCAGCCATGTCATTTCAAGCCACATATGAACAAGTTATTTGGGACATGAACTTAATCAGAATAAAGAACCATTGTACAGAATCCTGTCTGTATCTAAACGTGGTCCACGTCTGCTTCTGACACTAGTCATTTTGTCTGAGGTAAAAGCCCACTCCCTGCAGATGGCCTGTTTCTACTGGCTCCTGTCAGTGAGTGCGTCACGGCTCGTAGGAAACCTGGGTTTCTTTTCTACTTTAAAAGGTACCGCAGGGATCCTGGTCATGATTTGGGCTCCAGAATGGATCTTGGCACACAGTTAACAGTAGTGTTTGTAAGGTGCGGAGACACGCTCTGCTAAAGTCGAGCTTATCCGGTTCTGGGGAACCTTAAAGTAATTCCGCAGCAAAGGTGATGTTTACCGTTTCTTCAGGGTGCAAAAAAAGCTACAGTTGCTTACCCAGCACTCAAAAGTGAAATCGAAAGAAAGCCTGCAGTACACAGAGCAGTGACTCAGCTAATACGTGCATTACAGGCACACACCAAGTTAATTTCTGAAGCCGTCTTACTACAGAGAAGTTTTTACATGACTTGCACCATATACCACACATTAAAGCTTCAAAACCATAAAACATTTCATGAAAAAAGGACCAGTGTGTGTGTGTGTGTGTGTGTTGAGGGACTCTGGACTGGGCAAGCTCTGGAGGTTAACAAAACAAACATGTAACAATCAGTGAATACCAATACAAAAAGGATTTTAAAGGAAGGGACTATTTTCATATCTGAAAAAGGTTAGTGTTCAAGTGGTGAGCACAAATCTTTTTACTTCAACTTTGACCCACCCAGGTACACCCAGTGGTAAAGCTATAGTTGTAAAAGGCTTAACTAACCATGAGCTCAGTCTTCTATTAAGTGATAATTATGTTCACCACTGTCTGCCAAATGACAGGTCAGGCCATTCATTTACACTGTTCACGTGTAAAATATGAACAATTCAACTTCTCCTTCAGGCTTGGAAAAGTTTTTTTTAAATTTTTTATGACTAACATGGCTGCATTAGAAACTAAAGTTACCTAACTTGAGCAACCTGTTGCCCAACCTCAGTTTCGTTTTACTGTAAAAGACAGCGCAGACCAAAACCACACCCCAACATGGTGGCCTGTTAGGGGAATTTTCTGCGAAGTTACATGACATGTAGCGACCAGAAACCTCACGGCGACTGCTGCCTTTTAGAACTAACGTTAGCAACAATCAAATCTGTAACGTTATAACTTGATTCCTTTTGTACTAAACACACCAAAAATAAGAAGCACCAAACGTAAGTTTCGTACTGACACACGTTACGTTACACAGTTATTGAACGTACTCACGTAGCTTCTGTTTAACGTTACTATAGCCGACTTTACATAACGTTACTTTGTTAGTTCTGTCAGCAGCTCGCCACAAGAGACATTTCCCTGCATCCGGTGCATAAAATCAATAACGCCTTCAAAATATTGTACGTTATTTTGCGTAAAATTGATAAAATGTTTACATTGTGTATACGCATAAAGCAAATAGGGGTTGAGAATATTTTTAGTAAGCATGTTAACATTAGCATAAATGTAAGCTAGCTAACGTTACCCACACGTTTCACGTAAAAGTCTGCGTTAATTTAACGTTACCTGAAATAAAGTCTACATAACCATTCATTTAAATGAAACCAAAAAACATTTTTAGTCACGCCAAACAAGCGGCTGAGAAGAAATGTCGATTAACTTATATTGTTATCCCCGCTTTGTTCGCTGATCTTCATCCGTTCAAGAGTTTCACTTGATAATTTACTATCTTGCGATTATGAACTAACGTTACTGTCGTTGGTTCTAACCACAGGTGCTAACTAGCTAGTAACTTCGCTCCTAACGCGTTAGCTAATTAGATAGCTAATGTTTGCTAGTTCTCGTTATTTTTATAGGAATTGCTAATGGCGCTCTCGGTAGTCGCTGTACCAGGCAAATTAAACGAGTCGGAGTTCTTCCCTATTTAAAAAAAAAAAAACCCAAGATTACGGCCTAATATGCCGGTGCTGTTAGCTCGCGTTATATTTAGCGCTTTAAAAAGACCCTCAATGCGATCATGAGTATACATTACATTAAATTACGCCTTTGGACGTTTGAGACACGCGACAAATCGAGCGTAATGACGGTGTTTTCGGCTATGTGTTATGGGAATTAAAATAGACTGGCCCAGAGATTTACCTTCACCAGCCTCCTGCTCGCCGACATCTTGCATTTACTTTACTGTAGTGATGTGCAGTTCGAGAACGAATCGATATTTTTGAACGACTCTTTATGCTGAGTCGTTTGAGTCGACTCGACAGTTCGAGGGAATCGTGCTTACCACGGCTCTGGCTCTGCCTGCTTTCTACTACAGCCGGGAGCCGTGTCACTAGTTGTAACCTAGGTTGAGCAGCAGTAGTGATGCGCCCAACAAAATAGGCCACACGAATCTGTTTTATAATTATTTAAGAATAGATTTGAATTTGATCTAACAATATTGCACATATTTTTGTGAATTAGATAATCACCCCAGCTCGTTCCAAAGTGATTATTACTAGGCTACTGCTAATGGTTAAAAGATGTACCACTACCTACAGTCGCCTCCTACCCAACTCTGATCAGCACGAAATCAAATCGACTCAGAGCCGTGAACAGCGGCAATATCCCACGGCTCCAGAGCCGTGACACAAACCAAAGAAAGTCCTTTCGAGTTTTAACAGAGATCATATGCTGCAGCCTACACGATTAATATTCGGGTTTAGCCTACTCAGCGTCGGATCAACCAGACACATTGAGAAAAGTATTCTGTTATATCTAATGATAGTTCGAGAAGCCTACTTTTTATTACGAAATTATTACATGTGGCTGTTTGCAACCGAATTGCAGTATAAAACA
This sequence comes from Ilyophis sp. 1 JC-2022, assembly GCA_022702515.1. Classification (NCBI taxonomy): domain Eukaryota; kingdom Metazoa; phylum Chordata; class Actinopteri; order Anguilliformes; family Synaphobranchidae; genus Ilyophis; species Ilyophis sp. 1 JC-2022. Next base: position 8,517,689 of record CM040394.1, on the reverse strand, counting down.
GAATTAATATGCGTTTCTGTTCATCAAATAGGCCGCCACTTATTTAAGGTGTTGGCATTTTATCTTATAACTCGTGACCATCACACTAGTGAACAGATAAATACAATGTTGTATAATAGAATAGGCTAAATAAATAGCCTAATGGTTCAAATAAACATTCTTTATGGTGTCCAAATAAATATACTATTTAAAACTAATAAACGAAACGGGTTCCTGTACACACACGCGCACGCGCATTAAGATCTGGCTTGTTTGTCGGATTTGGCTGGCTCTCTCTCCTACACAGCCATCCATCCACCACATTTTCAGTAGGCTACTGGATTCTAGGATCTGATAAATAAGATTTATATTTGCATAGACTAATAAAATAGCTATAGCCTATGCAAATATAGCCTAACCATTCAATGTCTATTCTTACATGTAATATCTAACGTTACAATCAATGACCGACAGCGATATTTTACACTTCTGCTAGAATAACGGAGATGGGAAAGTCGTAAATAAATGTAAACTGGATACGATTGCAAACTAGCTTGAAAAGTAAGGGGGGAGTGAACAGAAAACATTGAGCATAGGCTATTAAAAATGATCAGGTGATTAATTAGGTCTGAATAAAATATCAAAGCTAGTTTATTAACTTAATTTGCTACCAGCTAGACTCTGCTGTCTGAAACGGCTTAAAATTCCAGCTCGCGCCGCTGGGAGAAAAAGATGCGGCTAGAACGTATTACTGTATTAACCGGAAGTACCAGCAACTCCGACTCGGACCCGACTCTTCAAACCGAAACGGTACGGAAAGAGCCGACTCAGAAAAAAAGAGCCGAACTGCCCATCACTACTTTTTACTGACTGTTCACAGAGAGAACCATAGATATAAAAACGCGTGTATATCTATGGGGAGGACGCACATAATTGTAGTTCTGTGGTATGACGGCTGAAGCTAGCGCACTACTTCCTAGCTTCTACAGTGCAGAACTGTATGGGGCAGGCCCACTGAACTTTATGGGCACGCCCCGCAAGCCGTAACTTGGTGGATTTTTTTTAACGTGCATTCATAGTCTACACAGTGACAATTTTTATATTTGCTGTGCGTAGTGTAGGTTTGGGCTATTCAACGTGGATGTGCAGTTTGTAAATAATGAAAGGTGTCTTATGAGAATATTCAAAAAGTCCAACGAAGATGGTAGGCTAACGTTAATAGAAATATGCTTGACAATAAACACTGGCCGATGTTACGTTACATAAAATGGGGGTTTACCAAATCCTGATAATCTGGATAGCCAGGTCATCATTATACCACGAGTTCCAATATCTCATTCAGGTAGGCCTGTAACGTTATATCTTGATTCCTTTTGTACTAACCTAAACACACCAAAAGTATGAAGCACCAAACGTAAGTTTCGTACTGACACACGTTACGTTACACAGTAATTACATTAATTGAACGAACTCACGTAGCTTCCGTTTAACGTTACTATAGCCGACTTTACATAACGTTACTTTGTTAGTTCTGTCAGCAGCTCGCCACAAGAGACATTTCCCTGCATCCGGTGCATAAAATCAATACCGCCTTCAAAATATTGTACGTTATTTTGTGTGAAATTGATATTGTTTACATTGTGTATACGCATAAAGCAAATAGGGGTTGAGAATATTTTTAGTAAGCATGTCAACATTAGCATAAATGTAAGCTAACTAAAGTTACCCACATATTTAATGTAAAAGTTAGCCTGTGTTAACTTAACGTTACCTGAAATAAAGCCTAATATAATGGGATGATGTTTCAATGAAGCTAGTCTACATAGCCATTCATTTAAATGCAACCAAAACACATTTTAGTCACTCCAAACAAGCGGCTCAGAAGAAATGTCGATTAACTTATATGGTTATCCAGCTTTGTCATCTTCATCCGTTCAAGAGTTTCACTTTCACTGCCTTGCGATTATTAACTACTGTTGTTGGTGCTAAGCATAGGTGCCAACAGCTAGCTAGTAACTTCGCTCCAAACGCGTTAGCTGATTAGATAGCTAATGTTTGCTAGTTCGCTCATTATTTTTATAGGAATTGCTAATGGCGCTCTCGGTAGTCGCTGTACCAGGCAAATTAAACGAGTCGGAGTTCTTCCCTATAAAAGAAACCCCCAAGACTACGGCCTAATATGCCGGTGCTGTTTGTTAGCTCGCTCGCTCATTCACTGCCACAGCGGTTGACTGTCTAACAGTATATTTAGGTCTTTCAAAAGACCATCAATGCGATTACGAGAGTATACATTACATTAAACCTTTGGGTATTTGAGACACGCAACCAATCGAGCGTAATGACGGTGTTTTCAGATGTTTTATGGAATGAAATTAGACTGGTCCAGATAATTACCTTGTCTAGCCTCTTGCTCGCCGCCATCTTTACTGACTGGTGGTCATAGAGGCGCCTCACTGTTTTACTTGGCAAGACACGCCCTGCGTAGCATTCAAGCGCTCTGATTGGACTTTGAGTACTCTAGTGCGTACGTCAGACGTGGGCGGAGTCTGGTTTCGGAAGTAAATTCCCTATGACAGACAGAACGGGCTTCGGAGACTATCGACTATTTCTTGAAATCTTATTTATAGAATGAGCCTAAACGTTTCTGGATTAGCTTGTGTGGTATAAGGATATAGACCATTTATCGCATGTTCCAATTTTTATTTTTTAAAGTAATGGATTAATGATTGTAGTTTCCATTTTAACGGCCTACATATCAAGTACTGCAACGCACGGGTGGTTCTCGACCAATAAGATATCCTCAACTTGTCTGTCTGGACATTTTTGGCAGATTTTACACGTGAACAGTGTAAATTAATTTGCCTGACCTGTCATTTGGCAGACAGTGGTGAACATAATTATCACTTAATGGAAGAATGAGTACATGGTTAGTTAAGCCTTTTACAACTATAGCTTTACCACTGAGTGTACCTGGGTGGGTCAAAGTTGAGGTAAAAAGATTTGTGCTCACCACTTGAACACTAACCTTTTTCAGATATGAAAATAGTCCCTTCCTTTAAAATCCTTTTTGTATTGGTATTCACTGATTGTTACATGTTTGTTTTGTTAACCTACAGAGCTTGCCCAGTCCAGAGTCCCTCAACACACACACACACACTGGTCTTTTTCCATGAAATGTTTTACGGTTTTGAAGCTTTAATATGTGGTATATGGTGCAAGTCATGGAAAAATCTCTCAGTAGTAAGACGGCTTCAGAAATTAACTTGGTGTATGCCTGTAATGCACGTATTAGCTGAGTCACTGCTCTGTGTACTGCAGGCTTTCTTTCAATTTCACTTTTGAGTGCTGGGTAAGCAACTGTAGCTTTTTTTTCTTCTTTTGCACCCTCAAGATATGATAAACATCACATTTGGTGCGGAATTAGTTTAAGGTTTCTCAGAAGCAAATAAGCTTGACTTTAGCGGAGTGTGTCTCCGCACCTCACAAACACTACTGTTAACTGTGCGAAGATTTCATTTATTTTTGCAATCGCTATTTTTAGATACCAGCCTTCTTTAGCTCTAAATTAACCATACCGTATCTTGTTTAAAACTGTAATTTGTTGACTATCAGTAGAGTATAAGCGTAACGGTCAGGATTTTATGCACAAGCTAAAATAAGTTTTTAAAAAAAGCTTAGCTGGCACTAAGACACTAAAAAGCTTACTCTCTATGAAAAGTAATGGAAGTTTTCAGAGCGTTGTCAGTTAACATATACGCTAGCTTTAAGCTAGCTTCATGCACATTCAAAACATTGATTAGCTACAATAAGAAAGAGCCTGATACAGTGATGTTAATAGCAGAGCCTGGGTGATTTCGTAGTTTTTAATGGACTTCAATAGAGTACTTAAGTGACTACGTCACACTGGTTTTAGAAGTAAATTCCCCATTAATTTAGAGTGTAGACATTAACTGAAACTTACTTTTAAACCATTTCTAGTGATTATGTCTTACCGTCAATTTCCTGGATTGTTCAATATAACGGCAGTTCGCAAACTATATAGTTTTTCTGGACTAGCTTTGAGTATATTTTACGTTTCAGTATTTTTTAGCGAATATACCAGCGCTGCCGCTGTTTAAAAACTCGATGTCCCATAATTCCCTCCGGACGAGCGTAGTGTTGTCTCCAAACGTTGTCATATAACGTTAGCCAGCAGTAACACACAGCTCCGTTTTTAAACACTTTTTTTTAACGTTAGCTAGCTAGATTGAAGGACTAAATGCTAGAATTGCTTTATGTGGTTAACCGTAGCGTAGATCCTGACCTTGTCAATGTAGCAAGCTAATGGGAGCTCATCTTCAGTGGCAGCACAGCCAAAAATATCCAGACGAGATGATAATATCTGATTGGTCGAGAACCACCAGTGTGTTGCAGCATTGGATATGTAGTCCGTTAATGTGGACTACAAGATGAACTACAACCATTAATCTATTGCTTTAAAAAAAAAAAATTGGAATATGTGATATATGGTCTATATCCTTATACCACACAGGCTAATCCAGGAACGTTTCGGCTCATTCTATAAATCAGATTTCCAGATATAGTCGATAGACTCTGAAGCCCGTTCTATCTGCCATAGGGAATTTACTTCCGAAACCAGACTCCGCCCACGTCTGACGTACTATATGGATAAATTAGCTTTTTGGCAGCATGCTGCAATACCTCCAGTGACCACTGCTTCAAGAGGAATGTCAATCCCAGGTCTCCTGATTGGAATGAACCCTGTGACGTTTTGTTTACTTTAAGATAAGGGCCACAACTCACCCCGATTAGAGGTACTACTGACCCCTCTTAAGCACACAAACGACAGTGTCATCTGTTCCATTGAACTCATTTTGTTTAAAATCAAAATGTTCCTTTCATGTTAGCGATTCAAGTAAATGAACATGAGCAAATGTTAATAGAGAGAGTATGTAAGTTATTCATTTGAAAATGTTTTCATTCTTGAGCAAGCGGTCTCTTAGCAATCGTGTAAAAGACTAATTGGGGCACAATCGACTCTGGTCTCCCCTACATTGCATGCTCTTTAGGCTACACAAGCCAGGCGGAAAGAGGCTATAGTGCAAATTGGAACATGTGATTAAAGTTGTAATTAAAGTCATGGATTGACTAAAGAGTTCACACATCTTGGTTCCACTCTATGCCCTGGTTCACAGTGATTTAAATTTTGGGTAGGTACCCTCTGCCTGTATCAGTTACCCAGATAGGGCTATCCTGAGGCTATTGGCTAGTTATTTGCCCCCAAAAAAGCAGCTGTCACATATTGTTATATGCAAACATAGGAATGTGGATGGTGTCATTTTCTCCCCACAAGGGCCCTTCCTTGAAAATTCTGTTCTGACTTCATTTCTAGAATATTTTACAAACATACCAAGAATAACCTTGATGGCATAACAAGAAACAAGGTGAAAATGTGTTCTGCAGCCAGGCCCAGTATTTCTCAGCACAGTGTACTGTAGTTTGTTGACCTCATGAATAAGGAGGGCCTGATTTACTAAGACCTTTAGCATGGGCAAAATCATTTAGCACACGCAAAACTAGTAACACAACCAATGTACGTGCAAAAAGATTTTTATTTTTTTTGCAAATCAGGCCCTTAGTGTGTAAACTGTGACCAAGGAAATGTGTTTGTTCTTTTGTACCCCTAGGGGGCATTCTAACATCGCCATTCCTCACCATGGTTACTTGCACTCAACTATTAATTTATTTGGAGTAGTGTAATGTATATTACTAATATGATGTTGTGCATGCATCTTCTGAATGATTGCATTTGTGTCCGGATTCACGGTATATTTTTGGATTCATTCTTTGTGAAAGTGTGAATGGTTTACATTGCCTTTAATATAGACAGCTTTAACTGTGACACTAGCCTACACGGTAGCCATGATTCAAAATGGAATTAAGTATGCATTTACCTGAAAGGGTGTCAGAATTATTAATGTGGTAACTGATTAGTGTATAGATAGGCTTTCAAATGTATTTAATTTAGGCGGAAATACAATATTGTTCACTGATGCACAATCTTTTTGCTGACAGCTAGGTGATTTAATTAATGATATTCATCCATCTCTCATTGTGCCACTTTATAGCCTGAATAAAACTATTTTAGCATCAAGCAAACAATTGATTTTGAGTGATAACCATGCACTAGATAGCTGTAAATGTTTCAGTGAGAAACCTGATTTCAAAACATTTGTTTTTCCCCAGTTAAAATGAAGCACCTCAAAGAGACAACATCACTATAACTATAACAACATCACTGCAAGTTAACTATGTTAAACAGGTAAAATACAAGTAAAAATAATAAACATATACATACAGACCACATCCATAACAGGCCCTGAGAAGGCAACATAAAACCATATAACAATAAAACCTAAAAACCAAATACCATAATACACAAATACAAATACCATAATACACAATTCAAGTTATTTAAAAAAATAATATATGGATACAGTTAGGTCTTGTGTCTAATTTCCGTCCATCCATCCATTATCTAACCTGCTTATTCATGGTCCGGGTTGCAGGGGGGCTGGAGGCTATCCCAGCATGCATTCGGCGAGAGGCAGGAATACCCCCTGGACAGGTCGCCAATCCATCGCAGGGTACACACACCATTCACTCATACACTCTTAGCTACAGGCAATCTCCGAGTTTCCAATTAGCCGAACCTGCGTGTGGAATGAAAGCGGAGTACCCGGAGGAAACCCGCTTGTACACGGGGTGAACATGCCCTGGCCTGAATTCGAACCCAGAACCTTCTTTCTGTGAGGCGACCCATTTTCAGTTGGAGCTTTCTTGATGCACACTCTTGATATTATATATTTACTGTCCTTCTGCTTGCAAGCATAGTGGCCCACTAACTGACCACCAGCATTTTGCAAATCAGCACTACAGCGTCCTGCTAGTGGACAGTCAAGATGAGGCAGTGTTTAACAGTGATGAATCTGCTGTTAAAAGAATGCCACGTGGTTTGCAAATGGTCCTGCTTCTAGCGGTCCACCGACATGCCAACAGCCGTTGCCGATGGCAACCCAACAGGTGCTTGCTTGCTGGGTCTGTCTTTCTGTACCCACACTAGGTTTAAATGCATATCGACGTATACTCTCTAGATGGCGCTCTTAGACATGCCATCAGTCCAAGTGTATTCGGGCTAGTGAAGCAGGGGCCTATTCACAAAGCAAAGATTACTGAGTTAGCTGGATAACTGGGAGGGTTCCGGGTTTTACTCGGTGCAGTTATCCAGGTAACTCGGTAATCCTGCTTTGTGAAATAGGCCCCAGAACTTCAAATCCATATGTGCATTTTTTCATTTTAAAGAAATAAGCATTGTAAGGAATTAAAATCCTTGAAAATGTGCACACATTTTGCGCAAACAAAAAAAAAATGCATTGGTTGCCTCTTGGAATACAAGCCTGCAATTAATATTTAATGATCTAAATGCAACTTTACTGTGAAATTGCTAAGTATACAGTTATCCATGTCAGGTTGTACATCTTAGAGTACATTTTACAAATTGCTTGATAATAAGAGCTTAATATTTCATGAAGCAATTTAGAAAATGTGTAATTGTTTCATACAAGAAATAGCATATTAGCAATACACTCTAAGACATTGTACATAAAATATATCAGGAAGGCAGTATATGTCCATGGTGCCTCTTTCTGAAATACCTGATTATTCCTATAGCTTTGATTCTGAGAAACATTTCATTTTTGTTCATTCAGACTTTTCTAATTCCCATGGCAACAGCATCTGTAATTCTACTCTTTAGTTCCCAGCACTCTATTAGTCCTTTAGCCATCCACCTCTAAGTTGATTGCTGCTGATTCTGTTTGAACACTTCATTGACTGTTCCCAAATGGTCACTAAACCTTTTGCTCAAATGTAGGCCACCTGCAATGGGAGAGTTAGGACAATTCCAAGGTGCCTGACTGACAGGGGCCCTAAAACAATAAGGTGTGGTTCCTGTAATTGTGCAGGGATGGGGTGGTGGCACCCAATGTGACATCTTTTCAGGGGGCCTAAACTCCCTGACAGCGCCCCTGGATACAGGCAACCAGCTCAACTGAAGCAGCTGCTCTAAATGAACTGAACTGTGGTTGGCAAACAACCTAAACTCGTTCGCATTTGCTCGTGATTCTCACTGAAGTTGCTTTGCAGCCTTATGATTAGAATTGGTTGGCTTACAAGAGAACGCAAAGGTGCAACGCTGACTGTCATGTGAAATAAGCATTCTAAACAAGTAATGTTTAAGCTTGCATCTCCATTTTGTTTAGCAGGTAAAATTTTGTACAAAGCAATTTAATGGCGTCAGTGTGGCAAACAAATATGGGTTTAAATAAACTGGGTAGATAGTTGCACTGAAAAAAGAATATTGACCCAATCAAACTAATCCACAACACAAGGGAATTAAGTCAGATAATAAGCATGTGAATACGTAAGTATGAAACAATTAAATAGACTTCCCCATTGAGTCCAGTAAAACAGTCTAATTAAATACCACTGTCTTTACACGCACTGCATTAATGTAACACAAAACTAATGTAATAGAAACATTTTTCTGTGTCACCTTCTGTGTCTCCAAATTGACTATGCGTGTATCCCTAAATATTCAAAATTTGGGATGAAACATCTAATTTTAGACCCTGCGGTAAGTGAAAGTTTGTGAGCTTTACAACCTATGTATGAAAGTGGCACCAGAATTACCCACAAAAACAAACAAAAAGCTTGTATATTTTCTTACATTTTATTCCCACAACACCATTGCATACAATTTTGGTACTGGACTTTTGAAAACATAGCATTATGTTTATTGTGTGTTTACTATTTAATAGCAACATATTAGGAGAAGTCATATAGTGTCCTAAATAAGGTTGACTGGTTTATAAGAGACATAAAACATTGAACTGGGTCAAATGGACCCGGAACACAATATGCGGGCTAACTTCTTTATAATTGTCTTTTTTATTTGCCTGATGAAACCCTGACAAAGGCTACAGCCGAAACTCGGTGGTCATAAAACAATAAAGGAACGTCTGTCTTCCTCTCTGTTACAAGTGTTACTGTTAATCTTTGTCTTGTCACGACTGTTTTTTCCTTTCCATGCACCTTGATAGTTCAGAAAAGCAGCATCGGTTAGAGTCCCTTATTTTCCACTGCAGATACTGACAGCCAGGCCCACTGGAAAATGTTTATTTTGTTGGTTTATATTGACTGGTTAGCATTATTAGCATTAGCATGTTAGCATTATAATAGCTATGATACCTATGATACCTAATGATTCTTATGAAAAGAAGCAGCTTGAACAAAAAAAATAACACAGGCAACGGTAAATAAACATCACATTTTAAAATGACGCAAAAACATGTGCTCATGTGACAGCAATTGTTTTATCATACATGCATGCGCTTCGCAGCTTAAGTTCAAAGTTAAAATCTCCAACACCATACTCACAGTACAGTAAGATTCTAACAATGTATGTATTATGTACAATGTATTATGTATGCGGATGTTTTAGACTTGTTACATGTTTTATATTTACACCATTACATTATTTCTATGTAAAGAACTAGAAGTTGCTAAATGTTGTATGAAATATGTTATACCAAATAAACAATAATCATAATTAAAAGAGTATGACAATTATGAGGCTTATTATTATTATTATCTACAAAAGTAATAGCTTAATTCACAGAGTGCTAAGCAACAATCTGCAAAAACCATTATCAATTTGAATCAAAATACCAATTTCATAGTGCCTATATGAGCTGGGTTTTTTAACCAGGCATTGAAAGTGTTGGAAGATGGAGCATGACTGCAGTTCTGGCAGCTACAGGCAGCTTTTTCACCACTAGGGGCACTAGCGAGCAAGAAAAAGAGCTAATAGATGTGCGGTAACATGGAGAAAGGAAGCAAGCAAGAGAAGAGTCCTCTCTCTGGGGTGCCCAGTCCTGAAATCCCATTGGCTAACCTCAAAGAGGTTGTTCTCAAAGAGAAGGTTGGACATTTATTTAAGTGTTAAATGAGAGGGAGAGGGAGGAGATAAACCTTGCACATGGAAGGATTATCTTTAAATAATAGAATAGAATAATAACCTGGGTAGATACATGTTATAAGAATGTAAAGTAATTTAGACCAAGTTGATGTTGAATTCAATGCAGTAAAAGTGCATGGAAAAGCAGGAACATTATATGCTTTGGAAGAAATATGTTACTTATAATTGCCAAATCTCTTTAGCAATTCCAGTAGTTTAAGTAATCCTGTTTGTCAACATGCAGAGTGGTGTTTTGGAGCTGCGTTCAGCATCACTACCTGTTACATAAACATAACTAAAGATTCTAAAAGATCAATTCCCTTCCTGTCAATCTGCCTTTCACAGAATTGTAAATATGGAATATGTGAGGCAATTATTATAATATATACAATTTAAAATTCTGTTCCAGGATATAAAGTTGCAAAAACTATATTTGATAATTAATTTTCTGAATATAATGCTATAAAATAATGAATTACTTCCTTGTTTGTTAAAAAAAAAACTCAAGGTGACAAAGCCATTTTTCTCCTCTCCTTTACCATTTGGCCAAATCTTCATTCGTCATAAATGTAAAACCAACATTATTGCAAAACTAAAAAAAAGAGAAAAGTAAAACAACATCAGTACATATTGGCCCATGGAAACTTTCTGCACAATTACTCAAATGCCTACAAGCAAACTGTCTAAGACTGCATCTATAATGGATGCATAGAGGTGACTGACAGGTAATGAACACCTTGAGATTCCAGTGTTACTGGCCCACTGGGCTTCAACCTAATTATCAGCCAATCAGCTGCTGAGCTACAATGTCTCAATAATGACATTGGACAGCCGGTTCACAGCCCTGGTCCTGGAGAGCCACAGGGTGTGGCTGGTTTTGGTTTACACTTTAAAATCAACAACACAAAACCAGGTGCCGTGGGTTAACTGTGTAATGAACCACTTTAACTGAGTGTTGAATGAACAAGGAAAACCAGCGGATCCTGCGGTTCTCCAGGGCCAGGGTTGGGGACCCCAGCAGACCCTGCGGTTCTCCAGGGCCAGGGTTGGGGACCCCAGCAGACCCTGCGGTTCTCCAGGGCCAGGGTTAGGGACCCAAGCAGACCATGTAGCTCTCCAGGGCCAGGGTTGGGGACCCCAGCTGACTCTGTGGCTCTCCAGGGCCAGGGTTTGGAACCCCAGCAGACCATGTGCCTCTCCAGGGCCAGGGTTGGGGTCCCCAACAGACCCTGTGGTTCTCCAGGGCCAGGGTTTGGGACCCCAGCAGACCATGTTGTTCTCTAAGACAAGGGTTGGGAACGACAGCAGACCCTGTGGTTCTCCAGGACGAGGGTTGGGGACCCCAGCAGACACGGTTACTCTCCAGATCCAGGATTGGGGACCCCAGCAGACCCGGTGACTCTCCAGATCCAGGATTGGGGACCCCAGCAGACCTGGTTGCTCTCTAGGACCACTGCACTGGACAGTGGTGACACTGTCACTGATACAAGTTGCAGTATGTTTTCGAACACAATTTAAAATTCTTAGACATTTGTTTTTTGTTTTTTAACCCTTTCTTTATAGTCTGCTCATGGTCTAAACAGTATAACAGAATTTGGATATGATGGTCCTGCTATTCACATTATTTGAGATTCAACGATAATTATACATAGAATGAATAGAAGAAAAAAATCACACAAAGGTGTTTGGCGGCTATAAAACGAAGTTTTATCATTTTTATCCCAGACACATTTCTTCTGCTCCTTTTGCCTTCTCCAATGTTGTTTTCTCAGTCCACTGATCTCTTCCAAATAAAGTAATGTTACTCTGCCATGTTTTCCCCTTTCAGCTCTCTTTAAAGAACTTTCTATAAGCTCAAATTCCACCTCAATCAGCAACTGAAAAGCAATAGTAAAATGGGGAATTTGATAAGAGCGTTCCTTATTTTTGATAAGGGCAATATTACCTACGATTACCCTGGTAAAAGGTTTACAACAAAAACACATGGGATCTTTAAACAAATACTTCCACTTTTCACTTGGATTTTTCTCCAAGAGCGGCTGAAATTCTTACATCTAACAAAGTGTTTCAGAGCGTCACCTAAGATTAGTAAAATGGTTCAAACACAACATTACTCTTAAATGTGGATGACAATGATGTGCTTGTTCATGAGTGACAAGCAACACCTATATATTTTACACTGTCAGGCAAATACGGCACGGTAGGGGTATGTTTTCTCTAAGGTACAACGTTCCATCACTGGGTCACATTTGTACCTTAGAATACTAATCTAAAAGGGTCAATGGTACAAAAAGTCCAGTGAAAAGTCATTGTACCCCTATAAGTACAATTTTTGCATGTTTTTTCTGACAGTGTATGCCCCCCCACCCCCCATCACTGAACCTCATTTCCTTGCATGTACCTCAGTGTTTCCCACACAGTTAATAAAAATTTCACTATGATGCTGTTGCGGTACCACCTATTCTCGGTGATTTGCAAATATGAATACATATTAGTTGCTTTATAAACAGTAATACGTGTGAGTGGTGCCATGAATTAACGACGATGTCAGAATGATGCTGCACACTGCGCTTGTTGCGCAACTTATGTTCTTAGGTCCTCAAAACATTTCTTTGACAACCTCTCTTCCACACTTGGAATAAAACCTAAATTCAGAATCGTCTTACTGAAATTATATTCTGGATGGAAATGTAGCTTTGATACAACAATCCCAGCTTGTATTTATACGAAGGAATGAGAGGCTGTTGTGTTAAACGTCTATAAACAATTTAATTTCCATTTCAGTTTTGGTATCTTGCCAGTTTCACAATGTTCCTGTGATTTCTGTTTGTACGTCATAAACCTTTTGAGACTGAATACATGCTACACAACTTTATTTATTTATTTATTTAGTCGTCTACTAACAAAAGATACGTGGTCGGTGGGCGCACATATTGTAATTCAAAATTAATTATTGCAAGGTGTGAATTTTAAAAATAAATAAAATCAGAAACTGGACCTGGCTGAGTCATGAGATTTCTGAATAAATTAGAGAAATTATTTCATGGCTTTTACCTGTTTTCTGAGCTGGCTTTACGCGGCTGGAATTGAAATAATAATCGTAAGAAAAATGCATAGTTATATCGTATTCTGATTTTGACAGAGGCTAGATGTAAGTTTTTTTTCTCCATCTTTGTTAATGCCACCGTGGTATAGAGGTATCACACGGTGATGGAGATAAAGGAAGCTGTTATTTAGCCATTCTGAGGCAAAATAGGACTTATTTTTTGTATTCATATTGAATGAATAATAGGCTACTATAATTATTAAATCCATATGTGATTATAGTAACCCTTATTGTGGTAATAAAGCGCATTTACTTGGTTAGACCAGAAAGAATGGGCTGTTGGGTATCTCTCTGCATAAACGGTTCTGCGTTGGCACAGGCTGCGGATTTTTTTCTCTCTCCCACCCCCTTCGATCGGCTTCCATTCAAATTTGGGTCAGGGGTGAGAGATCCCAACGTCACAAGCTTGCAAGATGGCGCTCGGAGGGCTGTGAGATGAGAAAGCTGGGTGGTAAACTGAGAACGCTCCTACCAATGTATTAAGGTATCGAAACATCGTTTCTGATATTTTTAAGGCGAGCGAAATGTTGCTATAAGGGTCCGGGTGCGATCTTGGGTCGGATTGTTTTTGCGCCGTGCGTAAAAAAGCCAGATTTACCCCATTTTGGTTGCTATCGCGTGCCAGTAAACAGGGGCTTCTCTTGTCTAATGCCTACTCCTAGAGAGCCAGTTTGACCAGCTTGGCAAGATGTGGTCGCTTCGGGTTGTCTTGCTAAACCCGCGATGCAATCGCGAGCAATACAGGCTCCGCGAACACCGCGCTGCATTTTGAGTGAGTAATAGGCTACTTGCATGTTATTATGCAAATATTTGGTTTTGTTTATATATGTTTTAAAGCTATATCTCTTGGGAAGCACGCATTTGTAAATGTATAGCTTGGTGAACTGGCAAATTCAATTAAGCACAAGCAAAGATCCATTTAATCTCGTGCTTAGCAATCATGGGATCCCCATTCTCTGTTTTTCTATGCTTTTATCTTTAAGCAGTGACTGCCTTTAAAATTTAAAATACGCAGTGCAAGGTTGGCATCGAAATCGCATCAATGTCCAAGATAGGAAGAGAAATAGGCTAATTGAACTGTAGTCGGACAATCGAGACCGTCCGTTCAAATTCAACGACTGAATGTGAATATGCTATGGGCGCTATCCACTGAACCAGGTATTGTATAGTTTTGTATAATATGGAGTCCAATAATCGCTGTCTTTATGTGTGAATTCTGATGTTTATGTCCTCTCGAAGCCATTAGAACGGAAGTATCGCCTAAACATTGTTCTCTCTGGCACTGCCTATTGTCGATCATTCAAAGCTTTGATGCAAACATGGGAGTTCTATCTTCCCTGGACAATATTTCATACAAGTTGTTACAAATGTGTTCAATGGTTGCGCTTTTTTATGTAGCTGCTGTTATTGTCGGAAGTTTACGTAAATAATGGATGTGACGTGTTGGCTTGATTTTAAGATGCATATAGGCTGCTATGTGTTTAAGGTGCATGTGCTGCTGGTGTAACATCTGAAGCTCGTCTATTTCGTCTTCTTTTTTTTTGCATGTGTACACAATTGTGTTGCTATTAAAGTGGTGTTCTGGAGCTTGTTAGTTCGGAATAGGGAATGCTTGTATGATTGGCAAGTTCTTTGAGGCGTTCGTGGTTTGTGTCGGGTTGCATTCACTGGAAGGACATCTAGCTTCCTGGCGTATCTGGGCAGTTTCACTTGACAAAAGAAGTGGAAGTCTGACGACTTTCATTATCCGCTGTATATATAGTTCCCTGTATATTTAATCACCCTTAATGTCTTCAATCGGACTTTTTTTTAGCAGTTGCGGTTCAGTTGCAATTTTTTACTTTTGCGAATTATGGCTTTGTTGAACACATTCAATAGTGGGGACAAAGCATAGCTGTTAACTGATGTTATTTTGACCATAAAATGACGTTAACAAGTGCTATGCAAAGACTGCTACGTGAGCAGAAATGCACCGCTCAGTTGCGAATGCTTTACCCCATGGTTGTGTTTTTGGGGGGGAAGTAGCCTAGGCTATGGGCGGGGGAGACCTAGGTAAGGTCGTTAGTGCTTCCGGTACCAGAGAAGGGCAAGGAAGCACCTCGCCTTCTTTCACTGGCATCGCCATTTGGGTGCGATGGGTGAAATGGCCTGTCGAAACGTCCACGGTTGTGTCGTGAAGCAGTCCGTAAAGAGTCTTTTGCTGTTGCCTGTTGGCAAATCAGTCCATTTCCTTAATTGCCGCATCACCCTTAAGTGATGCTATTTCTCTCTTATTTGTTTCTTTTTTTTTTCTGGACCCTAAATATCAACTAAAGGCGTGTCAAAAACACACACACACACACACATCAATAGTCTGTACACTCCGTGTTTTACAGCCTATTGCAGGTTAAAATGTGCAGCAGTAAACTCAAATACCAGACATTTAGTGGGTAAAAATCCACAATTCTGTGATTAATAAGGAAAAATCCCATGCCTGCCCCCAGAGTGAAACGTGTGCGAGGCTTGGACTAGTCTGCCAGGCAGGGCTGGTAGAGAGTGGGGCAGTTGTTTACTCTGGAATAGGGGGCTCTTGTACTTACTATAAGTATATTAGTGACTTAATGGATATAATTGGTCACAAGGACGGGGCACACAAATAGCAGGGTTAATGGGGCCCTCACACATTGCTGCCCACTATACATACTGCTGGGTAACAGTGTGTGTGTGAGTGTGAGTGTGTGTGTGTGTGTGTGTGTGTGTGTGTGTGTGTGTGTGTGTGCGTGTGCCCACTATACATACTGCTGGGTAACAGGGTGTGTGTGCTCACTATACATACTGCTGGGTAAGAGTGTGAGAGTGTGTGCGCCCACTATACATACTGCTGGGTAACAGGGTGTGTGTGCTCACTATACATACTGCTGGGTAAGAGTGTGAGAGTGTGTGCGCCCACTATACATACTGCTGGGTAACAGTGTGTGTGTGAGTGTGTGTGTGTGTGTGTGCGTGTGCCCACTATACATACTGCTGGGTAACAGGGTGTGTGTGCTCACTATACATACTGCTGGGTTAGAGTGTGAGAGTGTGTGCGCCCACTATACATACTGCTGTGTGTGTGTGTGTGTGTGTGTGAGAGAGAGAGAGAGAGAGTGTGTGCGCCCACTATACATACTGCTGGGTAACACAAATGCGAGTGGCTCCTAAACAGATGCAGACATTTGTGTGTGTGTGTGTGTGTGTGCGTGTGCGTGTGCGTGTGCGTAAGAGAGATTATGACTGTGTGCAGTTCGTTGGCAGCAGGCATGTGAAAGGGCATGATCATTCTTGGAGCAATCCTTCGTACGGCTGATGCCAGGATTATGGCGGATTATATGTTCCTAATCATTTAAGATTACAGGTTAAATTATATCTGTGTTCATTACTGCTTTTTTATTATATATATATATATATCTATATATATAATAATTATTATAATTTTTTTATTTCTTTAAAAAAAATGTTTTTATTTATTTTTAACTATATGCATCTTCAAATTTATCATTTGTAATATTGGGGGAATTCATAGTTACTGTTGAAAAGAACCATCATTTGCAAATGGATTGCAAATAGCCATGAATTTTACATCCAGTTCGAAGATGGCATGTGTAGTTTTACACATTAATGAAACTGTGGGACAATTTACTGGACAACCAATGCGATTTCTTTTTAAAATTTTAGTCTATTGGAGGTACAGTGGGGACGGAAAGTATTCATACCCCTTCACTTTTTGCACACTTTATTGTGTTGTAGATTTAATTTTAAATGGATAAAATGCCATTTTTGCCCATCAATCTACACTCAATAACCCATAATGGCAAAGTGAAAACATGTTTTTAGAAATTTTAGCAAATTTATAAAAAATCTAAAACTGAAATCTCTCATTTACATAAGTATTCATACCCTTTGCTTTAACGTATTTTTAAAGTATCATATTTCATATTTGGTAGCATATCCTTTGCATGCTGTTACTTCCTGAAGTCTGTGACCCATCAACATCAAAAGACTCGATATCTTAATTTCACTGACTGTTATAAGCGATACTATAACCTCTCTGCATTTGAATAGATCTCTATGGGAATTGGGGGGCGAGACTAGATTCAGCTGTAAATTAGGCTGGTACAGTATGGAACACATGACTGATTAAATGGCTGTAAGTCATCAAGGGTCTGACGTATCAAACAAGCCCCAAATCAGCACTCTGCGCCCAGATATGGAGTAGATGTGGATGGATCACTTTAAGGGTTGTTTCTCCTGACTTTTTTTACCCATAGAGTTCTATAGGAAAATGAGTCAGGAGAAATAACCCTTGCAGTGATCCATCCACATCTACTCCATATCTGGCAGCAGAGTGACGGTTTGGGGCTGGATCGATAGCTCAGACCCTTGATGACTGCTTTTGGTTCTAGTCCGGAGTATTTTTGGTAGTTCCACGTTGGCTGCTGTTGATTTCGCCGAATAAATGGCTGTTTATAAAAACGCCGTGTATCTGCCGTACACATAATGAACACTGGTCATTTATCCAGGTTTTGTGGTCAGTGGATCTGTTGGGCATTGCCAGCGTCGCTCTAAACGTAAATCTTACTCAAGCGGCTTCTTGAGGAAGTTGCAAAATGATAACTGACCGTCCATTTGGAAGAACTCTTTCTTTACTCAAAAGCTGTTTGCGTAGATATAGAATTACTGCATGGCATTCATTTTTTTGCTTTCTGTGGTGCGTCCGATAAAGTAACCCTATAGCTTGGGTTGGAGTTGAGTTACTCTTCCTCAGTCTCACCCCCTAATGCAACGTGGTGGGCGGCAACCCGATCACTTTGTGCGGTCACGTAAGCAAACTCGGTCGAGGTCCGATTGCTCAAGTAGACCTTGAATAATGCACGAATATGCATTTTATGTAGAGTAGGTTATATGCTTCAAGAATTATCATTTTTGTTTGCCCTGGGGTGGGGTGGGGTGGGGTGGGGGGGGTTGATTTCTCCCCAATTAAACCATATAGAACAGTCTTTTGTTTTGGCATGAATATTAGCCTACAACGTGAAAAGGTAATTATAACATAAATGGTTTGAATAAGGTCATGCCGGCCCATGGTCAAGCAGTGTGGTCAGTCTTATGAGGCTGTCAGCATTATGGCTGTTCTGTTAAGTAAAGCTTGGTTAAATACTGTGGGTTTAAACTCTGGTCCTGGAGAGCTACATGATTGGCTGGTTTTGGTCTTTACTCTTACCTTAAGTGGTCAATTAAAGCAGTTCAGAACATAGTGGGAGTAGGGAGTGAAAAAATGCCCCCAGTGGACATTTTTGGCTGTAGGCTTCGAGCATTAATCAGCCGGCCTTTGAAAAACGCTGTTTGCTTGTTGTTATGAAGGAGACGTCCAGCTAAACAGGGTGTCGATTGCAGTGGACTTTAATAGAAGGGGAAAAAAAGGCAGAAGTATAAATCAAATCTAAAAATAAAAAAACTTGCAAAAGGTGGATTTTGAGACATGTAAAATCGCATGATGTAAGCCAGGTACAAAATGGCAGGTTTTGAAAATCGCTGAGAGCGGCCGTACGGAGATCGAAGCATTCGCGGGAAAAGGTCGGTGCAGAAGGCGCCGGGAGGATCGCGTATCTCGCTGCACAAATCCACGTGCTTTCCTGTTTACGGTGGGGCCGATACACACGGCGCTCTGAGGTTATAAATATTGGCAGCAGTGATGAAGGTTAAAACGCGCACGCCCTGTAATGAGGTCATTTGCACGGGAGGGAAATGGCGTAATAAAACGTAGAGCCTTCTGAATAACATCTCGATTCGTCAGGGGTATTGAATATTTGAACTTGGCTTATGCACACAGCCAGTGGTTCCTGCACCAGTTGCGCTCGCAAGATTGCTTCCCCGTATTGCGGCAGGAGGCAGCCAAGCAATGATGCAGGCTGTAGACGTGCTATAGTTGCATGCACAGCCCAAAAGGATAGCAGATATGCATGGGAACCATTAGACATTTCTCTGAATGATACCCTGAAGTGCTACTTCTGTTTCCACCCAACCATTGTTTTTTTTGTTTTTTATACCGTTTTAATACCGTTTTATTTTTTTATTTTTTTTACTGTACTTTTGTATGTGCTGTGGCGCCCATGCCTTTTTGGGGAGCACCATGCGCCGTTTTTGAAATTTGTCTCCAAAGAGCCAGTGACACCCACACCATTTCCTACGGGAGAGACAACGGGAGTCTGTTACTGAATACAGCTGGTAGCTCGCAGGCGCGCGTCCAGTGACCGATTGCCTCATATTTAAAGGTACCAACGAGCGTGCAGTGCCTCGACTGCGTTGTGGTACGGCTCAACGAAGCTTTGCCCGCTTACGAGATGTTTTATGAGCTTTGTCCCTGCAATTGTGACTGCGATGACTAAACCCGTGGCAGTTTGTTCACGCTACACTTAAACATTGTCTGCATCTTTCAATGTAACTTTCAATTTGCGTGTCGAAGGAAAAGGCCCGTATAGTGATGAGAGAGGTAAGAAACCCCTGTACAAAACTGTTGAACCATTTTCCGTTCTACCTTAAATTTGAATTGGTGATAGTGCTGGGATTAGTCATTGGTGAACACGGAACATGTGACCAGCGGAAGCCTTGTTTTCGCACAGCTCTACCAGTGGGCATACCAGTCAGGTCATAAAGTGGAGGTAACAAGGATTGTGTTGAATACTCTGACCTGTTTCAGATGTAACATAGGCTGCCTGTGACTGAATATGATCCCTGTTCCCTGCCCCCTGTCCACTCCGACCCCTGTCTACTATGTGCCCTGTCCCCTCACTTTGCAAGCAGTGTGCGAAAGAAATCCCGCAAAACTCTTTCCAAACTAGTGAGGAAGTAGTTGGTAATATGTCCACGCTCTGTCCGGAACAACAAGTTTTAGTTTTTACTTCTGGTTTACTTCCTGAAATTGTCGGATGAGTGCGCTCCTGAATCCCCTCAACAAAACCCAGGAAATAAGGGTTTCGTCCAGGGATTTTAAGTGCCCGCATTTGTGAGAAAAAGTCACCCACGCAAAAGCTTTTTGACGAAGTTGACTCAAATACGCGCCCTCAAAGGGGTGAAGGGATCATATTCGGTCACGGCCATAGTCCCTTCCTATAAACGTATTTTTATATTAGTGTTCACTTATTGGCTGTTACAAACACTAATATAACACACACACACACACAGTGGTTCTCTTTCCACAAGTTATTTCTGGTTTTGAAGCTTTAATACGTGGTTTGGCCTGGGTGAACCTCACTTTTTGTAAAATGGCTGCTGAAACTCAGTCTAAAACTTGGCGGAACGGTTATGGTTCTTTTTTTTGTTTGCTCTCTTCCTTTTCACCACATGCTTTAATTGAATGTCATATTGCCACTGTGTTAAGAGGACTTAATATTCCAGTGATGACATCGCCAGAAGGAATTCATGTACTATATGTTAAACAGATGTCCCATCTTTCCTGTCAGTCGATGCATTCCTTTTTTTGTTGTTGTTTTTTTAAAGAATCGAGGCTGGAAAGAAAGAGCTGGAGCAGGTTTTCGGGGGGGGGGGGGGTGGCATGGTGAATTTTACTGAGGATAGCGTGTGCGTAGGGCAGGGTCGTATGAGTGACAGATGCTGAGAAAAGAGGTTGCCGTGGAGCCACGCACTTCCGCCTCCGTGCACTCCGCCAGAGACCAGGTGCACTGCAGCCAGGATGGAATGCCTAGCACATTTCTGCTAGTAAAGTCACCAACCATGGCTGGAGAATGAATGCTGCTGCCGTGCGTGTGCCACAGCAGCAGAGCTGCCAGTTCAGTTCAGTTTTTTCAGCGTTGGCGCTTAAGACCGGCTCGTGTTTGTGTTGGAAATGCGTCCGGAACGTAAAGCGTGGGCAAAATGGTGTGTCCAATGAGAATGAATTGGATTCCTCGCATTCAGAAGACTGGAAATTATGGATTTTTTTGTTGTAATCCCTTTGAAATTATGGGGTCTGCTACCCTGCTACTGTGAGAGGGGGGGTTATTGTGGAGTAGAGCAGTACAAACGTTTGGTTAACCACAATGGCAATTTTATATGAATGCATATAGTTGGTCTCTGATGGGCATTCAACCATCAGACTAATTGTATTGCAAAGGCACTCTTAAATTACAATGATCTAACTCTTACCCCTCTGATCCATCTAGATCATGAAAGTTTTTGTAAGGTTTTAGGCATTTGTCCATTTTGAGTTTTGTTTTCAGACATGAATGATTAAAATAAAAAAATTTTTTAACATTTTGGGTACATGTGTATTATGACCAATATTTTGAATCCAAATGAGAATTACATTAGTATTCTTCGGACTCTAATTTACCCTCCTGTTTTTACGACCTCTGACCAGTGTTTTTGCTGCAGACTGACTCAATGGTGAAAATGCCACAGAAAGTCTCTGGCTTTATCTGATTAAACCAAAAATAGTTTCTGTTAGTGTTGGTGTGCCACTTCTCTGTTTTGGACACAATGTGCGATTTTCGCCAGTTGCATGACGTGGAAGTGTTCTGTAAGATCAGAAACATTAGAATACGATTAGATTAGAATTAGAATACTATTAGAATGTTCTTAACTGAACACTCTAATGCTGATATAACAATCACTACTGAAAGCATTGGAATTCTAGAACACCGACTTAGAATTCCAAAACTCTTCAAAGTGAAATGTCCACAATGATAGCAGACATGCTAGATAGGACATGTGGCTGATTGTTAGCCCCCTGCCTGGACTTGCCTGACTGTCTTCTTTCCAGACTAGAGTCTCTTAGAGGGCTTTGGTAGTTCCATCTTGTGTGGGGGAGGGGGACAGCGGACCCCCCCCCCCCTGTCAAATATAGACTGGTGGGATCTTATCAACATACAGTGGTGTTTGACTCCCAGATAAATAAATATTGGTAGGAATGTTCAGTGTCATTTCGTTCCTTTGTCAGCGGGTGTCGACTTCATAGAAAGGCTTGGGGAAAGGGGCTTGGGAGGGGCAGCAGGTATTGTCAATCTTGGTGCCCATTTTGAGCAGGGCTTGAAATACCTGTCTGCTATTTGCTGATAAAAAGTGAAAGGAATGTATAAGTAAATATATTTTTGGGGAACCTGCGATTGTGCTTTGGCCCACTGCACTGGAGGGATGAACCTGAACATGGCCCCATTCAAGAGGCTCGTGTGTTTTACTCTTAATTTCTTTCATCTGGTTTGAGTAAAAATAGTGCAGTGGAGAAAACTACCCAGCGTTTCCAAAGTACATCATACAAAATGACATGGGCCAGCGATGTTAAAAAATAAATAAATAAACATTCACACCGGTACTTAAGTCAACTAAAGGTAGGCTTGGAAGTATCATGTCACTTTGTAAGTGAATACACACATCCTTAATGAATGAAAAACCGATCCCTTGCTTCTTTGGAATTGTAAGCATTACAAAATCAGTAGAAGAACCAACGCTTAGAAATGGGAACTAGTTCGGAAATTGGGCTGGTAATCTACCGTTTGTGTTTAAAATTTTGTAAAAAAAATTATTATTATTAAATAAATAAATAACTAATAATAATAATGTGTAAGGGCTCAAATCTAATGTGTAAGGCTATACACACTGGTATTTCTGGGGGAAGTAGTAAATATGGTTAAAAATAATTAATATAATTCATTATACAAAGAATAAGCATTATGGTGGTACTTAAAGATTTCAAAGCACTTTTGGGTGAGGTGGGGAGGGGAGAGGGTGTAGGGTAGGGTAGGGTATGACTCAGCTAGACCAACCGCCATTGTCTAACCCTCGCCTACCTAACTGAGTAACGCATGGCCACCATTTTGGTGCTGGGGAACTTGCTGCGTATCAGCTGGGGGGCTTGAAAGGGAGGGGGGTTATTTAGCCAGTTAAATGAGCAATAATTAGACAGCCAGATGGGGGTAATTGTAAGTGGAAGGCAAGGATACGCAGTCCCCGCCCTTTTTTTACGATCAAGCGATGGCCGCCATGGCAACCACAGAGGGTCAGGAGGACGCCAGTTGCATAGCGTTTGCGCACAAAAGACAGGGCGGTGCCCACGCACAGCAGAACACTCGGCGTCAATTCAACTGTAATAGTTTGTGAGTCCAAATGGGGTGGGAGGGGTGGTTTAATGTACTCTATCGGAGTAAAATGCACTCCATCAGAGTTGATTTGTCCCTGAACATTTTACAGTGAAATGGTAGAGGCTGCACAAATAAAAATAAATAAATGCACAAAATCAAAATAAGGCAGGTATAAACAATAGTGGTATGATTGGCGGATTGTGAGCTGAGCTGGGTGGAGCAAGCGGGTTTTACATTGCAAGGGGGGGGTGTGAGTGGGACAGCCCCGGCACGCTTGTTTTCGCCGTGTCGAAGCGGAGCTTTCCCGCGCCCACGTGTCCTGGCCCAGAGACCATCGGTGAGCTCCTGTGTCCCGCGGGCCTGCCAGGGAGGGGTGGGTGGCCACGCCCCTTTTCCACCCTGAGTTGGCTTCCTTCTGTTCCCCCCCCCCCCCATTACAGCTGTACACAAAGCAGCTTGAATTCCTCTGCTCAGCGCCCCTGGGTCTAATGAACGGCAAGGCAAAGCCCCAGACCCACACACACACACACACACACACACACACACACGCACACGCCCATTGCACCGGGGCAGTATGGGGGGTGGACATTACCAGAAATTTCATACGGAATTTGTTGTGTTGCGTGTCGCCTCCCGGTTCTTATTAAAACAGAAGCATGTCCAGCGGAACACTCTGGAACGTTATGAGGGGAGAAACTTGTTTCTTTGTGCATTTTTGTTGTCCTATTCTGTACGGATGAAATTATATCTGCCTGTTTTCTCAAGATTTATCTTTTTAATGAAGGACCAAGCTCTATGTGGCTTCACATTATTATTATTATTTTTTTTTTTTTTTAACCACAAAATCATAATGGTTCTGTCCATTGTTTGTGTCAGCATGTAGGTAGTATCTGGTTGAAGTGTGTGTGTGTGTGTGTGTGTGTGTGTGTGTGTGTGTGTGTGTGTGTGTGTGTGAGATATTATTTGGTGCCTCACCTCACATATCACTGGGTCAGTCCTAATTGGCAAGTCTAGTCGCCAGTGGTTTTAGGGCTGAGATGTGGATGGGCAGGACTGGTCAGAGAGTGGCAGCTTCACGGTCCCTGTGCTTGTGTTTCATAGGCAGATCCTTGTAAAAAAATGAATAATAATAAATAAATACATTTAAAAAGACACTGTTCTGCAAACGTGCTTAAAATGCAGCTCCTGATGTGTGTGTGTGTATATGTGGTGTGTGAGTGTATATGTGGTGTGTGTATATGTGGTGTGTGTGTGTGTGTGTGTGTGTGCGTATATATGGTGTGTGGAAGTATAAAGAGAAATCCTACTTGTCCTAATTCTGCGGCTTGACGATAACTTTGAGTTGGCACATTAATCTCTTGTCATTAATTTGCACTCATCCGGACCTGTCCTCTCTAAGTGCTCGTACGGTTGGCTTTTTAAAATCTTCCGGGGTTGTTCGCGGTTCAGAGGCACGACAGCTGGGCAGCGGCTTGCCAGCTGCGTGCCGGCGATGTGGGCGTGCCGAAAAACGGGAGCGCTTGCTCTGGCGGACGATCGGGTGGGGACGGGGCCGTCGTTTTAACCTCAGCGAGTCGCCCGCTTCTGTTAAACTGCCGCCTCCGGCCAGTGCCCTGAATATAACCGGTTTCGAACATCTGGTTGCAGACCGCTGCTCTTATGGCTTCTGTTAGGATGATGGTGTATTGCAGATTTCCTTTTATTTGATGTTGTTTCTTTTCTTTATTTTTTTAATAAATTTGGTGCCCAAAATGGGGGCTGAGCATATAAAATTTCCACCCAAATTTGGAATGGCCAACTATCCGCAACCACAGCTGAGGTCATGAGCAAACCGATTCTGGAGAGTATGCCTTCTCGGTTCTCCGCCGAAAACACGCGGCATCGCCAGTCTGCTTCTTTTCACACCGCAGCCAACAGCCAGGCTTGCGTAGAGCAGGGTCAGAGGAAGACCTTTAACATGCAGTCCAATCCACTGGCGGGGGATCGCTCGATAGCGATGAAATGTGGGCCCCTTACCCTGGGCGACGCAATTGACAATTGCGCATCACCCTACCCTAATCGATAAGCGGGTTACATGGTGAAAAAAAATGCGTTTACACATTTAAACGACAAGAACGTGGTGGGGGTGGGTGGAGGGCGTGTTTCTAAATTTGTCGCATTCAAATTCTAACCGACTCTAGCCAAGATGTGCTTTTAAATACAAGTTGCAAAAGCAGCCACGGTGCGATCGTTGTGGCGTGTCTCTCCCTCTCTCTTGCGCCCCATTCTTCCTGTTTCTCTACACTGCTGTCCAATAAAGCTGAAAAAGCGCGAAAATTGTTTTTCAAAAATTTATGGTAAATATGGCAGAATGCTTATACAATCAATTTTGGTTGCACGTGAGGTTGCAAACATGCGACAAATGTAGACCACTGTTCAATGCCTACGTGCTTTGAGTATGTTGGGAAACATGAACCATAAGCATGAAAGTGCATTTTGATATTATGGAATGGTAGCATAGCCAGCTAAATGCTAACCTGCCGCAGTCATAAGATGATGTTTCAGCTCTGATTCATCAGAAACTGTAATCTTAAAAAAGTGCCATTTAAGAATGGGTGTGATCCAAAGTCATCTTTCTGGAAGGTGGTTTAAGTCCATATTCGCAAGCGTCTTTGCAAAATCATAGTAGTCATGGTATTCCTTATCTATTCTGTTTCCAGTCAGAGGCTGTCGATCACATTCCGATCCCCAGTGGTCACCGCTAGAAGAGCTGACCACCAACTGCCATCGTATCTTTGAAAGTAGCAACAAGCGGTCGTCTTATCCTGGTGAGCATTGTCTTTGCGGAGTTATGGCACAATCTTCGCAGTGCTGATGTAACTACTCGACGGAAGCTACACGAGTAACCGAATACGCGATACTTCCACCATCCGTCTCCGAGTGAAACGGATTGCCCTGCGATACTTTTTAAAAATATGTCTCAGAAAGCAATAGACCTGGCTTGCTATGACATAGCAGACATGTGTGCAGACATAATGGGGAACTTTGTGTTTGCCGTTGATTTGTCGGAAACGAGGTGGACTGTATCCCCCATAACTGGGTTATTTATAGTCTATCTCACAAGACAGATCTCACTGCAATTGGTGATAGTGACTCCAAAGAGAACCTTGTTTGTGTGAAGCCGCCTACCCCATGATAATGAAGTAGTGATGGCTATCGACAGGGAGGGGAGGGAGGGGAGGGCGATGGAGCGGGTTGGTTTGCCTAAAAAGGCGGCCACCTTAATCCGGGCCTGCTTGTGTCATCGTTTGCTTGAGAGAAGTCGGTTCATTTGCCGGTCTGGTAGCAGATTTTCCTATTTAAATTTTGTGTATTTGAATTTAATGTTGACTTTCAAATACCGCTGCGCGGTTTTGTAAATGTGATCTCTAAGCTTCTCAGATGTTGGTTCCGAACCACATGGAAGTCATAGCTGCTTAATGCCATGCCTTTGCAGCAGGTCGACTGTGCCTCAGCTGGGTCTGCGTGATGATAAAAAACGTGGTTCATTATAGGGGCTTCGCTATGAACATGCCCGCTGGATTTTATCATCTCTTACACTCCCGCTCTCTCTCTCAGGTGTTTCACCTGCTGTTGCCAAACAACGACAGAAACTGCAGAACCACTTTTCAAGGAGTATTTCTGTAAGCTGACATTCCTAAAGGTGCGCTGTGTAATTTTAGTAACTTAAGCAAGCTGTGTTAGGGCCCCATCCAAATACTTTTGAAGTGGCTGATCATTTCCATAGATGTGACACATCATGTAATGTAATTGTAATTTGGAATTCTGAAATGGAACGATTTGGCAGCCATCTTACCTGGGTACAGCTATAATAGGAACCTATGGCAAAGTGTCATGTACTTTCTCACCCACTGTGATGTCATAATCGGGTCTCAGAAGCCAGATAGCTGATGATTGGCTCATAGATATAAAACCATGGTTACTGGCCACCATCTTACCTGGGTATGGTCTCAAAAATTGTGCCACTAAACTATGACGTATGTCATATCTATTGTTCTATATCTATGATCATTTCACTGTTCTGAATAGTGGCTTCTGATTGGCTAGGTGAGGTTTCGGACATATTGTTTTCACCTGTCCATGTTCTGTAGCTCAAGTGAAGGAAAGACTTGACATTATAGTAAGGGTTTTCAATTCTAATCCAGGGACCCTCCCATTTTGCATCCAGAAATATTTTCTCAAATCTATATACGGCCATTGCACATCTGCAGACAACTTGTTGAAAACAGAGGCATTAGAGTTTAGGATGTAGCTTATAGGTAAATACAAAGACAAATATTTGAAAAGAAAATAGCATTGGTAACCCTGCTAGTGGGCTACTTAAAGGTGCTGTGGTGTTGAAATTTAGGTTGTGGGCACATTGTGCTCGTAATTGGGTTTTGGTCAGAATAGACTGCTGTGAGGGTGGAAATAAAGGGTTAACTTTAAAAGTACATTGTTTGGTTCCTGTTTCAAAGTGAACAGTGTGGAGAAATAAATTGTGACGGCAGCTTTTATGCGTCTCTAGCAATGGCCTGATGGCGGTAACAGTGACCGAGTGACGTAGGCATTTTCCCAGGGGATTCCTCGGGCGTTCTAAATTACGCTAGCTCCTTCATCCCCTTCTAACCACAAACGGATGAGCATTCAAATGCAACGGATGTATATGCAAGGCGTCTAAAGTTTTTTTATTTTTTGTAAACACCTCAAGGAACCAGGTGCGACGTCCAGTCTTGCACACAAAAAAAAAAAACCTGTACCCTCTACTCATGACAAGAGTTCAAAATCCGCCTGAACCCACACGAGGTCCCGCAAGCTTCCGTTTTGTGCTTATCTGTTGTTTATCTAGAGGAATGTCATCGTAAAAAAAAAAAAACGTATCAACAGGCTTGTTTTGTTGGTTTGGAGATTGCATTGTCTGCATGTTAAAATGTGTTCCCGGTTTACCAAGGCCGGTTCTGAGGCGCTGGTCTGACCCTTGCGTCCTTCTGCTCCATAGAGGCATTCTTCAGCACCAGCAGTCCCCCTGGCACTCCTGACAATATCTCTGTTTTATAGAGCCATCTTGCAAATTTTTTCTTTTGGATTTTCATATTCGGTACAAAGTCGTCCAGCAGGCTCTCTACCATTATCAATCATCCGGCGAGCTTTGAAATCCTGCACTACCCAGCGACTCTCTCACATACAGGGACTTGAATCATACATTTTTTGGAGTCATAAAAAGACAAGACAACGGTCTGCGGGGACAGACGTGCCTCTAACGAGGGGTTGGGCAGTTCTGGGGTCGACCTGCTTCACCGTAAAGTAGCCTAAGAGGCCGACACTTCATTCTCCCTGGTCGGTGACGAGCTGAGACCTGAACAGCGATCGGGGGGGAAAGCCGCCACTGTGTCTTTAACCCAAAGCTTGGCTTGCATGCCAGCCAGTGGTGTAGGAGGAGGGGAGGAGGAGGAGGAGGAGGGGAGGAAGGGGGGGTTGGTATGCAAATTCTGGGTACAGGCCCGGGCTTGCCAAGGAGGAGAGACCCAATCAGGAGGGTTGCCACACCCCACCCCTGGTTCAGCGTTTTCCCAGATCAGGTTGCAGCTATTGCCACCCACAGCCATCTTGCAATGTCCACAGTTCAACCCCCCTCCCCTCCCGCCCCACCTGACTAACAAAGTGACTAATCTGGTGTTACCTGTCACTAATTACGGGTGCAGGAGTATTCCTGTAGCGCTCTGAAAAATGATACCGGTGCGGTGGGGGGAGGGGAGGAGATGCTCCTCTCTCCCCCTCTCTCTCTCTCTCTCTCTTTTGTACCACAATGGTACATTACATTTGTATACAGTTGAGAACATGATACTGTATCTGGGCGTTGTGTGGGTTTGTGGGTAAAAGGGGAGGAGCCCCGGGCGCGAGCTCCCCGAGGTGCTGGGTAATGCGTCACCCGCTGCGTTAGCGAGCCGTGCTGTTGTGCCATCTCCAAATCCGGCTGTCTGATTGTTGTTTTTGTTTTTTGTTGAGTGGGTGGGGTGAGGTGGTGAGGGATTGGGTGTGTCATGTGTGTGATGACTTTGTTGTACACTAAAGCTAGTCCATGTTTCATTCATTTATTTATTTATTTATTTATTTATTGTTTGGGGAGTTTTTTTTAACACAAAAGTCCCTGTACGTCCCCCAATTTTTCATCAGAAGTGCTCCCTGTTTATACTTCCTGCCTACACTTTGCATTCTGTAGAATTTATATAGAACTGAATATAGATGTTTTTTTTTAATGCTGGTCCTCTTGTGCCGTTTAATGTACCTAAATGTCCAAACTATAAAACATTTCCCTGCTGGAGCCCCAGTGGCCAGTGCTACATAATGTTGTAAATGTGTCCTTTAAGGGAGACAGTTGGATATTTTTGCTGTGGTACGGCTCATTAGACGTGTTGTGGGTATCTAACACTGCTTCTCACGCTGACTATGGCCTCCTCTGCTTAAAGCCTGGTTCAGAGCAAAACTGCCTGGGCACCCCCTGAGACCAGAACGGCTGGCTTTCCAAGGCAGAATGTTGTTTTTAATGTCGCCCGGTGAAAGACGACACGTTCCACATCAAAATGACGGTTAAATTAATGAGCCGCTTCCCCCGTAACGAGTGGACTTTAGACGAGATGCGTCGAGTCGACCAGAATATGGCGACCGACGTTATAAATCTCACCCTGAACAAAAACATTTCCTCCGAAAATGTCCTAAAACCAGCTTGTACTCGCCGTGAAAAAAGTACGGAGTGTCTGCATTGCGAACGAGAATCAAACCGTTCTCAAGGCCGGGTGGAACTGAACTGATCTTGGAATTGAGGTTTGCTGCAGGAAAAGGTGTAAAGGCTGGCAGAGTACCGCTGCAGAGGCCTGAAATGCCCAGGAAAGACATCAATGGAGGGGTATTAATCTAATCTCCCCCTGCCGCAGATCATTTCCAGCGCTTTAAGTGTGAGAGAGAGAGGGGGAGAGCAGTGTAGGATGTTTGACAGGTGTGGCTCAGCACATGGCTGTTTATCTCTCTGTTTGCCGAGGCCTGCAGTTGGAACGCGTTCCGCAGGCCGCGGGGCAGGGGCGGTGTGTGTGTGCGCGTGTGTGTGTGCGTGTGTTTGTTTTTCTGCACGTTTGCGCGTGCGTGCGTACATGCGTGTGTCCTTTAGGAAGCTGCTTTGTTAATTATTCTGTCCAATCAGGTTTTGCCGTATTTTACCAGTGAATCTACAATTTGGTGTTTAAATAAATCTAAGGAAAAGCATTCTTGAAAGGAGTGGTATCATTTTCAGAAGAAACCATATTTTTAATATATATATATATATATATTTAAAGTATTCTAAATGCAGCTGTAAATGGCCGTCAATTTCCCATCGAATGGAATGATTGGCATTGATTAGATGCAGTTAAACAGCGCGCCGCAATATCCAAAGTATATTTAATTGTAAACATCATTTAAAAAGGAAACCTTTTTTTGGTTCATGTTGTTTAACTATTTTCTGTCCAGTTCATCTGCGTTTTACCTAAACCTTTACGCATGGATATCTTGCGAGTAGTTCTGGATAACAACATCAGCTGAATGTAAATCTTAAGTTTAACCTGCCTCCATTTTGTCTTCCTAGGTTGTACAGGTGAGGGGAAGAGAAGGTGGAAATGGAATTGCCAAATCATGCCAAACAATTGCTGCTGCAGCTGAATCAACAAAGAGCCAAGGGTTTCCTCTGTGACGTGATAATAGTGGTGGAGAATGCCCTCTTCCGAGCACACAAGAACATCCTGGCGGCCAGCAGCATCTACTTCAAGTCCCTCATGCTTCATGACAATTTGATAAACCTGGACACGGAAATGGTCAACCCGTCCGTGTTCCGGCAGATCCTGGACTTCATCTACACGGGCAAGCTGCTGTCGTCCGACCAGACGAGCGACCAGAACTTCACCGCCCTACTGACGGCGGCGAGCTACCTCCAGCTGCACGACCTTGCCGCCCTCTGCAGGAAGAAGCTGAAGCGCAACGGCAGGGCCCTGCCCGCCAAGCCCTGCACCCCCACCGGGGGGCGCCCTCTCAGAAACCAGAGGCTCTCCTCCACGCCGCTGATCCTCGGCCGCCTCTCGGGGTCAAAGGAGTGCGAGACGAAGGAGCGGCGGGGCGACAGGCTGTCCGACGACGAGCGCGGCGACTCTGTCGGCCCGGTGACCGGCAGGAGCGGAAGTGGCGGGGGAGGCGACCAGGGCCTGGGGCTCGACCTGTCCAAGAAGAGCCCCTCGGTCGGCACGGCGACGGACGAGGTCAGCCCCAACAGCAGCGTCCCGCTGGAGTCACCGCCCTGCTCCGCGTCCACGGCCAACAGCGCCTCGTTTGAAGAGCCTCAGCAGGGCGGCGACGGCGGCGAGCCCATGGACCTGGGGGAGGCGGGGGGGCAGGAAGAGCGCCAATCCCACCCGGAGCTGCGGAAGAGCTCCCGTCAGATCGCCCGAAAGAAGGAGTGGCCCAAGAAAGAGGGCGGGGAGGCAGAGGGGGACACGGGGAAGGAGGCGGAGCGTCCCGTCTTGACCAACGGCCTCGGTAGGGGGACCAAGAAGTCGTCGGCGGGGGAGCAGCGGTCGAGCGGTGGCAGCTTCAGCTCGGACCGGTCCTTTGCGTGCAAGGAGGAAGAGGAGGAGGAGGACGAGGAAGGGGTGGAGAACGGGAAGGAGCACAGCGAGGACAGTGGGCAGAGCGAGGTAGAGGGTCGGGGTGGCAGCGGCGGTGGCAGGGCAGGCGGGGGCCGGCGGCGGGCCGGCGCCAACTACGTGTTCCGGCAGGAGGGCTTCGAGCCGGCCTTCGGCGACAACCTCTACGTCTGCATTCCCTGCGGCAAAGGCTTCCCCAGCTCGGAGCAGCTCAACGCCCACGTGGAGACGCACACTGAGGAGGAGCTCTACATCAAGGAGGAGGACTCCTACACCAAGGAGGCGGCGGAGGCCGAGGACCTGTCGTCACAGGCGGCGGCCCCGGCGGCGGCCTTCGGCGTCGGGGCGGAGCCGCGGCCCTTCAAGTGCTCGGTGTGCACCAAGAGCTACAAGGACCCGGCGACCCTGCGACAGCACGAGAAGAGCCACTGGCTCACCCGCCCGTTCCCCTGCAACATCTGCGGCAAGATGTTCACCCAGCGCGGCACCATGACTCGCCACATGCGCAGCCACCTGGGCCTCAAGCCCTTCGCCTGCGAGGAGTGCGGCATGCGCTTCACCCGCCAGTACCGCCTGACCGAGCACATGCGCGTGCACTCGGGCGAGAAGCCGTACGAGTGCCAGCTCTGCGGCGGCAAGTTCACGCAGCAGCGCAACCTCATCAGCCACCTGCGCATGCACACGTCCCCGACATGAAGCCAAAGACTAACCGCGCATCCTCTTTTTTCTTTTTTTTGGAAGCGCTGTGCCCTACGCTCGCTCACGTGTACGCGCACCACGCGCCCCCGCTTTTCCGCCCCCTCCCCCCCCCACACGGTTGAGACTTGCCGGCACGCGCAAAGAATTCCTCAAACTTCTCTTTTTCCGTCTGCCACCCCACGGCATTAGGTCAAATGACCCACAAGGGCGTCCATAGTTAAAACTCCAGGGATGAGCGGGGGGGGGGGACGACTTAGTTTTATTTTTAATACACGCTGTGAATGTTGACTGGGGTACTCAAACTGTGTCACGACCACTTGAGATGACCAAAAACCCTAAACCCTTCCACTCCCCTTTCTCCCAAAAAAAAAGAAAAGGTCTAATCTTAGTCAAAAACTAGTCACATTGAGATAGTAGACCACTACCAACAGATGTGGCTAAATGTAGTGCGAGTAGGAGAATGATACAATAATGAAACGAAATGCTTCAAACACCCTCGTGTTAGTTGGTGGCCGAACTGAAGCCAGACCTTTTTGAACCATACGGCATTTTCCCCAGCATGCAAGTAGGTGATAGATCCTTGTAGCTGTTTATCCTAAAAATTAAGAATGCACAAATGATTTAACCTGTGTATAAAGGAGAATAACTCTAGGTGAGACTGCATAGTCTGGCCTATTAACCTCAATGGTCTGAAGGTTAGTTTAGTACCCCAACATACACAACTACCCTGCTTGTGGTCCTTTTAATAGGATTTTTAGAAAAGGGGGTCTTAAATTGATATTATTTTTCATTTATAGTCCATAGGGTTATTCCAGCAAAGGAAAAATATATATATACAAAACCTAGTGGTACTTGTTTTATTGAAAGGACTTATGTAATGTTAATGTGAATGTTTAAACTGGACGTTATAGGAGTATTTCTTGTAGGGGTGGGGGGTGGAGGGTGGAGGTATTGTTTGGGGGGGGGGGGGGTTGTCTTTTGATATAGTCTGGAGTAGGTACCATTTATTTTTGGGTTTGTATAGCTTTTCCCCCCTCACTTAAAAAAAAACAAAAAAAAAACAGACAAGTCTATATGAATAGGCTTGTAACCTTGCTACCTCTTATCTTTAAGAACAATACGTGGATTCGTCTGAGAAAATGTCAGAGGTGTCCTAATTGTAATTAAATGTATAAAGTCTGTAGAGTAACATTTAACATGAGGCTTTAAACCTGCCCATCTCTCAACAAAGGTTTTCATGCTATATTTCTAGGAGGTTTAACGGTGATCTTGGTTTTCTCGTCAAAGGAAAGGATAGCTTTTTGGGCACTGAGTATTCAGTGCTCCTCCTCAAAAATGTACTGTAATTTCCTTGCCTGGAACCAATAACTGAAAGTAGGGTTAGATTTTTCTGAACTATGTTCCAAAGAGATGATGAATGTCAAGGAGCTGATTAACAAATAAACTTTACTAGAGAAGTCCGTAACCAAAGTTTTAAAAGAAATACGAGAGTAAATATACAGTGTAGCTGACTAAATTATTTTCTTTTCCTGTAAATGTTTTGTTTTTAAAATTCTATCCTAGACCAAGAACTCTGTAGGTGGGGAGGCTTTGAATGTTGACTAATTGCTGTATTTTTTTTTCTGACCAATGAAAGTCTACGGATTTGCAAGTAAAACTTCTGCTGATTGGTGGGCCGGTGAAACTGTAAACTTTGCAGCTTCAGAAGTTTGCAGTGTTTCTCATTTCTCTCATGCGATCACCTGTGCTCAACAGGGCGCTTTATTTCAGTGCAGACCAAAAAAAAACTTTCAAAAAACTAAAAAAAATTATAATCAAAAAAGAAAAAATATGTAAAAATTTTAATGTAATGTGGATTTTAGGCTTGTAGATTTGCTTGTTTTTTTTATTTTTTTATTATTTTATTTTTTTGCCACAATTGTGAAGCTTGTATTGAATGACAGAGATACACTGGACATCTGGCCTTGTCTGAGAGAACAGGTTTTTATTGGCCTTCGTTCGCTACCATTCGAGACTCATTGTCAAGTTAAAAACAAACAAACTAAATAAATGTACCATTTTGATGTATAATTCTATATTTAGTCATGATCTTAAAACCATGGGTCCTCTGGTTGATAGGTGTAATGTTAATGGATGAGAGTAATTGCTAGTACAAAAAATCGATTATACAAATTGTGAAATTCCCCAAAAGAAGCGTTCACATCACACAGAATCCAGTGTGTGTCACTCCTGGCAGATCTCTGCAAAAGGACCTTCAATACAAGTCTTGTAGACATTCCTCCATGCCTGCTCCTCGTCCCGTTTTGTTGTGTGAATTGTGTATCGGCATTGCGGTGCAGCAGTAGTCCTTCTGATGCTATTGAGTGCAGTCCGAGGCAACCGCATCCTGGACTCCTTCGGTCCGCCAACACCCAACGTCGCCATCTCGGCTTTTCTTAAGAACGTTGTTCCTGTCCGCTTGCTTTTGAGATGTCGACTCCATTTTAACGCTTTTTATTTGATTTCACGATTATAAACAACATGCCCTCAGCGTGCCCCACTACCAAAACTCCTGCTTCTCCCCCAATTTAGTTTCCTGCCACTGCCTGCATTCTCATTTTTATTTTATATTTACAATTATAAAAATATATATATATCCCCTTAATTCATACAAGTACCAAAGTTCCAGATCTCTCCTGTTTTCTGGTTTTCTGTCCCAGTTTTATTTGTGTCAGGGGCCACATGTGGCCTAGTAGAGGGGTTAAATGTGGCCTAGTAGAGGGGTTAATTAGAAGCTCTTGCAGTTCCAGTTTTAACGGGCGGCCCCTTGATTTCCTGCATGTGTTCGTTTCCCTGGCTGATTTGTGATCAGGCTCTTAGCCCCCCCCCCCTTGCAGTTCTTCCTCTCTTTTGCTGAAGCGAGCATTAATTTCATGCAAATTCCCTTGTTTTTGTTGTCCTCTCTGATTTCCGATAAAGCAAGTGGAACGTACGTATGTTTAACGTACGCTTCTCGAGATGGTGCAGTTTTTGTTTTCCTCCAAACGACCCGCCCATCCGGAACGTTCAGGACTCCCAGGATGCATTGCCTCAGTACACTTGTGTACATGTCAGCACTTAATCAGTGAGAGTCTACTGTCTGTGACGCAAAGGTGTATTGTACAGCGAGATTCTATTGATCTCTACAAAGATGTTGGCACTGCAGTTAAAACTAAAGAAAGCAAGAATGACAAAAGCAAAAAAAAAAAAAAAAAAGAAGAAAAGAAAATCTGAAAACTCAAACTGTGACAGTAATACTACTACTACTCAAACTTCAGGGATAGCTCTGTGTCTTAGAACACGGGACTTTCAACTACATTTGTACAACATTTTATTGTATTGATTTTCTGTATTTTGTCAAAGAAGAAGCAAAACACTAGTTTCATATTTAAAACTTTTAAACGGTTCCTTTTACAGAGCCTTCAGAAAAGGCTAGGCAGCTCTGAGCAGATAAACTTCTATTTCTAAGTTCCAGAGTGTGTTAAGGAAAAAAAATACAATTGTAGTGTACGTGAAAAGTGGTGAAAAGAATAGCTCATACCCAAATCCACAAACTTTTTTAAACCAAAGCACATTTGAATGATTGATACCTTGTGTGGCTCAACAAAAAGATAACTTATGTATTTATCTCATTGTTTACAAAAAAAAAAAAAAAAAACGTACAGTTTCAGACCTCAAACTAGGTGAGACCAGTCCGAGATGTGTTTGCTTTTCTTCAAGTTGCCTGTAGAAAAGCTTGATGATGTCACGCTTTGGCGACTTGGTGAAAATACGCTGCGTAATTTGAAATCGGGGGAGGATTGGCTGGTCTTGCCTGCTGATCCACTTCACTCAGGCTTAAATTAGGCTAAAATTGGCCTAGTCTTGGGGTCAAGGTGTTGGCAGCACTTCCATAATACCTTAAAATTATTTCATTCTCTCATATATTACATATATAGATAACCTGAGCCTATTCTCTCTCTCTCTCTCTCTCTCTCTCGGGTGTTTAGTAAAGAGATGTTTTTTAAAGTGTGTTTACAGAAACAAGAAAACAAACCTAAAGTGGTACCTCATTATTAATCCTTTTAGGATTTTTTATTTTATTTTTATTTTTTTTAATCGTTGAGAATATCAGCTGTTTTATTGGTATTGCATGTGAACATTTTATCATGTGGGGAGGGGGGGTATAACTGTGATTGTCCCTTTAAAAAGAAGAAAAAAGTAATTTGTTTTCCAAGCTGTCTGTTAATGAGAAAAGCAAATCCAACTCCGACTGGCCTCATTCCAAACAAAGTTGGTGCAAACACTTATTCTCAGTGTTCTTTTTTTTTTTAATCAAATGTCTATTATTGTCAGTGATGAATGTATTTATTTCTTTAACCTGTTTTCACTTTTGCTAAAGAATTCCTTCAGTGTGCGAGATAAGGTGTTCACA
The DNA here is from genome assembly GCA_022702515.1 of Ilyophis sp. 1 JC-2022. Classification (NCBI taxonomy): domain Eukaryota; kingdom Metazoa; phylum Chordata; class Actinopteri; order Anguilliformes; family Synaphobranchidae; genus Ilyophis; species Ilyophis sp. 1 JC-2022. The sequence continues at coordinate 8,480,626 of CM040394.1, read as the reverse complement.
GGGTCCTTATTTTTTTCTTAAATGTTTTTTTGTTTTTTTTAAACTAAATTTCAAGCTGAGAGAAATAACACAACAGCCATGAACCACAACCAGCGAGGTCCTTTGTACAGTTATCTCAGCTAAAACGTACTAGCAGTCTGTAGGTATTCACTGTGCACTGGTCTGGATCAAGTAGTGTTCACCCTTGTCAGGAACACTAAAAGACTTTCACTTGTAGATGACGAACAGCATACCTGCCTGTGTGATGGTCCCCACCGGCGGGTTGCTGTAAGTCTATTCTATGAAAGCATGGGTGTTGCCAAGCTGCTGTTTTAAGGCTTGTTATGGAACGTTTTTTCTTTAAGGCAATTGGTTCATCTTTACAAATTCCTAGGCCTGAAAGCCAAAGCTCTTTTTACCTCCTCTGTCCTCGCTTTCTCCACGAGTTCATTTTATCAGACGCAGTAATGACCTGTACAGGTGTGGATTGAAATAGCTTTATAAAATGCACTTTTTTATGTTAAATCTCTTTGAAGTCACCTCGATATCCGTTCACGTCGTGGCAGTCCATTCCATTACCTCATCATAGCTTGTGTTGTTGTGTTGTGTTACAAAGCTTTAAGTAACTCGGACAACATCTAGGACGTGATTTGCGTCAGAACTGTCACACAGCCGCTAATCCCTGCCGCCGGCTTTACTCTGACGAGACCGAGTAGCATTACCTACACGCTTCTGAGGTGTTTTTTATTAATATTTCTCTGCAATATATTCACCCGGGTTTTTACTCAGACACCTTCAGGAGAAAGCTGGTTTCCCTGCCAATCTAAACCAAAGCCAGTTTCAAAATCCCCTTTGTCTAGCGCGCGGCGTGTTGCTGTTGCGGTCACCGGTCACTGCTTAGCCGACAGAGCCGGATGCTTTAATGCGTCTGTCAAAAGCTTTACTAAGTCTGTTATCGCCAGCCTCGCCGTTCTCAAGTTTTCCGTCCCTTGTTTTTTTTCCCGCATTTACAGTCACGACGACGCTTCCTCTGTCACGACGACGCTTCCGCGCCCGATACCTCAGCGTTGACGCGACACAATCGCGTCAAAGCCAAATCTGCCAGTGTTTGGTTACTAAAGCCTCAGTACAAACGTCCGGTTTACATCGAAAGATGCATCTCGAAGATCCGTCGCCCTCCCATCTATACATTTCATCAGAACACGGGTCTCGGAACGAAGTCCCTGGAGGGGGCGCAGTGTCTGCTTGTTTTCTGTGCGTTTCGGCGAAAGTGGTTCATATGTAAGTCGATGATTGGCTGAAGAATCCAGATGCCTTGTTCTCAAGGCTCTAACTCAGTGGTTCCCAACCCTGGTCCTGGAGTACCGCTGTGTATGCAGGTCTTCGTTCCAACCACAATTGCAATCCCAATATTTTAAGCTGTTAATTTATCATGTTTAGAGGGATTATTTACCCTCTAAAAATCACATTATAAAAGACATGGCTATACATGTCATGAATAATACATGTTCCAGGTTCACATTATGCTTATTGTGTTATATTGCAAACAATTACAAAAAAGAGGTAAAGACTGAGGTGAATGGGCTCTTAATTAGGTCATTGAACAAGTGTTCCTTCATAATGTTTCCTTAAATTTAACACAATTCAGGTTTGGCTCGTTATCATTTGCTTTGTCTTTGAATTCTTCATTATTTACCAAACGGTTAGTTTTAGTGGCCATGTGTCCACAATATCATCAATTAGGAGCCTATTGATTCACCTCAGTCTTTAATTTGATCAGTTAAAAAAATGTTTTACCTATTTTTAATTGTTTGCAATACAGCACAATGTGAATATTGGACTTTAATTCTTCATGCTATGCATAGCTTTTGCTAACAAAATGTGGCTTAAGAGGGTAAATAATCTATCTAAACATTAAAAACGTCTAAGAAAAATGTGTGATATTGCAATTGTGGTTGGAACGAAAACCTGCATACACAGGGGTACTCCAGGACCAGGGTTGGGAACCACTGCTCTAACTGCATACACAGGGGTACTCCAGGACCAGGGTTGGGAACCACTGCTCTAACTGCATACACAGGGGTACTCCAGGACCAGGGTTGGGAACCACTGCTGCTCTAACTGCATACACAGGGGTACTCCAGGACCAGGGTGGGGAACCACTGCTCTAACTGGATGCTGATTGGAAGGACAGCAGAAATGCCTACAGACACTGCAACCTTCCAGGATTTTATTTGGACACCCGTGCATCAGTACACCCCACATTAGCGATGTCCCGCGTTTACCTCCCACTTTCCCCTGACGGGGCAAATTAAACCTGCGCACACAAGAAAACAAAACCATGGCTGCTAATCTTTTACATGTACTTGAAAACATTTTTTTATTTGTCTTTTCCCCCCTTTTTTTGAGCCAAGCAGTTAAAGATCAGGTTCCCCATTAATGCAGGATTCAAGGGCTGTGAGAACACCTCTTGAGCTTGAATGTTTGTGGGAGGCAATATGGGTATACACACACACACACACACAGTCTTTAAGCCTTGAACATGTCTTGGTTGTGGCAACACTCGAGCAGAATGTTTCAACCCCTCAGAGGTCTTGTATTCAGGTCCGAGCTCCAGGAAGCATGCAGCTCAAACCTCAAATGTGTCAAAATGTAATACAGTAAGGAGAGCTGATCTCAGCATTCACAATCTCACAGTCTTAATGTACAGCAATGAGAAAAAATAACTGTTATTTTATGATCTTTTCAATTAAAAGCTTGATTGAAAAAAAAAAAAAAAGTCCTGTTTGTCTTGGTTCTGTTTTCAGCAGTGCAGTGTCATTTTAGGCATTCTTAGTCATCGTGTGGACAGCGTGGAAGGAGTGTGCTCACACTTTAGTTGGATTACGCCAGCCGCTCGAGAGAGACAAGCAACTGCCAATTACAAATTTGGGAAACCGGGAGTGGGTGGGTGAAATGTATCTGCGGGGGGGTCATTTTATTTTTTGTGTTTAATCAGGGAATAATGCCAGTACGTCCATAAGTGTCCCAACCAGAGGTACAGATGATTCAACACACACATCACTCTGACGGCACGAGAGAATGTTCAGAAGTAAAGTGAAATATCAGTCCCAGAAGATGTTCAGGGTCTGATTTCTTGATTAATTAAGGGGGCTGGGGGGGACAGAACTAGGGGTCTGTATCCCCAATCCTGCAGTTCTGGGGCCACATGTATATAAAACTGAGTAAAAGAACGCTCAGGGAGATTGTCGGAAATCTGCTTTCGCAAAGTTTAGCATTTTCTCCCTCTGCCTTTCTATCACGGTGTCGCCATATCGGACTGTCTCCAAACATTGCGTACGCAGGTTTTCTTATGTTACACATCTGAATTTCTGCATGGAAACTTGCTTATGCAGCTTTCTGAGGGCATTTTTCTGCTCAGCACTGTTTATACAGTTGTGTTCAAAAAAATAACAGTACAACATCAGTAACCTGATGAACCACTGTTATTGGTAGTAGTGATATTTCTTGTAGAAGTAGTAGTGTAATAGAAAAACAACAGACCCAATTGTCATGATATGCACGCTGCTGCAATTGACTCATTCATTGAAAGGGGCGTGTTCAAAATAATAGCAGTGTGGCGTTTAATTAATTAATTCTGTGAAAAAAACAGGTGTCATTAATTGTCCTTTATTAAGGAAAAAGGGAAGCAAATGTTTCACACATTGTTATAAAATATATTTCCTTCTGAATTAAAATGGGCCGTTCCAAACATTGTTCGGAGGAACAATGTAATTTGATTAAAAAGTTGATTGGAGAGGGGAAAATGTATAAAGAAGTGCAGCAAATTATAGGATGCTCAGCTAAAAAAAACTCAAATGCTTTAAAAAGGCAACAAAACCCCGAAACACGCGGAAGAAAACGAGCAACTACTGTTAAAACGGATCGAAGAATAGTCAGAATGGCTATTGGATTCAGCCAATCAACACCTCCAGAAATGACCTGTAAGTGCTGTTTGTCATGTGCGACATGTGCAGAATCGGTTAAAATTTGCCAAGGAACACATCGATTGGCCCAAAGAGAAATGGCGTAACATTCTGTGGACTGATGAGAGTAAAATTGTTCTTTTCAGGTCTAGTGGTCATTGACAGTACGTCAGACGACCCCCGGGTACTGAATTCAAGCCACAGTACACTGTGAATACAGTGAAGCATGGTGGCGCAAAAATTATGGTATGGTGATGTTTTTCATACTACGGTGTTGGGCCTATTTATCGTATACCAGGGATTATGGATCAGTTTGAATACATCAAAATACTTGAAGAGATAATGCCCCTGAAATGGGTGTTTCAACAAGACACGACCCCAAACACACAAGTAAGCAAGCAACTTGGTTCCAGACAAAAAGGATTGAGGTAATGGAGTGGCCAGCTCAGTCCCCTGAGCTCAACCCCATTGAAAACTTGTGGGGTGACATTAAAAATGCAGTTTCTGAAGCAAAACCCAAAAATTCACAGGAACTGTGGAATGTAGTTCGTTCATCCTGTGCTGAAATACCTGTTTCTAGGTGCCAGAAGTTGGTTGACTCGATGCAACGCAGATGCGCAGCAGTTATCAAAAACAATGTTTATGCAACTAAATATTAGTTCAGTAATTTAAAGTGAAGTTAAATCTTGAAAAGATTTTTCAGTTTATACAGTAAGTGTTTGAGTTTGAAGAGAAAAATGTCGACACTGCTATTTTTTTTAACAGATTAATATTCCTTTTCTTTGCTTCCTGTAAAATAATAATGCAGACTTGTTAATGCTTTGATTTGGAATTGAATGTGTAATGCTTCCACTACATTTGAAATATGGAACTAAAAGCTATTAAAAAATATTTGCACTTTATTCAAAGAAAGAAATCCCGCAAAACTCTTTCCAAAATCGTGAGTAAGTTTTAAAAAAAATTTTTTTTTTTAGAATATCAATCAGTTTACATATGGCGATGGTTACAAAGTGTAGACTATGAATGAAGATAGAATTAACAAAAATAAAAAGAGTAATTCGTAATATAACCCGCTCTTGTACCATAGACACGTATGTCTTGTACTACAAGTTGTATTTTTTTTACTTCCGGGTTACTTCCCAAAATTGTTGGATGAGTGTGCTCCTGAATCCCCTCAACAAAACCCCAGAAATAAGGGTTTCATCCTGGTATTTTAAGTGCCCCCATTTGTGAGAAAAAGTTGCTCACTCAAAAGCTTTTTGACGAAGTGGACTCAAATACGTGTCCTCAAAAGGGTGTAGGGATCGTATTGGGTCACGGCCCAGGGTACTGGCTGTATTTCCCATCCTGGCACACTCAGTATAGCCCTCTCCTCAACCCTCTGTTTAACTGACTGAATTAGCCTCCCTTTTCACTGAGTGTACTGATGCAAAATGGCTGCCATGCATCACCAAGGTGGACTCTAACTTGTTAGCAGTAGTTAAGGTAATTCCCTCCCTCTTCAAAGAACATTTTGAGAAAGGGATGAATGTTATTATAATAATCATTTTTTATTATTCATTGAATATAATTTAGTATAGTATTATTTTTAAAATTACTTTTATTACCATTGTTGTTTTGTTATTGTTATTAGTAGTAGTATGAATATTATCGTATATTTTATAATTGTGAATAATGGATGAAAGGATTACCTGCTGGTGAGTAGATGGCAAAGAGACCTGTTATATGTATATAATATATTATATTATATATGCATTGGGCCAGCAGTGGAAACGTTATGAGTGGGGTAATAGAACACTCCCATGGGACAGCCTAGAACTCTGAGGGGCGGGGCAGGAGTGATTGATGGGAGGGCGTGCCCTCGCTAGGGCAGCCCGGCTTCGTTTGCCGTCTGGCGCAGTCTCGCGGCACAGCCGGTCGTGGGTGCGATGGAGCCGGTACTCCGAGGCCGTCTCGCGCTTCCCACAGATATGACTTTCTTTCCTTTTTTTTAATTCAGATTTATCTCGATTAAATTGGCAAACTTTGGAGTATTTATTTCCAGCCCCAAAATGTCTCAACTTGAGGCAAGGGGGGGGTATGTCATACACACACACACACACACACACACACATGGAACGTTCTAGCTGATAGTAGGAAAGCCAAACCCCCCCCCCCTGTAAGATATTTCAGTGTTTCTTAAGAGGGGCATCTCCTGCAGCAGGGAAGAGCTTTTTTTATGGTGTATAATGTGGGGCCCTTTAGCCTTGCCTCAGCTGATGTCACATGCCCAGTGACCCAGAATGGGGTCAGCTTGCAGAACAATGGTGTGGGTGTTGATATGACCCCCGCCCTCCCTTCTGCTAACCGTGGCAACATTCAAGAGAGGGAAAATAAAGAGAAGAAAAACTACCCGTCATTTTCGCGAAGAAAGCCATCAGAGCGGTTATATGCCTCTTGACGGGTCGGTCATAGTGTGGAGAGCGCATTCATTCACCACGTCTCTCCTGGCAGTCAGCTGCGTTAGCACGAGGTTTTCCGAAAAACCGAGTGCCGCCGTGGGGCCCCCGGAGCACGATGGGATGCGCTGGGTTTGCGCCGTTTTATGTTGTCTTCGAATTGTCCCAGAGGTCCTAGTGAATTAACATTTGCTGTGTGTAATGCAACACTTAATTAACCGAGTGGGAATATCCACATTTAGCACGGTCAAGACTCATCTCAACTTGTTAAGGAATTAATATGATAATAATAATGGGTTGCACTAGTATGGCACCCAACAGGACCTCAAAGCACCCACTTCAAAGTCATTAAAAGGCTTCTATTTAAAGTATATAATTAGTTTTTAGAATAAAAAAAATGTAGTTTTAGAATCTTTTTTTATTTTTATTTTAAATTTTAATTTATTTTTACTGTCATTATTATTATTATTGCATCGCCTCAGCTCATCAATGTGCAGTTCCCATCTAGGTTACACACGACCCGATGGTATGTTGTGTTTTCTTACCCGTCTGCCATTACAGCTACATTCACTTAGAAGGGTTTGCAATGATATTTCTCTAGGGGAGGTAGGGTTATTTTAATCCCGCACGGAGAGCACGACCGTGATTCTCCCCGTCCCCAGTATGAATTCCTGCCCCAACTACGTAGCGTTTTTCCCAGCGTGCTCGTTGCTCCTCCGATAATTTAAGTCTCGTCCTGATGGACACTTTGTGTTTGAAAGTGTATCTCGGATCATTTGCGCGCCAAGAGCCCCGTCCCCTCTTCTTGAATTGCATCCGATCGCCGCACAATTTGAGTTCTCCGAGGTGTAATGGAGGCATTTGAAAAGGTTTTCGATAAGAAACCAATTTACGCACATGCAGACCTATTTGGGAGCCCATAAGGCGAAGAAGAAAAAGATCCCTTAGGAGAGCGAGACCCCGTAAGCTTAGAGAACGGGCTGTTGTAATGTCAGCTACAGGTAAGCATTCTATCTAGGCTAAAGGCTGCCTACTTATAAGTGATTTCATGTGTAGTACACATATTCAACACTATGACCTGACAGACATCAGCCTGCATATCAATAGGCTGTCTGTTACGAACCACCTCCTGTAATTTGGCACTGACCAAAAGCCCGTCCGGAACAATGAGTATAATTACAGAGGAGCACGGCTAATATTTTATAACCCACATATTAATATTGAATATTAATGAGTATTATGAATATTAATCCCATCTGAATGGGGCAGGGGCTTTGCTCTCTGAAAATCCACCCATATATCTACGCATCCATCCGGCCTCTCAGGAGAGAAGCTGCATGCATCTCCCCCTTCGTTGGGAGAGCAGCATGGCACTCTGGGTAATTCCTCCACCTTCATGCATTTGATTGATTCTTTCTTTTATTTGCCCAACAGCCCCGGGTCCCACACTGGGGATGGAGGCACATGAAAGCCATGTTAATGTTTTGATACAAGGAGTCGGCGCATTAATAATACATGGCTATCGGCAGCCCGCTAGATTGTGCCATGCTTCATTAATACTCAATCGGAATTTCTCTCGAACCTTTCGCCGTGGAGCGCGGGGGGGGGGGGGCTTTCCAAGGTCTGGTGCTGGACGCCTGATTCTATAGCAGTAAGTGTGCGCTGGAGACTCCAGAGGCATTGGCTGAACCACAGCCTGTGGAGACCCGCTCCGCAGCATGGCTTTACATTCAAACCGCTCTGCAGCACGGCTTTACATTCGAACAGCTCCGCAGCACGGCTTTACATTCCAACCGCTCTGCAGCACGGCTTTACATTCGAACAGCTCCGCAGCACGGCTTTACATTCGAACCGCTCTGCAGCACGGCTTTACATTCAAACCGCTCTGCAGCACGGCTTTACATTCAAACCCCTCTGCAGCACGGCTTTACATTCAAACAGCTCTGCAGCACGGCTGACCCTGGTTCATGTGCCCATGCAGACAGACACCCACAGCGCCATGGCAACAGTCCTCTTCAAATTATTATTATTATTATTAATCATAGTAGTAGCAGCCGTAGTAGCACTAGTAGTAGAAGTAGTAGTGGTGGTGGTAGTAGTATCACTAGTAGTAGTATTAGTAGTAGTAGTAGTAGTGGCGGTGGTTGTAGCAGTAGTAGTAGTAGCAGTAGTAGTAGTGGTGGTGGTGGTGGTGGTGGTAGTAGCAGTAGTAGCAGTAGTAGTATTAGTAGCAGTAGACTAGTCATAGTAGTTGTAGTAGTGCTAAAAATTTTGTTTTTATGTAAATTCTGGCCATGTGATGAGTTTGATTTAAGAAGTGTATCTTTGGGTAAAAGTTTTTGAAACACAGCACACTTCTTATTGTTGGCAGGGAATTCCAGCTGGAAAGTCATACTAGTATGCCAACTTACAATTGCAATGTTTGAAAGCAAGGATTAGGACATTTGTGTTATCAGTCGTGAAAGAAAAAGTATCTTCAGTCGATGCCTGTCGGTCTTTTTCAATCAGGAACCTATTAAAGACCTTATAAAAGTAGACTGATCTAAATAGTGGATTATTTTCAAAGCCTTTCCATTCAATAAGGACTTGAGAACTGCAAATAGCTACCCCCCTCCCCCTGCGGTACGTTCAAGATGCAAAACATCTTGCTAGGACTCATCTCGAAACGGTGTTGCAACTTTCTCAACTGTAAAATATGCTCGCTACAATTTAGTAGAGATACTAGTATGGTATTCTTTGGTAAATGTTGGTGCAACTAAAAGCAGGAAGTGACATATTTAAAATGGGCTTACCAGCAGACATAGTTGTAGTAGCATTCTGAAACTGGACGTTCAGTATAGTACCATAACAGTTTGCCATCTTTTTCTTACCTTGAACATAGTTTGTGGTTCCTGGTTGTCTATGACAGATCACCCTACATACTTTCATACGTTCTGCCTGACACGCAACCTCACACTAAGGTCAGAGCAGACATTTCCGTCAGACTCCAGTCCTGGAAGGCCACAATATCAGCTGGTTTTCATCACGATCCAGCACTTAAGTGCTTAATTTAAGTCACTCGTTTCCTAAAGGGTCCACACACACACACACACACACACACACACACACACACACACACACACACACACACACACGATTGAAAGGAAACCACAAGAAATTTTTCAGACACACAACTGCAGCTCTGCAGGACTTGAGTTTTTTGACAGAACCGCATTAGTGTTGAGTTTGAGCAAAGCCAGGTTTGTGCCCCAGGTACAAATGTAGCTTGTGAGCTTGGACTCCTCTGTGGGTTCTACCCAGGTGTGTAACCACTGACAACGCTGTGAGGTTATGTTGTGTCCCTGTGTTGTCCTCCTGTAGCGGGGGTATTTCACCTGGCGTTCCACCCCTCCTGGGCCAAGCCAAATTCATATTCAAGGCAGATCAAGGTTTGGTGAGAGGGGAAGGGGGGGAGGCAAGGGTGACTATAGCCGGCCCCTGTTTCCAACCGACAAGAAAAGAGGGAATGAGAAATAGAGGGAAGAGAGGGAGGGAGAGGGGCTTGTGTGAAAGAAAAGAACAGGGGCCTCCCGGGGAGGGCGGGGACAATACGCAGGGCCAGGTGCTCCCGCTGTATCTGATCAGCAGCCGCCTTTTCAAATGCCAGATTAATGTGGAAAAAAAAAAATACCTGCGTTTCCTTCCTCCAGAAGTGAATCTCTCCCTCTCCCCCTCTCTCCCTCTCATTCTCCCCCTCTCTCTCTCATTCTCCCTCTCATTCTATCTCTCTCTCCCCCTCTCTCATTCTCCCTCTCGTTCTATCTCTCTCTCCCCCTCTCTCATTCTCCCTCTCGTTCTATCTCTCTCTCTCTTTCTCCCTCTCCTTCTATCTCTCTCTCCCCCTCTCATTCTCCCTCTTGTTCTATCTTTCTCTCTCGCTCTTTCTCTCATTCTCTCTCTCCCCCTCTCATTCTCCCTCTTGTCCTATCTTTCTCTCTCGCTCTTTCTCTCATTCTCTCTCTCCCCCTCTCATTCTCCCTCTTGTTCTATCTTTCTCTCACTCTCTCTCTCCCCCCCTCCATCTCTCCCTCTTTATCTCTTTCTCCCTCTCTCCCTCCCTCTCACCCCCCTCTCTCTCCCTCCCCAGGCCATACTGAATGTGAAAGCGAGCGGTTTCGGCCTCGCTGGCGTAGAGAGGAGGAGGCGGCTCCCTGCAGGAGGTGGGCACTGTCAGGGATTTCGGCATACTGGTCCTTTCAGATGGCACGTTTGAGCAGGCCCGCTCGCTTACACAATACCCTCTCCTTTATTGACATTGTGCCATGGTGCACGGCCAACAGGCTTTCGCCGCAAGGGATAATGGGATCTCTTTCTTTCGCTCGTTTGGGAGAGAAAGCTACAAAAGAGGTGGAGGGGGGAGAAAAAGTGAAATTTTGTCACCTAGTTTTCCCCCACTCCTTTCACCAGATGCTAATGTACAGCAAGAGTAGAGCCGATTAAAAAAACGCTAGCATTAAGACAGAATTCTGTATATCAACAAAAAATAGTATCAGTAATGTTTATTGGGTTGTTTTTTTAACAGTACATTATAATGTGCATTGCTTAATATTAAAAACTTAACACAATAAGATCATCACAAAGAGTGTTATGTAATGGGAGATCCCACCTACACAAGATCACCATTAGTCAAAAGAAGGAACTGACTATTGGTTGTATTAACAAAAGGAAAAAAACTTCTCCCATCAGAGTGTCAATCCTGTCGGTCTCGTACCGTTACGAGTGACCTGGTCAGTCACATAGCATAAGGTTACGGACATGACAAGAGAGGCTAGGTTACATGTAAAATACTACATGCGAATACATGCTTAAACACGTGCTTAAGATTACATTGAGTAGGGTACGGTGGCCCACCTGGGATTCGAGCCAGCAACCCTCGACAGTAGGGTACAGGTCCCGGTTTCGGACGACGATTCCACCGTCCCGCCGTTTCGTCACGGCAGCTGCCACTGCAGCTTTCATTGTTGAAAAGTCGCTCGTCGAAAAAAGCGCGGCGAGACGCCCGCACGTTTGCACGTGCGTTGCTTTTAATTAATTTTCCATCAAAAAGTAATTTAGTGTTTATCAGCCCGACTATACCTCACATCTAATTACGGGCTGAGGCGGCTGTTGTTGCCATGGTGAAAATTCCCTTTCTGCTATGAGGGTTCATTTATCATGCAAATATTCTGAGAGAGACTAATTGTTTTTTTTGTTTATTTGTTTTTTTTTTGTTTTTTTTTCCTAGCAAGACCATAATGGGGAAATCTCTATGAATTCACTCAGGCTCAACCAATGCAATATGTATGGCTAGTACAGAATATCCCTCTCAAATGCTGGTGCTGCAATCAAAGGAAGAAGGGCTGCAACATCTGATTAATGAACTGGCCTTGTAATCAAAAGGTTGCAGGTTAAATTCCCAGGTAGAACACAGTCAGCAAGTGCTTAACATGAGAAAGGTACTTAACCTGCATTGCTTCAGTATACATCCAGTAATGTAATCTAATGTAGGCTAGCACAGATGGATCCGTTGGCACATTTTATTTTTTATTCATAAAATAATTTCAGGAAAACTTCACCTTTATCTTCGCAGCCTTCTTACCTAGAATTAATGCAACTACGATCTCCGCTCTAATAACCTGCTGATTTTCATGCACTGTGTCAGGATCTTCCACTGAATTTGGGAAGTTTATTAATTATGGTGCCGAAACGTATTCCAGAAGTTCAGCTTCAACATGAGCTCCATTTGGTTGTTTTTAATAGTTGGTTTCAAACTTTTCATAAAAGCTGACATATGTCCTTGCTATTATAGCTAAGGTACTGTTCACCTGTAAGTTCACCTGTGTCAGGCTTGTTGTCTTTTATTGTACTGCGTTGTACTGTGATAAATAACCGATGACTAAATATGAAAACAAAAAAAGATTTAGCCTGCCAACAGACAAAGACATGGCTTGATTGCTGTCCAAAACAGAGAAAAAAAATAATTGGGAAGAAAAAGCACTGACTACAGCCAAAGACATTTTAACAGGGTTCATTCTTTTACGAAAGGACAAGACAGGATGAGTGAGAGTAACTGCTGAGTGAGTGAGTAATAGGATTAAGGTGTAAATGTGAGGGAGGTGTAAATGTGAGGGAGGTGTGAATGTGAGTAGGAGGTGTGAATGTGGGGGAGACCATTGTCTTAGAGCATCCATGCCGTTACATCAGGACATAGTGTCATTCTGTGATAAACTGAGATCAATCGAAGCATTTGTTCAATGCGAGAATATGGCTTTTATGACGAATAATTGCCATACAATAAGAGGCACGTAAGGTGAAACAAATACTCCATCTCTGTATTGTAGGGCACAAAAATATTTATTTTTTGTGATCAACATTTTATTCATATTAATTATTTATTCATTATTCAAAGTTCAGGAGTCAATTTTAAAACAAAGTTACAATATAATCCACTGTGACAAAATGTAAAATGCACGGAAAAACCCAGACGCCGCCAAGCTCACATCATCCTACCAAACCGAGCCACCAGAAAAGAAAAAGAATTGTCCTAGATGTGACCAAGAAACCAGACACAATACTGACAGAATTGCACAGAGCTCATTGGCTGAAATAAGATAAATTATCCAAAGACCAAAAATTTCTTTAGCACTTCTCTGACTTCACTGATTTGGCCTTTTGGGAAGAGTGGCGAGACAGAAACCACTTCTGAGACAGGCTAACCTTTCATGCGTGGCATCCACTACAGTGGACAGGGTTTTTTTAAGTCTTTTTGTACCTAGTCAAAACATTTTTGATCTCAAAACCACTTGAGAACAGATTCTTTAGACATTTGCCTTAATTTGGATAAGCTCCATTTTGTTATATTTGATTGGCTCTCTCTCACACGCACACACACGCACACACGCACGCATGCACGCACGCACGCACGCACGCACACACACACACACACACACACACACACACACACACACACACACACACACACACGCCATCCTAATGTTTTCACAGGTTGTGACTTTTATTGTTGTTTTTACTTCAATATGTAGTATGTTGTGTTGCTTACTGAAAATAAAGTACATTTTTAATCACAAGTATATATATTTCATGGTATTTGTAGTGAGTCAGTGTGGAAAAATCACACTTTTATTGTATGCCATTACAAATTCACATAATCGTTTTTTATACCTTTAATGCATGATGTCCACTGTAGTGGATCGTTTTGTAACCTCTTCAAAATTGAGAAAATTGAAAAAAAACACCCTTTCACATGTCCTTAGAAGTAATAAAAACCATGTGAAAAAAATCTTACTCTGTTTTTCACTAATTCATGCATGAAAGGGTTAAGTCAGGCCTGGAGTTTGCCAGAAGCCAAGTGGCAGACTCTGGGAAGTTGAGTTCTTTAGCCTGAATGCTACTGGGAACTATAGAACACTGGAACTGGAAGCTTGATGGATGGCTTGAAAGATGGGAGAACCTGTTTCAGCCAGCAAGAGATCCGGTTTAGGCTGGTTTAAGATTCATGTTCCAACAGGACAATGACCCAAAGCACAACAAGCAATAACGACAAAGGACTGGATTAAAAACAGAAAGGCCAGTAGTCTGGAATGGCCCAGGTAAAGCCCAGACTAAAATCCCATTGAAAATCTGTGGCATCTGTGGACCTGAATATTCATGCCCACCAACGCTTTCTGTCTAACCTGGTTGAGCTGGAGCAAATTCGTTATTTGTTTGGAGGAAGCAAAAAATCCTAAATCTAAATGTCCAAAAGTCACCACCGACATACCTGAGAGGATACCTGAGATACAGGACACCTCAGGGCTGTAATTGCATCTGAAGGTCTATCTGCAAAGTATTGACTCTGGGAGAGGGAGGAGGGGGGGGGTAATTCGTATAAATGAGAAATGTCTTTTGTTGAATAAAACATTTTCTTTTTGCATTAAATGTGTTGAATGTATTGGTAAAGAGAAAAATACCTCAATTCATTACAAATTCAAAGAGGGTGAATAATTCCTGAAGGCAGTGTATGTTCGAATATGGACTGAAAATGTTTTAACACATCACAATTGCATGTGGACTGTCAGCAGAGCTGTGTAAACAACAGTTTATTGTGTACAGTAGTGTATAGCATTTAGCAAGTCATTTAGTTTGACGTGCAGCTCCCAACCACTCTAATGGACGGAATACAAATCGAGCCAAAGCATCAGTGAACTACTAAAGATTTTTCTGTCAGTATAACAAGGGGACGTAGATAGAAATGAACTAAAGGTAAATTCTGCACAGATATCAGAGAGCGCTCTGTACAGACAGAGAGTCGATGTGTGGAACAGCTTGCCGGGTCATGAAGTCAGGCAGATGCCCTTGGGGTGTTCGAGCCCAGGCATAATGCAGTTCTAGACTCTCTACAACGTGTAGATAAATAGTGGGCCTAAATGAGCTGAATGCCCTGGTAACTTGGTAACTTGCACTCCTTCATATTATCCAACCATTTTTTGTTTGGATATTTAGGCTCCCATCATATTATACAATCATTTTGTGGTGTCTGGAGACATAAACTCTTTCATACTTCACAAGCGATTGTACCCTACATGTATATGGAGTTTTGAGCCAGTAGTCAGCCACATCTTAAGCCTCATTTGTGAAGCAATGTGGCCTTGCATGGGGCGGGGCCTTGCATATTGACAGTTTTCTCCAGAACCGTTGAACGGTTCCAGCATGCACATTTGCTCACTACACACCGTCCAGATCGGTCTCGCTATACTGGACAGTGCCCACTCTCCCTCGAAAGAAGTTGATGAATCGCGTCGTGTCACTAGGTTTGCAGCTCCAGACGAGGAAGTGCGAGGAGCGAGCCATCGCGAACGGACAGACGTCTTTGCCGCCCTCTCGAATGACCTTCAACCCCGTAGCTGTTATTCAGATGATTACGTAATCCGTGGTTAACGGACGTGAATTAAGATTTACGGCGCAGAAGACGAGGCTGACATTACTCACTGTCAGAACGGGCCGGGCGGGGAGCGGACGAACGGACAGGGTGCCGCATCAGCGATTCAACGGTAACGAGGGAGGTGACGGAGGCGCGGATGTGCGAGGAGCGCAGAGAGCAAACTGTCTGTGCCCAGAGAAACCGCTAAAGCAGAGGTTTCCCCGATCCAGGTCTCAGAGAGCTACAGGACCCTTAAAATCATAAATGATTTCCCTCACAAGAAACCAGGTGAGGCCAGTTAGCGGAGTAATCGACTGTTTAAATTTGTCAGTTAAGTACGAATAAAAAGTAGGAGACCCTGCAGCTCTGAGCTGGGGGGTTAAATTTGCTAGTGACCATAATGATCATTGATTCCAATCTGAGCTGGGAATTTATATTTGATAAATCGCATCATCTCAAATTCCTTTGTTAGGGGCTGTGGAAAACCCATGGATGGGTTGCGAAAACATTTCTCCCTTGTCATCTATATTTTTCCTTTCCTTTTTTTTGTGTTACAGATGGACAGTCCAACCGTCTGTGAATACATAAATGGTGGAGCCAGCATTTGTCTCCAAAATAATAATAATAATTTTATTTAATTTTTTTATAAAGAGAGTGGACAGTTCACCTCCCTTTTAGATTTTTTTTGCTGTATTCACACAGGGGAAAAAGCAAAAAGGGTTGCAGATAGACGGGATCACACTGCAACAAGTAGCATGGCAGGGGATCAAACCCCCAACTGCACGACGGGATTCGTAGACGGCTTGAGGGTTGGCCGCCCTATGGACTGCGCCAAGCTTCTCACCAAACAGAAACTTTTTGAACTTTTTGATAAAGAAAAGACAGCCGCGTCAGCATAGCCCCTCTCTGCCCATCCAAGGGGGACAAAAAACCTCTAAAACAAATAAAGGGCTTTTTCATGAATCATTAACAGATGCCACACGTCTTCTCCGCTCCGTAATCTCTTTCGCAGAAAAGGACTGGGTAGAGAAAACGCGTCGGAGAGGCAGGTTGAACTTTTAATTATTGCCTCCTGTGTTTAGTCATAGCTTCTGGAAAATTGCTCATTATTGAGTTTAATTGCGGAGACCAAAGACTGAGATGTGGGCATCGATGGACAGGGCATTAGAGGCACGGTTTGGGGTTTAAGGGGGGGTTTAGGTCATTTTAAATGGCACGGGATGCCCTGCCATTTTGAGCGTGGTCAGTGTACGGTCTGCTTTTGGCCCAGAATATGCGCGTCCTTTTCTGTCGCAAGTTTAGAATTGTAGGGTTTTGGCGAGACGTGTGACGCAGTGCGTAGGGAATCCGCGAATCCCGCCACGTGGGCAGGGGTTAAATCCTCGCTGTGGCATATTCTCAGCCGTCACCCCTTCTCTGTCTGTCTCTGTCTACCCTCCCTGCGTTCTCCATGTCTGAATAAACAAAAAACACCCAAGGAGAATGGGCCTATCTGCGCTCCTTTAAAAACAAAAAAAATACTTTTCAAAAAATGAGTAGAGTGCTCCTTGCTATGTTTTCCCCCCGTACAGAAGATTAAAAACCCGATCGTTACACACCTGTTATTAAACATGCTAGAACAGAGGTACTGTAATGCTATGATATGGTGACAGCAAGTTCTTAAGTGATCTCTGTATTTCTAAGCTCTTGTTGCGTGGATTCTTTGACCTCAACGAAGAATGAGACAGAAATAAGCATTGGTTTTATATAGGTTAGCTCATGATATTCCTGTTTCTGGAGATCGCTAGGCCCTTCCTAACAACTGAATCATTTTGCATCTTTAGTGTTTTGTATTTCCAGATTAAACCACAAATTGTAATCAAACTGGGGCACAGGATCCTTGTTTAAAAGGGAAATAATGAAACTCATCTCATCTTTTAGATAAGTGTGTCTGCTAAATACCTGTATCGTTAAAAGCAGGGCATTGCAGGACCCTGCTCAGTACATTTTTCCGTTAAATTACAAATGGTCCTACTCTTGGTCCTACTCTTGGTCCTACTCTTGGTCCTACTCTTGGTCCTACTCTTGGTCCTACTCTTGGTCCTACTCTTGGTCCTACTCTTCAGACATTCGTAACGGTCACTTTGTCATCTCATGAACTGTGGTACCTTTGTGCCAGCATTGTACCACCGTGGTCATTTTGGTGGTATAAAAGTGGGAGATGGATCTGAACGGTCAGGTACGTACCGTTGTGTGTCTCTCCTTCCCCCCTTGATGCAAATGAGCTTCTCCTGTTGGAGAAATTGAGAGGTGTGGTTAGCACTTATGCAAACGTCAGTGGACCAATCCATAAAACTCAATGGCAAAATACACCTTATCTGAAAAAAATCTACGGTTTTCAGTTTTTTTTCCTAAACATATTTTCACTTTGTCAGTTCCACGAAAAGCATTTCAATTTTTTGTCCTTTTTTTAACGCACTGGGAAAGTTGTCGTCCGTCACTCAGCGTTTCATAAACTCAACGACTAATAAAGTTCACTCTAAACCCCACGTGAGTAAAACATAACGCTGTGTTGGAAGATGGAAGACAGCAGTCATTTTCCTGCTGTGCCTAAAAATGACTCTTTTTTTTTTTGAGAAACAAGGTTTTTCTGCGATGCCGAAAATACGATAAGCGACGAGTAAGACTGAGGATGCTTCATTTCCTCCCACCTGCTCCCAGGACACAAGTTAATCTACATCAAATGTGCTCATTTCACACCGGATGCTCAGCAGCAACCTCACAGTAGTCAACTGAATAAATAAGTATCTCCATGTCCAGCTAAATCAAACTTAGTTTTATTTTTGGTTTGTTTCCTTTGTGTTCCACCCTTACATGTACAGTCTGGCAGCCACTTTCCCTGCCAATACACTTTAAGCTTGGAGGTAGCGTGTTTTTTTTAAAGGGGAAGGGGGTAGTTTTGCCTGCAGATTGTTCCTGTGGCATGGGGACCAGAATATTCCCTCTCCCAGTCTGTGTGGCGAGGCAGAGTTGCAGGTGCTGGCTTAATGAGAGGCCTTCAGGCTCTCTGAATAGAAAAAGGGAGACAGTTTATGTAATTGCATTGTTGCCGAGGAACCTTGAATTCATCAAGTTCTAACAGCAGCCAAAGCCCTCTGGAGCTCCAGAGCTCCCTTTCTCCCTCCTCCTCCTCCTCCTCCTCCTCCACCTCCCCCCCCACCACCCCCGCCACCGCCGCCGCCACCGCCGTCTGTTAGAAAGACAGGAAATAATGCAGAAGAATTACTTGCAACACACATACGCACACGCACACACACGCAAGTACACGAACCCACATACACACAAACGCACGCGCACACACACGCATGTACACAAACCCGCATACACACAAACACACGTGCGCACACACGCATGTACACAAACCCGCATACACACAAACACACGCGCACACACGCATACACACAAACCCGCATACACACAAACACACGCGCGCACACACGCATGTACACAAACCCGCATACACACAAACGCACGCGCACACACACGCATGTACATAAACCCGCATACACACAAACACACGCGCACACACACGCATGTACACAAACCCACATACACACAAACACACGCGCACACACACGCATGTACGCAAACCCACATACACACAAACACACGCGCACACACACAAACCTGCATACACACAAACGCACGCACGGCTGCAATCTGCTGCATGACATTCAGAAAATATTTTCCTGGTGGCCATTGCCCACAGAACCCCCTAAAGTAGATAATCCCCCTCATTTTAGGCACAATTCTAGAAACACCCATGGAGTAGGTAAACTCATTTGATTGGATGTTTACAGTCCCTAGCAGGAATGTAAACATAGAACATAGAATTCCTCACCGTTCTAAAGGCCTGGTGACATTTTTATATATGATCCTCAAACTTAAAGCATGTAAGATGTCCAAGGTAAACAGGATGCACTGAACGGATCCGTCCCTGTTACGGACGGGCAGCATTTGAATACACCGATTTCCATGCATGTATTTCACGTGTAATATGAGTTTATTTTTTTAACATTCGTACATTGACATTTACGTTTCGGCATTTAACAGAAGTTCTGATCCAGGGTGACTTAAATTACATCTTCACATACAATACCATCCATACAGCTGGATATTTACTGATGCAATTCAGGGTTAAGTATCTCGCTCCAGGGTACAACAGCACCACCCCAGCTGGGAATTTAACTCACAACCTTTACAACTCACAAGCCCAATTCTCTAACAGTTATACACTACACTGCCGGGCTAGAGTAGTTCTGTTGTTCCCTAACCGTTATACACTACACTTCCGGGCTCTAGTAGTTCTGTTATTCCCTAACTGTTATACACTACACTTCCGGGCCCTAGTAGTTGTGTTATACATTACACTTCCGGGCTCTAGTAGTTCTGTTATTCCCTAACCGTTATACACTACACTTCCGGGCTCTAGTAGTTCTGTTATTCCCTAACCGTTATACACTACACTTCCGGGCTCTAGTAGTTCTGTTATTCCCTAACCGTTATACACTACACTTCCGGGCTCTAGTAGTTCTGTTATTCCCTAACCGTTATACACTACACTGCCTGGCTCTAGTAGTTCTGTTATACACTACACTGCCGGGCTCTAGTAGTTCTGTTATACACTACACTTCCGGGCTCTAGTAGTTCTGTTATACACTACACTGCCGGGCTCTAGTAGTTGTGTTATACACTACACTTCCGGGCTCTAGTAGTTGTGTTGTTCTTTGACACACGAGAGAGGAGTGTATTATGAGCCATAACATAAGAAATAAACTGGGAATTTTTGTACATTAATCTGCATCTATATCAGTATATTAGAGTGGAAGGGGGGGGGGGGGGGGGGGATAAGGAGGAGGGAGGAGACCAAGCGAGCGTCGGAAAGCTCCCCTGAAAAAAGGAAAGGTTTCCGGCCAAGGAATGTGGACCACAGACCAGGGGTCAAACCGCGCACGTTAATGTTGTGTTTGGCCCCGGCCCGGGCGTGGCGCGGCTTACCGCTGCAGTGGCCGCTGGCAAGTGGCGGGGCCGTGCCCCCTAACTCTGATCCTAAAGAAAAGCAGCCGTTTTTGGGGGGTAGATGTTTTTCCAGCACTTAATGAACCCGCGATTCCCTCAGGAATTCCAAGGAATGTTGCGCGGAAAATGAAGACCTTCTTGGGTAAGAGTCATCGGGAAACCGAGGCCTGACTAGAATGAAAAAAACCAAACATCAACATGATACTGCGGAACAGAAGCCAGGTACTCTCAAGACTACCTGCACAGACACGTGTAGTTCATTCTCTCATTTGATTCCTTCCAGTGTGGCTAAAATACAGAGACACAGTGTTTACAGATGAAGAAAGAACCTGCCCTGGCAGCCATCTTGTCCCTCTCATCATCTCCTCCCGCAGCGAGGCTACCCCGTACCCCGGTATTGCTGCAGTTGGCCGAGCTTCACCCCAGTAACCGTGGAGTCTGCCCATAAAGGTGCTTACTCAGTTTCTCTTTCACACGCACGTTGATATATCACCGAGAGACAGTTCCTCTCCCTCGCTAAGTGAACTGGGTTGATTAATTGCAACGCATTAATATCTCACAGTGAAGAATTAATCATGTTTTTTTTTTTTGTAATCTCTATATTAATTTCCATTCATTTCTATACTCATGTAAATTTAAGACACGCAAGGCACGTAATGATGCAAGAGGTCTGGAACAACACAGACTAACTCACAAGTAAGTAAGATGGCGGCCTTCATACAAAAATGTGGAGATCCACAGTGCAATCCAGCTTCTGTCCCATGTACGCTGTTTGTAATCATTTCAGCCATTCTCCAAATGGATATTCATAGCTTATCTTCAAGACCATTTCACGTCTAAGAACATGAAAGTTTTTGTGTGGAATCGGAGTCTTGCAATTACCCAGAAACCCCCACTGTTCCAAAAACGTGGGAACCTGTTTCTGCTGAAGCTGATTTGGGATCATGAGAAAACCTGCAGGGTTTCTAATAATCTGATCTAGAGCTAATCGTGTCCAGTATTTATGATCTCCTTATTTTATAATTCATTACAATTACTTGACTGGCATTTGAATTACATTTATTTTTTTATTTCTATCCACCACAGTTTTAAATATCAGAAACAATGTCTGCACAGGCTCACCAAATATTGCACTTTACAAATATTATTATTATTATTATTATTATTATTATTATTATTTGTAAAATGCTTTACATACATTAAGTTTTAATGACCGTTAGATAACACTGGGGTCGCAAATTTAAATCCCATGTGTGGTGCTGCTGTTGTACCACTGAGCAAAGTGCTTCAGCAAAAGCTCTGGCTATAAAAATGGACAGCATGTAAAAACACAAGCTGTTCATGTCTGGATAAGGGCATCAGCTAAGGCACCGTTTCATTAGTTTATTTGTCAGGAACAAATACAATTAAGCATCGAAATGCTTAAAATGTGGAGGCAGTGCCCGACGCGTTCATCGCTGCGGCTGATTCCCAACACTGTGGCACGGTGGCATAAGTGATGGTGTTACTGAGTGCTTTGGAGCCTTGTGCTAAAAACACCTGTCCAAATAACAACCTAATGTACCAATGCCAAGTTCAGTCAGGACGAGTGAGCAATGCCATTAATCAAACTCTGCATTGTGGGCGGCACACTCTCTACGCAGTCTCTTAATTAATGATTGACAACCGATGCAAAACCCGAGACACTGTACATCCATCTGGTCAGAAACTGTGGGCGACATTGGGGAACTTTCTCAGCCAACGTGATTGGCTGAAATCGGCTGCCTTACTGGGACTGGCAGACATAGCAACATCAAAGCCCTTGAAAGTCTAGTTGTCAGGCGACAACATTCCAGCAAAAACACAATAAATATACGTGCTCAAGCTTTATGAACAGAGTGAGGCAAAATGCTCATATTTCAGTATTTCCACACCAGTGGGCGACAAAGGTGACATCAACTAAACAAAACCGGTGAGTAAGGAGGTGAAAAAAACTACAAAAAGAGAATGGGAGGAGCCAGCAGCCACAGTCAGGTGATTGTTTTTGAGATTATTTATCTGAATCAAAGTGTAGGTAGAAACGCTGGGAGAGTTTTTGAGTGGCACGTCGTAGAAGCTGAGGTAGAGTTTAGGTTTATTTTTGGTGAACGAATCAAACGTTGAGTGAAAAACTTTGACTTAGAAGCTGAGGTAGAGTTTAGGTACATTAGGGTATGTGACTGCCACCCTCCGTCTTGAAAGCCATTTAGGTTCATATTGGGCCTTCACAGCTGTATTAAATTTCTTTCCTCTATTGAAAGCTTTGATTAATGCTTTGATTTCATTTTATCCTGTTTCTTTGTTTTTATTAGTTTTTTTAGTTTTTTTATTCTGAAATTTGAAGCATTTTTAGTTTAATTTAATTGAAATCTCATCCTTATAAATTGTTAATTAACTTATTTTTTTATTGATATTAACGCTTTGCCTTGTCCTTTTTTCTTATTTATCACTTTTATTGTAAAGCACTGTGAGCTGTATGCATGATTTAGTTTTTTTTCCAGGGCATTCCCTGCTCAATCAGGGGCCAGGGGCCACCCAGCTCAGACAATCTGCGTCGCCATGGTTTCCCTCCAGTACTGCAATCCCATCACGCCTTCTGCCCCGGTATTTTGGCTGCCGGCAGCAGTGGGATATTTTCAGGGCGGAGTTCCCGACCCTGTCTGATGTCTAGCAGTTCCCAGGTGGGCTCTGAGGCTCTGGGGCAGAGGCAGAGGACTGGGTTCAATCAAAAAAAGAACATTATCTACTTAAGGAGCCGTCTCCAGGGTCTACGCCAGTGGCGCACAACTCAATTGCTGGAAGGCCAGTGTGTGTTCTGGTCTGCGTTCCAGCCCAATTATTCGGGCTTAAATTTGCTCCGGTCAATCAAGTGCTCCCTCTGAATCACCAAGGTATACCGCAGCTCACGTTAGCATAACTCAACCCACGTAGAGTATCAGTGCAGCTCACGTTAGCGTAACTCAACCCACGTAGAGTATCAGTGCAGCTCACGTTAGCGTAACTCAACCCACGTAGAGTATCAGTGCAGCTCACGTTAGCGTAACTCAACCCACGTAGAGTATCAGTGCAGCTCACGTTAGCGTAACTCAACCCACGTAGAGTATCAGTGCAGCTCACGTTAGCGTAACTCAACCCACGTAGAGTATCAGTGCAGCTCACGTTAGCGTAACTCAACCCACGTAGAGTATCAGTTCAGCTCACGTTAGCGTAACTCAACCCACGTAGAGTATCAGTGCAGCTCACGTTAGCATAACTCAACCCACGTAGAGTATCAGTGCAGCTCACGTTAGCGTAACTCAACCCACGTAGAGTATCAGTGCAGCTCACGTTAGCGTAACTCAACCCACGTAGAGTATCAGTGCAGCTTACGTTAGCGTAACTCAACCCACGTAGAGTATCAGTGCAGCTTACGTTAGCGTAACTCAACCCACGTAGAGTATCAGTGCAGCTCACGTTAGCGTAACTCAACCCACGTAGAGTATCAGAAACCATCCACGCTCACGCTCATAATCATATTTCAACATAAATCATTACATACATATACACAGAAATGTAAAATAGATATATTGCATATGCATGTTTATGGGGTGGATATATAATGCTTCTGATGTGGCTTTGTCAGTATCATACTACGTTTAAAACCAATCCTACAATCATAGGGTGCATCCCAACACTCAAAAAATGCATCCTCCTTTCCTCCACCACCACCTCCTCTCCTCCAACCCTCGGATATTTGTGTCCTAATCTAATGTTGCTGATTACATATTAATTAGATAATTAATTTCTCAAAGAACCACAATGTCAGGTACATTGCATACTGTACATGCACATACTTGTACTTGAAAGGTAGAAAATGTTTTGGATACTTCCGGGTAGGAGACGAGTGGAGAAGACGAGTGGAGGAAAGGAGGTGAGGAGTGAAGAATATTGGGATGCACCCAGAGTCTTTTTGTTTCTTTCTCCAGGGTAGTGGAAGAGCGGGCCACTCTATCCTGCCTGGGTCAGTGTGTTGAAGGGTCTGCCTGGGGCTTAAACTCAGCGAACTTCATCCACGAGGGGCTAAGAGGCCTTCAACCGGGAGGGTCACCCCCAGCCCACCTCAAGCGGACGAGATTTAGCCAGGTCAGCAAGCGGGCGTAATTGGTCTTAGCATAAGCAGCTCTTTAGCTTGGTCCAGCTCCCGGGTCCTACCAGTGACTGGAAGAGTCAGCATCCTATTACAACTCATTGGGTCAACCGGGCAGGAGAGCTTTTCCTGCTTAAAGAAGCCGACCTTCATCGTCCAATCACCTCACGCAGAAGGGGGGCAAAACATAGGCCTACATGCTGCGTACGCATCTCTGTGATCCACGTAAAACAAAGAGGCAGAGCAGGATGGCGTTAGACAAAATCCCTCTCTTTCGCTGTCCCAGTTCTCTGGCTCCTGGTTCTTGTGTGTGTGTGTGTGTATGTGTGTGTCTGTGTGTGCCGGCAAGCATCAGTGAGAGACATAGGTGGACCGTAATTCAGGGGAACTATAAAAATGCAAATAACAAATGCTTGGATAAATTCTGAACAACTGTGATCTGCGATTGGCGATTAATTAATGAGGCGTTTCTACGATCAAATCAAAATGCTGAAAAAAAAACACGCTAAGCCTCTCGGCTGTGCTGCAGAAACGCACCATGCTTATACAGTATGTACGTATGCTGCGGGTCAGCACCCGGTGGGATTAAAGCAACATGTTGTTTACATTTGCCCATTTACTGCATACTGGGGAACCATTAAACTGCCCCACACATAGGGGCGCTGGAGTAGCCTCCACCTCCATCTGTGGTAACTTTATTTTCGGCTCCATCCTCTCTACGCACCCTGTATGTTTTCACTGCGTGTGCGTACACCACGGCACCTTTTCATCCATCCCCTGCATTCACTGAAGTTTTAATATCAGAAAATAAAGGAATGTGGTGCTCCGGCATAATTGGACCGGCGTAGATGTGCGAGGCTCATTAAGGCTCATTTCTGCACTGAGGGATAGACCATACCTGTACAACACTGAGAGACAGACAGACAAAGAGATAGAGAGAGAGACAGACAAATAGACAGAAAGAAAAAGAGAGAGGGGATCATTCAGAAAACAGGTAACTCGTATTGTTTGACCTCCTTCTAATTAAGAGATTCTTAGGAGGTCAGAGGTTCCGGAATGCAGACAAACAGAATTCCAGAGGTGCCAGAGCGGAACTGTACAGCAGGCCTATATATAGTATGTACTATTCTGTGTGTGCATATGTATGCGTTTGTTTGAAAAAGAGGAACGATACTCGGGAGTCTAATTTGTGTCCCTCCCAGACAAAGCTACAACAGCAAAGCAAAGGTCATAATTCACTTTGAAAACAGACTTCCTGTGGGGGGGGTCAATTAAAGAGAAACCATGATGATGGGCCGCAAAGCAGGGGTGTGTCTGAATCAGAGCCCTATCTACTGTGTTCTGTGTACTAGCATACTGTTTACTGCTTACTGCGTGCTGCTTAGTGACATGCAGTATGCAGTAACTCTATACTATTATCAGTAAAAACCTGGAAATAAGTATATCATTAGGAAATTTTATGTACACTACATTTAGAGAACATTTTGCCTACTTAACAACGTTCTCATCCAGTGTACTCAACTAGCATACTCAATATTATAGAATGTATAATATAATATAATTTGTACATAGCCCAGTACGGTTGAATGTCCTTGTCATTACATAAACAAACTTGCATAAAGCATAACTGTGCTCATTTTTAAAAGGGCACAAAAACCTGTTTGGGCCCACTGCCCAATGAAAACTGAGAAAGCCCATTGTGATTGGTCCCATACGGTCATCTGCTATAGTGGTGTATCAACACCTGGCGGAAAGGTTACAGGTGTGCTTCTCCAGCGGGCCTAGCCGTAGTTCCCTCTAGCAGAACAATTAACCTAAATATCTTCCGCGAAATCTCCATCTATACAAGTGTCTACCTATGTAACCTTTCCGGGACAATGGTGTTTTCTTTTCTTTTTATCAACACCAACAACATACAGAATGGAATTGTCACAATGCTACCATGCATCTGACCCAAGGAACAGTCAAGCTTTCATCCATACAGGCAAATTTCACATTTAACCTTTTTAACCTTTGAAGAGCAGGTTTTTTGGAATGTTTTTTTTTTCCCTCAAAATTCTAAGTCAGTGTTCTAGAACTCTGTTGAACAACAGAGAACATCAAAGAACAGTTAAGAACATTCTATTCACATATTGTGACCTTACAGTTACACAATATTATTGGGTGGTCAATTTATAACACTCTACAGTGGCATATAGTTTCCACACCTATGACTGGAGTCAAAGGTGGATGAGAAGCATTTTAAGGCAGTTCTCACAGTTTGAAATGGAAACAAAAACACATTTTCTGCTGATGATATCAGCATGTTGCCTGACACAAATCCCATCACTGTGCTTAGAGAAGATGTGTTCGTCTTAAGTTCCATAAGATGGAGTCCTAAGACCTGCCATATTCAGCCGTCAAATTTTATTCTTTTTTAAAAATTTAATATTTTTTAAAATAATATATATCTTTTTTAAATAAATAAACTTAAAATTGCTGGAGGAATCCTCTTGGTGCACAAACAAAAAAAAGATGAATGTTTTTGGATTTTGGTAGTTTTTTATTTATTATTAAAGCATGAATAAACACACGTGTTTGGACTGAAGTGGAGTGAAAACAATGCCTTGCAGAAGCGTTATAACAGTGTGCCAACAGGTCTCACACGTACCTTAAGGAGCTCCTTAACAACGTAATTGAATGTTACTGAAGACGTCGGGCATACGCCATTCATAAATCAATCGTAAACGTACCTAGTTACAGTTTATCTGAAATACATGCATTCATATTTATAAAAACTCATATATTCAAAGGTTTGCAGGGTCAGTGTTATAAGTAAAATACAAGTGCACAGTAAACCTGCCGTCCCCCACCCACGTGCATGTCGTTATCATGTAGCGTACAGTTGTTGACATCTGATGTATGTTGTGAATTATAACGATTATAACTACTCCCATTCAGTTGGGAGCGCATCCACTGTATTCGGCGATTGGGAGCTAAAACGTGATGACGGGGACATCGTTGGATTTGTCTTGGCCCACAGAATTTGGAGGCCCATTTCAAAAACCAATTTGAGGCCAATTTAGCTTTAAACAATAGTCAACATTGGACTAACAAATGCTGCATCAAGCGCAATGCGCTCTTTCGCCACGAACACGCAGGCTATTAGCCCTATCTACAGTGCTAGCCTAGTCGTCAATGTCCCAATTATAGTAGCCTATTCATATTTCTTTTAAATTGTAAACAACTTCAAACCCTCAAATATTCAATGCAGGATTGCTACAGTGTCGCTGCTTGTGTAAACAAAACCCGTTTACATTTAAAAAAAAATCCGATATAGGAACAATAATAGGCTAGCCTATAGGCTATTATTAAAAAGTTGAAATTGTTACAAATAAACATTCGGTGCCTTTTCCTTTGCGTACTGTATGTAGGCTACGCCTACGCCTACCCAATGTACTTTCGGTATAACGTTAACATTTTTTTTCTACTAATCTCTGATAACTAGATTAAGGAACCAAATATCCTACCTCGTAACGATTCTACAACTTGTTTCTGTTGAATGTTGAAGAGATTCTCTTATTCCATTTTGGCACTGCCCAGCCACGTTGATGTTTTCACAGCGCTAACATTGTCATAAAATTTCTTCTCACCGTGAAAATCCCTGACCCGTTTACAATTTGGGACAGATGTTAAGGTAAATATATTACCACGGCAGCACTTTCGCCACAAGTCAGCAATTATACCTTATACCTATACCCTTTTTGAAAACAAAAAAACAATTAAAATAAAAAGGCTAGTCTGTTACTGCATACCTGTTTTTTCCAAAGCTGCATCATAGCTATGATAACGCGGGGCTCTCAAAACTATAACAGCGCGGAAACCCTTTAAAAAAACTAAATAAAAACCGATAACTGACTTTTTTTCCCATAAAACTCATTTTAGTACACGCCGAAATAGCTATGCCTTTATCATGTGTCTCTGTGGCTCAGTGAGTAGGTAGCTGCTCCGTGATCTTTGCTGTCTGCGACATTGTATGTTCGAATCAGACCTGTCTGTAGCCGAGGCCTACACTGAAATAGCTTAATTTAGGAACAGCGCCTACAGTGGCTGAATGGGAAAACTACCGGGTCGGTGGTTCTTTCATTCACTGTGATTTTAATTTTTTTAATTATATACACTGCTCAAAGAAAATAAGGGAACACTTAACAACACAGTATAACACCAAGTCAATTAAACTTCTGGGATATCGACCTGTCCAGTTAGGAAGCGTAAACGATTGTGAATCAATTTCACCTGCTTTGGTGCAAATGAAAGTGACAACAGATGGACAGGAGAGGCAACAGCAAGACAGCCCCCAAAAAGTAAATGGTTTTGCAGGTGGTGGCCACAGACCATTTCTCTCTCCTTATCCTTCCGGACTGATTTTTCTCTAGTTTTGCATTTTTGCTAGTACCCTCGTCACTACTGGTAGCATCTGCTCCTTTGTGTGAGGAGGAACAGGAGGCCAGAGCCCTACAAAATGACCTCCAGCGGGCTACTCGTGTGCATGTTTCTGACCAAACTGTCAGAAACAGACTCCATGAGGGTTGCATGAGGGCCCCCTGTAGTGGGACCTGTGCTCACAGCCCAGCACCGTGCAGCTCAATTGGCATTTGCCAGAGAACACCAGAATTGGCAGGTTCTCCATTGGCACCCCGTTCTCTTCACAGATGAGAGCAGGTTCACACTGAGCACATGTGACAGACGTGAAAAAGTCTGGAGACACCGTGGCGAATGTTATGTTGCCTGCAACATCATCCAGCATTTAATTCATTAGCATATTTATGGCGGACAATTTGAAAAAAAAAACAGGAAATCTTTGTCTTATAACGTTACAGATTAGCCTCTGTTAACTAATTCACGACATTTATTAATTTAGGACAGCTTGATCAGAGTGACCGTGATCTCCTACGTGCTCTATATCGCCATCTGGTGTTCGGAAACTACATAGTATACCTTTAATGGGAAAATGCATGTAGTCTACATTTTCCAAAAAGAGCTATTAAACACCTTAAGCTCTGAACTCTGTGGATTTAGAAAGTCGACGGTCTGCTGAGTAGAAATGCCGAAGACTATGCAGAGACATCAAACATAGTTTTTTATGTACAAAGCAAAATGTACTTGGCTATGGAGAAATGCATTGTAATAGCGCCCCTCTGGTGGTGGGCTCTGGTACATACAAGTGTGACAGACAGACACACACACAGGGATCAAATTACAGCAAGCATGGATGTTTTACCTATGTAAATCTTCAAGCATGGATGTTTTACCTGTGTAAATCTTCAAGCATGGATGTTTTACCCATGTAAATCTTCAAGTGTGGATGTTTTACCTATGTAAATCTTCAAGCATGGATGTTTTACCTATGTAAATCTTCAAGCATGGATGTTTTACCCATGTAAATCTTCAAGCATGGATGTTTTACCTATGTAAATCTTCAAGCATGGATGTTTTACCTATGTAAATCTTCAAGCATGGATGTTTTACCTATGTAAATCTTCAAGCGTGGATGTTTTACCTGTGTAAATGTTCAAGCATGGACACCGTGACAAATAGATAACGTTCTTCTTTCTTGTATTCATGCTGCAGGACTGACTCTCAGAAGTTTGATGATAAATAATATAGTTGCATTTAACTGTACCGCTACAAAAAGCAGCCATTGTCTCCAGGGAAAGCAACCTTTTATAATATTTATTTTATTACACCTGTGCGCACGAAGCCTGACTTTACAGTGCAAGATGAAGGTTTTAGCCCCATGCCTTTTCTGCTCAGGGTCCAGATTAACACACGCGTGGGTGTAGCATTTCTCTGAGTGTCATTCCAGTTGTGTCTTTAACTGATTTGATTAATATATTGTCCAGGTTATGTGATCGCTTGTATGTAAATAAGACTTATTGAAAGAAAAAATGAAGTGATTTATCAATACACCATATGTACCAATATCTATTAATTGTATGTTTAATACATGTATTTATAACATTAAATGTAAGTACATAATATACTGAGAATGATTACTTGTTTTTTCCTGACTTTTAGATAGTAATTAATTTCTGTTCAGGCTTTTTGCCACATGAAGACTCATTTTGGGACATGCCCTTGGCATCCCCGGAAAAGGTCAAGGAGAGAATATGTTTGCCTATCAAATTGAAAATTAAATTTGAAAGAATATGTATTACAATTTGTAACCTGTCGTGAATAAAGAACTAACAGGGAGTTCATGAATTGAGAATCAATTTTGTAAGTCAGCTTTAGAAAATATCTTGTTTCCGATTTTTGATTATCTTTCATTTAAGACCAGCTCTGAACATCTCACAATGTGTTAGTGGGCTCCGTTGGAGATGATGAAATATGATGAGATATGAAATATTTATTAAGACTCGTCAGCTGTGTTTGATTAACATTAATGGGGCCCGCCTCCCTCTCCTAAATGTATGCAGATTAACAGTGGGGTTCAGGAACAGAACCACTGCAGGAGATACATTACCCCCAAACTCATCAGTGCACCGCGACCCATTTATCACTGTCAGCTATTATGTGTGTGTGTGTTTGTTTGTGTGTGTGTGTGTGTGTGTCTGTGTGTGTGTGTGTGTGTGTGTGTGTGTGCGTGTGTGTGTGCGTGTGTGTGTGTGTGTGTGTGTGTGTGTGTGTGTGTGTGTGTGTGTGCATGCATGCATGCGTGTGAGTGCATGAGTGCATGTGTGAGAGTGTGTGAGTGTGCACGGGCATGTGTACTATTTTGTGAGTGAGTGAGTATGTTAGATTAGGAGTGAGTATATAAGCATTTAGCAAGGTATCCTACTATCACACAAAAATTTGCAAACACAGTTCTAACCCCCGTCAATTGTTTTCTATCTTCTCCTCCCTCCTCAGCAAACCCCCTCCTGCTCCTCACTCCTCGTTCACTGCAGACGACTTCGCAGATTCCTTCGATGAGAAGATCGCAGACATCCGCAGCTCCTTCAGCCCCACTCCCCCTCCCCTCACAGACACTGTTCCCCACTCTCTTTCTCTCTCTACCCCTTCTGTGTCCCCCCCCTGCTTCTCCACCTTTTCTCCCCTTTCTCAGACTGATGTGTCCCATCTCCTACTCTCCCATCGCCCCACTACTTGTGCCCTCGACCCTATCCCTTCATCTCTCCTCCAGGCAATCACCCCAGATATCCTCCCGTTTGTGACCTCCCTGGTGAACTCCTCCCTGACCTCTGGCTGTTTCCCCTCATCCTTCAAAAGAGCCCACATCACCCCGATCCTGAAAAAACCTACGCTGGACCCCTCCAACATCCAAAACTACAGACCGGTATCCCTTCTTTCTTTTCTTTCCAAAACTATCGAACGTGCTGTTTCTAACCAACTGTCGTCTTTCCTCACCCAGAACAACCTGCTAGACCCCCTCCAGTCCGGCTTCAAACCTGGCCACTCAATGGAGACCGCACTCCTCTCCGTCAGCGAGATGCTTCATGCAGCTCGGGCAGCCTCCCTCTCCTCTGTGCTAATACTTCTAGACCTCTCTGCCGCCTTCGACACCGTAGATCACTCCATCCTCCTGTCGTCCCTGTCTGCAGCGGGGATCGGCGGCTCGGCCCTGGCCTGGATTGAGTCCTACCTCTCGGAACGCTCCTCCCAGGTTGCCTGGGCTGGTAAAGTATCGGCACCCCGTCCCCTTACCACAGGAGTCCCCCAGGGCTCTGTCCTTGGTCCCCTCCTTTTCTCCATCTACACCAAATCCCTTGGCCCTGTTATCACTGCTCATGGTCTTTCTTACCACTGCTATGCTGACGATACTCAACTCTTCCTCTCCTTCTCACCCTCTGACACTCAGGTATCAGCCCGCGTCTCCGCTTGCCTGAGAGACATCCAGAGCTGGATGGACAACCGCCATCTCAAGCTCAATCCTGGCAAGACTGAGCTCATCTACATTCCTGCTCTAACCTCTCCTCCTCTCAATCTCTCTATTTCCCTAGGGGACACTCCACTGACCCCAACGCCCTGTGCCAGGAACCTCGGAGTCGTGATGGACAACAGGCTGTCCCTCTCTGAGAACATCGCAGCAGTAACCTGGGCATGCAGGTCCTTCCTGTACAACATCAGGAGAATCCGCCCCTTCCTCACCACCCACTCAACCCAGCTCCTGGTCCAAGCAATGGTGCTGTCCCGCCTGGACTATTGCAACTCTCTCCTGGCTGGCCTGCCAGCATCGGCCATTAGACCCCTTCAGCTTATCCAGAACGCAGCAGCGCGCCTGGTCTTCAACCTCCCCCGACACTCCCATGTCACCCCCCTGCTCATTGACCTCCACTGGCTACCGGTGATGGCTCGCATCAAATTCAAAACATTGGTGCTCGCCTTCCAGGCAGTCCGTGGATCTGCCCCCCAATACCTCCAAAAACTAATCAGACCTTACACACCTGCCAGATCCCTGCGCTCCGCCTCCTCAGGACGACTGGTACCCCCCCCCTCTTCATGCTAGCACCCGGTCTCGACGTCTGTCTGTCCTGGCCCCACGGTGGTGGAATGAGCTCCCCGTGGAGGTCAGAACAGCAGAAAGTCTGACCGCCTTCAAGCGCAGATTGAAGACTCACCTCTTCAAGCTGCACCTCTCTCCACCCCTCCCTTCCTCCCTGTGACTATTGTTATTAATGTTGTGTAATTCCCCCCCCCAAAAAAAAATAAAAAATAAAAATAAAAAAAAGCCCCAATCATACTGACTGCGCCTAGTACTTAGATTCATATTTGCCTTTTTAGGGTTGTTTCTTTAAACGTTCTTGTTCCTTGTTTGAAAATGCACTATGTACGTCGCTCTGGATAAGAGCGTCTGCTAAATGTCTATAATGTAATGTAATGTAATTTATAAGTGCTCACACAGACATGCTCACGAGCTAACAGCCAGCCGTTTCTCCCTCCTCCCTAAACTCCACCCACCCACAAAACTCCATGTGCCACAAGAAACTCCGCCCACCCCCTATAGATGTTCCCCTTTTTCCACCCACATCTCCAAACAAATCAATGCCCAGCCTACTCAATACTCCTTCCCAATGTCTCTCCTTCCACCAACAACTCGGCTGACCCACTCCCAAACACCCCCCCCCACGTCTCCCAAACTTCTACTTCCTGTCTCCGTTTGAGGCTTTCAAAGAGACGGACGGTGTCAAGCGGAGTCCCTATCCCAATGGAGGTGGATTATTCCCTGTGGAATTGTGTAAGAGCAGGAGGAAAAGTCTCGACCCCGGCGACCTTCTGTATTTCCAATGAGGCCGTGCATCCATTATGGCTCTGCTAATGCGCACAAACGCACTTACCTCCTGGAAGACCAGGTAGGAGCCCAAACTAACCCAACACAAAAGATGGTGTGTCAGTTATTATGAGCGTAAGCGTTTATTGGCCTTTAAATGGAAGTAAAAGGGCTACGGGGCGGCAGTGTAGTATAATGGGTAAGGAACTGGACTTGTAACTGAAAGGTTGCAGGTTCAATTCCCAGGAAGGACACAGCCGTTGTACCCTTGAGCAAGGTACTTAACCTGAATTGCTTCAGTAAATGTCCAGCTGTATAAATGGATACAATGTAAAACTGCTTAAAAAGTTGTGTAATGTAACATACCCGACAGCAGTGGTCCCCAGTCTAGATCCCCAGAGATCTACCGTCCTATAGACACCTCATTCCACTAATTAGCAGCTCAACGAGATCTCCAGCTGTGGAATGAGGTTTGCTTTGTTAGGGTCCCCCAACAGAGTTGGGGACCCCTGACCTACAGTCATCAAACTATACGCACAGATTTACTGTCGTTTCATTTCAGTGCGGATTTCAGTTCAATTCAGCTACTGCCATTCCTGTCATTTGTAGAATCCAAGTGGTGCGTGATGTTTATCTCTGAACTGAGCTAACCAATCAAAGTATTTGAAGAGTGCAACATACCCACACACAAGTGATCTGTGGGAAAACGTCTGAGAGACCTCACAGGCTTGTGACTTTGTGTAAATGGCATCTTCAGAGAGTGAGTCATGTCTGTTTTCTGAAGTGTCCCATTAAAATTTTAATTAGTCACCAGAGGGCATTTTAGATCTCAGTTGCGATAATGTTTTTCGGTGAATACCGTTTGGATATCAAAAATGTTTGGGCTCTATTTTAATTATTTAAATGAAGGTAGTCAATCCTGTATATCTCCGCATCCCTGAGGCTGGTTTGCTGAGAAATGGTTACAGTTGGCTGAAGTTGGATAATTATTGTGAGAACTACATCTCAAGGGCTGTTTTGGAACCGATTTTCAAACAGACGTTCTATGTGAAGAGCGTTTTACCAAACACCACTGAGTCCAGTTTTGATAAGCCATATTTTTCAAAGTGGGTAAAATGTTTCAGTTTTACTTTTACACGATTATTCTTAGGGGTTATTCTTCAATTGAGCGGTGTTTACTTCGAACCCATCTTGTCCCAAAACTAGACTAGAGTGTGAAAAGACATTGAGTGGGAGGTTTCAGTATGCATGGTGACATTAGATAAAATATATTAGAGGCACATGTACTGTATTTGAAATACTGCCTGTCCTTTGGCTGCTTACACTGAGGCAAGGAGCCCAGGAACACTGCTCTCTGACCTGGCCTGTGTTTCACACAGATCATGAAAAACCCCGAACAAACCGCGGTATAGCGGAAAGCGCGCCGCGAGCGCAAGGCAGTCGGGGCGTTTGTGCGGGAACCTGGACAGACGGCAGAGAAAGGGGCACACAGGGAATAAATTAAAGGCCATTTTTTTCTTGAAAGCCCTTCTGCAGAATCTCCAGCTGAAGTTTAAGCCTTGTGTGGTAGCAGTGATGGCCTCGGGTGGGGCTAAGCCATACAGATCATCTTTTTTTCATTTTTTTAAGGTGGTGGGGGGGGGGGGGTTTGGGGAGGCTGGGGGGCTGGGGGCACTTTCGATCACGTTGGGAAAAGTGTTTTAATGTTCCTCCGGCCCCAGGGGGACCCTTCTGACGTGCCCGCTGCTCTACGGATCTGCTCTCATTGGTGTAATTAGCAGAACCCAGTGGTGGGGGGTCTGGCTCTAATCGCCCCCCCCCCTTCCTGCTGAGGCTGCATGTCTATTCCACCGAAACCCCCTCCCCTCCAGGATAGAAGTCATCAATACTTGAATGTATGAATGTAACTCCAGGGAGATTGGTTGGATTGTGCGCCCAATCGTGATTTTAGGAGCCAATGCGCATTGCAAAAAAGCCTCCACACCAATTTTGCTGGCGTTCGTTCTCCCCTGAAAAACTCACATCCTCGTCCTTCGTCTGAATTACGCCCGTGGACGGAGACGTGATTTTTTTGCTTGCTTGTTTATCGCTACCTGCCGACATGGGCCGAGGTTCTCCTCGCATCCCTCTCCCGGCTCTCAGCCCGGTAAGAAAAACTGCAGTGTTGTTCGCGGAGGGAGCTTAATCCGGGCCTGAAACGCAAGAGTCTGCGGCCAATTCTCCTCAAACATGCAGCAGGTATTTTAAATTTTAATCTGCTTGGGAGAATTACGCGCCGGAAGCCTGTGGCACATCTGGGGAAACAGAAGAAGGATGGGAAGAAAGCAGCCTGACTCGCTGCCCTCTACAAACCTTGTGCCTCACACAGGAGTTAGACAACTACAGGAGAAGGGGCTGATGGGAAATGACCCTGCTGTGGGTAGAGGGGAGGGGGGGGGGGGGGCATTCTCCCTGTATGTTCTGACACCCCTCTACCTCTGCAGCAGAACATCACTGCACTCCTCTCCTTTCTCAATACCCAGCGCTAGGTGACTGGTTGCCGTGGAGACCCATTCATGCCGGTGGATTCAAGAACAGGGACCATGCCTGGACATGTGCCCCTGTCTGCCCACTTGCCATTCCACCACAACGCTGACCCTCCCCCCCCCCCCCGGCCACGTCAGCATGAGGCCGCCACCTTCTGCTGCTCTGCCCCCGCCCCCACGCCGCATAGGCTCCTCCCCTCCCTCCTTCCCGCTTCGTTCGTTTACCGTCGTCTCCCCGAGGGTCTGCGCTTGGCGGTATGCCACTCAAAAAAACGCCACTCCTTCATCTCTTTTGGAAAAGGCCAAAGTTCGTTTTTTGGCCTTCACGTTTCCCCAATTATGTTTACCTCATGAGCTTTATGAAAAATGTGCAAACCTGACAGATAGCAGGGCTGCAAGCGTCTTTCAGAATTTTTACAGAGGGCGTGAGAGTTCAGGGGGCATTTTTTTTTGAGTGTGAGGGGGGGGAGGGGGCCGTTTTCCGACATTGCCTATGACACAGCAGACACTTTGTCAGGGTTGTGAGCTCTTAGCTGAAGGGCAGAGCTGTAAGACTGGTGAAGGCCGCTGCGTTTTAACCGGGAGGAATGTCAGACGCTCTGAGAATGCAGCAATGCCCTGGAGGCTAGGCCGGGTCTGAGCAACCCATGCCAGGGAAAGCCAAAATGGCTGTCGGCGTTCGGGTACGGCTTAGCAAATACTTTTTGGCGCTATTTTCACAAAACTGGAAGTGTTCCAAGACAGCTAAACCCCCCCCCCCACAAAGTTATAATATGATTTTCAGGGTGCGGGAGATGGGCCCTTAAATACAGGAGACGCCCCAGAACTTCCGGAAGACTTCCGGCCCATTTGCACACTTCACTCATCAAGCGGGAGATTAAGGTGCAGCAGCATCCTTAGGATGAAATATACAGCTTATAGTTATACGCCTGTGTGCTCTGCATGGAAGCACGCATCAGCAGTCCTGTTACATCTTAGGTGGAATGTGATTGGCTGCTTGCTGGGACTATTTTCCTGGAGTTCCGGCACTTTCCAGAGAGAAAGTGGACACGCTGAAAAACCATGTGCCCTGGCTGCTGCGTGCTTTATTTCTCCAGACGTGCGCCCACATTCACGCCCAGATTTCTTTTCACAACGCCGTCCCCACGAACACGTTGCCTACTTGTTTTTCTGAGAGAGAAAGTGGAAGAAACAAGGCGCAGCCTGCACTGGACCGGGTCTTTAAGTTTCCTGGAGAAATTGACATGACACATTTAGCCCCAGGACCTCTCAACAGATCACACCTGTGCCCAGGTAATCGAGCCCTCTGTGTGCGAGTCGTGTATGTGTGCGTGCGCGCGTCTATGTGTGTGTGTATTTTCTGTATAGATATATTTTACAGGGACAGTGCACATTATTATAAATGTGCATGATTTAATACATTTTACACTGTAGTCCCTGTGAGGGCAAGCGTGTGTGTGTGTGTAGGTAGTGTGAATGTAGTGTGTATGTATTGTGTGTGTGTGTGTGTGTGTGTGTGTGTGTGTGTGTATGTGCTGTGTGGCTGAATCCCTTGTGCTTTCAGTCTATGCGCTAAATTGAAAATAAGTGGATTTGGCTGACGGCGTTCTGAGCTCCTTCCAACTCAGCAAGACAAAGCTGAGCCAAGAATGCCAGCGAGCGGCAACCGTTGCCAGGTCTCCCGGAGCGGCCGGCTTTGCCTGAGATCCTGCTAAGACTGCCAGCGTCTCCAGCCGAGTTGTGACCGGGCTGGCCTGTCCCGGCTAACATCGCTGCTGAAGGCCGTTTAACGGCTGCCATTCTTTGGGGGTGGGGGGGGGGTACATCTCTAACGACAACAGAACTGGGGGGGGGTGGGGGGGGGGGGGGGGGGGTTACGGGGTTACACTCTCTTGCATGTGGAGAGTACAACACAGGCACAGACACATGGGGAGGCGGTCACACCACACCTATTCTCCTATATCTTTTTTTCTCTTTCTCTCTCTCCAGCTCGCTCTCTCCCTCTAGCTCGCTCTCTCCCTCTAGCTCGCTCTCTCTCTCTCGCTCTCTCTCTCTTTCTCGCTCTATTTCTCACTCTCTCTCTCTCTCTCTCTCTTTCTCTCTCTCTGCATTTTTATTCCTCTCTCAAATTCAATTTTTTTACAGACAGGAAGTATGTGCAGCACGAGAAAGAGCGAGAGAGGAGATCGAGAGAGAGAGAGAGAGAGCGAGAGAGAGGGGGGCCTGTGTGCGAGTCCCTGAGGGGGGTGCGCAGGCAAAGTAGAGGGCCACACGGTTTCGGGGGGAGTGGGGGGGGGTCACGGTGGGTGCTCCCTGACCCAGGCCATGTAAACACCGCCACACTCCCGCGAGGCGCCGAGCGGCCTCCCCGGGTCCCGAGCCAGAGCCGGGCCGGGCCCGCTGCCAAAGAGGGAAGACCCAGCGCTGCGCTGCGCTCTCCCTGGCCGGGGGCCAGCCCGCAATTAAAGCACCAATTCACAATGAAAGGCAGGGAGGGGGAGGAGGGGGGCGGCCTGGCAGGACTGCCAGAGGGGGGGAGCGGGCGGAGGGGGGGGGGGGTGCTGCAGAGCGTTACAGTATCTGGCGATAATCGCGGCAGATTTACAGAGGAGATAGCTCTCACACGACCCGCCTTTGATTGGGCTGCCTTGTCTCGGCTCAACAGATGATACCGCCGTTTATGCGGGCAGTCAACGGCGGGTTATTAAAACATGCAAAGGGGGCAGAATCCAACCCCCCCCCCCCCTCCTCCTTTATCGCCGGCTGTTAAAGGCGAAGGTGGGTCGTTAAAAGTGCTAACCGAGCCCAGGCGAAGCTGCTAAAGCTTTGTTTACCGTTCCCTGTTCAGCCAGGCAAGTGTTGTACAGAATCCCAGTGTGCTGAAGTCAACCGGCTCGTTCTAAAGGTCTGCGTTATTCGCAGCCTGTAAATCTGGTAACTGACGATGGGCAGCGCTGTATTTTATGCCGACGTCATACGAATAAGGTACTCGAAAAAGGTTTCAAAAATTATCAATTATTATTATTAGTAGGCCTATTAATGGCAATAGTGATTTTACAAAAACCTGAGAATCCCGACTGAAGGCCGTTTTGTTTTTGTTTGTTTTGTAATAATCGTACAATAATCGTACATGTGTATCACATGACTAAGGGGGGGGTGTTCTCGCCCATCGTCCAGTCTCTGATCATGTGCCATATGGATCGGCTGGCTGTCCAAGGTCTGATTATTGACCATCCGCGCTGGGCCTTGAGAGAGAGAGAGCCAGCTTAGGGCTTTGTGTAATGAAAGAGTGGGCAGAAGACCGCCCCTCTCATTAATAATGCACAGGAGCGCATGGAACTGTCTCCTATAAAGGAGGATTTAAAAAAATGTGAAATAAAGCTTTGAGTAGAGGGAAGAATGTGAGAGAAAGAGAGAAAGAGAGAAAGGGAGACTGTGTGTGTGTGTGTGTGTGTGTGTGTGTGTGTGTGTGTGTGTGTGTGTGTGTGTGTGTGTGTGCAATGTATGTGTGCATGCGTGCATGTTCATGTGTGTATGTGTTCACCTTTGTCCTTGCTTCAGGGTCAGCTCCTCAAGCTAAGAACATCACCCACAAAACCCCTCCTATCATTCACTACCCTTAAGAAGGCAAGCAAACCGCACAGAATTTCAGAAACAGCCTTTTCCAACTTTTCGGTTTTGCACTCTGGAAACAGTTGAGACTTAAAATCAATAGCGGCAAAAGTGGGGGACAGAAGTCCCCAGCTAGCGAGCATACAGCAGGGCCCGCTACTAGCCCGCTACCGGCCCGGTACCCATTGGTACGGGGTGGGGGTGGGGGTGGGGTCTTTCAGGCGATGACAAGTGTTGCCTTTTCTCTCTGAGGATTTGCACCCATGTTTCATTGGCAGTTCCTTGGTGCTTAATGCTGTACAATTCGATACGTGTGCGCAGTGCAGTACTATATTTATCCACAATATAAGTATCCCTAATCGCCAGAGATCTCAAGGGCTCAAGTTGTCTTAAAGAGCCCAAGGGACGATGCCAAGGCCAAGGGCTCCTTAATTGGCTGTAATCAAGCTAAACTGCTAAGCTGCGTCCGATTATTTACTCGAAAGATCTCGTCTAGGGCTAGAGAAAGAGAGAGAGGGCGAGAGAGAGAGAGGGGTGGAGGGAGAGGGTGAAATTTATTTACATTTAAAACCTTTATTGTCACAGTTCCACAATATAAATGACGATCATCACAAGAACGTCAGGCAGGCACCCTTGCAAGAAGAAAACAAATAATAACAAATAATAACAAATCGCAATGGCCCTAAAAGTGAATGGCCAGCCCCCCCCCCCCCCCCCCCTCAACATGTACACAGGGCCCCATTAATCCCCCACAATAACACTAACTGGTACATCATGTACAAGTGAGTAATATGATAATTCCATCCTCAGCCTCTCTGCCCCCAGCCCCCTCCGAACATCACCTGCCTCAACAGGCCCTGTCCCCAGCCTCTCTCTCTGCTGATCCACCCTCAGCCTCTCTGCCCCCAACCCCCTCCGAACATCACCTGCCTCAACAGGCCCTGTCCCCAGCCTCTCTCTCTGCTGATCCACCCTCAGCCTCTCTGCCCCCAGCCCCCTCAGAACATCACCTGCCTCAACAGGCCCTGTCCCCAGCCTCTTATTCTCCTTGCTGAGCCAAGTCACCAGTTTAGCCTGCCAAAAAATTTAATTTAGCAAGCGCATGCTCTGCTTCTCTGACACCCTGCACCTTGGCCTCCCTATATACCCCCGCCTTGAGAACGGAGTCCCCATCTTTGCACAGCGCACACACCAACCCCTGACTATCTCCAGCAGAGAGAGAAAGAGAGAGTTGGCACTCATGACGTTAATCCCATAACCGCATTGGCCGCTCAAAGCTCCAGATCAGGGTATTTGTCTCCTGACAGCTTCCTGTCCCAGGCTCGGAGTCTAGCTCTACAATTCTGAATGCCAAGCTCTCATGCAGACAGACAAACACACACACGTACAAACATGCAAACAAATGCACACACGTACACACAAACGCACGCGCAATCACACACGCACGCGCAAGCACACACACGCAGGCACTCACACACACACACACACACACACACGCACACGCACACGCACACACACACACACGCACGCACGCACACGCACGCACGCACAAGCACACACACGCAGGCACTCACACAGCACCTTGCAGAAGTATTCGGACCCTTGAATTACAGAATTACAGATGATACATTGAAATTTCATTCTGTGCGACATTTAATTTAAAAACACAAAACTCTAAATAATTTAATTAAATGACATTAGTTTTATGTTAGAAATAGAACCATCTCAAAGCCAGAAAACACCCAGCTAAGAAGTGGGAAAAGGTTTTGTGGTCAGGTGAGGACCAAGATAGAACTCTTTAGCCATAATTCAAAGCACCTACAGTATTTGTGCCACAAACAAAACGCCTGGGCAAACACCAGCCCTGCAGTAAAGTATGGTGGTGACAGCATCATGCCGTGGGGATACTTTTTATCAGCAGGGACCAGGAATCTTGTTTAAACTGAAGGAAGAATGGATGGAGCAAAATACACTGCAAGAAAACCTGATTCAGTCCATTAAAACACTGAAACACTGAAATGCGGGAGAAGGTTCACCTTTCAGCAGAAAAACGAGGTCACAAGGTCAAAGCAACACTGGAGTGGCTCAACAAAAGCATGAATGTTCTACAGTGGCCCAGTCAAAGTCCTCATCTCAATGCCATTGAGAATCTGTGGCACTGTTTG
Source organism: Ilyophis sp. 1 JC-2022 (assembly GCA_022702515.1). Taxonomy (NCBI): domain Eukaryota; kingdom Metazoa; phylum Chordata; class Actinopteri; order Anguilliformes; family Synaphobranchidae; genus Ilyophis; species Ilyophis sp. 1 JC-2022. The sequence continues at coordinate 8,438,552 of CM040394.1, read as the reverse complement.
AAAATATCCATCCATATGCATCATCCAACCAACCCGAACAACCTGGAGAAGGCCGTCCAAGAAGAACGGGCAAAATTTAACATAAAAATCAAGAGAACGGAAATACTGGTGGAGAGGCACACCCCTTCTCTGCTTATAACCTTTTGTAGAGCAGGTTTTTTTGGAATGTTTTTTCAGAATTCTAAATAGGTAGAACTCCGTAGTGATTGTTACATGATTAGCATTAGAACGTTCAGTTAAGAACATTCCAATCACATGTTTTATATGCAAATCGTAACGTGTGATGGTTTATCAACAGCGGAATTTTAAGCGCACAACTGCAGGAATTTTGTCCCATGTAAAAAAAATCTTGTATAACAATTTATTAAAAGTATCTATCAATCAGGTAACAGGCAACCAAAACAGTCACTGTCATCACTGTATGTGTGTTTACCCCCTTTTGTCTTCTGACAGGCCATCAACCAACCCCCTTTAATAAATAATTTGCATATTACTGGGTAATATGCAAAATACAAAACTGTCTGCATTAGCCTATATACACTGCTCAAAAAAATGAAGGGAACACTTAATCATCACAGTATAACACCAAGTCAATTAAACCAAACCGGTCATGCTGGATGATGTTGCAGGCAACATAACATTCGCCACGGCGTCTCCAGACACTTTCACGTCTGTCATATGTGCTCAGTGTGAACCTGCTCTCATCTGTGAAGAGAACGGGGCACCAATGGAGAACCTGCCAATTCTGGTGTTCTCTGGCAAATGCCAATCGAGCTGCATGGTGCTGGGCTGTGAGCACAGGTCCCACTACAGGACGTCGGGCCCTCATGGAGTCTGTTTCTGACAGTTTGGTCAGAAACATGCACACAAGTAGCCCGCAGGAGGTCATTTTGTAGGGCTCTGGCAGTGCTCCTCCTGTTCCTCCTCGCACAAAGGAGCAGATACCGGTCCTGCCACTGGGTTTTTGCCCTTCCTCCCTGTTGGGTCTCTGCCCTGGAATAACACCCTCTGAACTTAAAGGTCCTCACAAAACCAGAAATACAAGCGGAACAAGTTAACACAGCAAGAAATAAATTGTCAATATGGTTTGTCACTTTTATGCCCAGTCCCACACACAACAAAGATAAAAATTTGTGAATGACAGCAACGCTCCAACATTGGCGGGATGTAGTTAAGGAACTTGGTTCTTGTGGTTAACTTGGCGGAAAACCTCAGCATTTTGCATTACCACCGTTGTCTTCATTCAGTTTTATATGTCTTTATTTGTATGTATATTTTTACAGTGTAAAGCACTCTACAAATATAACTTATTATTATTCGTACAATTTTGCATGCACACACATGCACAGAGATTCACATACATACATATGCAAGCATGAGTCTGAACAGTACTGTTGCTGTGGAACTCAGTAGCTTGGGGGCCTTCTGTGATCATGGGGTCAAAGGTCAAAATGAGCCCCTGGGCAAAATGCTTTGCCTATAACGTCAAGGTAAGCACACATGATGTGGACTCCACATAATATACAGATCTTGCGCACGGCCACAAAAAAAAAGACAAACAATTTCAAAAAGAAAAATTGCATTCTGGCTTGAGAAATGTGTTATTCACATATATACAGCGAGCAGTAAACTATCTTTGCCATTTTTAATTATTTGATCAGTTTTGAATGGTTAATGTTATTCAGTGTAGCATGATGATCAAATATAGATTAATCCTAATTAATAATAGATTTTACGTGCACCAATTCGAGATTTAGCATAATTTGCAGCAATACAGTCACGGCAGCGTTGAATGTTATAGAGTTTTCACGCTCGTGCAGCCGGGCAAATTAGTACGAAATCTCCGAGCCCAACTGATTTTATAATTGGACATGGTGAGGTATACCTGTGACAGGAGGTGCATGAAAAATACACAACGCCTCTGGGATAACATTTAACTTAACTATTTATTATCTGATATTGGCAGATAATTAAATAAATTTTAGAAACAAATATACATTTAATGAAGTTTAATTTTAGGTTAAGCGTTCAATTTTTGATAATGTTACCATGCAACAGGCTAGCCTTGCTAGATTAACAATTATTTTAACCAAGTAGCCTACTAATATTGTACGTACATTAGTTGAAGTCAAAGACAGTTACAATGTTAATGAACTTATGTGGAAAAATACGTGATTTTAAGGCTTCTCCCATACAATATCACATGGTGAAATTCATTCTGATTTCAAAGGCTAGAAAGTTTACTTTGTGTAGCTCGACACTGCTGGAAAGTTACAATATTAGAAATCCTGTTGTAAACGGCAGGAATTGCACACTGGAGAAGGGAGGGAGAGTCTTAATGATGTAACAAATATCCTTGGGGGTGTGACACGCACAGGGCGCGCACGTTTGTCGTGGTCAGTGACGCACCATTTAGTGTCAAACTGTTTGCCAAAAGACCCACCCACAGATTGGATGCATATCTCCTGAAAACACAAGGGCTTCTCTGCGTGTCTCACCGGATGGATTAGTGATAATTGTTGGGATTATTTTTAGAAACCAGTCAACAAAGCAAATACAATCTAAGCAACACTGTCAGTTTTTAAGACAGTGTCGCCAATTAGGTTAAAAAAAAAAGTTATAGACAAACAGAAAGTTGACTTACTGTAAAAGTACATTAATCTGAATATAGAATATGGCACACAGATAGTATAGACTTGATATCTGATCATAGCACCATGACAGTGTATCAAGGGACAATAAAAGCTGATCAGGGAGGTAGGGAAGCCTATCGGACCATTACACGGTTTATATGTTCGAGTTAAAGAACAGATAACCTCCAGTAGCCTAGCCCATTCATAATAGAGCGCAAGTTTCTTTTCTTTTTTTTAAAGGCTGTTGGCCAGCACGTCCTAGCGAGCCAACTAGCTTGACTGTTTGGGGGCTGAACATAGCTAGCTATGATCACGCAGGGGGGAAAGCACTTACCACAACATGCTTCTTGAAATTAGACGGCCATCTTTAAAATCGTGCATCTGCTGCATGCACAGAAGGCATTTAATTCTTTGTGAATTATTGCAGCCATTCAAACATAGAAATTGCTGCAGCAACGGTGGCCAGATACCTTTCGGAGGACGATTTCCTTCTTTTTTTTTAAATCACGTCGTTTCAAAAAAAAAAAAATATATATTTTTTTTTTCCCCACTGATTTAAACTTAATTTATCGGCATTTATTTGAAAGGATGGTGCCACAAGTGCCGTAGCTGTTTGGTGGGTCATCATTGTGGGCGTAATCAACTTAATTACAGGTGTGCACTGGCCAATCAGGGCGCCTCCCATACTGACGAAGGGTTTGATGTTACTTCTTTATGCAAGTGATAGGATAGGCTACCCGTGTGTCCAGTGCAGTGGGGTTGTTTCATGAACGCGGTTTGGGGAGATAATTTGACATTCTAAATTGTGGTGGGAATTGGATATAGGCTAAACAGCCCCGTGTTGGGCGCCAAATTATCTTAAAAAACGAAATAAATAAATTGATAGGATAGGCTATTATTTATTCACTGAGGTCTGATACCTGTGTGTCCCATGCGGTGGGATCAGACTGCAGCACCTGTCGTTCCAGTCAAAAAAGAATTGAATTTGATGTTGCCTTAAAGGGAACTTAATATTACTGATATAATAATAATAATAATGTAAACAAAGAATAATTACTAGTTGATTATATCCTATATTTGTAAAATACAATGCACAATGAAAGATCAACACAGCTAAACACAAGATGGATCTAAATCAGGTCAATCAATGATCAATCAGGTATTATTTGACTGGTTCTCATTACCACATATATTGTAGTACAAACATAGGCCTACTGTATGAGTCAATTAAGCAAACAAATTAGTATTTTCACTGCAGTGTTTGAAACATCACCAGAGTTATTACTGTCTGGACAAGTGCTAAACTAGAGAAGAATAAAAATCGATAGGTTCATGTCACGAGGTTGAATGTTTGCATACTTTTCATTAGCTCTTTGACACAGACTATTAGCCCCTGAACGGCTGCCATTGTTCACTTGATGGCATTTCTGTAATATAAACGCACTGATTACGCCACGGCTCCTTTTCGGAAACGTAAAGCTATTGTAGTACATATCATAACATTGTTTAATGTCTGTGTGATTTCAGAGAGTAGGCTATTATTTAAATCAATCCGAAATAGGCTACGGAGGATCGATTCCATTTGTGTGGCGCTTGATACATATTACAACTGTCATTACCGGAGTGTTGGATTATTATATGTCCACGGGAGTGTGCTCAGGGGTGCACAACTCCGGTCCTAGAGGGAAGGTCTGCGTGCTGGTTTTTGTTCTAACCACTTACCTTCGTTGTAGTTTTCTGGCAACTCTATAAACTACACTGGTTCAATCCTGTACTTGAGCACAGTAAGATAGCTGGTGCATATAAATGTCAGATCAAGATATGACTGAGCAATAATTAAGAGCAGAAGTTGGCACAAAATCCTGAAACGGATATCAGTTGTTAAAATGAGAGGCAGCATTCTATTTTCGGACAAATATTACGCCACTGCACCAACGCGATACACGAATGTTCATAACGTAAAGCCTTAAATGGGAAGTTCATGAGAAGTTTTGTAGGAACTCTTTAAATGAGTTTTTTTTTTTTTTACAATGAAACTTACAGGTACAGTATATGGTAGGTATATACAGTATAGAAATCAATCATTTTGAATGTGTGTGCGCGTGCATGTATAGCTATCTGCATGTATTACCTGTTAAACTATAAACACAAGAAACATTTTTTGTGTTATAATACGTAGCAATACGTACATAACATTCTAACTTGTCACTCTTTAATTTTTCCTCAGTAAAGATGGGCGTCGATATTTTCATAAGCTTAGTCAAGCATAGCAGCTAATATGATGTTAGCCATTGCTTTTTTGTCATTGAGAGATTATAAAACATACAGGTACTGTAAATAAGCTTGTGTTTTAACATTGCCTAACATGGATGCATATTATTCTTATTATTATTATTATATTTAACACTTTTCCCATGCTTGGTGTGCTGTAAAAAATAAAACACAAAATTATATAATTACAATCAATATAGTGGTGCAATTACCATTCACAAATGAGTGCTTAATTAACGTCCTATTGTTAAGTAGCGCTATTCACTGAATGGCGGCAGTGTAGTATGGTTAAGTAATGGTTAAGGAACTGGCCTTATAATCGAAAGGTTGTAGGTTCGATTCGCAGATCGGACACTGCCGTTGTACCCTTGAGCAATCGCTTCAGTATATATCCAGCTCCATAAATGGATAATATGTTGTTGTTGTTTTTTTAAATGCTCTGGATAAAAGTGTCTGCTAAATGGCTGTAATAATACTAATTAAGAAATGCTTTACACACACGCATGATTACAGCCTGACCAAGGCAGTACAGCATCGTTCAATTACCCTTTTTAAAGGATCCAGTAGACTACACTCATTACAGTGTAATGGGTAGAATGCATAAAGCATATAGGGCTACGCTGCCTGGCCAAAAAGAAGTTGCACACTCTAATATTTGTTGGACCGCCTTTAGCTTTGATTGCGGCGCGCATTCGTCGTGGCATTGTTTCGACAACCTTTTGCAACGTCACAACATTTATTTCCGTTCAGAGTTGCATTCATTTTTGGCCGAGATCTTGTATTGACGATGGGAGAGTCGAACCACTCCGTAAAGTCTTCTCCAGCACATCCCAAAGACTTTCAATGGGGTTAAGGTCAGGAATCTGGTGGCCAATTCATGTGTGAAAAATGATTCCTCATGCTCCCTGAACTCACTTTTCAAATTTGAGCCCAATGAATCTTGGGTATATCATCCTGGAATATGCCCGTTGATGGATAACCTGTCATTCCGTATTAGTTACACTAAGCTGCTCATTTTTTTTTTGCATAACGTTGCTGACTGACCCTGACCTGCACCAATTGAAACCCCACATCATAATACTGCCACCAGAGATTGTACAGTGGTGCCATGCATGGCAGGTGCAACAGCGACTTTTTTTTTTTTTTTTGGCAGTGCAAAAATAATTTTTATATACATATATAGCAGTTACAGATGAAGCAGTTACAGTTACTACTAAATGGAAGCACATGTGGAATAAGTAATAATAAAATAAACTGGGGGGGGGGTTAGTTCGGAGTGGCTTATTAAGGATGGTTATGATGGATGCGACGGATTGGCCGGCCTGCGAATCTGGGCCGTGCCAGTGCCGACTGTGGCCAGCAGGGCAACCATGGACAGCCCTACACCAGGGCAAGGGTGTGCTATAGCCCCGTCACAAATCTGCTTAGCCCCGGTTTAGCCTCCCCAGGCATTTTAGTACGATTTTTATAATTATAATAAAGAAATATATATAAAAGTAAATCAACAATTCTAATCCCTTTCTGGTATTCACCCTGGCTATGTAGCATGTGTACGCTATGGTACGCTATGTACACGTATGGGTGTGGGGGTGTGTGTGTAGGGAGCTCACGCAAATGACAAAATAACGTAAACTGATTTTTAAAGCTAGCTAACTTTAGCAGCCCCATGCATTGACGTAGCCCACCCTTAGCCCAGGGAGAGACCAGCCCCCACCCACCCCCCAGAGAGGGTTTCTCTGGGTGCCATACATCGGCATGATTGATGGGGGCAGGTTATTAGGGTTCGCATCATGGCACAGGTTTTTTATTTCGTCAGTTGAGTCACAGTTCTCTGAGTCTCATCATCACTTCCGTGCGAAACCGGTGTAATAAGAAGCAATGGATCACATCACATGCTTAGGAGGAGAGCACGTGCCTGTCTGCTGTCTCATGGGTCTACAATGCAGGTTACAATGAGTGCCACAGTGCAAGTGTGATTGGCTGTTCCAAATTGGAAATAAAAAGGGGGAAAGCATAAAGATTGAGGTAAATAATATGCTGTAAGCCTGCATGCCCATGGTGATGCACATTACAGTGTAGTATATTGGGTAGGTAACTGAGCCTATAACCCAAAGGTTGCAGGTTTGATTCCCAGGTAGGACACTGCCGTTGAGCAAGGTACTTAACCTGAATTGCTTCCATATACGTATATCCAGCTGTATAAAATGTAATTTCTGAATACAACTTGGATCACAATACTCTTAACATACATCAGCAACACGACTGTGTTGTATATTAATGTGAGAATAATACAGCAGTACTGCAATATTTTTGAACAACCTGTTTTCTGTCGCACCCCTTATGGCTCCTTATTTTATATCTTATTCTAACTCGCCCTCTAGTGGCCAACTGGGGGTACTACTTTACAGTGGCATTCAAAGAGCAGAAACAGCTGGAGATTATTTTACACCTGGTTTTACGGTTTAGTTTCACAGAATAAAATGCAATAATTCAAACAAAGTTGAATTGTTTGTAAAGTGTCGAATTTGTTTGTGACAGAATCATTGAATTCAACAAAGGGTAAATATACCACTGTCCTCTCCAAATCATACACAGACATTTTGTGGTGTTTTTATTTGCCCAGAATATAAAATTGAGGCAGACAGAAAACATGTTTTTCAGGAATCAATAGTTGTCCAGCCACTGTGGCTTCCTGAAGAACCCCAGCAAATACAAATACAGCTAAATCTATACCTGTACAAAGATTGCTAATAAGTTAACTGAAAATGATATCCTTAAAATATGGTGTTGTCTAGTTACAGAACTATGTTCCTATTTTTTTTTACCCTTGAACTCCTCCTTAATCACAAATCAATGTGGGTTTTTACAAATACATACCTGAGTATTACCTTATTTAAGAGGTTTTTAGGGACAAATAAGACAGAAAGACTGGGATTCAATCCAAATTTGTCCTTAAATTTCACTAACAATAAAAAACAGTTTGGCAAGTTTAGTGATCAATAAAAGTAACTCACCAAACTGAGTTTGTGAAGAAAAAGTAGCACTCAGCTCCGACGGAACCAAAACCAGAACCATAACTGGCACTCCAGGACAAGGGTGCGACTGGTTACCCCTGCAGTATACAATAATACCCTGAAACATTACTGATCACCAGTTTACCAGGATGATAACCTTATAGCTTGCTAACCTATGAACCATGTTACATTCAAATAAATCATAAATATTAATTGTAGAGCAGTAACCAAGTAATTACAGTGGAATATTCAACAATAGGTAAACCAGATCCATTTTTGGCTGATATATAGAACATTTAAGTCTGTTAGCAGCCATGGTGCCTTTAGCTAACATCTAGCATCTAACATCTTCTTGCATCAGTCTTATTATTCTTAATTCCCAACAGCTTCTTATTAATTTTCCATCCCGAGTGACGTATGTAAGGACACAAGTGCCACTTCATGGTGTCCGCACTTCATTGACCCCTTCGTCAATAGACCCAACTGTCTGCCACACGTCACGCGCAACAAGAGCTCCTTTCTCCTCTCCATTTTGAATTGGCCCCATCTTCACGGGCAAGGCAAAGAGCAGATGCTCGCCCCTCCTCCACTCGCTGTCCTGGAGGACGAGTCATAGGAGCCATCATTCACACTCAATGTGAGTGCTTTCCTTTGCTGCGGTTTCCGGAACGGGCAGGAACAGCACATCTCAGCACTCCATGTTAGTCTTTATGATGTCAGCACTCCCTGGCTTTCACTATGAAGTGAGCAACTCCAAGATGGCAACAATATCCCTCCCCCCTCAACACACACACACACACACACACACACACACACACACACACACACACACACACAAACCTACACTGTTCTGACAGAGAGAAAGTGTGTATCTGAGAGCGTGTCTGTGTATACGAGCGTGTGAGAGAGAGCGTGTCTACGGGTGTGTTCATGTGTGCTGATGTTTACAGAGAGAAAGCGTGTATCTGAGAGCGTGTCTGTGTATACGAGCGTGTGAGAGAGAGCGTGTCTATGGGTGTGTTCATGTGTGCTGATGTTTACAGAGAGAAAGTGTGTATCTGAGAGCGTGTCTGTGTATACGAGCGTGTGAGAGAGAGAGAGCGTGTCTACGGGTGTGTTCACGTGTGCTGATGTTTACAGAGAGAAAGCGTGTAACTGAGAGCGTGTCTGTGTATACGAGCGTGTGAGAGAGAGCGTGTCTACGGGTGTGTTCATGTGTGCTGATGTTTACAGAGAGAAAGCGTGTATCTGAGAGCGTGTCTGTGTATACGAGTGTGTGAGAGAGAGCGTGTCTACGGGTGTGTTCATGTGTGCTGATGTTTACAGAGAGAAAGTGTGTATCTGAGAGCGTGTCTCTGTATACGAGCGTGTGAGAGAGAGCGTGTCTACGGGTGTGTTCATGTGTGCTGATGTTTACAGAGAGAAAGCGTGTATCTGAGAGCGTGTCTGTGTATACGAGCGTGTGAGAGAGAGCGCGTCTACGGGTGTGTTCATGTGTGCTGATGTTTACAGAGAGAAAGTGTGTATCTGAGAGCGTGTCTGTGTATACGAGCGTGAGAGAGAGAGCGTGTCTACGGGTGTGTTCATGTGTGCTGATGTTTACAGAGAGAAAGTGTGTATCTGAGTGTGTCTGTGTATACGAGCGTGTGAGAGAGAGAGAGCGTGTCTATGGGTGTGTTCATGTGTGCTGATGTTTACAGAGAGAAAGCGTGTATCTGAGAGTGTGTCTGTGTATACGAGCGTGTGAGAGAGAGCGTGTCTACGGGTGTGTTCATGTGTGCTGATGTTTACAGAGAGAAAGTGTGTATCTGAGAGCGTGTCTGTGTATACGAGCGTGTGAGAGAGAGCGTGTCTACGGGTGTGTTCATGTGTGCTGATGTTTACAGAGAGAAAGTGTGTATCTGAGAGCGTGTCTGTGTATACGAGCGTGTGAGAGAGAGAGCGTGTCTACGGGTGTGTTCATGTGTGTTGATGTTTACAGAGAGAAAGCGTGTATCTGAGAGCGTGTCTGTGTATACGAGCGTGTGAGAGAGAGCGTGTCTACGGGTGTGTTCATGTGTGCTGATGTTTACAGAGAGAAAGCGTGTATCTGAGAGCGTGTCTGTGTATACGAGCGTGTGAGAGAGAGCGTGTCTACGGGTGTGTTCATGTGTGCTGATGTTTACAGAGAGAAAGCGTGTATCTGAGAGCGTGTCTGTGTATACGAGCGTGAGAGAGAGAGCGTGTCTACGGGTGTGTTCATGTGTGTTGATGTTTACAGAGAGAAAGCGTGTATCTGAGAGCGTGTCTGTGTATACGAGCGTGTGAGAGAGAGAGCGTGTCTACGGGTGTGTTCATGTGTGTTGATGTTTACAGAGAGAAAGCGTGTATCTGAGAGCGTGTCTGTGTATACGAGCGTGTGAGAGAGAGCGTATCTACGGGTGTGTTCATGTGTGCTGATGTTTACAGAGAGAAAGCGTGTATCTGAGAGCGTGTCTGTGTATACGAGCGTGTGAGAGAGAGCGTGTCTACGGGTGTGTTCATGTGTGCTGATATTTACAGAGAGAAAGTGTGTATCTGAGAGTGTGTCTCTGTATACGAGCGTGTGAGAGAGAGCGTGTCTACGGGTGTGTTCATGTGTGCTGATGTTTACAGAGAGAAAGCGTGTATCTGAGAGCGTGTCTGTGTATACGAGCGTGAGAGAGAGCGTGTCTACGGGTGTGTTCATGTGTGCTGATGTTTACAGAGAGAAAGCGTGTATCTGAGAGCGTGTCTGTGTATACGAGCGTGTGAGAGAGAGAGCGTGTCTACGGGTGTGTTCATGTGTGTTGATGTTTACAGAGAGAAAGCGTGTATCTGAGAGCGTGTCTGTGTATACGAGCGTGTGAGAGAGAGCGTGTATCTACGGGTGTGTTCATGTGTGCTGATGTTTACAGAGAGAAAGCGTGTATCTGAGAGCGTGTCTGTGTATACGAGCGTGTGAGAGAGAGCGTGTCTACGGGTGTGTTCATGTGTGTTGATGTTTACAGAGAGAAAGCGTGTATCTGAGAGCGTGTCTGTGTATACGAGCGTGTGAGAGAGAGAGCGTGTCTACGGGTGTGTTCATGTGTGTTGATGTTTACAGAGAGAAAGCGTGTATCTGAGAGCGTGTCTGTGTATACGAGCGTGTGAGAGAGAGCGTATCTACGGGTGTGTTCATGTGTGCTGATGTTTACAGAGAGAAAGCGTGTATCTGAGAGCGTGTCTGTGTATACGAGCGTGAGAGAGAGCGTGTCTACGGGTGTGTTCATGTGTGTTGATGTTTACAGAGAGAAAGCGTGTATCTGAGAGCGTGTCTGTGTATACGAGCGTGTGAGAGAGAGAGCGTGTCTACGGGTGTGTTCATGTGTGTTGATGTTTACAGAGAGAAAGCGTGTATCTGAGAGCGTGTCTGTGTATACGAGCGTGTGAGAGAGAGCGTATCTACGGGTGTGTTCATGTGTGCTGATGTTTACAGAGAGAAAGCGTGTATCTGAGAGCGTGTCTGTGTATACGAGCGTGTGAGAGAGAGAGCGTGTCTACGGGTGTGTTCATGTGTGTTGATGTTTACAGAGAGAAAGCGTGTATCTGAGAGCGTGTCTGTGTATACGAGCGTGTGAGAGAGAGCGTATCTACGGGTGTGTTCATGTGTGCTGATGTTTACAGAGAGAAAGCGTGTATCTGAGAGCGTGTCTGTGTATACGAGCGTGTGAGAGAGAGCGTGTCTACGGGTGTGTTCATGTGTGCTGATATTTACAGAGAGAAAGTGTGTATCTGAGAGCGTGTCTCTGTATACGAGCGTGTGAGAGAGAGCGTGTCTACGGGTGTGTTCATGTGTGCTGATGTTTACAGAGAGAAAGCGTGTATCTGAGAGCGTGTCTGTGTATACGAGCGTGAGAGAGAGCGTGTCTACGGGTGTGTTCATGTGTGCTGATATTTACAGAGAGAAAGTGTGTATCTGAGAGCGTGTCTCTGTATACGAGCGTGTGAGAGAGAGCGTGTCTACGGGTGTGTTCATGTGTGCTGATGTTTACAGAGAGAAAGTGTGTATCTGAGAGTGTGTCTGTGTATACGAGCGTGTGAGAGAGAGCGTGTCTATGGGTGTGTTCATGTGTGCTGATGTTTACAGAGAGAAAGTGTGTATCTGAGAGCGTGTCTGTGTATACGAGCGTGTGAGAGAGAGCGTGTCTACGGGTGTGTTCATGTGTGCTGATGTTTACAGAGAGAAAGTGTGTATCTGAGAGCGTGTCTGTGTATACGAGCGTGTGAGAGAGAGCGTGTCTACGGGTGTGTTCATGTGTGCTGATGTTTACAGAGAGAAAGTGTGTATCTGAGAGCGTGTCTGTGTATACGAGCGTGTGAGAGAGAGCGTGTCTACGGGTGTGTTCATGTGTGCTGATGTTTACAGAGAGAAAGTGTGTATCTGAGAGCGTGTCTCTGTATACGAGCGTGTGAGAGAGAGCGTGTCTACGGGTGTGTTCATGTGTGCTGATGTTTACAGAGAGAAAGCGTGTATCTGAGAGCGTGTCTCTGTATACGAGCGTGTGAGAGAGAGCGTGTCTACGGGTGTGTTCATGTGTGCTGATGTTTACAGAGAGAAAGCGTGTATCTGAGAGTGTGTCTCTGTATACGAGCGTGTGAGAGAGAGCGTGTCTACGGGTGTGTTCATGTGTGCTGATGTTTACAGAGAGAAAGCGTGTATCTGAGAGCGTGTCTCTGTATACGAGCGTGTGAGAGAGAGCGTGTCTACGGGTGTGTTCATGTGTGCTGATGTTTACAGAGAGAAAGTGTGTATCTGAGCGTGTCTGTGTATACGAGCGTGTGAGAGAGAGCGTGTCTACGGGTGTGTTCATGTGTGCTGATGTTTACAGAGAGAAAGCGTGTATCTGAGTGTGTCTCTGTATACGAGTGTGTGAGAGAGAGCGTGTCTACGGGTGTGTTCATGTGTGCTGATGTTTATAGTTTCAGTTCCTGATTGATTTATTACCCATTGTTTTCAAACAATGTGACTTATAATTAAAATTATAAAAAAGTCACACATGTAAGGATGAGAAATGCAGAGACCACATAGATTTTTTTCAGTTTTATCTGGGGTTTTAAAAAATTTGCATATAAACAGTTTATATGATTTTTTTCCACACTAAAGAGAATCCGGTTTTTAATATACAGTGAGCACCATAATTCATTGGACAGTGACACATTGTTTGTTATTTTGGTTCTGTACTCTATGCACTTTGAGTTTGAAAGGATACAATGCATTTGTGTGTGTGTGCGTGCGTGCGTGTGTGCGTGCATATAGTATCAAAAGTCTTTAAAGGATATGCGACCAAATATAAAAAATGGTGACTTAATTCTACATTATTTTAAACTGTCCAATATTTTGCCTAAAAATTGGGGGGGGGGGGGGGGGGGCGACAACTATTTACTAAAGGTTCTATCATTTCTAAACGGTTCATCCGATATGGATGAAAATACCCTCAAATTAAAGCTGACAGTCTGCACTTCAACCTCATTGTAATGTATCCTTTCAAACTCAAAGTGCTAGAGTACAGAACCAAAATAACAAAAAATGTGTCACTGTCCATCCAATGAATAATGGTAATCACTGTACGCATGTGGTAGGAAAACACATAAAACAAAACATGGACATTATTGTGTTTATTTTATGATCTGTTTCAACCAGCAGTCTTCTCCAGTCAGCCTGTGCGTCATTCTCTAAAGTATAACAAATTATTAACCGATTGCAATTTTTAGGGTTTCTCGGTAGCATAGCCTGTACAGCACTAGAGCGCCAAACGACGTCGGCAGTTTCAAATTCGACCGCACGACCTTTGTCACATGCCTCTCCCTCTCTCTCGCTCCCCACTCTTCCTGTCTCTCTACATTGTGCTGTCCAATAAAAAGCTATAAAAAATATTTATTAAGTTCCAATTAGAATTTTTTTATTTTAATGTTTGCAATTTGTCTGCCGTTATGAGATCACCCTGTTTTTTCTCACCTCAATACATAAAAAATAATTTACAGCAGAACAGTCAATTCAATTAACTTGAGTACTTCAGAAAAGCTCAGGAGTAATTTATGAGCCGATAGCTTTCCCAGACATAGGAGTAGTTTAGAATTCTGGAAATGTTTCTAACACAAAGGTTTTGCTGGACGGTGAGTAGGGCTGTGAGGTGACATATGATTGGACAGGATTCCTGCCACTGCATGTGAAAAAGGATCAAACAACCAATCATTGTGATGATGATCTTCATACAACCAATAACTGAGGCATGGGTGCTTATGCAACCACATTTTTATGTATTACATGATCTGTGCTCCTAAACAGACAGGCTCTTTTCAATGATGTTTCCCCTATTTTATTACACCTAATTTACCAGGAGAACTTTGGGAGCCAATTCACAAATGTCTTCATTTTTTAAATAATCAGTTTCTGTGCTTTTTGCAAACTAGTAATGACAGAAAGTTAATAAATTGTTTTTACTATACAATTACTAGCAGACTGCAGTTAAGTATTTATTTTATAATACTTATATTTACACAATATAAAAAGTTGAGTAGAGCAGTGGTTTTATTGTGGAAAGGAAAACCATACAGAAAGCGATGGATAAATCTCAACGAGTTGAGATGTAAGATCCGATTACAGGGAACGATATGATGTACCACTTTTTTGGTGGAGAAAAAAAAAACTATACCTGGAAATGACTAAAAGCATAGCTCTTGCTTCAGATGGTAAAAACAAGTCATCTAAAGTTGTGATGTTGTGTCGACCCACAAGTCTGAATCATCGTTTGTGTTGTCCAAAAACAGCACACTTTCAACAACACACTGCAAATCCGCTCACTCTCTCCAACCTGAGCGTCGCAAAGTTTCAAAAAGTGAAAGATCGTGTTCGAGATCCTCTCTCATTCCAACGAAGCAAAAATTCCAAGAATGCGCTCTTTTCGAGAAGTCTGTGTTTGCCCTCAAGTTTAACTTTGACCCAGTGCGACTGGGTCAAAGTTTAACTTTACTGGCTTGTAACATCAGTGGGAAAATATTGGACAGGCTAGCTGTTGGGTTCAGACAATACTGGGTGTTTTTTGGGATAAGTTAGGTCTGTGTACAGCGAATTAATAGATTTATGAAATCCTACATTTAGGGCTATTGTGTATATCAACATATTTGTAAGAGAGATGCTGTGTGCTGATGGGGATGTGTTTGTGTGTATATCCATTATATATTTTACAAATAAACTAATGAATATTTTAAATAATAAATCAGAATTTAAAATATATTGGCTCATTTCAATAATACAAATTTAAGAGAAATGTACCCATTTCATTCTCATTTAAAATGAGGAAGATCATTTGCTGTTGATGCCTACCGACAAAGTGTTGGTGTTTACAATGGAATCAGCCTAAAGCAACTGTGACCAGAACAAAAAAATGATGATCTAATGACTGGTTTCCTGTTGGTACAGACAAAAGGCCTAAATCAGGAAGTGATTTTATCATTGAAAGAGGGGACTAATTTTTTCTGTAAAGAACGGTTTACAATAGATGAACCGAGAGGTTGTCAGACCAAACTTGAAAGAGACTCAATGCAAACAAAGCTCTGACTTCCCCAGTTATCTATTTTTTTTTGTAAGTTTTACAAAAACACTCTTTGAATGAATAATTTCATAAGCTTATTGTCTGCATAAAATGCAAGCTCAACCACAACGGCACCAATCCTTCGTGCATTTCATGCAAATGCAAGTACAAAACCCGGCTCCCAGTGAAATACCGTGTAAATATTGAAATGCAACTTTAATGAACAGCAGTCCTGTATTTTTATATACAGTACATTGAAATGATCACAATGACATGTCAGTATTCATGAATATAAATTTTTTATTTTAGAAGGTATGTGTATCTCTCACTCTCTCAAGCAGCTGAACCTGTAAACGAATCATGCAGAGTACATGGACGTGTTTTGGGGCTTTCAAATACACGTATAGATTATTTTTTGCTTCACTTCATAATTCCAAAAGGATTCGTCGTCTGTAGATACAGCAGGTGTCTCTGTGTTTGAATTCCCAGGAATGGGTGATAAATAATTTATCGCTGGAGTGTGGTGGAGACGTTAGGCGCTGCATACCAAGCAAATTTGACTCACCCCTCTACCCAGAGAAAGAGGGGGGGGGGGGGGGGGGGGTGTGGGGTAGACCGTAATTAAATGCAAAAAGTATGGGGTGGGGGGTTGCACTAATTTTTGGCTGAGAGCTTGTATTGACGACGGGAGCGTCAAACCACTTCGTAGTCTTCTCCAGCACATCCCAAAGACTTTCAATGGGGTTAAGGTCAGGACTCTGGTGGCCAATTCATGTGTGAAAATGATTCCTCATGTTCCCTGAACCACTCTTTCACAATTTGAGCCCGGTGAATCTTGGCGTTGTCGTTCTGGAATATGCCCATTGATGGGAAAACCTGGTCATTCAGTACATTCAGGTACTCAGCTGACTTCATTTTATTGCTGAGCCTAGACCTGACCAATTGAAGGAACCCCAGATCATAACACTGGCTCCAGAGACTTGTAAAGTGGGCACTATGCATGACAGGTGCAACGGCAACTTTTTTTTTGGCCAGGCAGTGTAGTTCAAAGAACAATTTTTTTTTTCTTCAAAAAAGTGTCAATTATTGGTATTATTTTAAGTTGTGGTATAAATACTCAGTGACATGCAAGACAAGTTTCCTTATTCCTTCCATCAACATGTGGAAGGTCGGAGAACACAAATTAAATGAGACAAAAAGGTTGTTGAGCTTCCTAAACCAGGCAATGGCTATAAGAATAGGGTAACACCTGACAATACTATTAGGGATAAAAATGTATACATTTAAAACAACTGGAGCTGCTATGAACGTGCCTGGAAGAGGATGTAAATGCATGTTTTACCCCCACACAGTGAGGAGGACGGTTTAAAATCCCAAACATATTCTCCAAAGGATCAGCTGGAGAATTGCAGAAGTTGGTTTTATCTCCACAAACACCAGTATTGGGCTAAAGAGAGGGCTGGTCATCGCAGAAAAGAACCTACTCCCCACTGTGATGAAGAATGATGGATTTGTGATGTTGTGGGGACGTTTTGAGAACCTTTTAAGATACATGGCATCATTGACACGTGAAGTACCAGGAGGTCAAAAATGGGTCATGGTTGTATGATCTCACCTTCTCACCTGTTGAGTGTTCATGCACAGGGATTCTTCAAACCAACGGCTTTATGTCACTGTACTTTACACTAACCATGCCAAGTAGTCTTAAATGGTTCTTAGTCCAAATTTAAGTAACACATGCAGTACAATAATGTATGTATTTAAAGAAGGGTGAGGGAGAGAATTACCATCTTACATTTGTGCCAACAATAACTACACATTACAAGTAACTGTATTCCCTATAAATATTTCTAAAATTCCCCACAGAAATGGGAAAATGTGAGCACAAGTGGACACTTTTCTGGATCTCATTTGTATGGTGAAGGATTTGAACATCATAGGTGCCGTTTAAATGAAACATCATTCACACAGAGGATAATCTCATTTTATTGAGTCTTGGCTACAGTAATAGCAGTGACACTTCAGTCCAGGAAATGATTATGCGCCGCCTACCATAATTTGAAACCATTGTTACCGAAATGACGGACAATCCATTTCCAATTCAGTTTCACCAGAACTGTCTTTTCAAACCCAAGTCAAGTCCATCCTTATCAATTCCACTTCAATTATTCTCCCTCCTTATTCCAAAGTTACAGTACCCAGTTCAACCCAAATTACAGTCAACACAACAGACTGAAATTCTGTTGGTAAAAAAACAGATACAGAACAAAACTTTTACTTTTTCTTTGAAATCACGTCGTCATGGAAAAATTTACCTATAACATATCTGATGTCCTTAATGGAATCCAAAAAATTTATATATTTGATATTTATTTAAAAAAAATTTCTGGGTCGTTTTATTTTGTAAAACTCACTCTCTTACTCTCTCTGTATCAGTACCTGTCTTTCATACAAAATCACACATGCACACACATCCATTCAGTTTACCAAGTAAAAGTTGAAACATTATTTGTTCTTTTTTTGAATTCAAGTCTATCTTTAAATAAAATGACCACTGGCAGGGTATCCACTCAGTTACAAAATTTAAATCCCAAATTTTACAAATATTTCCTTACTGAGCTATTGGCTCACAGGCCACTATGAACCAACAGCCATATATGAACACATTTACTTTTATTTAATTCAAACAGTATATTTTATAAAGCACCATGTCCTAGGCAGTAAAACTTCAACTGTTCAGGGCCGTTTGGTTGCAGTATATCACGCCTACACAGCATAGACGGAATCCGCCGAGTCGACTGCGTTTTTCTGAGCCCGATCAGAATGACAATTAGACCCATTTTACACACCTGCAAATGCCTCAAATCTTAGTGAAAAATTATTTATTAATAATTAAATTAAATAAACCAACGTGCTCATGTAAAAAACAGCCATTTGATTCCAGAATTCCGACCGACTGTTCACTGACATTCCTCAGATTTTCCATGTTTTTCCTCGTCTTCCCAATTCACCATATTTGTACATGTTTTACGGGCTTTTCCAGAGTATGTGAGAGCTCTGCATTGTAGTGTAACTGATTAACTTTCCTCTTCCGTGTAAACATACTAACCTTCAAAATGGACAGAAAAACGTCCTTATCTCGTGGGTACAACTTAGCGATGTGTCCAGTACAGTATCC
Organism: Ilyophis sp. 1 JC-2022; assembly: GCA_022702515.1. Taxonomy (NCBI): domain Eukaryota; kingdom Metazoa; phylum Chordata; class Actinopteri; order Anguilliformes; family Synaphobranchidae; genus Ilyophis; species Ilyophis sp. 1 JC-2022. The sequence goes on along the minus strand of CM040394.1, from coordinate 8,419,885 downwards.
GATATGCACATTTTACAGATAATTGCCATGGAAATAATACACAGCCAATAACCCAATAATGTAGCTGCAGAGCTGAATTCAGCTAAAACTTCACCTTCCTTCATAGTAACAGTCAGTTGGGCTCAAGCTGCAGCTCAAATTCAAATTCAACCGCCATTCCGCATTCGTTCAAATGACAACCAGCTGGAACTGAACTCTGAACAGAAGTTTGGGCCGACTCCCGGTCTTGGGTTTTTAGTTCTCTGAGAACGTTGATTCTCAGTTTGTACGGCTATCAGAAATTTACACCATCTACAATTAAACGAAGGAAATTTCCATCTAAAAGAAACAGAACCAAAACCAGAACATTACTGACGAGGTTTCAAGCTGTTTTCAGCAAATGATAACTTTGGGTTGTTCTCTCTTCTTCCCACAGCATATCAGTCATGTAAAACTATCCTACCTGCGAGATACACTACATGACCTTGGTGTTCACTTTTAAAATGTTTCATTCGTATGCATCTACTAGATACGGCGCTATTACTATAACATACACTCTAACCACATGTGAAAAACAGAAATTAAAACCTTTTCCCCTCCCCACAGACACACTACAGCCAGTAATATACATGCAGAGAACCTCACACAAAACCTAACGCAGGCCTGCCTCAGCAGGTAGTCAGGGAAACATACATTTAATCGGGATAAAGACGGCATTTGGAGATCAACGCTTTGCATAACATCGGGTCCTTTAAAAACACAGGCGACACGGACACGGGGTCGCAGAAATGGCTTCTTGGGTGACGCAAACTAAACCCAATCCTGAAAGTGTTCAAGTTAAAGATAAAATATCTCGCTATACAGAAACCCGCATTCCAAAAATACACACATTGACTTTAAAAATAAAAGATAAAATTTGAGGAGAATAAGTTAAAAACAGAAAGCAAAATAGAACAACACCTCCTATAAACACCCATTTACCACAGACAAATACAGCAAACCGCTTAGAGGGCACTGGGGAAAATTTCCCAGACTTCTTAGCCCTCGATTAAATGAGCATGTGTCTGACCTAATGTGAGATTTATCAATTATTATTTTACTCTAGTTAAGGGCTAATGAAGGTCTGTGGAATATTAAATATTTAAAGTGCAGATTATCGGAGTATATCAAAGTGATTTTG
>CM040394.1:8336226-8413726 GCA_022702515.1 Ilyophis sp. 1 JC-2022 | reverse complement strand
ATACTGCCGCAGCCATGGTTGAATGCCATGTTTAGCAGTAGCTGGTCTCCCTTACGTGGTTTTACAGACAAAAAATACCTGCGTTTTGCCAACTGACAAATGCCATGAAAACAATTCTCTATTCAAATCAATTCAAAAAACTTTATTTATACCCGAGGGGCGATTCCTGAGACAGGCCTAGTATAAAAACACAGTACAGACAGGACATGTCTCATGTGCATGATAAACAGATCCTGCCTCAGGAATTGAATAAAGTTTTTAAAATTGAATTGAATTGTTTTCATGTCATTCGCTGCCAATATTCTGTGCTTTTTGTTCAAGCTTTGTTCCCATACCTGTCGGCAGTCGTCTCCCACTTTAAAGATGGCCGCCTGCCAGCACACCTTCCCTGATCCGTCCTCCCCAGGCTCCTCGCTTTCTTCCAGGGAGTCGGACTGGCAGCTCAGCCCTGGAGAAGGAGAGTAATGTGGAACTGAGCGGAGATCATACAGCAAATATATAAAATATACTGCAATATAATGTCATATATGTGGGCTTATAGGAAAGACAATGATAAATATACTTAACAATACTTAAAACTACAAACCCCAATTTCAAAAAAGTTGGGACAACAGTCCATTTGTAAATTCTCTTTTACATATATTTAATTGAGAACAGTACAAAGAAAACATATTTAATGTTTTACCTTATCAACTTTATAAATTTTTGTAAATATACACAAATTCCAAATTTGATGCCTGCAACACGTTCCAAAAAAGTTAGAACAGGGGCAATAAAAAAGACTGGGAAGTTAAAAAAACACCAGTTTGGAACATTCCACAGGTTAACCGGGTGATGCCATCATAACTGGGTATAAAAGAATATTAAAAAACTCTTGATATATTATTTTCAGGTGATACTATAAGATACTATATCCACTTGAAGGGTTTCTTCTCCTGACTTATTTTTCCATAGTTCAATCGGAAAATTTGTCAGGAGAAATCACCCTTAAAGTGATCCATCCATAATGATGGTTTGAGGCTTGTTTGAAACCTCAGACCCTTGATGACTTACAGCCATTTTACCAACCATGTATTCCATACTGTTCCAGCATAATTTACAGTTAAATCTAGTCCCACCTCCCAATTCCCATAGAGATCCATTCAAATGCAGAGACTTTATAGTATCGCTTGAAAGAGTACCAGAAAATAAGATATCAAGAGTCTTTTGATGTTGTTGGGTCACAGACATCAGGAAGTCATGGAATGCAAAGAATATGCGACCAAAAATTAAAAATGACTTTATTCTATATATAAATACAGGGGTGCCAATAATTGTGGCACAGATGGTTTTGTTAAAAATTATTATTTCTTGATGAGGGTTTTTTTCCCTCATAATAAATTTACTTCAATTAAAGGTTGAATTTCTCTCATTTTCTCAGTGTGAGATTAAGCAATGTTTTTATAACCCTTTTTACTCATCTTTAACAGGGGTGCCAATAATAGTGGAAGGCACTGTATGAATATTTGGTTATATATTCTTTTGCGATATATTTACAATGCATTTTATTATACCCGCGCGCGTGTAGCGCAAACAGGGGGTATTGTTTTTGTGTGTGTGTCATCCATAACTCGAACAATTCTACTCCGATTGTGATGAAACTTTGTGGAAATGTTGACAGTTGGGCAATAACATCACAGTGTAAGATCAAAGTTTTAGCACCATGCCATTCAAGTTTCAGTATATTTTCAGTACATTTCATACATTCTGTATGGCTTTCAATGTTAAAAATATATATATTAGCTGTCATCAGTGCTGTAATCGTCCTTACAGTCAGTCAGCTATAATCACTGCCGTAACCATTCTTAAAGTCAGTGAGCTAAGAAGGCTGCCGTAATGCGTAAACTGGATGCTTTTCTGACAGTGTAGAAGCGGACCAAAGGTTACCTGATTCGGTGTGCTCTTTCTCACCTTCTTTCTCAAGCTCGCTGACACCACAGCGCTTTACTTTAAACTTGGCCAGGTAAGGGGCTTTTGCAGCACTGGAGGTGAACGAAAGACACGCAGCAAGTTGACATCAAAATCTTTTACAGTATTATAGTAATTATTATGGCTATGCCTTATTAATCATAACACTAACACTAGCACTAATCATTGATTAACTTGTATCAAAGTAATTGATTCATTGATTCACATTAACAACAACAATAGCGATTCTTGCACAGAACACATTTATTTATTTTGCTGCCAAATAATCTGACAGCTAATCTGACATGAAATCTAAAAACACAGCAAATGAGAAATGCTTCATTCAGAGAGAGGTAAGGCAGGGATAGAGAAATGACCACAGTACAGAAAACGGCATTGCTGGCATTCAAACCCCCAGCCGCACGATATTGTGAGCTTCTTTGACGTCCATCTAAAAATAATCAAAGGTTGCACTGTAGGCTAGCTTTACCTTTGCATGGGAGTCCCTGACTTGTAGTCGATGTCCAGCACAATAGCCTCCGGGTTGCTGGGTAAATAACAGCCTATGGGAATACGCAGCAGAAAGGTCAGGCTCCAAGCCCTGCCCAGTTAGCCAAATCGGTAAATCCACATTCCAAATCATACCCGTCAAAAAGTTATTTTATTTTATTTATTTATTGAATTTTTTTAAAGCAGTGCTACATTTTCATTCACAAAGAGAATTACAAACACTGTAAAAGCCTGTAACTCGCTTGCCTGATCTAGCATCTTTACCGGAAGCCCTTTTTCACCTGACCGTTATTTTTACTAAGTCATTTTATGTCTACTTAGAGTCATTATATTTTGTTAAATTACTTTTTCTCAAGCATCTGTACTGATAATAAAAGTATAGTTTGAAATACATCAACACTGGGTATTAAAGTACAATAATAGCTCTGTAGCTCGGTACACACTGTAAATTAGAAAAATGGTGCGCATGCATGCATGTATACGATCACGTCTTTATGTTTCATGACATTTGTTCTTGCGACTAACTGAAAGACTAAAATGAAAGCAGGTTGGCAACACTGAACCTGGGCCAAACTTAACAGCAAAAGGAACATTTATCAGCGTAGTGACGCTGCTCTCTGAAACTGGCTTATCCGACTCAAACTGACCAATCTTTGGAGACATGTTATCTTACCGGACTGGACCTTACATCCTGCTACAAACTGACCAATCGCTGGAGATATCTTATCTTACTGGACTGGACCTTATGTCTTGCAACAAACTGACCAATCGCTGGAGATATCTTATCTTACTGGACTGGACCTTACGTCCTGCTACAAACTGACCAATCACTGGAGGCATGTTATCTTACCGGGCTGGACCTTATGTCCTGCTACAAACTGACCAATCACTGGAGGCATGTGATCTTACCGGGCTGGACCTTACGTCCTGCTACAAACTGACCAATCACTGGAGGCATGTGATCTTACCGGGCTGGACCTTACGTCCTGCTACAAACTGACCAATCACTGGAGGCATGTTATCTTATCGGGCAGGACCTTACGTCCTGCTACAAACTGGCCAATCACTGGAGGCGAGTTATCTTACCGGGCTGGACCTTGATCTCAGACAGAGCCTTCAGACATGCTCGTTTTCGCTCTTCTCCTTTGGGCGTCGGCCTGTGAAGGAAGGCGGGATTAGTGCACAGGCCTTCAGCGACTGGCGGGTTAACTTGATGTCATGATGACAGTCTTTTACAAATTCAAACACCCAGAGCGAATTGCACAGTGTCCAATATTCACTCACTTTCATAATATTCTCCACACACACACACACAAATAATTTCTTTCTCCATACTGCTGAAGCCAAAGCATTCCAATTTTATGTGTATTGTTATAAACCATTAAGAGGTGTGACAACAGATGTGCTGTACTGTATTATAGCACTGGAAACTCATTGCAGGGAACCTCCTGTAGTTATTACGCAGACAGGATGGAAGGAATGCAGGAGATGAGTATCTGGGATGCCCATAGAGCATCTGTGGCTGCAGCTGGGCGGCCGCGTTCGTACTTGATGATAGCCGATACGTTGGTGATCTTGTTGAAGAAGTCAAACTCGCGCTGGTAGAACTGCTTGGCCGAGCCCAGCAGGGACCCCGTGATCTCCTCCACCATCTGCTCCAGCAGCTCCCCGATATCAGCTGGGGAGATAGAGAGAGAGATGGAGAGTGAGAGAGATGAGTGTTATATCACCAGTAGTGACCACCCCAGACCTAAATAGAGAATAAGGGTTATAACAGCAATAGTGTCCATTATTATATAGGTTAATCATGCACACAGATGAGACCACACAATATTATGACCCCTTTGAAGAAGTAACAGACCACTAGTATATTAGCAATGTGCATAGTACAATGACTAACCTGGTCAGACTCATAGTACCGTAATGTTAACCTGGTCAGACTCATAGTACCGTAATGTTAACCTGGTCAGACTCATAGTAGGTTTCACAGGAGCGAATTAGCCCTGCAAGCAGCTGAATGCAATCGGCAATTAGCAAATAGTGCATAAAGTAAAGCCGAGGCTGCCGTAAGTACGGCAGCCTCATCAGCAATTTGTACGACTTGTCTGTTTGTTCTTGCCTTTTCACCACCTACCATGTGTTTAACCCCCATTCCTCTGTGCTATATACCTCGAGCCTGGAGGTCCAACCACCGCAGGCGCTGCCCGGCTAACCTGGTCTGCCCACCCCTGTCCCTTCATAAGGAACTCTCAGTGGTGGGTGGACTATGGAACTGCCGCTCTGCTGTCCAGAAAACTGACTTCATCACTGCCTATGCTAAGGTGAAGTCCCTCCACTTCCTGGCTCTCACTGAGACCTGGATCACTCCAGATAACACAGCCACTCCTGCTGCTCTGTCTGCCGGCTATTCCTTCTCCCACACCCCCAGGGCCTCTGGCCGAGGCGGGGGTACTGGTCTGCTGATTTCCACATCCTGGAAATTCTCTATTCCCACTGCACGCTGCCTGAATTTCTCCTCTTTTGAGTTTCATGCAGTCACTGTAACCCACCCGTCTACACTTAACATTGTTGTTCTCTATCGCCCCCCAGGTCCGCTCGGCGCTTTCCTGGATGAACTGGACACTCTCCTGAGCTCCTTCCCTGAGGATGGCACCCCTGTAATCCTACTGGGAGACTTCAACCTCCATCCAGAGAGTTCCCAGCTATCCAGTGTCGCCTCACTCCTCCAGTCCTTCGCTCTCACTCAATCCCCATCGCCTGCCACCCACAAGGCTGGTAACCAACTTGACCTTGTACTCACCAGGAGTTGCGCCACATCTGAACTCACGGTGACCCCGCTCCACGTATCGGACCATTTCTTTATTTCATTCTCTCTTTCCCTCCCGCTCTCCCTCAACCCTACTAACGACCCACCCACTGTTATGTTCAGGAGAAATCTCCGCACCCTCTCGTACTCCTCTCTCACTACTTCCGCTCTCTCTATACTTCCTCCTCCTGCGTCTTTTGCTAATATGCATGTTGATGTTGCCACCTCTATGTTTAACTCCTGCCTCTCTCAGTCTCTCAACTCACTTCGTCCGCTTGTCTCCAAACCAGCTCGACCATCACCCCCTTCCCCGTGGCTGACAGATTCTCTCAGATCCAACAGAACCATACTGCGAGGCGCTGAGAGAAAGTGGAGGAAATCCAGATCCCCAGATGACCTGGCCTCCTATCACACTCTGCTGGCAGCCTTCACAGCTGCAACTACATCGGCTAAGACTTCTTTTTTTCAGACTAAAATTAATGCATGTGTGTCTAATCCACGGAAACTATTTTCCACCTTCTCCTCCCTCCTTACCCCCCCTCCACCCCCTTCACCCTCCTCCCTCTCTGCAGATGACTTCCTGACCCACTTTGAGGGGAAGGTGGCCATGATTCGCAACTCCTTCACACCTCAGGTGACACCCCACATCCCCCGTACCGAACCTATCGCCACGCTGTCGTCCTTCAAGACTCTGGAGAACGCAGATGTGCTCCAACTTGTGACGCACCATCGCGCGACCACCTGTCCGCTGGACCCCATCCCGTCAGCAGTCCTCCAGTCAATATCTGCTGAGCTCGTTCCATATCTGTCCACTATTATCAACACCTCCCTAACCTGTGGCCATGTCCCTGCTGTTTTTAAGACTGCCCGTGTATCCCCACTCCTAAAAAAACCTAGCTTAGACCCCTCTGATGTCAGGAACTACCGTCCTGTATCTCTTTTGCCCTTCCTGTCCAAAACTCTGGAACGAGCTGTCCATAACCAACTGTCTGTTTTTCTCCACCAGAACAACCTGCTTGACCCCCATCAGTCCGGCTTCAGAACCGGACATTCCACAGAAACTGCTCTCCTGGCCGTGACTGAGGCGCTCTCCGCTGCCAGAGCCTCATCCCTCTCCTCTGTCCTGATTCTACTTGACCTGTCTGCAGCGTTCGACACGGTCAACCACAAACTCCTGATTTCCACACTTTCTGAGATGGGCATTTCTGGGACTGCCCTCTCCTGGTTTGTATCGTACCTCACTGATAGATCCTACCAAGTCTCTTGGAAGGGTTCTGTGTCTGCACCCCATCCCCTGATTACAGGAGTCCCGCAGGGATCTGTACTGGGTCCTCTGCTGTTCTCCATCTATACAAAATCCCTTGGTTCAGTAATCAATTCACATGGCTTCTCATACCATAGTTATGCTGACGATACTCAACTCTTCCTCTCTTTCCCTCCCTCTACCCAACAGGTGAAGGAGAGGATATCTGCTTGTCTGGCCGACATCTCTGAGTGGATGACTACCCATCACCTGAAGCTCAACCTCGACAAGACAGAGCTCCTCTTCATGCCACACAAAACCTCCCCGCTACTTGACCTCTCCATCACCGTTGACGGGACCGTGGTGGCTGCCTCCCGCTCTGCAAAGAACCTGGGGGTGGTCCTGGACGACCAGCTGAACTTCAAAGACCAGATCAGGGCGACGGCACGGTCCTGCAGGTTCCTCCTGTACAACATCAGGAGGATTCGACCGTACCTGACCACCTATTCCACCCAGCTTTTGGTCCAGACCATGGTCACCTCACGCCTGGACTACTGTAACTCCCTGCTCGCAAGCCTACCGGCCTGCGCCATCCTGCCTCTCCAACTGATCCAGAACGCAGCTGCCCGGCTTGTGTTCAACCTCCCGAAATTTTCACATGTCACCCCCCTGTTGAGGTCACTCCACTGGCTGCCAGTTGCAGCCAGGATCAGGTTCAAAGTTCTGACCCTGGCCTACACTGCAGCCAATAGGACAGGCCCTGTCTACCTGCAGGACTTGATCCAGAACTATGTTCCTGCTCGACCGCTTCGCTCATCTACTGCAGGGCGACTTGCACTTCCCCCCCCTCCGTGTAAATGGCACTCGCTCGTCCCGACTGCGGAGCTTTTCCACCCTAGCTCCCCAGTGGTGGAACGAACTTCCCATTCCCCTACGTTCCATGCCAACCCTGCCTACTTTCCGTCGTGGCCTGAAAACGCACCTTTTCAGACTCCACCTGGACTAATACTTATCTAGGACCTCATGGTTTGTGCTCTTGTTGAACTGTGTACTCAAGATAGTCAAGTTTATAATAGTTAGAATAGAATTGTATTAGAGCTGATTTACCCAGTTCACTTTGAACTGCATTGTGTTCATTACTAGGGATAGCTGCTACTGTATGGGAAGAATGTGCTTTCTTATCTGTTCTGTAGTTACTTCGATGACCTTTCTGTATGCACTTACTGTACGTCGCTTTGGATAAAAGCGTCTGCTAAATGAATGTAATGTAATGTAATAGTACCGTAATGTTAACCTGGTCAGACTCATAGTACCGTAATGTTAACCTGGTCAGACTTATAGTACCGTAATGTTAACCTGGTCAGACTTATAGTACCGTAATGTTAACCTGGTCAGACTTATAGTACCGTAATGTTAACCTGGTCAGACTTATAGTACTGTAAGGTTATGAGCAGCCTGGTCAGAACCTAAGAAAGGCTAAGGAGCCTATAAAGAAACAATGGATTGTGAAACAATAGCAGCTAAAGTAATTGAGACTAGCCATTCAGGAAGTGACAACTGGAATCCAATCAATAATTCAAAGTGCCTCCGTAAAAATACATCCTAATTCTAACAAACCGGTGCTGCTAAAACAAGAATCACACATGAATCACTCCTAATATAAAAACCTAGGGCTTGATTTACTAAGGCCTTTAGCGTGTGCAAAACCTGTTAGCACGCGCAAAACTAATAACACAACCAATGATTGGTGCAAAACAAATACCAATGACCAATCATTGGTCATGTTCTTGGTTTTGCATGTGCTAAAGGTCTGAGTAAATTAGGCCCCAAGTACACTGAGACTACACTCGTTAAATTTAAATCTTATTATTACATACAAGCATACAAGCAATTTGGCAAAAGTGGAAAAAACATGTTAAAAAACTAATATGAGTGATTAGCGGGGGGGAGCCACACACGTTGCTTTTGAGAGAGCTGCAAAAAAAAGTTTAAAAAATTTAACAAGGCAAGACGTGCGGAAAATATGGGAGGATAAGAGGAGAAAAGCCTGGAAGACGAGGACCGAGCTACGGAGTGAGTCGAGGGAAAATGGGCTTGTTGCCTCACGGCTGAACAGACAGGAAGTAAAGGAGAAAAACAGATCGAATGAGAGACGGAGGGGTGACTCGGGGGGAAGGGAGGAATGGGGAAATTGGGAGGTGAGAATCGGGGAGTGCACCCTAGAGGAGAAGTCCCACAGAGAAGACGTCCGAGGAGAAACCTGGGAACCAGAATGAGGAAAAAGTGCAAATGATTAAAATGTGAGACTACCGGAGGACCAGAAGAAGAATAACTTCTTCTGTTTCTATAGCAGGAGTGGGCAATGTTTCTATAGCAGGAGTGGGCAATCTTATCAGAAAAGGGCCAGTTTTTGATTTAGCACAGCATTACAACACCTGACTGAATGAAGTAACTAATCACAGTCTTCAACAAGTAGAATCAGGTGTCTTTAGCTGGGCTAAAACAAAAACCTGCCCCCACACCGGCCCTTTTCAGTTAAGATTCCACAACCCTGTTTTAAACCATAAACTGCTAAACCGCCTCAGAGTCCGAATCCTCCGACGGATTCCTTTTGCGCTGCGGCCGGCCTCCTCGTTTCTCGACCGAGCGACCGGCCTCCTCGTTATTTGACCACGCGACCGGCGGTAAGACACTCACGGTCTTTCTGGTGCGCCTCCTCGTCCAGGAAGACGTTGGTCTGCATGTTCCAGATGAACTGGTGCGCCAGGAGCTGCGATGTTTGCGCGGCCCACAGAATGTACTCGCGCACGTACCCCATCTGGATTAAACAGGAAGTAGCGGTGACACCAAGTACATACATTTTACATTACATTACAAGCATTTACCAGACGCTCAACTTACACAGCTTTTCCATAGTATTCACGTATACAGACGGAAATATACAGAAGCAATTCAGGTGAAGTACCTATAGCTCAAGGGAAGAACCTGGGAATCGAACCTGCAACCTTTCAGTTACACGCCCAGTTCCTAAACACTTGAGCAGTGAATGCAAATGAGGTGAAAGAATTAAGATGTAAAATCCAAGGTGAGGTGAGGCCTCTTCCTCACCTTATCATACCGAAGTGCTTGAACAATCTGAGGAATGTAGAATAAAATGGCATCCTGGGAGACAAGAAAATTTAAAAAAAATATATTTATTATCATCTTCACCCAAAATTAATAAACATTAAAGGAACAGCATTTCCACAATTGTTACAAAGACAGTTATATTGTATAATAATACATAATGGCAAGAACAGGCCATTCAAACACATCAAGGCTCGCCAAGTAAAGAAAATTTGTATCTTATATATTTTACAGTACTTTAGGTCACTAAACAACATGTCATTAATTATTTTAATTACGTTCATTAAATGACTCGAGGAATGAGGCCTCAAAAACCAAACATAGGTGGATCGCACATATCCAATCAATGACTGTAAAATCATTTCACCTATGTATTGCTGCACAGCTTACTGCATACTAGTGTGCAACATGCAGTATGTGAAAAACATCCTCCATACTATTATATATACGGCGTAAACCCGGAAATAAGTATACTATCCGGGGATATTAAGTACACTACATTTACAGAACATTACACCCACTTAACAACTTTCTCATCCAGTGTACTCAATGTGCATACTCAATAGTATGGGAGGGTGTTGATACAGGCACAGCCAGAGAAGAGAAGAAAAGGAGGCGGTAGACGTACGGGTGGGAAGGACCGCAGGACTTTGACGCCGTACTGGGCGGTGAGCGGGTGGGGCGGGTACATGCTGGAGAAGTAGGACAGGCCCGTGGGGGGGTCGGCGGGGGCCCAGCACAGGATGTGGCTCAGCTCCGGGGAGTCCGCGTCGATGGTGTGCCAGGTCACCAGAAACTGCGCGCAAATTGGTCCGTCAAACGTCGTTCCAACGTTCCCAACGCGTGTTGAGTTACTACGCAAGTCTCACAAAACAGGGCTTTTTTTTGTTATGAAAGATTTCAAGATTCTTATTTCAAGAGTTTGGCTCAAATTATCTGTACAAACATGTTTTGTGGTCAGCAGAGGCATCAGATTCAAATAAAAACGGCTAAATTATAATTTCTTACAAGAATCCTGAAAGGTTCCCAGCATTTAAGGTTGGAACAGGGCATAGGTCATGGGATTTAAATATCAACAGTGTCACCTCCAGTATAATAATCATTCTGGAACGGTGAGACTGAAGGTGATAAGCTTCCTAGGTTTCACAACATTATTACTCATAGATGCCTTTTTGCACATAAAATGGCCCCTCAAATATTAAATAATAAACCAGTGAGAACATGCCAAGCCAGAACTGAACTCAAATCTACCAGTAGCTAATCGTGCTGTAATGCAACTCGGCTGCGGCATTGGTAGTTTACGGTATGCCGTGGTTGCAAAATTTAAACATGGTGACTGAAAAATCCACAGTTAATGGCACTGAATGACCGTTGGTCACCTCACCTTGACCGCCTCCGGAACGTCACTGACCGCACCAGGATCCAGACGCACCAGCCGCGTCACCTCGGCAACGATAGCCTCTGAGTTCTTGAACCTGTGGGAAATACGGAATTACAGCTGATTAACGGAATATATATATATATTTTTTTTTTTAAACAGCTAAAAATAAAATGGTTCCTAGATGTTGGGCATACAAAAACAAAACACTGTTCAGTACAAGCATCGCTGATGCTCATAATTTGTAGTTTTCTTTTCAATTTTTTTTACACATTCTCAGTTTAGAAAATATATAAAGCCAGTGTATACACTAACACAAATTAAATTAATGTCTCACTGTGCTATTAAATTTTTTTCATAACTTGAACAATTCATAATTGTATTTGCTATCGTTCCAGAAAATGCATGCTGCTCTTGTCAACGTTAGCTCGAGGACGAGGCCCTCATGTGGCGGAGGCCGGTAGTGCAAGGGGCTCGTGCCTGGCAGGAAGCTGCAAGGCCAGGTAAGGGGAAATGCTCCAGGAGAGGTTGACGTGGTCCTTCCACTGCTTCTCGCTCAGGTTGATGTACTTGGATCGCCAGTTGCCGATGCTGGTCTCCACAGACTGCTCGGTGGGGATGGCCAGCTCTTGGGCGGACAGGGGGTTGTACCACGTGGTCAAGCGCTCGATCTCGCTAGCCTACAAGGGGATACGGTTAAAAGAAACTTGTGATATTTAAAAAAAATACATATTTCAAATGCATGCGTTTTTAATATGTATTTGAATGTATGTATTTTAAACATTGTAGTTTATAGACACATTTATTTGTAAGGTAGTTTAAATAAACAGATCTAACTAACTGACGTCTCTTTCCTATTCACAAGTTCTAGAGGTAACCGTTAACCCATTATAATTACATTACATTACATTATAGACATTTAGCAGACGCTCTTATCCAGAGCGACGTACATAGTGCATTTTCAAACTAGGAACAAGAGCGTTTAAAAACAACCCTAAAAAGGCAAATACGAATCTAAGTACTAGGCGCAGTCAGTATGATTGGGGGTTTTATTTTTTTTAATATTTTTTTTGGGGGGGGTAATTACACAACATTAATAACAATAGTAACAGGGAGGTAGGGAGGGGTGGAGAGAGGTGCAGCTTGAAGAGGTGAGTCTTCAATCTGCGCTTGAAGGCGGTCAGACTTTCTGCTGTTCTGACCTCCACGGGGAGCTCATTCCACCACCGTGGGGCCAGGACAGACAGACGTCGAGACCGGGTGCTAGTATGAAGAGGGGGGGGACCAGTCGTCCTGAGGAGGCGGAACGCAGGGATCTGGCAGGTGTGTAGGGTAATAATAGGGTAACATAATAAAAGTGTGGGGTCTTACCAGCAGGGCTAACAACAGCGTCCTGCGTTTCATGTAGTACTTGTGAAGCTGAGTGCCTCGGTTGCTCTTCTTCGATAGTCCTGGAGTAAAAATATACCAATGAGCATGACGGACACCAATGAACAACACCCCCCCCCCCCCTCACAGCTACCACGCCTGCAGAACCATCCCAGAATAAAATATAAACTATAAAATAATCATCTTCTTTTTCTATGACAACACTTAATCTTAAAACAATAATCTTCACTATGTGTGTGTGTGTGTGTGTGTGTGTGTGGGGGGGGTCATCATTGATAAGCCTAGTATATGAAGGACAGGGGAAAGATCTAGATCGGCTCTCCTGCACTGGGATGCTTTAAATACCAGCCCTGATCTGAGGTCAGTCTTCATAGCTATGCAGCTATAGATTACTCCTGGTGGGGGCACTTATGCAGCTATAGATTACTCCTGGTGGGGGCACTTATGCAGCTATAGATTACTCCTGGTGGGGGCACTTATGCAGCTATAGATTACTCCTGGTGGGGGCACTTATGCAGCTATAGATTACTCCTGGCGGGGGTTTAGGCTGGGTTTTTCTGGGAAGCGTATTGTGACAACTGGTTGTGAAATGTGCTATATAAATAAATATTGATTTGATTTGCTGCCTCCTGCTGGCCCGGAGGCGCACCTGATTTCTTGGAGATGGTGCTAACGCCACTGGAGAGGGGATAGGTGTTGATCCAGCCCTGGCTGCTCTGCTGTCGAGAAGGCGCCGACACGTCCACGTTGTTCCTGGGGTCCGCGGCGCCCACCATCAGGCTGTTCATGGTCGGGTCTTGGTTGTCTGACCACACAGAGCAGCGGTCAATTTATCAAATCCGTGAACGCCTTTTTAAATTTATATTTATTTATTTATTTATTGTCTGAGTGCATGCCGTGTCCTGGCCGGACGTGCAGCTGTGTGCTTTTCACACATGCGCCGTTCGGGAGAATTCAGGCCAGGACGAGCGCTTTGCCTGACTGAGCGGCGTGCAAAAGAAACAGGAAGCCCCTCGAAAGCCCCAGTGGAAGTAACGGCCCCTTCAGCAGCTGTGCTGTGAATTCCCACTCATGCATTGAATACATATTCTGCAAATTCACAATGGGATGTGCTCTTGTACTAAAAAAATAAAGGATTTGTGCAGGGAGGTCCTGCTCAGACCGAGGTTCCCGCCACAAGATAGTAATATCCATAAATGAATGCTGGGAAATGCCTATTTTATCACTGTTAGCAAATTTATTGCCAAATACTGTCCCCTTAAATGCAAATTAAACTAAATTAGTGCAAATATTTACATAAATAGGCTGTAAAATAACATCTAATTTTATGCTAATTTAAAAAAAAATCATTGTCAATTTATGCAAATAAGTTGAAAAATAATTAACCCCTTCTCTAGCACCACCTTTTTTGAACACAAGCCCGAAAAATAAAATGGTTGCTGTTCTTGAACCTCTTTGACTACGGGCATAATCCTGGTCTCTTCTGCAAGGTAACGCTTTGGAGTTTGTTTTCTGACTGTCAGAATTACTGCAAGTATTACAGAAACAAAGTAACCAAAGCTCAAACACAGTGGAAGTTTTATCTCGCCTAAAAGATATGTTTTTTTTTTGCTGGCATGAGGATACCAACTTCAAGATTATTTGTGCCGTCTGGGGATTTCTAGAATAGACAGAACTTACGGAATCGTCGTTTTGATAGAGCCTGATTTTTGTCACGCTACAAAATAAGAAACTGTTGTCGCTATAACAATGGAATCGTAAAAAAGATTAAAGGGATAGAATCGTGGGTTTTAACATTTTCAAATGGTCGACTGTGTTACGAGATTTAAAATTTCACTGTAAAAAAAATTAAAAAGCTATGAACGCAAATAAAAGAAACCGCTTGTGCTAGTTAAGGGGTTAATGCATTAATGCAAATCAACAAAAATAATGTATCCATTTGCGCAAATGAATTTTTTTTTTTTTTATGAATAAATGTGAGAAAATACAATATAAAATAATAGTCACCATGCATTTCGCTGAGTGTTCAAATTTTGCCAAGACAAATTTGAACTGCATCGTCATGCCGACTGTACTGTACAGCCTCAGCAAGGGCGGCTTACTTAAGATCGATATCGGAGTGCTGGAAACAATTAGCGATCCGAAAATCCCGGCGGAAAGGGAGCTTTGGGGAGGATTGGCGCCAGGCTCACCGGGAGGCACGAGCAGGCCCGCGGCGAGGTACTTTTTGTCTGAGAGAATGCCGGCGTAAAACTTGGTCATGATGCTGATGTCCTCTCTCAGTCGCTTGTCCCCCTGGGTGGGGAACTTTGAGGACGTGCTGGAGAAGGACAAAAAGGGCGGGAACAGAGCCGGTCAGTAAGTAGCCGCCAAAAGCCTTATATAATACACCTTCTGGGAAGCTAACGGGTCTTTCACATTCACTCACCTTAGCATTTAGCAGTTGCTCTGGGCCCCGTTTTGCAAAAGGATCTTAGATAAAGATCATCTTCGGCCATTTTGTTTTTATATTACTTTCATCGTTTGTCTTTCTCCCTCTATCGTTTTTATGTAATGCCAGTAAATTTCAATAATATTAATCATAAAATTAATAAAGCACAAACATTAAGCACTCTAAGATGATCTTAACTCTAAGATCCTTTTGGGAAACGGGGCCCTGACCCAGACTCGGAGGGAATTATAAAAACACAAAGTGTAAGAAATCAGCGGATCGAAGTGCAGTAATAGTAAAGAGTGGGGGAAAGTATAGTTTCAACAGAGACAGCAAGTGCAAGAAGAGCAGACGTGATTGACTATATTGTCAGCACAGCTACCCTTATGCGGTGTTCAATAGAGGATTTAACAAAAAAAGAAACACACAGGACACGTAACTGCACAGTTGAGAGTGGACTTCCTTGTTATCGATGGAGAGAACAGCGAAGAAGAATTGAACCCATACCGCTCAGATGCGCCAAGCTTTAATTATACCGATGAAGTTCCATTGTTGCTCTCAATCACATGGATGTGACTGACCAATCCCTGCCAAGCTGAGGAAATGGCCAACAACCTACTAGTAGAACATTCACAAAGTGTGAATCTGTTCACAAGTAACCAATCAAATAAGAAGACTCAGTATGATGCAACATAAGCTAGCTCCCAGTAGGCAAAGTTGCAACAGTCAACCATCTATTTTTGCGCAGGAGAAAGAAATATAAAATAACACAGACACAATCAATGTCGTCAGACGCCTCAACTAATTACCCCCCAAAAAACTCCTAAACCCCCCCATATTAAAATCCCCGCCTACAAACTTCTCTAGATTTGTTCCCGATACCTCCTTTTAAAATCCCCCTTTTAATGTAAAACTTACCCTATGCATTTTCCCCGAGTCTGGCAACCCTGAACACACTGAGAACAACAATAGATTCATCACATGACCCCACAGGGTCTAAATACAGGGCATGAAAAAATATTTTTATAAACTCAGATTCCTGTCAGACTCCTTTCTAGACTGTCTGAATAAAACTGCTATATTTAACCAAGCAGTCATAGCACCATTTTGTTGGGATAGCATGACACCAAGGAGTCTTAAAACAATCCCCTCACACCGAAACCAGAATTTCCGGTTTGAAGCTAACCAAACAACTGTAATAAATTCTTGTTTTTTGGAGTCAAGAACAGCATAGGAGTCGCAAGTACTTTCTCGTCTTTAGCAGATTGAAGGGCAGACAAATTACCACAAAATAAGAAATCTACACAAATAAACCTTAAATAAAAATCAGCCAGAACGTGGGAAGCACTATGTAGAGCTGTACCATATCTATACAATGTGCTCCCTTCCTGAACATTACACAAAAGCACTGTGTACCGAGAGAGGCCGTGTATCTTGTTCTTTCTGTAAACACACGCACGTTTACTGTTCTTTACCTTTTGTAAAGTAGCGGCACTCATTTTCTAGACAAACGGTTCCGTTTTTAGATAAAGGTTATTTTTAAGTTTTCAGTGGTTTTGCGCATGTCCGGCTGACGAGCACCTGAAGTAGTCGTAGGCGGTGGAGTAGATCTTCTCCCTCAGCACGTTGCGGCTGGTGGTGTTGGTGACCACGTCCGAGTGGAGAAGAGCCAGGCCCAGAGTCAACATCCTGGACAGCGGGATACAGGGGGATTAGTTGTAATCTGGCAACGCAGTGAATTTAGTCTTTTAATCTGGCAACCCAGTGCTACCAAGAAATGAGCAAATGGAATGCTACAGTGGTAAAGTAAGGAGTTTAGTCCAACTTAAATTTTACAAATTATCTTAAGTCAAAACGTGGTCTACTGCTCAACTAAGAAGACATAGATAAAAACATAGTTTTTCCATAAGCCTGTGTGTTTTTTTTTTACAGGGAGCTGAAGACTACTGGATGCTTTAAGAATAGTTCTTTCATATTCTTTACTAACATAGCACAGCATAGTTTGCCCTGGAGGCTGGTTCATTATGCACCAAGCAAATTCAAACATACCATAGCAGGCTCTAATAATGTTCCGCAATACTTTTTTTTCAAACTATGTAATAGCCTGGGCAAGCATTAATTTTTATCCTATTAAAAAAAAAAATCTTAATCTTAATCCTAATCCTACTTTATTAGGATTAAGATTAAGATGCATGTCCTACAATATCAGTCTATCAGTCTGAATCATGATTAATCCCACCGTGGTCAGCAAGGAGGGATTGCAATACTTGAAAGCATATAAGTAGAAAGCAAATAAATATTGTAAAATTATCAGCAAAAGAATTCCGAGCCGCAGCCGAAAGCGGGGCCTGACCTGAAGCGGGGTCCGATGGCCGCCACGTGCCGGTTCAGGCCGGGTTTGGAACCGCCCACATTGAGAGACAGAGACCTCTGCAGAAGGCTGGCGAACACCTCCACCTGGTCAGCGCTGGAGTACTTGGCAATCTCAAAGCGCTGTATTAGGAACTGCCCAGGTGGGTGGGGAGATTAGAGGAACACAGTATTATACCAGTGTATACAGCAGAACCTGGGGGTCCAACGTCGTGACTTGGGGCGCACCATTATGTGGACAGTGCCGCAGTTCGGGAAACACTGCTTCGAACTGCTGAAGGTTTGTCTGTTGGGTCATGCGAACTGCAGAAGGTTGGGTTGTTAACTATGTGAATTGAAGAATGCTGGGTTGTTGATAATGTGAACTGCAGTAAGTTGGGTTGCTGGTTATATGAACTGTAGTAATTTGGGTTGTTGGTTATATGAACTGCAGTCAGTTGGCTTATTGGTTATATGAACTGCAGTAAGTTCGGTTGTTGGTTATATGAACTGTAGTAATTTGGGTTGTTGGTTATATGAACTGCAGTCAGTTGGCTTATTGGTTATATGAACTGCAGTAAGTTCGGTTGTTGGTTATATGAACTGCAGTAATTTGGGTTGTTGGTTATATGAACCGCAGTAATTTGGGTTGTTGGTTATATGAACTGCAGTAATTTCAGTTGTTGGTTATATGAACTGCAGTAATTTGAGTTGTTGGTTATATGAACCGCAGTAATTTGGGTTATTGGTTATATGAACTGCAGTAATTTGGGTTGTTGGTTATATGAACTGCAGTAAGTTGGGTTATTGGTTATATGAACTGCAGTAATTTGGGTTGTTGGTTGTATGCACTGCAGTAATTTGGGTTTTTGGTTATATGAAGTGCAGTCAGTTGGGTTATTGGTTGTATGCACTGCAGTAAGTTGGGTTATTGGTTATATGAACTGCAGTAATTTGGGTTATTGGTTATATGAACTGCAGTAATTTGGGTTATTGGTTATATGAACTGCAGTAATTTGGGTTGTTGGTTATATGAACTGCAGTAATTTGGGTTGTTGGTTATATGAACTGCAGTAAGTTGGGTTGTTGGTTATATGAACTGCAGTAATTTGGGTTGTTGGTTATATGAACTGCAGTAAGTTGGGTTGTTGGTTATATGAACTGCAGTAATTTGGGTTGTTGGTTATATGAAGCGCAGTAAGTTGGGTTGTTGGTTATATGAAGCGCAGTAAGTTCGGTTGTTGGTTATATGAAGCGCAGTAAGTTGGGTTGTTGGTTATATGAACCGCAGTAATTTGAGTTGTTGGTTATATGAAGCGCAGTAATTTGAGTTGTTGGTTATATGAACTGCAGTAAGTTGGGTTGTTGGTTATATGAACCGCAGTAATTTGAGTTGTTGGTTATATGAAGCGCAGTAATTTGAGTTGTTGGTTATACGAACTGCAGTAATTTGAGTTGTTGGTTATATGAACCGCAGTAATTTGGGTTATTGGTTATATGAACTGCAGTAATTTGGGTTGTTGGTTATATGAACTGCAGTAAGTTGGGTTATTGGTTATATGAACTGCAGTAATTTGGGTTGTTGGTTGTATGCACTGCAGTAATTTGGGTTTTTGGTTATATGAAGTGCAGTCAGTTGGGTTATTGGTTGTATGCACTGCAGTAAGTTGGGTTGTTTATGTGACGGCAGAGGAGTGGTATTACGGGTGCTGGGGGGGTGCACTCACCTCGATCCAGACGTAATGGGGCGTGACCTCAGGGGGGCAAGGCATGGGCTGGCTCTCCTCTGAGGCGGCCAGGGGGTCGGCCTCCACCAAGTTCTCCGAAAACAGCCCCATCTTCAGCTCCACTGTCATCTGCCACGCCCCCGCCATCTCCCGCATGAACTGAGAGGAGACGGGCGCCACGACATGAGCACGAGCTACATTCTCACAACGTTTACACAACAGTGGGCACTACCCGCAAACACTCTTACAACGTTTACGCAACGGATAACCAGTACACGCAAACATTCTGACAATGTTTACTCAATGGTGGGCACTAGCCGCAAACATTCACAACGTTTACTCAACCATAGGCACTCTCAGTCCCCGCAAACATTCTCACAATGTCTCACATTTACTCAATGGTGGGCACTACTCACAAACATTCTCACAATGTTTACTCAATGGTGGGCACTATCTGCAAATTTCTCACGTTTGCTCACCGGTGGTGTTACCCACAAACATTCTCACAACACTTGCATAATATTAACGCTTTGTTTGTCTCTGGCGTGTCTCTGGCATGTCTCTGGCATGTCTCTGGCATGTGGACCGTTACAGGTACTTTTGCATACAGAATCATCATGATAAGATGCATGGCACATTGACTTCAAATATTTCTCAAATATTAGCAGTCAGATTTCAAGCAATCAGAATCTAATATGGAAATAAGACAGCTTTCCAGTAATGAAAGGTAAAGAGGCCGACTGGCATTCCTTGAAGCTCGGGCTATTTAAGGAAACTTAAAAATTCACCAGTCCTACTACTGTATTAATCAAAACATTATCACCTGTTACCAGCAGTCAAAGAATGCAAAAGTTCTTGATGTGCACAAATACATGTGTGTGTGTGTGTGTGTGTGTGCATGCTTATGACATGCCATATGTCCCTCTGGTTCTTGCTGAGCCATTCAGGGTCTGAAACAGGATAAAGCGTGTGCTTGCTGCACAGGTCATACACGGCGGGCGTGGCTCGGTTTGTTTCCATACGTACGGGGACCTCCACGCCGGCCCTGGCGGCCAGCAGCCACTCCCAGCAGGCAATGGCCGTCTCCATGCCGTGCTCCGTGAACATCTTCAGGGGCGACCAGCACAGGTGGTGCAGGAGCTGGGGTTCCGTTTCTATGGAAACAACATGGGCGGGATCTTACAGAGTTATAGGGACCGTGTAGATGTGTGTCTACGCGGTCCCTATAAAACAGGTTAGAAAACTTGGAGCAGGAGCGAAGAGGACTGGGACTTGCCTTTGGAGCTTATGAGCAGGGCGGCCAGCTTGAACATGGCCTGGGTGAAGGCCTCTGGTTGGCTGCTGTCCAGCGCATCTTTCATCTGTGTAATCATCAGCGAGTTGAGGTTCGTGCTGCACTGAGTGGCTTGTGCCACATTGATCATTCCTGCCACCTGCCGGTGTTACACACACACACACACACACACACACACACACACACACACACACACACACACAGAGAGAAAACCATGAGCTCTTGTACAGAAAATGGCTGTACTGAACCCCTCTGCAAAGTGGGGTGTTCCATGCCAGTCAGACCCAGATCAAATACATTTTTCAAAATTCTAATCTTTCAACCAATTATTTGACGCAGGTCCAATTTTAATTCCCATTTTTCTTTTTCAACAAAAAACAGAATCAGGTCAACAAGTCACTACATATTTCAAGTGAAAGGAAAGAAGTGGAAATAAATGTGGGGCGGCTGTGGCTCAGGAGGTAGAGCGGGTCGTCCGCTGATCGCAGGGTTGGTGGTTCGATCCCCGGCTCCTCCTGTCCACATGTCGAAGTGTCCTTGGGCAAGACACTGAACCCTAAATTGCTCCCAATGAGCAGGCTAGTGCCTTGCATGGTGGCTGCCGCCATTGGTGTGTGAATGTGCGTGTGAACGGGTGAGTGAGAGGCCATTGTAAAGCTCTTTGGATAAAGGCGCTATATAAGTGCAGTCCATTTACCATTTAAATAAAAAAATAAAAAGTAGAATCCAGTGTACCTCCCCAGCATAGCGGTTCCTGAGGTTCAGAGAAGCCATGAAGTTGGAATAATCCTTCTTGACGCAAGATGGTCTCTCCGTTAACTGCGTGGTCTGTGGGAGAAACAAAGGAGCCGGCGTTAAACCAAGAGGAAATGCAATAGGGAGAAGACAGTTCTGTTCTGATGTCACCTTGCTAGTAGAACAAACAGAGAGGAACTCCACCAATCATGGAGTACGTTGGTAACAAAGAAAAGAACAACGGCATTGGTGATTGGTGGATACTTTCTGGCTACTTTGTTATAATTCTCACAGGGATCTCGGAAGTATGGCCAGATAGTGACGTTGTTGCCGTTGTTCTGCTGGCTGTTAAAACAGAGACGAGGCCATTGTGACATCACAGTTGCAGACTTCATTTTGTTTTATCTTTGATGACGCTATAGCACCAGCACACAGCTTTACAGACCAATGCAACAAAAAGCCCGCAGCGTCAGGGCTGCCAGTGAATCGTCAGAAACCTCCCTTATGGCACAAAAACAAACTGTGTGTAACATGCTGAATAAAACCTTTGAATACATGGGAAGCACTACAATGAGATTATCCAATACTCATCCATATAATGTCATTTTTGCTTATTAATATATTTGGTTATATTCACATACTGTATATCCCACTCGGACCAAAGCACATTAACAATAATGTTAATAAAAAACATTTATAATAATCATTACTAATAATAACAATAATAATCATAATGCACTCATCCCTCCCCCTCATTCTTTCAGCAAACTCACTTACCCATCATTCTCCCCTCCCCTCCACCATCCCTCCTGTACTCACCCCCTCCCCTCCACCCTCCCTCCTGTACTCACCCCCTCCCCTCCACCATCCCTCCTGTACTCACCCCCAGTGAGGTGCTCTGGCGGTTATAGCCAGCGAAGTGCAGGATGCTTTCTGTAGCCATGGCCAGGCCGGTGTGCTGGGACAGGCCCGCCACCCAGTTCTGGTGTTTGTTCAGGTACTCCTGCGGGGACAGGCCATTGAATAAGACCCAGTGCATCACACAGGGAGAACCACAACCAGGTCCTTTAACCACAAAACTCCTCCTCGCACACCTCCCCTTTAACACGATGCGCAACATCAGCTCTGTCAAAGGCTTATGGCTGAAATTCTTCTGCAATCTCTTCTGCTCAATTACAATTACAATCATTGAAAATTATAGCAGGACACAGTCTTTCTTTGCAGTGCTTCAGCTAATACAAGATTGTGGAAACCTGTAATTAGGGTGTTTAGTACATTGGTGCTACAGTTCATTATAAAATAAACCCTTATAACGGCTGACTGTAGAGAAATTTTTTTAAAGTATGCCGCTCGGAACTCGTCTGGGCATCGGGACGGGTGTGGTCCCGTGGCTGCTGGATGAGCAGTGTGGAACAGGAGGACAGGATTATGCACCTGCAGGAGAACAGGATTTACGCACCTGCAGGTGGGATTTGGTGGCGGAAGGAGCCCACTTCATCGCCTCCTTCAGGATCTCCCCACAGCGAGCGGCAAAGTCCTTCACAATGCTCTGAAAACAAGACACCCGCAAGGATTTAGAGTCTCACACACAACCGAACACTGGATTCAGAGTCTCACACAGTCCAACACCGGATGCAGAATCTTACACACAAACAAACGCCGGATTCAGAGTCTCACACAACCCAACACTGGATTCAGAGTCTCACACAACCGAACACTGGATTTAGAGTCTCACACACAACCGAACACCCGATTCAGAGTCTCACACAACCGAACACCCGATTCAGAGTCTCACACAACCGAACACCCGATTCAGAGTCTCACACAGTTCAACACCAGACAAACATCAATTACAACATCCCTTATGGAATATTACTGCTCTAATATAGCCCACTCAAAATAAAATACATTATCAAAACCAGAAAATAAAATACATTGCAACACTTCAACAATTTATGGGCAAATATGCAAATTATTACAGCTTTTAGAAATTGCAACATATATTCTAAAAACACACTTGTGCAAATACATTTATCACCAAGTCCACAGGTGTTAAGCAATAGATTGTAAATTCCATGTTAAATCACGAGGAGGAGGAACACGTGCGACAAAGCATTTTCTCTCTGTGACCTCGTTACAGTTCTGCATTAGCAGTGATTAGCAGTTATTTTAAAACCTCTCTATAGACCATGACTTTCAGAAACTACACTGGCAATTATTTTATTTTTTTTGCGAACATCAATTTCAAAAATTTTACACAAAAGCACACAGTAGCAAGAATACAAAAACCAAAGAAATATTCTTAATTAATGTAAAATGGAGAGGAAAACTAAAGACAACTAACTGTTGGTATGGAACTCATTAAATGTACAGAAAACATTTTTTTTTTATAAAGCTACAGCAACACTGTTCAGTATATGGGAAATATTGCCACTTTCAGATGTCGCTACATGCATATTTAAAAAAACAAATCAATGTATGGCTCAGCAATATTTTTGATAATCATGTTTCCAACAGTCCACACATTTACAATATATTAAAACGTATTTCATTTCCAGAAGAGGGGGGAACAAGAGTCACTTAATTTTGCCATAAAACTCCTCCTCACAGATAGCTGCCGTTTAGCACAATGCACCACACTGAGTGACGGACTCACCTCTCTGGCCTCGTACGTGTCGGGCACCGTGATCCTGTGGGGCGTGCCTGGGATGTCGTAGAATGGCGGATCCTTGTGGATGTCCTGACCAGAGAAAGAACAGCCGTTAGCTCCCAAAGCAGGCCCGCCTTCCACGAAACGGGAATTCCGGTTAGTGATGGGAAGCGCAAGGTTCCACAGAACCCAAAACGAGAAGGGGAGGGGCGCTCACTCTGTTTAACCAATCGTTGTGCTTTGCTGGGGACTGAGTAAGTATTAACGAGCCACTGTGTAAGTATACATCTTTGTCTTTGTTAATAAAAACAAATTAAATTCAAGAAAAAAATAAGTGAGTGTGCAGTCTTTCATTTAAGTTAGCTGACTGGTGCATGATGGGAACTGTGGTCCAAGTGTAAAGCATTCTATGGCGATCCTGATTTGAACTACGGGGCTGCATGCAGCACAAACACACACTTTTTTTGCATTTAACAGACATATACCTCTTATACCGATCACATTTTTATACATTTTCTCCATCTTTAAGGTGAAGACGGAGCCAAAAATAGAGGCGGTACGTACGGCGCTGAGAGAGACTGAGAGAGTCTGCAGGATGTCCAGCATGGTCTTCAGGACCCGGCCGCTCCACAGCAAATGAGGGAAACTGGGGGACACAAACGCAGCACTCGTCAACTACATCTCCCACAATCCACTTGATTCTAGCGTCTAGACTGCTTGAGATGGGCATGTGCTTAAAGCTTTAAAATCTATGGCTGCCAGTCCAAGGGTGAGTGTGTTGACTGTGGCCCCGCAGGGCGGCGTGTGATTGGTTGTAGCTGCAGGGTGTTCCCCAAGAGGGCCACTTCCGGCCAATCGGGCGCCTGCATTTCGCCAGCTGTACGAGTGGGCCTGCCCACTGAAGCGATAACAGCGCATTTCAGTGCCGTCACTGCGGCCTTCGAATACAACTGAGGCATTTCACTGCAGCCTATTATATTATGAATAATAAGTTCCTTTCTTGCAGCCGCACAAAGTGCTGTTCAGACATTTAAAATGAACGAGACGGAGAATGAGCAGCAAAATAAAGGAACAATCATTAGTTTGC
Organism: Ilyophis sp. 1 JC-2022; assembly: GCA_022702515.1. Classification (NCBI taxonomy): domain Eukaryota; kingdom Metazoa; phylum Chordata; class Actinopteri; order Anguilliformes; family Synaphobranchidae; genus Ilyophis; species Ilyophis sp. 1 JC-2022. The sequence goes on along the minus strand of CM040394.1, from coordinate 8,389,054 downwards.
ACACAGTTACAGTTAAGACAAGTTTATAAAATAAACGTGCGTGTCTGTGAGTATGTACGTGTGTACACCGGCGTAACCACGCCCACTCACGTTTCTGCCAATCCGGACAAGTACTTGTCGGCCACCCGGCGGATCCTCTTGTGGGTGTGGTTGAAGTTGACCAATAAGAACTGGGCGTGGTTTTCCAGCTCCTCCTCATGCTCTTTGGTTTTAGGCTGCACAGAAAGGGGGCGGAGCCAAGCGAGAAGCTGCAACCAGCATCCAATAGGGAACCTTTTGCTCTGGTCATCAGCTGTTATACGACACTCCTACTCTCAGAACCCAGGCGGTTCAGTTCGGAGAGATCTCACGACCCTGTGGCCTTACCGTCTGGTCTTCAACCACTTACCCGTGTGTCATAATTTCAGTTTTATTTGTCGCCTTCAACTTAAAAGCGTTCGTTGTCATTGGTCAGGCTTACCTTCTCAGCCATCATCTGGAGGAAGACCTCAAAGACCTTGTCGCCTACGGCGATGACACACTGCATCATGCCTAGCGATCGGGAAGAGCAATATAATGGTAAATGGACTGCACTTATATAGCGCCTTTATCCAAAGAGCTTTACAATGGCCTCTCACTCACCCGTTCACACACACATTCACACACCAATGGCGGCAGCTGCCATGCAAGGTGCTAGCCTGCTCATTGGGAGCAATTTGGGGTTCAGTGATCACCGAACCAAAAAATATTTTATTGTAGAGGGCGCATTTATGGGAACTATAACAGTAGTAATGTAAAACAAATCTGCCATTTTAATACCTTCATTCAGAAGATTCTTAAAATTTATTCGACACACATTCTCCATGTTTTTCATGACTAAATCAAAAACATCATGTTGCTAGGAGGTTTTTATGGATTGTTTTACTCTGCCAGAATAAATATGTTCCAAGACCATTTGGGCCAATGTACGCATCACGATGTTATGCATCATGCCCAAGTGGCTAGCCTTACCGGAATGTTCCCTGAACATTTGTAAAACGTTTGGCGTGAACTGGTATACCGGCTGCCCACCTGATTTGTCTTTCTGTATGGCTTTGTCCTCGAAATAGCGAAACATAACCTGGAAACGGTCAGCGTCCAGAGACCGCAGGACCCTGAGAAAGAAGTTTAAGTTTAAGTTTAAAACTTTAAATCAAGCAAAGCATGGCAGAATCTTAAGTTTTTATTCATAGCATGCAAAAGCAAATCAAGATATATTTGTTGGGCCGCCGCGGTGGTACAGCGGTAAAGAGCGTCTCGCGTCTAGCGAGGATCGGGGTTCGCGCCCCGGTCCTGCCATAGCCGAGCGTGGCCGGTGCCCTGTGGAAGCGACAATTGGCGGTCGCTTCCGGGTGGGGGGAGGGGCTCGGAGAGAACCGCTGCGCACAGTAGGACCCAGGGCGTGTCACGGTCAGGAGCTGCGCCCTGTAGAGGACGTAGCGCCCTCCCTAAAAATACCGATTGACGGGGTTGTGCAGCGGTGGTTCTCTAGCGGTTGCTACACGGGGGGGAATTGAATTAGAATAGGGGTTCAATTGGCTACTAAATTGGGAGAAAAAGGGAAAAATCAGAAACAAATTTTTTTTTAAAAAAAGATATATTTGTTTAGATTACTGCCACAATAAACATGAGTAGCATAAGGACTGAATTTGCGGTGAATTGTTCTTTTAAATCACCCTGCAGTCTTCTATGCCCGCCTCGAACAGAAACGAGTTCAATACATAATCATGGCCAGAAATGGGTCTAAACTTGGCAGTAACAAACACACACACTTTGCTTTCAAATTTTAGTATATTCATAATTGGCATCATAAAAACAGACAGGAAATAAACATGGGTCAGTTTACATTGCATTACATTTCTGCATTTAGCAGATGATCGTATACAGAAGGAATTATACCAATTACATTTTTATACACAATCCATTTATAAAACTATTAAAAAAAGATTACTGAAGCCATTCAAGTGAAGTATCTTGCTCAAGGGTACAACGCCACGTCTTTGTCTGTGATGGCTATAACAGTCTTTTGAGATGCCGGTGAAACGCTGGCTGTAAATTGTATTGCAATGCCAGAATCAAAAGATCGGTTTTGCAGAGCTCGACAGAATTTAAGAAAGATTTTAAGTATGCCTGTTTAAAGTGATTGAACCATAAAAAAATTTTAGGCTAAGGATAAGAATAATGTGAGGCGGTTTGCCTCACCGGTGGAAACTGCCATTAGCATTAGACGGTCTGCACCTCGTTACATCACATTCATTTGGCAGACGGTTTCATCCAAAGCGACGTACAATAAGTGCATACAGAAGGTCATTGAACCAACTACAAACCGGTCAGATAGAGTGCTCGCTCTGTTTAACCAATTGTTGCTATCATAAGGTTACATTACATTATAGACATTTAGCAGACGCTCTTATCCAGAGCGACGTACATAGTGCATTTCCGAACTAGTAACAAGTGCGTTAAAACAATCCTAAAAAGGCAAACACGAATCTAAGTACTAGGCGCAGTCAGTATGATTGGGGATTTTATATTTTTTTATTTTGGGGGAGGGGGGGGACTACACAATTTTGATAACAATAGTCACAAGGAGGTAGGGTAGCAGTCCATAGACATTAGTACTGAATCTATTACACACAGTAAGCTATGGGCCAAGTCCTAAGCACAGTTTAAAAGGCGTATGGAGGCACGCACTCTAATGACTAATCAAAGAGATTTAAACTTATTGTAGTTTATTTTTGTTTCAAGGCGGACATGTTTCGGGTTTGAAGACGGCATGAGCTGAAACATGTCCGCCTTGAAACAAAAATAAACTACAATAAGTTGAAATCTCTTGCTTGATTCATTATTGGAGTGCGGGCCTCCATGCGCCTTTTAAACTGCATGAATTTGGAAGGCCGACACACCACCTGGGATAAACAAAGCGCAAGGTAAAAGCCTCATTGCTCCAAGTACGAAGTACCTCATGTACTCCAGCCGATAGACGGACAGCAGGTAGGTGGACATAGCGAAGTCCAGCTTGTTGATCAGGGCCACTGCCTCGGGAGGCGGGTCCAGGAGGTTTATGATGGTGCTGCGCAGGTCGTTGAGCTCGGCCTGAGAGAGAAACGTTTGGATCGGATAAGAGGGTACGCACCCGACCGCCACACAGGCGTCCTTACACCTTCCTTACACAGGTGACAGCAATATGGCCGAAACATCACCTAGCCAATCAGAAGCCGATGCAGATCAGTGAAAGGAGAAATTAAAAGGGGGAAGGAAGACGCCTCTCTCTCGCAAACACATCTAAACCCAACTCTTCTTAAAATCTACAAAACTCATTCAAAAACCATTTACCGCCTGATAACTACATTGCCATTTAGCATTAGCATACTCTAATCCAAAGTGACTTGCAAAACTATCAATGCATACATTTTAAAACCAGCTTATATTTACATTTATGCCCCCCCCCCCACCCAGATATTTAAATGTATCATTTGGAGAAGGCCTTATTTTCATTATTCTTGTCCAGGAGTCTTGCTTCTTCCTCATTTCTTTCCAATTCAAATGGTGGGAGAAAATACAGAGTTTGGTTAATTTGGGGTCTGGCAACCTGGCAACTGGCAACCCATTCATAGTGTCTGTGTGTAGACGGGAGCATTACCGCGGTGACGGTGTCGTTCTTGAGGGCGGAGTTATACTGCAGCTCGGAGCGCAGGGGCTCCCCGCTGGGGAAGGTCAACAGGGGCGACTTGGTGGCAATTTCACACACCCCCTCGTACCACTCATCTGGCCACAGCCCTGCGGGAAGCAGATTTGACCCGCACTCATGTATAGGCGTTGACTTCCTGTCCGCACAGGACCCGGGAAACACTTAACCTGCACTTCAGTTCCAGTGTCACCTTCCTTGTCTGTCTGTCCCTTGCGCGTCTTTCTTCCTGTCTTTCTACCCTTTGCTCTCTGATAATTCTCTAAAAATATAGAGGGAAAAAAATTAAGTCCTACATTACTCTATATCATGTAGGGAACATGCATCTACAGGTAAAAAAAATATATAAAGTCTGGAAAGACCCATGGCCTTTGTGCAACTTTGACACAACATAGCATTGCCGTTCCTCAGACAGGGGTGTCAAAACCCTGGAGGCCTGCAGTGTTTGAGCCTTGGAACAATGAGTCAGCGTTGCGTCAGCGTTTAATTCGGATCCGTTTCTTTGGTGCCTTACCTGATCCCTCCACGGCGAAGCCCATGACGACGGAGTAGAGCCAGAAATCGCGGAAGAGCTTCTGCAGCCTCGGCTTGGCTTCTTTGATTGGCGGCAGGCGTCTGGTCAGCTGGGTGGGTTGGAGGAGACGCTGGTCGTCATAGAGTCACCGTGCTAGTCTGTGCACCTGTTTTGCCACACTTACCCAATCCAAGAACCCCCTCCCCACCTCCAAGTACACCCAGAAGAAGGAACTAGGCACGGTTTGTTAAATTTTTGGCTTCATGGACGAATGAAGCGTCACTAGAACAAAAATGGGCGGAGCCAGAGCTATCACATGCTATCAGTTTGAACCAATCACTGTGCTCTGCGAAGTCCCAATCAAAGAAACCAGAAATGTTGTGAGAGGAACATCCAAACAGTGTGCCGAAAAGAAAGAGAAACTGAAAAAATTAATTAGGGAAAGGCTCTTACCACGGCGATGACTGGGATGAGGACGCCAAGGTTACCGGCACTGCTGGAGGACTGGAGAGGGGGAGGAGGAGGGAGAGAGAAAGAGAGAGAGAGAGGGAAAGAGAGACAGACAGAGAGAGTGAGAAAGAGAGAGAGACAGAGAAAGAAGACTGGCGCTTTATCCAGCGTTCCTGTTGACTTGCATAACAATATTTTTACATCCAGAGTTGATTAAAGAGGCTGACCTTGAGGGCGGGGCCCTTCTCGCTCGCCCTCTCGCTCGCCCTCTTTCCCTCCAGGCCCAGCTGAACGAAGAGCTCCAGCAGGTTCACCAGCAGCTCGTCCACCATCTGCTCCCCCTGCAGGTTGGCCGCGATGTTGGCCAGCGCATTGATCACAGCCAGGGAGCAGTGCCTGTATGAACGAACGAACGAACGAACGAATGAACGAACACACACACACACACACACACGCAGCCTTTATTTCAATGTTATCAACTACCTCAGCTGATCAAGACTGGCTGTAATAGAAACCAGCCCTGGCTGTTAAAATAAGGAGGTCCACAGGGCCAAGTGTGAGAACCTCTGAAAGGAATTCAGAGAGAGCTCCAACTAAGCAAGCCGGTGTTCCCACAGTCCTATCTTTAGTGTGCTACTCTGCGTGTGGGTGCTGGTGTGCGCTTGCATTACCTGTAGCCATGGTCTTTGAAGTCTTTGGCTGAATACATCACAGAGCTGGCCTTCACACTGATCTGCTGAAACAGGTTCCACACCTCCTGGTAAATGTATTGCTGATGGAGGGAAAACAAGAGACAGCGTGTGGGCCGATTACTGGAGAGAGATGAGCACGTTCAGCGTTACTGCTACATGGGTGTAGTCTAGAAGAGATTGTGTGGTGTAAATGCGCTTCAATAACTCTATGGAACAGGAGCTCTATGTTACAGGAACAGGGTGGAACAAGACTGGTACAGTCAAGTTTTGAACAGGAACTCCATACTACAGTAAGTGTGTGGAACAGGAACTCTATGGTACAGTAAGTGTGTGGAACAGGAACTCTATGGTACAGTAAGTGTGTGGAACAGGAACTCTATGGTACAGTAACATTGTGTAACAGGAACTCTATGCTAATGTAACAGTGTGTAACAGGAACTCTATGCTACAGTGACAGTGTGTAACAGGAAGTCTATGCTACAGTAAGAGTGTGGAACAGGAGTGTGGAACAGGAAGTCTATGCTACAGTAAGGAACAGTGTGGAACAGGAACAGTGTGGAACAGGAACAGTGCTGAACGGGGAGCAGAGTGCAGGCGTTAAGTGCGGGGGGCGGGACCTACGTTCCCGGTGATGACCATGCAGCCCAGCTGGTCGATAATCAGCACATCCAGCTGAGATGGCGGCTGACAAAACTTCTGCTGCAGGATCTGTAGGATGGGCTCCATCACCCGCGAAGTGTCCCGCAGCGCCACGGCGATGTGCCCCAGCCCCCGGATAGTGTGGTCTGGGATCAGCTGGGCATGCCTGAGGAACAGCAAGGCGACCATCATCTCTCACTTTATCAGTTTGTAATTAATGTTAACGTCAGCTCCCCTATCACAGTGTCAACCTTCAGCACAGACTGTATTATTATTATTATGATCACTTTTATTGATTACTTTTATGTACTGTATGTACGTATTATTATTATGATTATTATTGCACTTTGTTATTAATATCAATGTAAACTCTATTGTCACATTGTCAAGCTTGCCGTCAGGTTATAATACTCCTTTAGCATCATACGCTGTCCTGCATAGAGTGGCAGATCAACTGTCTTCTATAAATCTGTGTGTCAATAAAGGAGGATTACAAAAAGAGAAGAGTACACCCTAAAACAGCGCAGGGTGGCTCACTTGTTGCTCTCCTGGGAGATGTACAGGCGGTTGGACAGGCTGGCCAGGAAGGCCTCCACGATGACAGAGTCCATGGTGAAGCCTGCTTTCAGACACCTGGGGGAGGAGGAGGAGGCTCCATGAGCAACAATAAGGAAGAAAAAAAAACCCTCTCTCGAAGAGGAGCGTTCAATCTGTCCATCCTGGGTGTGTACACAGTGTTATCACCATAGATATAGAACCATAGATGTGGCATATGTCATAGTTTAGTGGCACAATTTTTGAGACCATACCCAGGTAAGATGGTGGGCAGTAACCATGGTTTTATATCTATGAGCCAATCATCAGCTATCTGGCTTCTGAGACCCGATTATGACATCACAGCGGGTTAGAAAGTACATGACACTTTTGCCATAGGTTCCTATTATAGCTGTACCCAGGTAAGATGGCTGCCAAATTGTTCCATTTCTGAATTCCAAATTACTATTACATTACATGATATGTCTATGGTTGTCACAACCACACTGGTCAGTGCTAAATGAAGCCTACTGCACTCATTATTTTGGTTGGCTATTTAAAAATAAATCAATAAATAAATAATAAAATGCTCATTCATAACTGCATGCCAATTCTCCACCAATCAGCAAGAAGATCTGCCCAAACGGTTCCGTTATCGACAAACTGGTCGGTCTACAGCGGGTTCCGTGAAGTGATCAGGAGTGATAAGAAAAACGCCCGTGGTGAGGTGTGAGGGGTCAGAGGTCAGCGTCTGACGGTGGGACTCACCGGCAGATGTTGTCGATGGAGATGTCCCGCAGCTGCTCGTACATGGAGGGATGGCCCTTCCGATTGTACAGCAGGTTGAGGGACTGTGAGTGTTCATTGGTCACGTTGATCTTGATCTCGCCGGTGCCTGTCGAAGCAGAGTAAGACACCGCGGTCGTTTAAGCAGGGAGGAGCTCCAGAAACGAGGCCCGAAAGCTCCCTGCATTACCCTTAACGCTCTCACCTGCGCTGTATTGGCTGTGGTACTTGTGGAGCTTGACCAGCACAGGGGAGGGCACCACCAGGAAGTCCCTGAGGGACGTGGTTACGGGATGCGCCACCACAGGAAAACGCTCACACAGTCGACCCAGGCCCTGTTACCCCATCACAGGAGAGCAAGGGGGGAGGGGGGGAGGGAGGGAGAAGAATTCGGTTTTGGAGAATTAAGAACATAAGAATGCAGAACGGTGAGAAATACCATTACAATTCTTTCTTTCTTACCATGACATTTAGCCTTTATATATTAAGGGTAAATACATGCCGATCAATCAATATTGACGATGACGACCAGTGAATTTGGGCAGTGCGATTAACGCACGCAGGTGAGCGGCGACGTTCCGACTCACCTGTAGACAGCAGATGAGCAGCGGCATGTGCGCGATGATGACTTTGCTGGAGGTCTTTGACTGGAGCTTCTCCGAAAGTTTGGTGCAAAGGTTCTCAGCCCCTTTGGAGAAGAACACAGTGAGACAGTGAGTGAGTGAGTGAGTGAGTGAGTCTCACTTTGATATTATTAATCACTTTGATATTAAAGGAGAAGTTCGGTATTTAGCATGTTAAGCCCTGTTAAAAGGTTATGTACGATCATATACAGCGGTCCATATCAACATTTTGACAAGCTTTGCAGTCTTGAGATATATTGTTTATTGGTCATGTCACAGCTAACTTACACAATGGATCGGGACGTGCATATAAAAAATCCTTCAAAAAACACCAGAAACTCTCGTTTTCAAAGATGGAAAACACACTGAGTGGTCACTGGTGTCCGGTGATGTTCTGACACACAAATCGTCACAAAGTATGCTTCATATTGGGGTTTATTTATCATTTTATTAAATCCATTGACTTGTATAGACACAAACATAGACACATCCGCAGCCAGAAACCGGAAATACTTCTTAATTGTTTTGGAATGTTTGTAGTTTTCCGTTGCTCATTTGCAGTCTTGTGCGCTCGCAGTGAAGGAATCAGTCGCATAAATGTACACTAATTTAGCAATATGGACCCTTTTGAAGAGTTCGTACTAGCTGCAAAGCAAACCCCGACCTGGTGACCCGGAAGTCTTCTACGGTAGAATTCAAACTCAGCCAAAACCTCCCAAAATTTAAAGCGGAAGTTAGCAAACGTATGGCTGTACGGCGACTGAAAATAGTTCTATAAATCTTTAAACGGTAAATATATCTCAAGACTGCAAAGTTTGTCAAAATGTTGATATGAACCATTGTATATGATTGTAAATAACCTTTTAACAGGGCTTATAATGCTAAATACTGAACTTCTCCTTTAATATTAACAAACACTCCAAAACAGGGAAAGAGTCACTGGGACACTGACCCAGGATCAGATTTACTCAAAATGCCTGAGCTGAGGATGAAGAGTGGGGTTTGCTGATCTAGGATCAGTCATTTGAGGCCAAGGCTGGTCGGACACTGCGATTCCGCCTCAACCGTTACCTTGTTCCTCGGTGACGGCCCACACCATCAGGTCCACGCAGGCGGCGTTGGCCTGGCAACGCAGCTTCAGGGGGCTGATGTCGCCGTGCGCCCGCTCCGCGTCGTGCAGGATCTTCTGCAGCTCCGATTGGCTGCTGCTGAACTGCTCCAGAACAAAGTCGTGCACCTCCTTCACGAAGGGCGTGGGCAGGTCTGCGTGGAACGGGCGGGAATCGGACGCGCGTTAAAACGAGGCCGGCGTTAGCGAACGTACTAAACCTTTTTCACAAAAGTAGTGCGCGCTGAGAAAAACAAACATGCAGCAATGGCAGCTGGGAAAATAACAACAACAAAAAAAAACATTTCTTACCTTTCATATAATACAAAGTGTCCCTCAGCATTTTAAACATGGCCACGTACAAGGGGTCGCTGAATGTTTTGTAGTACAGATCGATGCTGGGATTTGCCTAACGTAAGCAAGAGAAAACATCAGCACTCTTTTAGACACGCCCCCTCATCCCAGACCAGGCATGAAAGGGTTAAACCGTACCCACCTCTTCGACCTCAGCCATGGTGATGTCCACGGTCTTCAAAAACAATTCGGCCACAAGCTGTTCCACCTGCACCGGTCAAATACAATCACAGTTAAGCAACCTTCAAAAGTATATATAGATTTTAAAACATAAAGGGTAGAAAATATTGTATATTTTTTGTGTAAATACAAGCTGGAAATTTTTTTTAAATAAATCACAATTGAAAATGGAATGGATCGTTTATGTGAGTCTGTTACACAAACGTGACCATCACTGCGGAGGAGCAAAGCTTAACAACGTAATTATTAATGTCCGTTAGCTCCGCTGAACCGTCAGCGCGCTTTGGCGAAGCGCTGGGACGAGCCCCCCGGGCCGTAACCGTGGAGACGCGCGGAGCACTGACCATGCGCAGCAGGGCCCTCAGCGTCTCCAGCGGGAGAGAGAACTCTTTCCCGCTGATCCCCGTGAAGAGCGGCGACACGGAGAAGCTGGAGCTGACCGTGGCGAAGTAGTATTCCGGGTCGACCGCGCTGCCGTCCGGGAGGTAGGACCCTGAGAAGGGGAGGCGGAAAACGGGCCGGGAAGAGGCGATGAGTGCGCGACACGCCGGGAATATGGACACGCAGATTCTGCAGACGCACCAGATGTTGAGCTCCGCGTTCTTAACACCGAAAGCTCCGCCTCCCTGAGGTTGATACTGTAACACTCCCAATTTGACACACTTTCCAAAAACTCATTAAAAATAACTTAACACGATTCCTTGTAGAGTACTTTCATTACGTGGCTGATAAAGGGCTTCGCACAATTCAATTACAGAAAAATAAATAAATAAAAGACAAAAACTGAATAAAGCCGATATACAGATAAAATAGTAACAGAAAGTGACGGAAAGGCGCCTTATACGCTTTATAGCGCACTATTTAGGAGATTGGCCATTTTGATGGTTTCCGAATTCTGAATTGAGAACACTGAGAATTAGGACATCGTACAAAATGGCCGACTCCCTAATTAGTGCACTACAAAGTGTATAGAGAGCCATTCCGAACGCAGCCGGGGACTGTGAAGAGGGGTGCCAGTTTCTCGTACACGTACGGCGGCGAGCCAGAGTTATACCTTCAAAGTACTGCGCGGACGGCTCAGCCGGAGAACCAGGAGGAAGTCCTCCTCTTTCGGGACTGGCCTGTAAAACAAACCCGTTTCACACGTCTAAATCTGGAATGATTAAAAAAAACAAATACTGGGCTTTTCTACACGTTAGATTTCCCCACTCTTCTCCCAGCAAGCCCCAGTAAGTCACACGGACCTCAAACTTTCTCGCGCCCAAGTTCCATTTAATGAGAGAATACACTGTCTGAAATCGTTAAAACAATTTCTTAAATAGTTCAAATGTAGCCTGGCCAGATGCCCATATATGGAATTATGGATTATGGTTGTATTTTTTTCTTCTTAGGGCATGTTAAGGATATAGTCTGTATATATTTAGAAGTTGTACTTTGGTCCTTGGCTATCATAGTTCACCTGCACTAGTGCTTTAGTGACGTGGGATCTCTACTCACTGGTATGACAATATGATTGGCAGATCAGTAATTATGGCTCAGGTAAATCAGGTGAGTGCACTCATCTTTCTCCTAAATTGTAAGTATCTCTGTAAAACCTCATACGTTAAGTTCTATTAAATATATAAAAATATAAAAACTCTATTTAAAATTGTTTTCACGTGGATCTCAGGCCCCACCTTAGCCCTTCAACATCTTTACTGAATTGAAACACGCTGCAATGCTCAAATAAAAGGTGTATCAAGGTTAGATAAGATATTGCAACACTTCACACAACAAATAATTGCTGCTTTCAGATGTTGCAATGTATATATTTTTAAATATGTCGCTGTGAAATTTATTTCTATATTTACCAGTGTATAAATTTTTTTTAAAAAGGCCACATATTTACAAGATACTACAGTAAGTTTAATTTCCATAGAAGAAAGTCCACAGGGTGGATACACACTCATTGTCTGGGTTTGGGATCAATCTATAAAGTATAGCAGATTGAACCATTCCACTCTCGAGCACAAGCAGGTTAGAGCACCGTCAACAGGCAGCTACCACAAAGTGTTTTTTCCATTACTGCTTCTAACTCTTTTAACAGGGAAGTGATTTTTCATGATTAACCAGGTAGCATCCTCTCCAGCTAACAGCTATTAAATGTACCTTTGCTGTGTGTGTTTATGACATCCACAAGCCCTCTACCTCTGGCTGACACATTTGGGTCTGAAAAATCGAATGCCTGCTCATATATACACACAATCTCGGCCGTGGGATCCCTCTGTACTGGTGACGTAGGTGTCATTTTAACACAAGACAGATTAAAATAACATTAACGGATGAGAAAAAAAAGATGAATTTCTTCATTAATCAGGACATAAATCATAGGGAGATAAATCCCACGGCTGTTTTTCAGGGTGCTAACGGCGCCGCGGGACGGCGGAGGCGCGTGACGGACCTGCTGCGACATGCTGGACACGCTGCCAGCTTTGCTTCGGAGTGTGTCGCTCTGGCAGGCTGTCAGCAGGGAGCTGGGCAGGATGGAGCGGAAGTCGTTGAAGGACCGCCGGCGCACGCCATCCGTATCGTCGTCCACGGGCGGCAACTGCGGCCCCGCTCGCGGGAAGAGGCGCGACAGCAGGGGCTCGTCCGTGTTGCTGTAGCGACCAAAGGCCCGGGACACGCCCAGCAGGCCGGGAACCGTGTACCTGCACAGGTACTCTGGAAAAAAAGATGGCCGCTTTGAGGTTAAAACACTCATCGCTTAATATTCATAATAATAACAATAATCTGAACCAAAACTGACATTAACAATAAGATTGCCAGTGCTGTTTTTTACTATTATTTATTATTATTATTATTATTATTATTTTGCTGTTACTGTTTTTGGTGTCAAAATGTATTAAAGAACTAAAAAGAAATATGATATAAAACAGAGTATGAGTGCTGATATAAACATACTTTTCCTGTCAAGCCGAAGCCGAGTTCTTCCTAGCTATAACATCAGGAGTAATGTGTCTACATCTTAGAAACTCTGCCTTATAAAGCCTAGTGTTTCCTACATTATGACCTGCGCGTTTGCACCGTCTCCTGCGGATGCATGTTTGAAGTTTCTGAGTGATTCTTTAGACACCTTTATCGTGACTCTCTGGCGTCTGGCACATCTCCATCAGAACTTGCATGGCATCCATCACAGCTTCCAAAATCTGAAGAAAAAGCAGAGCGGTCATTCACTCCCTATCCCTGTAAATAAAGATGTACCAGCATCACTTGCATCCATGTAATACTGGCAGGACTTGGGAAAGCATTCGTGGACTTGTGCACACGCGATTAACACGTCACATCTACAGAATGTGAGAATCTGAGAAGCAATGCAAGTGCAATTAGACCCAAATACCCAGCTACTAGGAAACTTTAAATCTGTGGGATAACTAATCATATATATTGCTGTCCAGAGCAGTAAAACTACCCCCAGACATATGAGCTGCTTCTGCTCGCATTTTCAGGTTTTAACTTTTCAGTTGCCTCAGTCTTTACAGTAGAGATTGGTGGGCTGTCCCACAAAGGACTTACCTGGCTTCGCCAGTCCTCGCTTCTCTGTGCCACATCTGACAGTAGTGTGACCAGGCAAAAGCAGAAATTCTCTGCTACGGGGAGACTCTCTGCGGCAAAAGACAAAGACACTTGCGATACGTGTGCAAATACAGAAGCAAGCGTACACTGCTCACACAAAACCACATGATGCATTATGAAAGCTTATGAAATGTAAAGAAAGGCCTATGAATGAGAGGTTATGAGGTGTATGGTAAGATTCTTAATGAACGAGACTGTTGTTTTGTATACTAATGCACAGTCTGCTAATATGTTATGTATATACTTATGTTTCTATTTTACCCCTGGTTTTCCGTTCTGTGCTTTCCTCGATCCATTGTACACGAGGCAGTCCCTTCAGCAGAACCAGCAGGTACGGCAGGATAAGTGTTTTGTGCTGCAAGAAACAACAGTCACAGGAGCCATTGCGTAACATCTCTGCTACCGAGCATACGAGTTAATGAGGTTATATACCGTGGATATAATAAAGTACCGCACCTGCAATTTAGACTCCACCAGAAAGATGCCCAGGGCGATCACTGCATCTCGGCGCCGCTCGTCCAGCTGAAAGACGCCTCGAAAGTCCACCGGGCACATGCATAGCAGTTTCTTTACCTACGACATAACAACACGGAGCCAACGTCAGATAACTTAGCTACCCACTGAAAAACGTCCACCTGGAGGCCCTTTTTTTACAGCTGTCGATGTCAAACCAAATTACAGCACAGAAGACATTAAGAGCGAGGCTGTATGTGAACCTTTCACCGTGTGAATTGGTTTACACGTACATAGTACAATCAGTTGTCATGAGCAGGCAGCAAAGTATGAAAACAGTTGGCAAGTTAGCGGGATAGCTACTTCGTACGTTGCTAAAATGGCTTTAGTCTAGTTGTCAGTTACAGGTGACTATCAAACTAAGTAAACGGCTAATGTTACCTTACGCGTAGCTGTACGGCTACACCACGATTTGCCTTGTAAATCCTAAAGTGACCTACAGTTAGTTTACTATGAACACGGGCTTTATTTGTTATTCGCATCCGAAGATATAACGTCATTTAAAAATAGTTTTAGCAAGACGGGAAGTATGATTTGGTAGCTAAAAATGTACGGTAGCAAGCAAGCAAGCATCTCTTAAAATTCAGGTTACAGTCGGTGTTTGAAGGGGGACGGAAAACATGAAACACAAATACTCTGGCGCGTTGCTCAACGCCTAGAAATCACACCCAAACACTCACCTTTTCTTCCGGAGACTTTTCCTGTGCTGCCAAAGATCGCGCAAGGGATAAGACAGTTTTAAAATAAAACCTTTTCGTTGCACCCCCTTTAACCGACATTTTTTATCCTCCATCCGCCGAAGAAAAACAGCAAAGGACAAATTTAAGCCGCAAATACGGCAAGCCTGAGTGTCCAAGAAGAACGCTTGACAAATTACAAAAGCGACGTTAAAAAAATAAGTTCTGCCAATGAATAGCATAAGTATGCATGGACAGGAAATTAATTATGTACAAAAATAATGCGAATATTACGAATATATGTGAAAGTGAGCAGAACATGTTTTCATTAATAAATGGGTTTAACATGGATAAATACTTTTACCTGATACCTGATCAACTCTACCAGAAAGATAGACCTGATCTACAAGCTTTATAAAGTGCCTTCATATTGTCCCCTCACACACAGCATTGGTATCCTTTCTGGACGTACATATTTTAACATTATATCATAGCTAAATAAATACAATGTAATTGTGGTACTATATTGTACAGCGATTTAATCACAATACAGCAATTACACCATTGGGTCATCCCAGGGCCGGCCCTAAAGCAAATCTGGGGCCCTAAGCTGAACATTTGTTAGGGGCCCCCACATACACACTCACACACCACCATCACCACCACTAAGAACTCAATCATTACGTGCGTTACACGTGGTACGCGATGGTGGCGAGGATGCCACTCAAATGAGAGAAGGGCGGCGCAAATTCTCCGCTCGCTGCCCTTCAGTCCAGTAATGTTACTTGAATGTTACTTGAATGTTACTTGAATGTTACTAAATCAAACGGTCCGTGGGGAAGAAAATAGCAGATGTGTCCACAGCATTAAACTCGCTCGTTTCCTATAGTCAGGTAATTTTGTGTGCAGATGCTGCAACACGTACTTCCTGTCAGGAGAGCCCCCTTGGGAACTGGCGACACAAGGTCGCACAGTATGCCTCACAATGCACCACACATTAAAAACAGACAAAGACAGGATGAAACTGAGCGGCATTAGCCACATTCTGTATACAGTATATCCTGTATACTGTGAACACCTGTCTAAATGGTGTGAAAGATATCGGCCAAGCCTATTTCCTAGGACTATTATAAGATTCTAAGCACTGGCTTATGTGAAATGCAATGTGTAATCTGATATTAATATATCAAAACTGGTGTATTTGTCCTCCCTCTTTTTAACTGTAGTTCCATACATGTCCAGTAGGTGTCACCACTCCAATAACATTTATTCCTGGAATGAACAGGTTCTTTGGGTTGGTATGAAAGAATCTGATATTACAAGAATTCCTACTCTGAGCTTAGATCAGCAGCCTCTTTATTGAAATATCTCTCTCGCAAACACACACACACAAACACACACACACACACACACACACACGCACATGCTCACACACACACAGGCTCTTTCCAGGATAAAGCCCATTAGCATGTGACATTGGGTGGCAGTATAGCACAGGGAATTGGGCTCGTAAGTCCAAAGCTGTAGGCTTGATTCACAGGTGGGGGTGTCGCCACTGTAATCCTTTTGCAAATATCCAGCTGTACAAAATGGATGGTATACATAAATATAAGGTGTTCAAGTCACTGTGGAAAGAGTGTCTGCTGACATGTAACAGGCAGAACATGAATGCCTTACGGGAGTCCGCTCAGGCGGAGAGACACTGTTTATTTAGCCAGTTCATTAGAGGGTGATGATTTGATGAACAGACTGAGAGAGACAGATCGGGAACTTGGCCAGAACACCAGGGAGTCTTCAGTCCCACAGGACCTGTAATGAACACAGTGTGTTGAGTGTGCCGGGGTTTAAAACTCAGGTTTCAACCGCTAGAACTGGAACAGCCAATCATTATTTCACTTATGGACAGCTCTTCCAGTTGTAATGCAGTTCTGTGGTCTAGGGGTTTAAACTTGAGGTGTAAACTCCAGCTAAGCATTCTGCAATTGAGCCAGCGAGGCAGGAACTCTACTCCATGGCATCCAGATCAAAACAGAGGATTGAAAATACCTGAATGGTGAAATAGCCAAAGGTTAGAGATACCAGTTCTACTGACTCTATAAACATTTCCTTTGTGACTCAGCACAGTAGAGCAGCTATTTAGCAATGTAATGCACTGTATGTAATGCACTGTATGTAATGCACTGTATGTAATGCACTGTATGTAATGCACTGTATGTAATGCACTGTATGTAATGCACTGTATGTAATGCACTGTATGTAATGCACTGTATGTAATGCACTGTATGTAATGCACTGTATGTAATGCACTGTATGTAATGCACTGTATGTAATGCACTGTATGTAATGCACTCTGTCCTACAATGTTGTATTATGATGTGTTCCAAAGATGAAAAGCATTTTTACCTTTAACTCACTGAATAATAATAATAATAATAATAATAATAATACACCTTTATAGAGGACCTTTAATACAAGAAAACATTCAGCTCAAAGTCCTTCCCAATGGAACAGAACGACAATACATGAAGAATAAGAGTTAAATTATTTCAAAATCAGTTGACAAAGAGGGTAAAAACAACAAGTACAGAAAAGATATATTAAATATGTGTGTTTTAAGCTGAGACTTAATCAGCAACAATGTTATATAACAACCTATTTAGGCATCTGCAGATAATACTCCTTTGATAAATGATTCAATCAATATTGTTATTTAATATTTAATATTTCATTATATTCTATAGTCTAATTTACTGTTGTATGTGATATTAGGAAAAGTAGGCACATTGCTCAACCATAAAAACCATTGTGTTTAATCATGATTATAATAAATAGATAGAAATACAATCCATTAATCTTCTTACTAACACCATAGACAAATACAACAGGGAAATAATAACATTTGGTCTTGTGAGATTAACAAACCTGTGATAAAACTGCCACATAATGTTTGTAAAGATAAAACAACTGCCATAAAAGTCATGTTCTAAAAATGAATACAATTTCAGTGTTCAGAACAATGTACAACAAATGAGTTTAGTGAGAGGACTCTACTGCCTAAAGCCAGGAGCGAGCAGGTTTATTTATTTATGTCTTTTATTTAGCAGGGACAGTGTACGTTTCTCACGCTTCATTTTATACATTCATGTGCCAGAATTAACTATTGTGCTCAATTTCTTACCTAAACCTCCAGGCAGGTCTAAACAAAGATAAAGGTTATTACATTATCAGAACAACACAATACA
The DNA here is from genome assembly GCA_022702515.1 of Ilyophis sp. 1 JC-2022. NCBI lineage: Eukaryota > Metazoa > Chordata > Actinopteri > Anguilliformes > Synaphobranchidae > Ilyophis > Ilyophis sp. 1 JC-2022. The sequence goes on along the minus strand of CM040394.1, from coordinate 8,371,424 downwards.
TACAGTATGTCTATAAGATAATTAAACAAATAACAGCGGTACATAAAACTATAAGCAGGGAAAATATGATAAAACAGCACAACACATGTTCTATCAGGACAATTTATGATTGTGGGATAGATAAAATTTTCGCCATGTCTTTTGTAACACACACATAAAGACTACTCTCTACAGTAGAACATGATTTCAACAATATCTGCAATGAAATTACCAACTGGAGTCTCTGTTGAATTGATTTACAACACTAGAAATTTTAGTTTCAAAATAAAAGTAAAAAATAACAGGACGTTATTTTTAAGGTATTGCCCATTTTGTTTACATTCAAATACACACAAAGATATATTTCGGTAAAATCGCGTTAATATGCTTTCAAGAACAGGAAGCGTCATCACATTTTTGCGATTATTATAAAAAGACAAATGTGTGAATGTTTTTTTAAGCCTTCAGTTTTGCAGATCATCTCCTCTATAACCCTTATTTTTCATTTCTGCACTGATCACATTTTTGCTCAAATGCAAATGAGGTAGTTTGGGTTCCTGAAAGCAGTTGATACTGCTTTTTCTTTACGTAATGTTTTGTGTGCAATGTTCACGTGCAAAGTAGTCATATTTTTCACAGGCTCACGGTAAATAGAATACTGCAGGCGGGAAGAAAAAAAATACACCTTGCCAATGCTCCTGTTGAATAATTAACAAAGAAACAAACAGGATGTTTCGGCCAAGGAGAAGATTATCTATCTGTATGTCTAACTGTAGTTTATTTGTAAACGGATCACTGAGAGTTCTGAGAGAGTGTGTGGGTACAATCTTTTCTCTTCCTTTTCTCATTAGTATAATGTTACTCAATAGTGACCCCTCTGGTCAACTGGGTGCATGTCACCTCCTAGCATAGGCTGAGCTGGTTGTGCTGCCCTCTGGTGGACTAAATGGAAAATTACAGTGGAAATAAGCCACTGTAGGAGGGCATGTAGACTTATACTGGGCAAACACTTCAAACGGCTGTAATTGCACTTTCTAAATATTCATTTTCCAAACTCTCGGGTGTCCAGCCTTCTCCGAGATGGCCAGGTGTGGGTGCAAGACTGGACACCCTTGTCTTCTCTGCTGAGCTGTCACCGGAAGCTACTTAGTAAACATGTCATGGTAACTAATTACTGACTTGCCATGAACAACAACCTAATAACGTTAAGAATATTAGTGATGCAGCGTCTTGTGTGAAAGATCCGTAACTTTAATATAGGCCCATATGTTTTTCACAGCAACCATAAAGTGGGGCAGAGAAATAATGAATGGAAAAAGTAGCTAAAATTAACTGGTGTTTGTGAATGTGGGCGTTGCTTCATGCGGTGCTCATACATCGCTATGTGACAGTGTTTAAATGCACCATCGAATATGACGACCGTTGGTATTTCTGTACGTATAGTAATGATTTTACATTTATATTATAGGCATTTAGCCGACGCTCTTATCCAGAGCGACTTACACGTTATACAATTATCAATGATAGTATCTCAGGCCTGTAAGACGCGTGTGAAATTTCCCTGTAACTGTATCCTCCAGGAAAGTTGATTGCTTTTTTTCACTTACTGTTCTAACAACCGTCCTCGTCATGAACTCAACCTTTTCTCAGCAACATTTTTTTTTTAAAATTCATGCCTTTCATAACTTTCAGACAGTCTCACAGCAAGATTTTTGGGTTTGCCATGACAACAAATTAACTATGTGACATTCCTTACAAAATGGAATGTAGAGATGTAAGTTCCTGGTAGCAGGCAGATTCAAGGTGTTTCAATGACTCAATATTCTGTCTAATAGATCAATATCCTGCTTTATTTTTTTTATAGGTTACTCATAACCAGGATACTGGCTTATTCAGGATCTGGCTCTCGGAAAATGTGTACATGACTCAAATGTCATGAATAAACTGGCTGTCTGGATATTAGTTAATTCTGCTTTTCTCCATTGCTCTCCATTGACTCATCGGTCCTCCCCCTGTCTGCCGCTCCATGGAGACCCCTCAATCCTGCTCCTCCCTGAGCCTCTCCACAGTGACCCCTCAATCCTGCTCCTCCCTGAGCCTCTCCACAGTGACCCCTCAATCCTGCTCCTCCCTGAGCCTCTCCACAGAGACCCCCTCGATCCTGCCCTTGCTCTTAGCACCTCTTTTCAATGGCTTCCTCTCCAACCTCAGTCGTCATGACTACATCCGCCCATTAATGCCCCGTGACACGTTCCCTCCTCGGGTTCCAGGGTACAGCCCCAGAGACCTGGGATAGTTCTGTCAGACCATCACAGAGTTACCCTTGGTCAGCAGGTATAAACGGTTGTCGCGGGTTTCCTCTCAGAGGGCCATGTACTGATTGTCAATGGCCCTCTTGTGGCCCCTGGTGACGGGCTCTAGCTCGTACGTGGGGTCAAGGCGCGGAGGGCGGAGGTTGGGGTGCAGCTGCAGAGGGCGGCGGCCCACGGACGCGCTCCTCCGCAGGGAGTCGCCAGGGCGCTCTAGGAGAGGGACGGGACCGGGGGGCGGGGCTGCCGACGGGGGTGGGTCGCTGCGGGCCAGGCTAGGCTCAGAGCTCCAGCGGTGGAGGCAGAAGGGCACAAGGACTGCAGGGCTGTCTGAACTCTGACCTGGAAACAGATAGGCACAGTGACCATTACGGAATAGGAATATACTAAACATTTTGGGAAAATATAATGACAAACATATTTCACAGGACATAAGGTATTGTCCTAAAAATATCTTGCAATGAATATGAAAGCAGTAATAATCAGTAGATTTGCCCATATATTTTGCCCATATATCAAATATCTTGACAATATGTTAAGAGTTAAGACATATGTTACAAACATGTATATTGCAGTACATGCCATTTCCAAAAGGGAAAGAGTAATACAAATCAATATTTTACCAGTAATGTACATCAATGGTTTTAGTAACTTTTTTTGTTCTTGAGAATCTGTGATATTAATGAATGATGAATAAAACAATTTTTAAAACTATATTCATTATATTTATTTCCATAAGAGACAGCAGTCAGCGGTGGTCATCGATGAAAAAGAGTGCGGAGCGCGGACATCGTGGGCAATCGCATACGGGCCTCACCTGAGGGGGCGGAGCTAGCCGCCACGTAGCTGGAGAGGGTGATGTTTTGGGTGGAGGCACACTCCAGCGGGATTGGGTGGAGGCGGTAGTGACTGAGCATGTCCAGGACGGAGGAAAAGTGCAGGTGCTGCACCCGGCACTGTCCCCACTCCGTCAGGGTGAGGCGCAGGTGCTGCCGAAAACCAGAAAGGTGGGGTTACAAACTGGCCAATCACTACACTGCCTCAAACTGGCCAACCACTGCACCGCCTTAAACTGGCCAATCACTACACTGCCTCAAACTGGCCAATCACTACACAGCAAAATTATCTTATCAAAATCAAAAAAACGATCTCACCCCATTGGCAAACTTTTTGTCTTATTTAGCAGTAACAGAAATACGATTCTAAAGTCTAAATATAAGATTAAAATGTTTGTTTAGATTAGGTTTTTAGAGTGTGCAAGGTGCTATGGTCACTGGGTGCGTAAAACTGTGCTAGGCCACACCTTGGCCTGGCCCTGGAAGTTGAAGGTGAGCACGTAGTCCCCCCGCCGTGTCTCGCTCTGTCGCACGAGGAACGCGCCGTGGCCTTCCGCCCCCGACGCCTGGACCAGCTGGGCCGCCGTCACCCGCGAAATGGCCCCGTGGAACCATGGGTACGAGGTCAGGAGGTCATCCGTCTGCCGGAGAGTCTGTCCTGACGTGGGGAAGCACAGAGACCCTGGGAAGAGAAAGTGTGCAGTTTACTGATTAGTACTGGCCTGTCAGTAACTGAGGGTGTAACTAATTGATTAATTAGTCAATTATTATTATGAATTGCTTAAATTAACTTGGTTGACACTGAAGAAGGCTTTGCAGCCAAAATGTTTGAGTACAATCTTTTCCCCTGCTTCACAATGACGCAAATAAAAATGATAAAGAAACTTTAAGAATTTTTCTTGGAGTGTGAACATCATAATTTTTTTGTCGTCATTTGAGAGAAAGTGTACACACTGTCAGACTCAGTGCGTCACCGTGGCTGAATTAAAGACACAGAAAGCACAATCCCCTTTGAGGCACTACTGTTGTACCCTTAGAGGGGAGCCCTACTCAAAAAATAACAACAATCTGGAACATTATTCAACAGACATAGAATGTTCTGTTACATTTATAATGTTCTGTCTACTGAACGGGAAGTCCACTCTTAAACACTTTTCTTTGTGTTGTAACTGTGCTCAGGAGATTTTCCGGGCGTGTCGTGGAGGGCGGGAACGTTGGCTTTGACAGATTTATAGTTAATTATAGACACATTCCACAGAGTAGTCATGTAATCCCAGTCTTAAATGCGGAGGCACATCCTAGTCTTGGGCCTCACCTGGACTCACAGACTCGGATCGCCCCCTGCTGGCGTGGGCCGGAACAACGTCTCCCGGAGGGGAAATGGGCTCCATGTCCATTCTGTCGGGCCTGCAGGAGTCAGCAAGGCCTTAACACATTTAACTTAACATATTAACTGAACACAACAATAGCAGCCCAGCAGGGGAAACTAAGGCAGCTGAGGAACAAATGCTGACAGACAACTTAGTTATGAAACACACAAAGCATATCTCTTTATTTCAAAAGTATCTCATGAAATTAAGTCTGTGAGCAAATCGAGCAGGAACAAAAAACAGAACAAAGTGCCATTCTGTTTATTCCTTCATTAAATATTGCCACAATATGGAAAATAAAATAAAACCAGTCTGACCACATCTTTAGTCGGGACGGGATTTAACTGCAAGAAAGTTCAGCGGGGTATTCCACCGAGCAGGATAAGCAAGTTAGCCAGATAACTCTACCATGAAATAACCCAAACATTTTCTTCAATATCAGCAGCCAACAATATGTATGAATAGATAACACTCCTAAACCAGATTCCAGTGCATTTTCATCAACTGAAATCTCACTAATGTGGCGTTACAGCCTTATCGTTCTCACAGTTATCTGGATAACTTGATAATCCTGTTTTGTGGAATACCCCCCCCCCCCAGACCATAGCGGTATTGTACGTTCGTCTTGGGTTGGTAATTTATAGGAAGATTTTGTTTGTGTTTGGGAAGTAGTGAAAGACCAGCGAGGGGGTATCTCTCGGGCAGAAGGAAACCCTGCAAGGCACACAAAGCACCGGGTGTGGTCAGGAAACCGGCCTTGCGATTCTTGGAAATGAAGCAATGTTATTGTTGCTACTCCTAAGCAACACAATGATGGGGGAGCCAATCTCTGGTCAGCACTAGCGCCAAACCGGCCGACACAGACGCACATTTCCGGACATCTGCAAAAATGTGTACAGTCCTAAGAAGCCACACTGTACACACACACACACACACACACACATATATACACACACACACAAACACATACATACATAAAATATATATGATATATCTATATACAGACATGTAAACAACATGCACGCATAAAGACACATGCGCAAATACAGATATATACACATAAACAGAAACACACACAGATATGCACACACACAAACACACATGCACACACAGACACACACACACAAATGCACAAACACAAAAAAAAACGAATCTATGATCCAGAAGTAAGCAACACCTGTACAAACACTGTCCATATACACACCTCTGCACCTGTAATGTTAATTCTGGGTATGACTAGTTACATTACATTACATTACAGTCATTTAGCAGACGCTTTAATCCAAAGTGACATACAGTAAGTGCATACAGAAACGTCATTGAAGTAACTACAGAACAGATAAGACAAAGCACATCCTTCCCATAACGTAGCAGCCATCCCTAGTAATGAACATTGAATGTAGTTCACAGTAAGCTGTGGGTAAATCAGCTATACTATAATTCTATTCTAAATACTATTATAAACTTCAACAAACAGTTAAACAAGAAACAAGTACCATGAGAGGTCCTTGATTAGTATATCAGTTCTGATCAGGGCGATATTGCCTCATGCAGTACACTAGGGGGCGCTGTCTGCATCGGTTCAGCTGACTTTAACCAGACGACTATTTAAGTGCCATTCCCATGACCTTGCATTTTGTTGTCAAATCCTCACAGAAAAGCACTTTATGAATCATTATATAATGAAGTGAACGGAATCTGACATATTAACATCCCCAGCTGCTCCTGCTCACCCGGTGTTGATACATCTGTTGATCTCCGTCGTCCAGGAGCTGACCTGCTGATCATCCTCAGCCTCAAATATAAAACTACCGGGGTAATGATTAACCTGTAGTGAGAGAAGAAATGCATGATCAAAGGATGCCAGAGTGTAAGTTTTTTTACATACGTGTGCATGGGCGTGTGTGCATGTGTGTTTATGCGCATGCATGTTTATATACGTGTGTTTATACTGTATATGTGTTTATATGTGTGTTGTGTGTGTTCGTGTTTTTATCTGTGTGTGTTTTCCGCAACTACTTGCCATAAACTCTAGATAACAGGTGAGTGGTCAGGACAAAGGAAAACAGTGACAAAGGGAATAATGTTTATTTTGGATTTGTGAATCAGTCTTTACAAATAGTGTGTTTATAATGTTCTAATAATATAATATACAATCATAACTTGAAAACACACAATATATAAAACAGAATGACTGCTACAGGCAGGGGAGGCAACCCTGGTCCTGGAGTGTCGGTGCCGTTTCTGGTTTTTGTTCCATCTGAGCTTGATTGCAAGAGTTTGATGGATGATTAAAAGTCTAAGCTTGAATATTCTGCATGGTGAAATGCTGAGTGCCTCCAGCACATGATCACCTGCATTCATTACACCTGATTAATTAAAATCAATCCAGTTATGTGGTTATAGGTTCGGATGGAGCAAAAACCAGGACTGTCTCCAGCACTCCAGGACCAGGGTTGCACACCTCTGGCTATCGGGATAAGGGCATTTTTCTTGCTCTGTCAGACACAGGCAGTTAATCGTCCAATTAGACATCAGGATCTGAAAAGCACTTCCTGTTTCCTTCCCCTCACCTTTAAAACGAACGTGTTCACATTGTCGGGCATCTCCAGGCAACTACAGCGACGAACATCAGTGATGTCAGAGCACCGTGCCGTCAGCTTGGGACTGAAGCCCTGGAAGATCGATAATAATATTCAAGGTTCGGAACACTCTTCTGAACGCTCTCCGGAACATTCTCCTGCCCCTCAAAAAGTACGGTCTGTCAGCTGACCCACGGTTCCAGAGTTACCTCAAATGGTGGCTCAATGTTAGAAAAGAAACTTACAAAAATAATTCAGTGTGTTAAGGGAGCAGGGAGCATGTGTGAGTGCTAATCTAGAATAACTGTTTTCCTCTGGTCATATCCTAGCCTTATCTATTATGAACCAAAAGAAAAAACTGATCCCAGATCAACACTCTCACTCTGATAAGCTTTATATGGGCCCATTCCTACATTCATTTAAATACATTTTTTTAAAGGGTGGCTCTATGAGAAAATAAAATCCAGGAGAGGTGTTTATGAACCAACCGAGCATTAAAAACGTAAAGGCCTTGTCTAAATACTCTGAGTGGCGTCCTCCCTCCCTCCCTTCTTCCCTTCCTCATTTCACTGATCTGAAGTGACTGTCGATTGGCTACGTGCAGTTTCTGCCTTATGACTTCCCCCCATCCAGGCCTATAGGCCAGGTGAAGGAAGGATTGGCTGAGAATTGACCAATCGAATGCTCCCTGGGGCTCCTTCTCATACCGCTGTACATTTAAGTGGGTTCCAAAAATGACACCAAGTGATACGTCATAAATACATTACATTACATTACAGTTATCTGGCAGACGCTTTTATCCAAAGCGACGTACACTAAGTGCATATTGAAGGTCATTGACGCAACTATAAAGCAAATCTGATGAAGCACAACTTTCACACAACGTAGAAGCTATCCCTAGTAATGAACATAGAATACAGTCAGCTATACATTCTAAGCTATAAAATAGCAAAAAAACAAATAGAAAATAAAAAATAGACAGGAAGTACATACTATATAATTGGCCCTATATAGCTAGTTAGTCAAGGTGGAGTCTGAAAAAGTATGTATTTATCTATAAATTTTACAAATTTATAAACAGGAAAATAATCGTATTTCCTCTTGTTGTAAAGGACAGTATATCATGTCCTAACACAAGAGCTGGGGATCTAACATAGTGTGACTGTTCTTTATGGATATTGACTGCTGATTGCCAGCCCACAAAATGGATACAACTATGATTGTATCGCCATCGTGCTATGTAAGTATTTTGGTCTCCAAAAGACCAATACAAACTCCTCTGGTCAATTTCAGTGTGCTTAGCAGGAGTCTAAACCCCTAGACCACAGAACTGTATTACACCTGGAACAGCTAATCCTTATTTCACAGATTTGGATATCTGTTCCAGCTGTAATAAAGTTCTGTGGTCTTGTGGGTTAAACCTGAGGTTTAAACTCCAGCTAAGCACACGCAATTGAACCGTCCTGTTATGGACTGTATAAAACATAATAAACTTTTTTTAGTTTTCTTTAGGTATCATGTAAATACTTTAAAAATGACCATTTTAATCAGGCAGGGTCTTTAATCACTTTGGGCGGCTGAATCTATAAATTCTTAAACACAGATTTTCTATTTCAAAGTTTTCTATTACAAAGTTTTCTATTTCCGCTTACTCTTCAACATGAGCCCCTTGGGTTATGTTCTGAATGTTTCCCTTCTTGTCTTTCTGCTATTTTAATCAAAACCAGTCAGAAAACCCTCCCTGATACCAAAAAAAGGTAACAGCTATGCTTTCATGTGGTAGCAGTTCAGAAGATTTATCAGGAGCTCGAGGAAGCGTTCGAAAATTTCACCAGAGCTACATTTTTATTAAAGACCAGTAAAATACCAGCCGTTGCAGAAACACTCCTCTTTCTACAAGCCAAGTGAAACCATTAAGATTAATTTATCTCAATGCCTGCGCTAAAATTGTAAGAAGGAACATTTTAAATACAAAAACTCAATTGATAAAGTATCTCTGCGAATTTGGGCAGCAGATTTATCTGTAGCAATGGTGCAGTACACACAGGCTATCTTTAAGGTCCTGACTTCCACGTTGCGAATTTTCTCATGCTCTAAAATTATCAGCGAGCAGACAGCTTCCTCTTTCTGTGAACTAACTCTGCCCTACCCAGAGCCTGCTGTTACGGTTCACTGATAGTATTTAGCACACAACAGATGCCTCGGTAGCTTCTAGGCTGTTCATCCAGCTTTTACAGGTAGCAAAAGCATCTGAAAGACTTTGAAATATTCTGTAGGGAGGTACAGTGGAAGATCCCCCCAAATACATTCACCCGTCTCATAAAACAAAGCAGAAAACGACTCATCTTTATCAAGGCTGTGAATCATTTTGGAGGGCAGAATATATATATATATACACACACACACACACACACACACATACTTGTTCTTAAGTCACTAGGCCAAATGTGAAGCACTGTGTGTCAACTTGCTTGTAAACTGTGCCAAACGAAAACAGGGATTGTTTGGTTTATTTACTAGTCATTTCTCCTTTGCAATAATATCTGTTAAATACTGTACAGTGACAATCCAATAAACCTCTCAAATAGACCCTAATGTTAACCTCTGACGTCGCTTACAATGTAAGCCAATCAAATTTGACGTTGTGACGAAGGCCAACGGCACCTCCAGTTGTTGCAATCCAATAACAATGCCTGTCCATGTCTATGTCTATAACAGGCCACGGACTGGATTCAACTCATATTCGCCATGACCAATTATGAGCCAGTTATGAGTGCAGTTTCAGTGATGAATGTACCCACCTTGGGTGGGTCAAACAGCTGTAGCTGGAAGCCCTCTCCCAGCATGCTCTCTGGCTCTCTCCACAGCAGCAGTCTGCATCGCTGCCAGTCCGTGCGGGTGTCCGTCACGCCGTCGTGCACCACCAGGTACTTGAGGAGGCCTTCGCTGCAACCGCTCGGCGCCTCCGCCCCTGCCAGGGACCTCTGCAGACGGAACCTGCAGGCCAGTCGGTCCAGCCAGCGGTGAGTTTGGACCGGGCCCTCGGGACCAATCGTTTTCGGGCTCCCTCGTCCGGCGTGCCGCCCGGACCCCCGCAGGCACTTTTTCAGGAGGCCGCGCGTGCCACGGCGGATCTGCGCCACGGAGAGGTGCATGAAGCCGCCCGGGGCAGTCCGAGAGGGGGCGGGGAGAAGAGGGTTAGGGTACCAGCAGTCTGTGGCCTGGCGACGCCAAATTCCTCCTCCCTGGTCACACGGTGCACCCTCCTGGCTGAGTCCGCCAAGCAGCGGCCGAACATGGCGGGCGGCGTCTGCAGGGGGGCGTTCCGGGGGCAGTCGCTGTGCCTGGGGCACCCCGGGAACTAAAGGTTCCATCTTCGAAGCCAAAAGTGTCAAAAGTGTCTGTGGGCCCGGCCGCTCGGGGTACCGGCAGCCCTGCACCCCTGGGAAAGACATAATCCGCCAACAGCCTCGCGCCGGCGGAGGCGGGGCCAGTGGTGGGGGCGGGGTCGAGGGCGGGGTCTGAGATGGGTCCTCCCTGGCTAATTCGCTGCAGAAGTACTGCTGGAACAGGTCGCTGAAGTGCCTGGAGAAGCTGTCGGCGGGAACCACGTCCTGCCACTGTTGTCCGCCGGCGAAGTGGCGGTAATGGGTGGCCAGGTCCCGAGCCGTGGCGATGGCGTGGAACTCACAGAACTCCCCCCAGTTCTGGAGAGGGCCGACGGCAGGCTCTGGCGCCCCCTGCTGGAAGGTGCTGTCATTCATCGCAAGAGCCAGAGAAAACCGAGTATCACTGCAAGCAGAGAGAGGACCGGACGCTGAAAGACAAGAGGGGAAGCCAAGATTAAGCAGATATTTCTGACGTATACACCTCTTTACACAACAAAGATATATTGCTGTGTATTCCACAAGTCTATGGCTCGTTCATATTATAATCTGTGAAACCTTTGAGGAAGGACAGGTATCATCAAAGTAAACAGGGAAAAAGCACAGAAAAAGAAACAAAGCAACTGGTGACAATGAGTCAATGCTGGTATTTCCCTGGGTTCCGCTTGACCTAATCCCCACTGGTCCCGCCAAAGATTCACCCGTCCCTGGGTTCCGCTTGACCTAATCCCCACTGGTCCCGCCAAAGATTCACCCGTCCCTGGGTTCCGCTTGATCTAATCCGCACTGGTCCCACCAAAGATTCACCCTTGCCGCAGCTCTGTATATGTACTGTGTGTTTATGAGAGCTTGTATCTGTAATTGTGTGTAAAACTCTTGATAGGTGCTCCCCATGTACAAGGTAAGAAATTGGGGGTGGGGCAGGGGTGTAATGATGCTGAGCAAACCAAAGCCAATCTACCAATCATCTTCTTTTCTTGGAAAAAAAAAACCTCCAATAGAAAGAAAGCCAGTATGCATGATGCAATAGCACACTTGAAACCCACAGAATCACTCACTAGTTTACCTTAGTTTTCAGTCACCTCTTTATCACCTTAAGGCAGGGCTTCTCTGTTCTGGTTCTGAAGGCCACAGGTGCTGCTGATATTCGTTGTTACTCGCACATTAATTTAGCGATTAAAGTGGTTTATGTTACTCGCACATTAATTTAGCGATTAAAGTGGTTTATGTTACTCGCACATTAATTTAGCGGTTAAAGTGGTTTATGTTACTCGCACATTAATTTAGCGGTTAAAGTGGTTTATGTTACTCGCACATTCAGGGCCCTGACCCAACCGCAAACATAAAAAAACACAAAAATGGTTGCATAAATAAATATTTATTAAATAAATAATAGACAAACCTTGCGTAGGTATGGATGCGTGGTGTCAGAAGTGGGATATTAATATTAATAAATATTTATTTATGCAACCATTTTTGTGTCTGTCCATTTATGTTACGGTCAGGGCCCTGACCCAACCGCAACATAAATGGACAGACACAAAAATGGTTGCATAAATAAATATTTATTAAATAAATAATAGACAAACCTTGCGTAGGTATGGATGCGTGCCTGCATGAGATGTGTATGGTAGGTGTATGGATGCGTGTAACGTGGATATAAGAATTGACCGACAAACACCATGAAATAGAGAGACGACAGTGAAGCCACCTCTCGTGAAAAAGAGACGCCGGTAAAGCAACACCGTTATCCGGTCTCAACCTCCTTTTAAATAATAACCGGTGATTGCCGTGGGAGCCAATTAAGCCCCGGGAGGCGGACCTAAAAAGGGGAAGGAGAAAATATAATGGAAAAGAAAACAGGAGTGACAAATAACAATCAGCGACCGTAACAGCGATTAAAGTGGTTTATGTTACTCGCACATTAATTTAGCGATTAAAGTGGTTTATGTTACTCGCACATTAATTTAGCCATTAAAATGGTTTATGTTACTCGCACATTCATTTAGCGATTAAAGCGGTTTATGTTGCTCGCACATTCATTTAGCGATTAAAGTGGTTTATGTTACTCGCACATTCATTTAGCGATTAAAGTGGTTTATGTTACTCGCACATTCATTTAGCGATTAAAGTGGTTTATGTTACTCGCACATTTATTTAGCGATTAAAGTGGTTTATGTTACTCTCATTTATTTAGCGATTAAAGTGGTTTATGTTACTCGCACATTCATTTAGCGATTAAAGTGGTTTATGTTACTCGCACATTTATTTAGCGATTAAAGTGGTTTATGTTACTCGCACATTAATTTAGCGATTAAAGTGGTTTATGTTACTCGCACATTTATTTAGCGATTAAAGTGGTTTATGTTACTCGCACATTCATTTAGCGATTAAAGTGGTTTATGTTACTCGCACATTTATTTAGTGATTAAAGTGGTTTATGTTACTCGCATTCATTTAGCAATTAAAGTGGTTTATGTTACTCGCACATTTATTTAGCGATTAAAGTGGTTTATGTTACTCGCACATTAATTTAGCGATTAAAGTGGTTTATGTTACTCGCACATTAATTTAGCGATTAAAGTGGTTTATGTTACTCGCACATTCATTTAGCGATTAAAGTGGTTTATGTTACTCGCACATTCATTTAGCGATTAAAGTGGTTTATGTTACTCGCACATTCATTTAGCGATTAAAGTGGTTTATGTTACTCGCACATTCATTTAGCGATTAAAGTGGTTTATGTTACTCGCACATTCATTTAGCGATTAAAGTGGTTTATGTTCCTCGCACATTCATTTAGCGGTTAAAGTGGTTTATGTTACTCGCACATTCATTTAGCGATTAAAGTGGTTTATGTTACTCGCACATTCATTTAGCGATTAAAGTGGTTTATGTTACTCGCACATTCATTTAGCGATTAAAGTGGTTTATGTTACTCGCACATTAATTTAGCGATTAAAGTGGTTTATGTTACTCGCACATTAATTTAGCGGTTAAAGTGGTTTATGTTACTCGCACATTAATTTAGCGGTTAAAGTGGTTTATGTTACTCGCACATTAATTTAGCGATTAAAGTGGTTTATGTTACTCGCACATTAATTTAGCGGTTAAAGTGGTTTATGTTACTCGCACATTCATTTAGCGATTAAAGTGGTTTATGTTACTCGCACATTAATTTAGCGATTAAAGTGGTTTATGTTACTCGCACATTCATTTAGCGATTAAAGTGGTTTATGTTACTCGCACATTCATTTAGCGATTAAAGTGGTTTATGTTACTCGCACATTCATTTAGCGATTAAAGTGGTTTATGTTACTCGCACATTCATTTAGCGATTAAAGTGGTTTATGTTACTCGCACATTAATTTAGCGATTAAAGTGGTTTATGTTACTCGCACATTAATTTAGCCATTAAAATGGTTTATGTTACTCGCACATTCATTTAGCGATTAAAGCGGTTTATGTTACTCGCACATTCATTTAGCGATTAAAGTGGTTTATGTTACTCGCACATTCATTTAGCGATTAAAGTGGTTTATGTTACTCGCACATTCATTTAGCGATTAAAGTGGTTTATGTTACTCGCACATTCATTTAGCGATTAAAGTGGTTTATGTTACTCGCATTTATTTAGCGATTAAAGTGGTTTATGTTGCTCGCACATTCATTTAGCGATTAAAGTGGTTTATGTTACTCGCACATTCATTTAGCGATTAAAGTGGTTTATGTTACTCGCACATTCATTTAGCGATTAAAGTGGTTTATGTTACTCGCACATTTATTTAGCGATTAAAGTGGTTTATGTTACTCGCATTTATTTAGCGATTAAAGTGGTTTATGTTACTCGCACATTCATTTAGCGATTAAAGTGGTTTATGTTACTCGCACATTTATTTAGCGATTAAAGTGGTTTATGTTACTCGCACATTAATTTAGCGATTAAAGTGGTTTATGTTACTCGCACATTTATTTAGCGATTAAAGTGGTTTATGTTACTCGCACATTCATTTAGCGATTAAAGTGGTTTATGTTACTCGCACATTTATTTAGCGATTAAAGTGGTTTATGTTACTCGCATTCATTTAGCAATTAAAGTGGTTTATGTTACTCGCACATTTATTTAGCGATTAAAGTGGTTTATGTTACTCGCACATTAATTTAGCGATTAAAGTGGTTTATGTTACTCGCACATTAATTTAGCGATTAAAGTGGTTTATGTTACTCGCACATTCATTTAGCGATTAAAGTGGTTTATGTTACTCGCACATTCATTTAGCGATTAAAGTGGTTTATGTTACTCGCACATTCATTTAGCGATTAAAGTGGTTTATGTTACTCGCACATTCATTTAGCGATTAAAGTGGTTTATGTTACTCGCACATTCATTTAGCGATTAAAGTGGTTTATGTTCCTCGCACATTCATTTAGCGGTTAAAGTGGTTTATGTTACTCGCACATTCATTTAGCGATTAAAGTGGTTTATGTTACTCGCACATTCATTTAGCGATTAAAGTGGTTTATGTTACTCGCACATTCATTTAGCGATTAAAGTGGTTTATGTTACTCGCACATTCATTTAGCGATTAAAGTGGTTTATGCTACTCGCACATTAATTTAGCGATTAAAGTGGTTTATGTTACTCGCACATTAATTTAGCGATTAAAGTGGTTTATGTTACTCGCACATTAATTTAGCGATTAAAGTGGTTTATGTTACTCGCACATTAATTTAGCGATTAAAGTGGTTTATGTTACTCGCACATTCATTTAGCGATTAAAGTGGTTTATGTTACTCGCACATTAATTTAGCGATTAAAGTGGTTTATGTTACTCGCACATTCATTTAGCGATTAAAGTGGTTTATGTTACTCGCACATTCATTTAGCGATTAAAGTGGTTTATGTTACTCGCACATTCATTTAGCGATTAAAGTGGTTTATGTTACTCGCACATTCATTTAGCGATTAAAGTGGTTTATGTTACTCGCACATTAATTTAGCGATTAAAGTGGTTTATGTTACTCGCACATTAATTTAGCCATTAAAATGGTTTATGTTACTCGCACATTCATTTAGCGATTAAAGCGGTTTATGTTACTCGCACATTCATTTAGCGATTAAAGTGGTTTATGTTACTCGCACATTCATTTAGCGATTAAAGTGGTTTATGTTACTCGCACATTCATTTAGCGATTAAAGTTGTTTATGTTACTCGCACATTTATTTAGCGATTAAAGTGGTTTATGTTACTCGCATTTATTTAGCGATTAAAGTGGTTTATGTTACTCGCACATTCATTTAGCGATTAAAGTGGTTTATGTTACTCGCACATTTATTTAGCGATTAAAGTGGTTTATGTTACTCGCACATTAATTTAGCGATTAAAGTGGTTTATGTTACTCGCACATTTATTTAGCGATTAAAGTGGTTTATGTTACTCGCACATTCATTTAGCGATTAAAGTGGTTTATGTTACTCGCACATTTATTTAGCGATTAAAGTGGTTTATGTTACTCGCATTCATTTAGCGATTAAAGTGGTTTATGTTACTCGCACATTTATTTAGCGATTAAAGTGGTTTATGTTACTCGCACATTAATTTAGCGATTAAAGTGGTTTATGTTACTCGCACATTCATTTAGCGATTAAAGTGGTTTATGTTACTCGCACATTCATTTAGCGATTAAAGTGGTTTATGTTACTCGCACATTCATTTAGCGATTAAAGTGGTTTATGTTACTCGCACATTCATTTAGCGATTAAAGTGGTTTATGTTACTCGCACATTCATTTAGCGATTAAAGTGGTTTATGTTCCTCGCACATTCATTTAGCGGTTAAAGTGGTTTATGTTACTCGCACATTCATTTAGCGATTAAAGTGGTTTATGTTACTCGCACATTCATTTAGCGGTTAAAGTGGTTTATGTTACTCGCACATTCATTTAGCGATTAAAGTGGTTTATTATGCAGTCAGTTCCCCTCACCTGGATTCTTGGGTCTGGACTGGTTGCTGATTTTAAGGTGAAAACAAAACCAGCAAACTCTGTGGCTCTCCAGGACCAGGATATAGCACTCCTGCTTCAAGGATATAATACAATCTGGTTATCACAGAATAAAGACGTTGCGCATGAATATATTATTCAATATGTTATTGAATAATATTTATATATATATATAAATCCCTCAAAAAAAGTTAGGAAATTTGTGTTTGGTCGATCATACCTCTGTTGCCACTGTATTATTAGCATTGTATCTTATATAATTGAAAAGCCTGTTCATTTCCCTTTACAATGATGCACCATTTGTAAAGATCATGCAATTGTGAGATGAGCAGCACAGCTGATTATGTGGGTGGGGGCCTGCTGGTGAAACTGAATTGAGTAGGCTCGGCTATAGAGTAGTCTACACAGACAATGAATTGGGTCAAAGTCAAATATTGGTGACAAAAACATGTCTGGCGAGGATTAGTGCTTTGCAGTGATACTGCAGTGCTTTTCGAAGATATTTTGTTCGCACTTTTAGCTCGTAAGTGCCAGAACAAATCAATCACATATGTGTCCTTACTTCGTAGAAAGTTTAACGGCGTTTAGGTTATGACAGGACCGCTGATTACGACCCCTCTAACAAAAAACAGTTACATCCCTGAAAATAATGTTTTTGTTTGCTTGTTTTCCATTTTAGGATAACAAGTGGGAAATTAAAGTGAATGTTGCATTTTGCTGGAAAAAAAAATGTCATACGAAGGCGACCTCTGACATCACTGTTATTTGCCGTTATTATTTAGGCTAGGCTCGTATTCCTTTCTGGTTTGGATATTCAAGATAAAAAAAAACTCGCAGTTTTGTTACTTTCGATATTCTATTTAGTACAATATCGTCTGTTGAAATGTAGACTACATTTAGTTAGCATTTTAGCCTACATTTTGCACATCTCAAAACGAGCCACCTATAGACTACGCTTTTGTGTTTTTTAAAACAAACAATAGCCTATTAGCCCTGGAAAATGACGAGGCTTTTAGTTATCATGATATGATATATGACATAAGCTGTAAAAAGAAATAGCCTACTTTTTCAGTAGCCTAGGCTACTGAGCACGCAGAACAGAACTATCAACAACTAAATTTTTCATATAGCCTAGGCTATAATAAACCAGATATTTGTCTAGAAATAGCTACGTCAATAGCCAAATTATAGCGGCAGCAAAAAATATTCATTCCAATTCAGAAATTCTTGCGAAAGCAGTTTATATTTGCAGCATAGTGATAATGTTTATTGACCCTAGGGGAAGTCTTAATTAGGCTAGTGGCTTATGTTTTACTGATGACAACGAACTTACTGCAGTAGCATACTTTTCATTTGAGTAATCTGGAAGGAGAAGTTGGTGCTGATACAACTTCGTAATCACCTATTTAATTACTGGCATTTCAATGTGGTTAGCCTACTCTCGACCTAGATAAGAGCACTCGGTAGAAGACGTGACGTTTCAGCTCTCAGTTTCCCCGTCAGGTCTCGCGCACGCTTCTGAAACGGGGCGCAACTGCAAGCGACGTTAATAGCTTACGACGAATAGTAGCCTACATTCCACGCAAAAACTATACCGGGGTCCCGAACAACACCAGAGCAATAAACAAGACACTCTCCCCCACCAACTTAAAAAAAAAACACGTCTCACATATCAACCACAAAACTACATCGCTTTTACAGACATTAAAACGACTTTACCTGCTTGCTTCGCGACCCGTTGTTTTTTCTCCCATGTTAGCGGCGTGTAACAAATTTTCAGGAAGGAAACTAAGGCGCGGAAAATGCTTAGGTAACTCTCATCATTTCCGCTGTCAAATGTCCCATGAATAACCCATTGTATGCTTCTTAGAAATAATCAAGTGGTTTAAACGTCATATAGCCTATGGAAAAGAATATCCGATTTTCAAAAAGCCCATAACCAGCTATACTGCCGCAAAAGGACTTTTTTTTTAACCCCAAGTAGAACACTTTCCACTCATTACGTATCCTGGCTTCCAGAGCTGTAGGCTATGTGTGCTGACAGCACTGCAAAGCACTTGCATAGGCCTATTATTAATGCGATGTGAATAGACCCCTATGTTGCAGTATTTCTGCATATCTACTTCTGACATGCTATTTAGTCTTAAATGCCAGTAACTTCTTGTTGTCTACTATCTGGTTAAATGGCTGTACATGATTAGCTATTATTAATCTAGCAAAGCCTGTTGTTTTGACGAATGGCGTGTACAGTCCCTTACTAAAAAGTAGTAGTCTACAGAAAAGCTTATCTTTTCAGGTATAGCCTGCTTTAAGTAGCCATCAATTATTTTCAAAGTGTATTTTTAAGTAGCCTAGGCCTAGACCCTGGTATACTATATAAAACTAAATTGGCCCATTTTAAGTCTACTTCAACTATTCCCCCATATACTATACTTAAAGTACCATTCATTAACTATGCTGCAACTTTGTATCCTAACTGGTAGACTTTATTTAATACTTCTAAACTTTGTATCCTAAATTAGACTTTCCAGGTTTTAAACCGTGATCTTTACTTGTGGAAAGCAAAGTGAAAGGGCACTTTAAGTAGCGTGCACTAGTCTACCTGGATTTGGTTTAGAAAAAGTGTACTCATGGCATACTTTTATAGCCTATATATACTTTTTTTTTTGTAAGGGGGTTGTTAAAAAAAATAAAATTTAAATATAGTGTATCTTAACCATTTGAACCACCTGGTGACAGATTCTATGTTTTATCTGAGATTACAGTGACATAGGTCTAGAGAAAATGTGTTTACGGCAAACTGATGTGTCCTGTTTTTTTTTTTTTTAAGTATCTGATTTAATGTAGAATACATGTTAATAATTAAATGGAAACATCACAAGACTGCCTTGTGCCATAATGTAATATGTAGTCTCCGGGAAACTTCTCACCTTTTCTATGATGCCGCTCTTCTGGTGGCTGCATTAACAACTATAAATGAATGTCAGAAAAGGGGATTTGATATTTTGAATTTCGGAATTTCGGATTTTGTCATATCAAAGGAAAGAAGAAAAATATGCAGAACAGAACGAGTATACAAATGGAACGAAAATGACAAAAACAAGCAATAACAACACCAGTGAGCAAAAATGACTGTAAAAATTGTGAGCGGGAAAGTTGTGTTCCAAAAAAAGAATACATCGGAGGAATTAATTCGCTATGAAATTTCCTCATGCGTGCAGCACTAAAATCTGTCAGAAGGGGGCAGTATTTCCCTCCAAAACAAACAACACCGCAGCAACAGCACCGTACTGTAGATGAGGGGTTCTTAATCAGTCCTGGGGCTATCCAGTGTATGCTCGTTTCTGTTCCAACCACACTTGCATCCCCTGAATTGTAAAAGCTGTTGATTGTTCTAAAATAGACACTTCTGTTTATTGAGTGAGCCGCATTTGAGACATACTATAGCTCAGCATGCCGTGAAGGGTAAATGTCCCATGTTCACATCACAGGGCTTTTAATCAGTCAGATAAACTATTGCACACTTTTTCTGTAATGTAGCTATCATATAGGCCAATTGAACAATTAATTTTGAGTGAGAATATGCATTTTTTAATTTATCAACTATAGAATGACAGGTGAATCACTGGGGTCCTAACTTCTGACAGTGTGGACACCTAGTCATTGAAACTAAACCATTTGTGGAAATATAAAAAAGTTCAAAGACAAAACAATTTGCAAAGAGCCAAGCCTGCAATGAGTTGAAACATGTTTTTTTTTTTAAAAGGAAGAGGAAGTTTCAGGTTTACTGGTTAAGTAAAAGTAAACCTCCGGCTGGTGTATGGAGAGTGTCTTAATGCAAAATGGCTGCCGTGTATTGCTTATAGGGAACTACACATTATGTTGATGTTTTTAAAAGCACCATGGGACCATTACTGTCCACGGCAAGTCAGAACCTTAGCCTAACGTCTCACCCGAAGGACAGATGTGAAATCGGAAATATGAAAGATCAGGTCACAAAATATTGAAATAGGAAACAGGAAAATTTTCTCCCAAGTCTTCTCATTCACACCCACAAGACAAATAGTTTTCTTTTAGAGATTTATTAGATTAGAGACTTAGTGCAGATTAAGGCCATGTGGACACCAGCCAAGGTCTTCTGGATTCTAGCCTAAATTGACACACATAAGATTCTAGGCATTCATTAAACTACTGCAATACCTGCTATAAAGGTTGAATGATGCATTCAGGTATCCAAGCGTACAAAATGTATCCAATTATATCAATACAGGGGCAAAGCTCCATACCTAGAAATAGTACAGCAACAAGATGAATTGAATACTGTCAATTCAACAAGATAATTTATTACAGGGCTCATTGAGAGATTAGGGTGTCTTGACTGTAAAAAAGAGAAGCGTTATATAAACTGTTATGATACGTATCAAGTGCTTACAAGCACAATTTCATATCCCAAAGTGTGTTCTGCCAGCTTGAAAGCTCAGAACAACCACATCTGAATTAACTTGACATCTCTTAACGTCACTCTCATGCTGTAGGCAACATCCCTCTCTTACACAAACTGAAATGCGGGCTTCTTTTTGTTTAGAAAATAAGTTTCTTCTGTCTTTGTGCGATCAGTGATTAAATAGAAATGAACAGTTAGGCTGGGTTTGTGTGAATTACAGGGTGATGTGGTAAAGTGGATGAAATAACCGCTTTTTTCAAATGACTTAGTCTACCTTTGAAATTACTTGACCCACCCCCCCAAATTGCTTAGTTTACTGACTGTTTGGTTGTTTACAAAACTTTGAGCCGATGCTGAGAATTAACTGGCCATTTTCTACACTCAATCTAGAAACAATGTTTAAACAGATAGAGACCACAGCATTGAATACAACAGATATTTTTCTAGGTTACTCGACTGTGCATTAAAGATGTGATGGACAGAATACAGCTTTGTGAAATAGGGCCAGCGTCCCAACTCCAACATGTAGGTCCCATTCTTTATCTCTATATACATGCTCCCCCTCGGTCGAATCATTCAAAAACACCACACGTCCTTCTACTGTTATGCTGATGACCCTCAGCTTTGTGTCCCCCTGAAACCAAACTACCAGTCCAATCTATTCAGCCTCTTGAACTGCCTCGAGGACATAAACTTTGGGCTCCTGGCTGTCCCGCGATCTTAACTTAAGCTCAGGGGTGACCGCACCTTTGTGGTTGCAGCTCCTAGACTGTGGAAGGGCATTCCCCTCCCTATCAGACCTGATCCCCTCCATTGACTCTTTTAAGTCCAGGCTCAAAACATACTTTTATTCACTAGCGTTTTAATCCTCCCGATGTGGCTTGTGCTTATGCCCATGTGTTGTTTATTTGTCCCTACGTGCCTTTTTGTTTATGTCGGTGTTTCTTGCTTCTTGTATTTGTGATTATAGCTACCTGCTCTGGTCTGTGCAGCGCTTTGGTCAACGTGAGTTGTTTTTTATGTGCTTTATAAATACATGTGATTTGATTTGATTTGATGTACATACACGCCTTAGGTTTATTGCTGGACAAAAAATTTAATGTTTAAAAAAATACTGAGCTCCTTAAGCCCTGCCTTGTGCACCCTTCCTGAACACCCTCACACCATTTACCACTTCCTGTTTCAGCCACTGCTGATCAAATGAGCAGAGTCACCCGAGCTTGAATAATCTTACTTGTATCCAAACAAGACCACGTCACAGGAACTGGAACTTTTCAATTCACAGATGCGGTTTCCTCAGAGACATTTGTTTTCTTGCTTCTATTTTTACACACAGATGTTTCATACTTTATTTTGGATGTGTGAAAACTTTGGGCTCACTCAGAGCCACCCTGAGAACTGAGCAAATGAAAGAACTATGTGAAGAAAATTAAAAAGCCTAAAAAAATTTTTGAGCAGCACCTCAGACCTGTTTCACTGTTCTTAAATTCCTGAAGTCAGCCATGAGGCTAAAAGGCTTGATGCTGGGAGTGTGGTTACAGTGTGTTTTTGGTTATCCTGGCATTGAGATGAGACCTGAAAAGGTACTGACGTTGTGTGAACATTTGTCAGCGCAGCCAATGGAGGAGGAATGCGAGACAGTGAGGGTGAGCAAAGGAGAAAGAGGGGAGGAGCCGAGTTCAGACAGACAGCAGGGGGGGGGGGGGGGAATGGGTGTGTGTTAGAGGAGCGCTGGGGTGTGGGCTGGGGGTGAATTTAGGGGTGGGACTCTGGTCTCAATGGTAACCTGCTTTAGAGTGTCCAAGTTGCCGGGGGTGCCTCTTCTGTCCCGGTGAATGAAGTATTGAGGAGAAAATAAAGAGTTTAGGAAGCAGAGGATAGCCCATGGCCAGAACTGTTGCCAAGGTAAGCCAAAAAAGTAGTCTCTTTCTCTTTCTTTCACTCTCTTTCTCTCTTTCTCTCAGTGTAGTATCTGCTTGCTGAATCGCTCGTTCGCTGCTGTGATGCAGGCTTTTGCACGCGTTGGCAGACTTCAGCTGCCCTGCAGATCGGCTGCATCTTGATCTGAGGAAGGAATTTAACAGCGATGAAAACGCTCAGCTGCAGAATACACCCACTATATATCATATTATATTTATTAGCTGCATGCTGACATGATTTTTCACTGTCAAGTTATAGTTTAGTCTGTGTGTGTGCACAGGCGTGCGTGTGTGTATCCATGTTTGTGTGTGTGTGGGCATGTGTATATATGTGTGTGTGTGTGTGTGTGTGTGTGCACGTGCATGTACGGTGTGCGTGTGTATACTTGTGCGTGTGTGTGTTTGTGCGTGCGGGCATGTGTGCATGTGTATACTTGTGTGTGTGGGCATGTGTGCGTGTGTGTGGGCATGTGTATATATGTGTGTGTGTGTGTGTGCGCGTGCATGTACGCGCATGTGTGCGTGTGTATACTTGTACATGTGTGTGTTTGTGCGTGCGGGCATGTGTGCGTGTGTACGTGTGTGTGTGCGTGTGTGAGTGTGTGTGTGAGTGTGTGAGTGTGTGAGTGTGTGTGTGCGTGTGTGCGTGTGTGAGTGTGCTTAGCATTATAAGAGGAAGTAGTGAAAGAAAAGGAAACTGTGGGCTAATGCTTTCCTTCCTCTGCGTCGTAGTTTGTCTTAGTTCTAAGCGGGCTTTTGGCCATGCGGACAGAGAAACCGCGCACACAAGAACAGGAGGCCGTCAGGAAGAAAGAGAGGACAGAATTTCAGGAATGCTGAGAGCTGGTAGAGAAGACTCACACTAGCCTTTGTCAAAGAATGCTATACCTGCAAGCTCTGCTCTAGCATTCTCCTTCTGTTATACTGTTCCGCATGCTACCTGTGCTAACAGTGAAGGCTTTGGCTGATTCTAGCATTCTCCTTCTGTTATACTGTTCTGCATGCTACCTGTGCTAACAGTGAAGGCTTTGGCTGATTCTAGCATTCTCCTTCTGTTATACTGTTCCGCATGCTACCTGTGCTAACAGTGAAGGCTTTGGCTGATTCTAGCATTCTCCTTCTGTTATACTGTTCCGCATGCTACCTGTGCTAACAGTGAAGGCTTTGGCTGATTCTAGCATTCCCCTTCTGTTATACTGTTCCACATGCTACCTGTGCTGACAGTGAAGGCTTTGGCTGATTATAAACAGCTTTATTAGGCTCGTGGTTCAGCCCTTTTCAAGTTTTGAGGGTCCATAGCCCTGAGGTGTTGAAAGCAGCCTGTTTCTGGTCACCCAAAGAGAAATGTGCATGTAAATGGGAATAGAGAAGGCTACATTCAGGCCCTTTTGCCGAGTGTACTTGTACGGTGTGCTATTTTTAAAATGTCAACTATTCATGAGTCACTTGCACCAAGGAGTGTTGCTTACCGGTACTTTGTTGTTTACACTCGTTGTTACACACTCACGAATGGCCAGAGAAACTCAAACATGCGATAACGCACCTCGCCCTGCTAGTCTGTGGTTCCTGGGCCTACTACGAATCAACATACAAAACACACAAGTAAACACACAAACACGCACACATACACACACATTTTTTTTATTTATGTAGAGGTGCACACACACACAGACAAATACAGACACACAGATATCCACACACGCACGTGCACGCAAACAAAAACACAGGAGCATCCCAAAGATGTGGGCATTGTATTATCCAGGGCCTTTTTTGTGAATGAACGCATTTGCCTGAACTCCGCTACTGTACTCCCTCAATGATGGTAAACAATAATAGGGTGTAAACAGTAAAAAGTTAAACCACTTCTCAAAAAAAGTTATATTGATTGCTTGGTCCTTAGTAACTACCGGCCTATATCCAACTTCCCTTTTTTAAGTAAAATTTATAAATAAACCACAGCACAGAAACTGCCCTAGTCAAGGTAGTAAATGGACTTAGAGTGAACACCGATTCCAAAAAGCTCTCTGTTCTTGTTCTCTTAGACCAAAGCGCAGCCTTTGATACAATTGATCATAAGATCCTTCTGGACAGACTTGAGAACTGTGTTGGTCTGTCCGGCAGAGTTCTCCAATGGTTTAGATCCTATTTGACTGGTCGAGATTTCTTTGTGGCATTGGGTGATCATTCCTCAGAAAAAGTACACATAACATGTGGTGTTCCCCAAGGCTCTATCTTGGGCTCTATTCTCTTTAGCCTGTACATGTTACCACTCGGCTGGGTCATCAGAAAGCACAAAATTGATCATCCCCAGATGATTCTAGCCCCATTGACACCTTAGTGTATTTCTGACATAAATGTATAGATGTCAGAAAATTTCCTCCAGTTGAACGATAAAACTGAGATTTTAGTCATTGGGGCAAAGACCCAGCGAGAGATACTGTCTGTAAAATTACAATCACTTGCACTCCACACCAAAGACCAGGTCAAATACCTTGGTGTCATTATTGACTCAGAT
Source organism: Ilyophis sp. 1 JC-2022 (assembly GCA_022702515.1). Lineage (NCBI taxonomy): Eukaryota > Metazoa > Chordata > Actinopteri > Anguilliformes > Synaphobranchidae > Ilyophis > Ilyophis sp. 1 JC-2022. The sequence goes on along the minus strand of CM040394.1, from coordinate 8,346,081 downwards.
TTAAATTTGGAGGCCCACATCAGAAATATCTTTTTACCATTTAAAGAATATTGCTAGAGATCGACTGATACTCAGGCTGATACTGAAAAGATAATGCATGGTTTTATTACTAGCAGGCTTGATTACTGTAATGCTCTCCTGTCTGGTGACAGACAAAAAAGCAATTGGTCGGTTACAACTTGTTCAGAATGCAGCAGCACGCGTGTGTATTAAACCCAATACGGATTTAAAAACCCTCAAATTAAAGCTGAAAGTCTGCACTTTAACCTCATAGTCGCTGTTCCATTTCAAATCCAATGTGCTGGAGTACAGAACCAAAACAACAAAAATTGTGTCACTGTCCAAATACGTACGGACTGCACTGTAGGGACCCGCAGTGTAAACATGGTGTTTTAGCTAATACCTCCAGCCAATGGGAAGTGAAGAATAATGTTCTTCAATCTGATTTGTTCAAACTGTTTTCAGAAATGTTGATTCAGCAAATTCTCTCATCTGCTCTCTCGTCCCTCATTTGCAAAGCCAGCCAGGGAGAGAATGTGTGAATATGTACATCTATCTATTGTACATCTATCTATTGTACATCTATCTATTGTCTGCGTTATGTCCATCCAATGGACTGCAAATTCCACCTCCTTTTCAGATGACTATATCTACCAATTCCAATCTATTTTTTTAAATGTATTTCCTTTATTTAACCAGGGAGATGCCAATTGAGAGCAAAGCTCTCTTTTACAATGGCGCCCTGAGAATACAATGATAAAACACAACAAAACCTGGATTGGTGATTTATTCACCAATTTAAAAAATACTTTTGGCTAAGCAAGGAAGTTTGGGAGATTGGGCGGTAGTTATTTGGGTTACTAACCTCTCCGCTTTTAAATAAAAAAGAGACATGTACACAATGAGCTACTTTCCAAACTTCAGGAATACTTACCCCAGCAATTGTCAGGTTAAAAATGTGAGTCAACGGAAAAACCAAAATGGGAGCTGCCAGCAAAAGCAATCTTGGATCAAGTGAATCAGCAGCAGTAGCTTTTTTTTTTGGATCAATGGTCATTAACTCATGAAGTACCTCATGTACAGAGAAATGCCTAAGTGAAAAGTCCAACCTGATAAACCTTTACAAACGGGGTGTGTGAGTGTTGCACGGCAGAGATTTTCTTTCAAATAGATTACCAGAAGAAATTAAATGTTCATTAAACACATTGCATATTTGCTCTTTATCTGATACAATCATAAATAAAATGATTTGGTAGAGGAGTGACCTGTACATTATTTAGTACCTTAATATAACATAACAATCTGACAATTTGTGAACAAAATATGATGATTTAGCCTCTCTGATTTTCCGAATGCATTTATTCCTAAATTGACGAAAAGCTTGCCAATTCTTTGGTGATTTTGCATGTTATGGCTCATGCAACATCTCTTTCCCTTAATAAATCAGAGAGCTCGACTGAGAACCATGGATTGTTTCTATTTTTTACCCTGAACTTTTTAAATGGAGCATGCTTATTTGTAAGAAAATCAAAAACATCAATAAAATGTCAAAGAGCTAATTCAGGCTCCGGAATGTTACATACTCTTCCAATATCACTGTGGAAAAGGTCATGCAGAAATACTTGATCAACAAAATGCTTAAAATCCCTCATGAATACGGGATGGATATTTGAGCTTTTTGGTATATCATATATTCCAATGCCTCCACATTTACTCCTTTACATTTCTGATGATGAACAAGATAATTCCAATATTCATTTCCTTATTCTTAAATACAGAAATTGTGTACATGCTAGTTTTTCTTTATAGTGAACCTATAATTCTATTATATTTAGCCAAATATATGTATATTTAAAAACCTTTAAGATGATTGTACTCTGCCTTGTATTAAAGTTTGCCAACATATTATGTATGTAAAATATATTTGAAGAAATGTACATATTATATTATATTCAAGACTTTTGTCTAACCTGCAGACAAAATTAAATAATAAAAAAATCAATAAGTAATTATCAGCTTTTGCACAAATACTCAATTCTGGCCTTGGAAGACAGTAGTAATGCTGGTTGTCCTTCTTCCACTCCAATCAAGGACAGATTTAGACCTGAAACACAAGGTTGAGTGGGACCTCTGGCCAATAAATGACATTAATCAATCAATTAATGAATCGATAAATCACATAGAAAAAAAATGCAGCATCTCACCACTGGTGTCCCGGGTCAGATTTGAGTATCTGTACTCTTTGGTGATGCTTGGCATGTGGCCTTTATGAGATTTTATGGCGGATCTTGTCAGTGTTCAATCTCTATAGTATGCCTTGACCATATCTATGTCTTTCCCCTCAGATGGAAGCCCAGAATGGAAGAGAGAGTCCAGAGGACAGCCAGGTGGAAGAGGAAGAGGAACAGGCTCAGCCCGCCATCACCAAAAGCTTCTTCCAGTTCTCCTCCAAGATCAGAGCCATGGTACGAATCCGCAACAAATACCAGACCATGAAGAAGCGTCGGGCAGAGCTGGCATGGTCAAGCCTGCCGCGCTCCACCAGCCCCAAGATCTTCACTTTCGACGGGAAGACCCCGACCCCGTCCCCGACCTTGCCGCGAAAGAGAAAGAGGAAGAGAAAGACGCGGGTCATTTATCCCAGGTATAGCAGGCGGCGGGCCATGCCCGCCAAGGAGAGCAGCCGCACCAAGAACTGCCTATTCCTGCTCACATTCATCGTGTTCCTGCAGGTCTACAACGCTATCGAGAACCTGGATGATCACATGCTCAGGTACGACCTGGAGGGGTTGGAGAAGACGTTGAAAAGGGAGGTGTTTGGCCAGCGAGAGGCCACCGAGGAGCTGCTGGAGCACCTGGGAGACTACCTATCAACTTACATCCACAACAAGCCCCTGGTTCTATCCCTGCACGGCCCCACAGGGGTGGGGAAGAGCCACTTGGGCCACATCCTGGCCCGCCACTTCCGCTCTATCCTAGGCGAGCAGCTGGTCCTGCAGTACTTTTCTCTCCACCACTGCTCCTTGGAAGACGAGGCCCACAAATGCGCCGGGGACTTGTCCAGTAGCATTTCCCTAATGCTGACGCTGGCAGAGGAAGAGGAAATGATCCCCATCTTCATCTTCGACGAGGTGGAGTTTATGCACCGGCCGCTCCTGGACGCCCTCCACGGCCTCTCCCGCCCGGGCCAGTCCACCGAGTACCTGAACGCCATCTACGTGCTCATCGGCAACCTCGGCCAGGCGGAGATCACCAAGTTCGTCCTGCAGAACTCCTCCAGCGAGGCCGCCTCGGGCCAGGCCAGGCTGGGCCGGGACTTAGGGCCAGTGCTGCGGAGCGCCCTGGAGAAGTACCATCCGCTGTGGGGGGAGACGGAGACCGAACTGGTGCCCCTCACCCTGCTGGAGAAGAGCCACGTGATGAACTGTTTCCTGGACGAAATGACCAGGGAGGGCTTCTACCCCGACCGTGCCCACATCGAGCGCCTGGCGGCGGAGATCCCTTACTACTCTGTGGGGCAGAGGCAGTTTTCCCAGACAGGATGCAAGCAGGTTGTGGCCAAAGTCAACCTACTGTGAAGCCTCTTAGTAAGAGTGTGTGAAGAAGGCAAGGCGTGTGTGTGTGTGTGTCTGTGCGTGTGTGTTTGTGTGTGTCCACACCACTATTACTGCTCCGCCATCCACTCAAAACAGGGAAGCTACCGGATTCCCTCATGGTTCCCTCATGATTCCCCCCCCATGGTTGTCATGGTAACCAGAGGCAGGGTGTAGATAGGGGTACACCTGTACTAAATGTGATGGGTGGAGGGGAGGGAAGAACGTGACAAGGTTATTTGTTTCCAGATCAATAAGAGCAGAAGACCGTCAACGTTTTTGCATGAAACACGACTGTAAGAACATCTAAGCTGCTTCTCTCCCCAACACTTTTACACTTTATGAACCGCATCCACATTTATGAATGTGTGATTGAATAAAGACTCACAGTATTACTACTATTTCCAAAACAAAACAGTTCCATTGCTGTAGTGCACTCGTTACTGCCCATGTTTGGAGATGAGTGCACTAGTTACTGCCCATGTTTGGAGATGACTAACTATCACTATGTGTCTGGGTGATTGACAGTTTTTGGCTGTATGGTGAAGGAATGGTTTTCTTGTCCAAAGTCAGATTGAAAGCTATTGCCTTTTTTATGAGAAAGAGTGACTGACAGCATTGTGTGTTGAGGGGATTTGCAGTCTGGTCTGAAAACACTATGCTAAGAAAAGAAACAACAGAAGCCACATCCTGAAATAAGCAAGACTTCCACCTTTCAGAAAAACCAGCGTGGAATATCTTAACTGAACTTTTAGCACATCAGGGTGCCGTGCAAACTTAGCTATCCCCTTAAAGGCATTCTCCTCTGAAGCGCGAGGTGAACCCTGTTGATCTTTTCACGCCACGGTCAGCCTTGCACACACAGACACGAGTCGGATTAACCAGTAGGGGGCGCCGGTGAGCGATGAGACTAGGTCACCCTGGCTGAATGAATACGTCAACCTGTGGAACTGGCCAACACAATCAGCATTAGTATGATCCGGATTCTATACTAGACTGTGGTTGCCTGGATACTGGAAAGACGCCTTTAAAGTTTTCTCTTTGGAGGGGCAGTTTGAATGAAATGGATTGAACTGTTGATTCAGAATAATTGTTCTGTTCCTTTTGCAGACGTTTGTTTCAGCTGAGGATTGGCCATAGAATATTTCCAGTTTGTCAATGGTGTTCAGCAGCTTGGAACACCGTAACAGATAAATAAATTAATGATGGCCGTGGAGGTCATTGACAGTGGAGTGGAACCCACACTTGTAATATCAGTGTCCATTATACACACAGCAAAAATGTTGGTGTAAATTTAACACTGCTGGTGTACATTTACTACCCTGAGGCACTGAACCTACAGGCTGGGCACTTTTTATGTGTATTCTTTCAGCCTGTGAAAAAAAGTTGTTGTTTTTTTCTTTTTTGTAGAAAAATGTGAGTTGTTTACCACCTTTACAAATCTTTACTGTCAAATGTTCCGTTTAAAATAAAGCAATTTCACTTCCGTTAAGAAAGGTTTTATGAAGCTGTCTTTGCATGTGATCTGTGAAATAAACCAATGTGGTCGAAGATGAGTTCGCTGAATATGACGTAAAGTCACATGCACAGCTAGCACAAAATGTTATTGCAACATTTTCACAATGTCGTAGTAATATTCGATTTCTTATATTGATATGTGCTCTGAATGTATACAGGTTTTTGCCCCTGCACAAACACAGACTTGTGAATTATTTGTGCATTAAAGAATTAAACTGCACAGCTCTAGCCACAAATGGTAAAATATTTTGATTGCTTCTAAACATTTAAACTTCCTGCATTCTTCCTTACCGACTTGTGTTTTTAATAGTTTCCCTGAGCTTGAAATGGCAGCTCAATCAGAAGCTACGTTCCTACAGCAGACTAATAATAATCATTTAAAAAAACATCATTTTAAAAACCATCATATTTTGAATAGTTATGTCATACATAAAAAAAACGAATGAGATCAATTACAATTACAAAATACAATTACAAAATACAATTAATAAGCCCTCCTTATTCAGCTTAGATTTTTTTATCCTGAAAGCAAAAGAATAATACAAGTTCTTCTATTTCCCACGACATACACCCCTGGTATCAAATCTGAACCATGCCAACAGCCCCACAGGGTCCAGCCATTTCACTAGACCAGTGCCTACAGGAGGAGCCTCCAATAGCACCCCACCTTGTCTATTTTCATTTGTAATTCAATGATACATTTATATCAGAAAGGTATTCTGTATTTCATTTAAAAAATAATAATAATTGGCTGATTTCTAGCGAAGATCATTCAAACAAAAACATGCAACTGTCAACGACCGCGGTCCTTAAACACTGGCCGCAGTTTTGCGAGACTCAGACCAATGTTTAGCAAAGGAAATGTTATGCTTTGCCGTGTTTCTTGTTCCTCTTTTCAACTTTTTTTTTTTGGACCCTTATCTAGATCCAGTCAGGATGGAAAGAGGGTCAAAATGACTTTGCAATTCTTATTATTTTTTTTGCACCACAGAGCAAAATAACCACAGAGCTGGCGTAAGACCTTCCTTCCTCTGTCTGCGAAGCTGATGCAATAGACTGACACAACCCTTTCCACCCAAACATACAGAGCCTGTTAGCTTCTCGCTAACCCTAACCCTTGCCACCCACATATACAGAGCCCGTTAGCTTCCTGCGAACCCTAACTCTTCCCACCCAAACATAGAGGGCCCGTTAGCTACCCATTAACCCTTCTCACCTAGGCATACAGGGCCCTTTAGCTACCCGCTAAGACCAGCCGCTTAATATCCGCCCATGACTGCATCGGTCAGCTATTGTGGACAGTCCAGATGAGACCAGCTGTTGAAAGAATGCAAAACAGCTAGTGAATAGTTCTGCCTCTTGCGGGCGGCTGTTGTGCCCAAAAACACTAGTGAACCAACCAGCTGGGTTAATTTTGAACAATTTTAAAAAACGGAAATGCAAAACTGCCCTTGCACCCAAAATATATTCTACCACGACTAAACCCATTCTGCTGCGACATGCATTTATCTATAATTTATAATTTAGGATGTGTACAGTCTGACAGTCTAGATAAAATGCTATATTAACAAACAACATTTGCGATTTACAATTTAGTAATTTGGCAGTTGCTTTTATCCAACGTGACTTACAAAAGTGAATAGATATCAATCAAAGTGCCGCCCACACTGTGAAGGTGCCTAAAGTCGTAATGAAACAAATAAAAGGAGTGAAGGGTTCACTTTTTAGCAAACCACAAACATGTTAAAATGCTCTTCTATGTGAAGTGAAATTCAATATGCCCCCTACAATACTCCTTATTGACCATTTGTCATTTATTACTTACAGGTAAAACATTTTGAGTGAGATGAAGTGGAAAGATTAATACTTGATAATATGGCCTGTATTCAACATTTGTCTTTAGCTTTGACTTACAAGTACATGCAAGTGTTACAGCCTTTCTTCACAAATCAAGTCTGACAAGTTAGGTTTAGTGATTGCAGAACTCGTCAAACAGTGTTTGCGAGGGAAATCTAAAAAAATGCTCTTAATTGCCAATCAAAATTAAAATGTGAGACATATGGAGACAAATGTGATTGAATACTGCCTATATTTCAACAGAAATGGGGGAAAAATCCACATTATTATAACCTGCAAAGTGCAGAAAGAAAGAGGCGGACCTCTGATATCCCCTGGCTGAGTGAGGAATGTTACACTGGGGCATCAGATCTGCTTCTCCGCTGGCGTCAGCTCTCTCCTGAGCCAAAAAACAAAACCATGAGCTCTCCAAACAGCTGTCTCATTGTGAGATAAACCAAATTTAATTCAGGGGTTCTGCGACCCTGGCCCTGGAGAGCCACAGGGTTTCTGGAGAGCCACAGGGAATTTAATCTTGATCTTAAAATCAGCAACCAATTCAGAAACAAGAAACCAGGTGGGGTAAGGTAACTGTATAAACAATTGCTTCAGCTGATACATTCAGTGCTGAGTAACAACAAAAGCCAGCCACGCCCTCCTCCTTTCCCAGGGGAAGAGATAGGGGAGCCCAAGTTTAATGTGTTGGACTCAAGGTTTTCCCTTTAAATGGTACCTAAATGGACTATTAAGTACAAAGACAACTGTGTAAAATGAATTGTCATTTTAAGATCATTTTACGCGTTTCATTTCACACACCAATCACAAAAGTTAGCTTTTTAAAAAATAGATACTCAAATGTGAATTTTGTACATTTATGCAGAAATCTGTCTGCGAAAATTCTAATCTAAAATTGGTGGATGAGAATACTATATAAAATATGAACCTGAAGAAGGTCCGATTCATTTATTCTGAGTACGTGATTTGAAAAAAAGTTAAAATAGTATGGCTTGTACTTTTAAAAAACTAATTTCTTGTACCAACCTGCCCCTTTACGAAGAAGCACGTCATGTAGAAGGCTTTTTGGACTGGTGTTGGAGCTGCACTGAGCTGTCAATCACTGACTCGTATAATCAAATCGAAAGGCCTGTTCTACACCGCAAAATACAACGATTGGTTCAAACCAGTGAGTTACTGATAGATTTATGGTAGCTCCGCCCAGTCATGGTCTGATGCCACTACTTGCACACCTACCAAAATATGTGTACATCCCAGCATGCATACCTACATATATGCATTGATTATATTGCCTGTGCAAAAGTAAGGGCCAAATTCAATCCATCTGCAACCCATGGTCCCTTTAAACAAGCATCGGATCATACATCAGTGATTCACACATATAATATTCCATTCCATTCCAACCACAGATGCATCTCATGAATGGCAACACCTTTGATGTTCATTGAGCAGTCATTTACCCTCTCAAGCCACATGTCAGATATACATAGCTGTGCATACCCTATTCACCATATGCACTTCTCTAGGCCTTTACTCAGCCACACCAACTAACACTTTAATTTGTTGCACTGGGCTACATATACATATATACAGTGAGCACCATAATTAATTGGACAGTGACACATGTTTTGCTATTTTGGTTCTGTACTCTAGCACTTTGAGTTTGAAAGGATACAGTGCTGAGGTTGAAGTGCAGTCTGTTAATTTGAGTGTATTTTCATCCATATCGGATGAACCATTTAGAAATTATAGAACCTTTCGTACATAGTCCCCCACATTTTCTGTAATCAAAATATATTGGACAGTTTAACATAATGTAGAATAAAGTAATAATTTTTTTATATTTGGTCTAATATAATTTGCATGCCATGACTTTCTGATGTCTGTGACCCAACAATCATCTTATTTTCTGATACTCTTCCAAGCGATACTATAACTTATCTGCATTTGAATGGATCTCTATGGGAATTTGTGGGTTGGACTAGATTTAGCTGTCTTATGCTGGAACAGTATGGAACACATCCATACCTACTACATATCTGGCAGCAGAGTGATGGTTTGAGGCTTGTTTGATGCCTCAGACCCTTGCTGACTTACAGCCATTTTGCCAACCATGTATTCCATACTGTTCCAGCATAATTTACAGCTAAATCTAGTCCGACCCCCCAATTCCCATAGAGATCCATTCAAATGCAGAGAGGTTATAGTATCGCTTGTAAGAGTACCAGAAAATAAGATATCAAGAGTTTTTTGATATTGTTGGGTCACAGACATCAGGAAGTCATGACATGCAAAGGATATGCGACCAAATACAAAAATATTACTTTATTCTACATTATGTTAAACTGTCCAATATTTTTTGATGCCCGAAAATGGGGGGGACTATGTTCACTATGTTAAACGGTTCATCCGATATGGATGAAAATACCCTCAAATTAAAGCTGACAGTCTGCACTTCAACCTAATTGTCATTGTATCCTTTCAAACTCAAAGTGCTAGAGTACAGAACCAAAACAACAAAAAAATGTGTCACTGTCCTAATTTATAATAATTATATGTAATAATTTCTTTAAGAAGAGGTCACACTTCTTATTAACTGATTCAATAATAGACAGGTGAACTATGACCTTTTGTGGAGTTGACAGAATAAATGACAAGACACAATATCTGCATCATGTTAAAATAAGGAAACAAATCATGATAGAACTTCAACTCTTGCTTTCCACAGCCGCAACTGATCAGGAGCTTGACAGGAACACAAACCAGCTTGTAGAGCTTGACAGGAACACAAACCAGCTTGTAGAGCTTGGGAAATCCTGCCAAACATCATTACTGCAGGGGCCAGAGTGGAGAAAGTGGAACCATGGCTGCATTCGAACCTGAATCGTTTACT
>CM040394.1:8201226-8331226 GCA_022702515.1 Ilyophis sp. 1 JC-2022 | reverse complement strand
TAGTGGTTTTCTGTGTGCTAAAAGGTTATGCACGTGCTAAATGTTTTAGTAAATCAGGCTCAGTGTGTACTGTGTACTAGCATACTGTGTACTGCATACTACATACACAATAGTGACATGCAGTATGCAAAAAATACTATTATCAGCAAAAACCCGGAAATAAGTATATCATCCAGTGATTTAAAGTACACTGCATTTTGAGAATGTTTTGCCCACTTAACTTTTTATAGACTACTCAACAAGCATACTCATTATGGAAGGGGTGTTGATTCGGACACAGCCCATGTCATCTATCTGTAGCATGATGACCACTTGCCCTGCGGGCGGCAGAACGCTCAGGAGTAATGATTAAATGCACCACTGCTCAACGGTGTGCCCTGTAGCTTGCCACGCAGGATAATAGCTGGATACATAATAGATAATACCTGGCCTGCACGCGCTCTCGGTCTACAGCAGATCATGGGGGGTGTCGGAGTGAAGCCAGGAACAATAAACAAGCAGCTAAACTCAACAGGTCGTTGGCATGCAATCGCGACTCGCTTACTCGATAGGACACGGGCTACTCTGGCTCCACCCGTCAAAGAATCGTGCCCGTGACCAGCGGGAGGTCACATCGTGCTCTCATGCTGTTAGAGCTGGAGAGCTGCTTCAAACGTGCACACTTGTTTGTCAAAAGTATTTTTAACCTCCCACAATAGAGGTTATAGTAGTGCTTGAAACCCCTACTATCCCTATTAATTTATTCTTGAGTGTGTCAGACTCAGTATGTCCACAAAGCATTAATTTCAATGTATCTGACTGGAAATATTGTTCTGTCATAGGCCTATCACCTAGAGGACATTACATTACATGACAGGCATAGGACATTACTTACGTACTTATGATTTAATGTGTTGGTTCTTTCTGTGGTACGACACAAAAAAATGTCGTACCACAGCATTGCTACGGATTTTAATTTGACTTTTTCAATTTTCTTCATTTCCCAGTCTGTAAATAAAGCAAATTAGTTTCACACCTTCAACTGCTTCAACTTAGAATATTCCAAAGCTATCGCAAATTCCTTTGGCAGATGCCTGTAGGGTTAGAGTTAGTGTAAAACATGAACAGACTAGTTTCCTAAGTACCCTTGGGCTAATGAATAGCATTTTCTGTTTCAGCAGGTGGTAGACGTCCTTAAACAGCTGTCTAGAGGGGACATGCTTGAAAGTAAAAACTCAATTTTAGGTCCCATGTGGTGAATTTGGACTCTATAACTTGTTGCCTTTGTATTTGTTACACAATTTTGACTTTGGACTTGTATTAACATGTCCCCTTAAGTACGGTACTTAAACATTTCTTTCCTTCTACAAAGACCATTTAGATTTGCGTAAATATTTGTAGCTATGCTGATGTCTACCCTTATAGTATGCAGTTACAAATCCTGCTGGATTCATATCTGCTTTTTGAAGTAAATCAATGTCCTGCATGAGAGTTGAAGTCGGTTTAATTTGTACGTTTTTTTCTGCTCTCTTCACAAGATTGCGGTTGCCACTTGCCAGAGATTAGAGGACATCTCCGGAGTGAAGTCTCAGAACTTTAGCACCCAGACACTAAGAACCGGAGACATCCCAAGACAGCGTGGAAACAGCACTTACTGTTGCAGCGCTAGGCCACACCAAGAATGTGCCATGCAGCTTTGCGTTGACGTTGGTCAGTTTCCCAGAGAGCGGTTCCCGTAAGGGTGCCGAATTCCTCCTCGCTGCCTTGAACGAATTCCTTGTCTGCTTGTTTGAAATGGTGCTTTCACCGTAGACTCTGCCTTGACTGAGCCAACGTGATTGGTCAGAAGACTTTGGTTAATTTCTGAAAAGTGGTTGGGGGTAACTGCTCAAAGCTGCACTTCTTTTCACCAGACTTATAATGGAGGTTTATGAGACTGGCATGCAAGAGTTTATCAAAACTTCAGCAGTTTCTTATCATGACCTGAGGAGGCTTTGACACCCTTTTAAGTTTCAAAACTGGAAGCGTTTTGGAATTAATCCAGGCTCACATATCACTTTGGAATCCATGATACCATGTGTGCCCAACTCTAAACTGGCAAAGAGTGACCTGTTGTTACTGGAAGACTGTTTACCTCTCCTGTTCACCGATTGGTTAGAACATGGTGCTCTTACAGGTGTAATAAACACCGGCTTTTGTTGAGTCTCCGCCCACAATTTCAAGACACGTGATTTGGGCTCGAGTGGAGAAAGCACATTTAGTGTTTATTGCCCCATTAATGCAGAGGTGCGTTTGCTGGTTTTCGGGGTGTTCTTGGCCCCATTGGCTAATTTAAGTCACTGACTGGCTAAAGAATCCAACCGCCTTGTTCACACAGCCGTAAATGTCAGCCGATTGTACAGAAACCACAAAAACCTGCAGCTCAGCTTCCTGGGAATTTAGGTTGACGCCCGTCTTACAACCTTGTTATAGAGCCAACTCCCAGCTAATTTAGGCCTCGGAAACAAGGTGTGCAGGCTCTTTAGCCCACCAATGACTTAAATTAAGCACTTAAGTGGAGGACCACACCAAAAACTAGCAGACACAGCAGCCCTGCAGGATTTGCATTTGAGATCCCTGGCGTAAGAGGTATTAAAGATGCTATGGTAACCTGGGGGGTATTTCACAAAGCAAAATTACTGAGTTAGCTGGATAACTCAGAGTAAAACCCGGAACCCTCCCAAATCTGGAATATTGACTGAAGAGCCATTCCAGGTTTTATGCAGTGCAGTTATCAAGCCAACTCAGTAATCCTGCTTTGTGAAATCCCCCCCTGGTATATTCAGTTTTATCCACAGAATAATTGGGCCAAACACCTAGAAGTCCAGTATGTCATTGCAAAAGACCAAGATGATACTATTGGGACAGAACTCCTCATTTTATTTAAGTGAATGGAGGCATCTTCTGAATTTCAAAATACTGTGCATATACGACAAATTATTTTTTTCTCTCTCAACATTTCTGAAGCCACAATCACAATATTCATGACATAACTGAAAAAGAGTCTAGCTTTCTATTTAAATTGCAGCCTCAACTAAAATTTCTGAAACCTCTATAAGGGGGGGGGGGGGGGGGTTATACCCATGTGTATCCTTGTTTTGGGTGGGGAATTGTAAATTTAATATGTTGTGGACCACAATATGTATGGGACATGTCAGAAATGAGAAAAAAACAGTACGACCGTTTAACATCAATTTCAGGTCAGGAAATCTATTTCAATTTCATACCTGGATAATTGGACCACATTCCTGATTACAACTGACTCTACAGGAGAAACATAGGCTATTACGTGCAGACATAAGATAGGTTTAAAGGCTCTCCAGTGTTTGTAGTCAGAAAGGGCATTTAGCTTACTCTAGTGTTTTAAGCATCCATTGAATATACAGGTACACTTTCATTTTTAATAGACCTTAAGTTCGCTCAATACTGAATAACAAAACAACCGGCTTCCCAAACATTTTCTCATAGTAAATGCTATGTAATATTACTACTGTTAAATTCAATCATGTGAAAGTGGACACCACACAAAAGCAATGCATTTGGAAATAAAGGCAACAGACAGAAATGGGCAACAAACTGCAGAAATTCAAGACAAAAGCCACTCATTCCTAAATTTGAAACTTCCTGCACAAACCGGCCTTACTGTCGATCTGCAACTTAGACTGACGTTTCCAATGATTTTGGGGATGTTGACTCCTTGTTAATGGCTGGACCCAGAACATCTAGGTTAGTAGTGCAGGCCAGTCTCAATACCAAATTGTTAGTGCCGCCTCTGTAGCACCTTTCAAATAAGAATGTGATTTCTCTCCTTGAGAGAGCCTACAGATTTCCCAAGGCAAACGACAGTACCTTCTTTCACAACGGACTACTTTATTTGTACACAGTCTGTTCTCTCCAGAGATCTCAGAACTACCTGAGCAGCTCAACGAAGGCTTAGGTTTCCTGAAATGTGAGACGTCTCACCCACTAGGATAGACAGGGAAATACTCGCATTAAAGTCAAGCAAACGAGCAAAGGGCTGCCTTTCAGTGTGCTGATGAACAAACTATTGGCACTATACTAAAACCTCGGAAATAGCCCATGCCATACATGGCAGGCACCCCCCCCAAAAAACGCTCCATCCTAGATTCCATGCACCAAAACAAGACCGAATTTTTAATTCTCCCCAAGAATGTGTACATATTCATACATACCTATATACATAAGCAATGGCTAGAACAATTATTTATTTATTACTGTAGTCTCCACCCATGGAGGCACTTGATGAAAACACATCATCCGTTTTTCGAGAACACCATTACTGGACACAACCCATGCCATTCGGACCAAGGTTGATTAACTTTTACCCTCACACATCTTTACCAACAACTTGGCTCTTCCTATATTTTCAAAACTGCATCAAAGGACACCTATCCTAAGAGGTATATTATATAATTTTTAAAAATATACTTTTCTTTTGTTTTTAACTGAATGCAACATGAAATCAAACTGAAAACCACACTGCTTGGTATTTTTTAAAAAACAAGAATTTTATGAGTGACAGGTTATATCTGCTGTGTAGAAAATCAACAAAAATAAATACAAGGAAGTTTTTACAGGACCGTTTCTACTATATAGGAACAAAAGTGGAGAGCAGCACAGAACAGACAGGTCCCTGTACCAAGACTGTGGACGTGCTGAGTCAGTCTTATTATTGGTCGGTTGAACTTCAAGGCTTGCTTTGATGGAACTGCTGCGTGCGTTCTTCTCTTCACCCAGACTTAAACAGCAAAATGGCCACCTGGCCCAGATAGAAGTAGATGAAATGCTTGGTCTCGTGGGTCACGTAGCTGCCAAAATTTCTGCCCACAATGCAGTGCCAAGTGGGATTGTACTTCTTGTCAAACTCCTGGCAAAACAAACATAGGAGAAATATGTGCTTTAAAGGCATTTGGAAAATTTGTTTCATGAGTCACTGTATAAATTGACTGAGCTGAGATTATTGTGTTTTTTTTGTTAAACAGGCCAGTCACATCAGCCGCCATGAAATACAAGTCGATGGAGCACACAAACGACCAATCGACAACCTGGGGGATATTTCACAAAGCAGAATTACGGAGTTAGTTGGATAACTGCACTGAGTAAAACCCAGAACCCACCCAAATCTGGAACATGGACTGAAGTAAAGAGCTGTTCCGGGTTTTACCCAGCGCAGTTATCCAGCTAACTCACTAACCCTGCTTTGTGAAACACCCCCCTGTAGTCTACCATTTTAAACAGGTTTTCAGCTCCCAATCACATTAGAGTAAAATTTTAAAAACTATCATATTTTAATAGTTATGTCATGCATAAAAAAACAAATAAGATCAAATACAATTACGTAACTCCCCGTTCAGTTTAGATTTTTTATCCTGAAAGCAAAAGAATAATACAAGTTCTTCTATTACCCACTACAGGAAGACATTGCTGCTTATTTAACACGGCAATACATTTTCACCAATCGACTGGTCCATTGGGTGGACTGCCAAACAGAAGTGAATTTGAAGTGAATATCCATACAGAATGGACATGTTGCATCAACCATTTAGCCGTCATATTTAGAAATAACATATTTTACATCCAAAGCAAATGTTTCCTCTTCAAACATTTGTAAAAATAAGTGTACACATTTATCTTGTGGCTTAAGGAACACTAAATGCAAAATAATGTGTGCAGAGGGTTCTAAAATTAAACTCCATTTCCCAGTCTCCAAGTAACCATCAAACTTGAAGACGACCTTAATGTCGATTAAATAGAGGGTTGGACAACAACAAAAAATTGTGGCGTTACAGATAGTATAAGCTTACAAATGTGCTGCAGAAACACACCAACTTTCTGCCTCTCTGCTCATTAACTAAATCTTTCTTCTCAGGCAGCTTAGCTCTCACGAGTTCTGAATTTTCACCACGCTGTAGACTAGTTTTCCCTTTGCAACCTCCGTAAGGTACTGCATCGCTGGTTTCTTCACATGCGCTAGACACGGACCCCACTACTGCATTATTTCAGCTAATTTGGACCCCGTTCGGGGGGGGGGTCTACCTTCTTGATGTATGCGGCGATATCCTTCTCGATGTTGTACTTCTCCAGGGCCTGGGTGGCGCACTCCACGGCCTCCTGTTGCATCTCCTCTGGCATGTCCGCATTCTTGATGACTGCTTTTCTGTCAGACATGGTGCCCTGCAAATGGAGAGAGCGGTAAGACTGTAGCGAGTAGGACAGGGAAAAGCAGGCCTTGCAATTAGCAAACACTCACAACCGCAACTACACCGTCGCAGGCAATATACACATTGTCACATAGCCTTTTCCTAAGATTTTGTCAATAATAGGAGGCACCAGTAAGATAACCGATACAAGTGAAGTGTATACCTTTAGTCTGAGCAAGTTGCAACTCCAGAATAAAAGGCATTTGAGCTAATGCATGAAAAAGACTTGTTCTTTTACATGACCACAAGAGCCTGGGTTGCTGTGATATCAAAATGTGTTCAACTGTGGACGATGAACTTAAAGTGCCATACACATTTTTTTTATACAGTGTTGTAAACTGGGTATCCACCAATGTTCATCATCAATAAAATGTTACCGCTTATATTTTTGAACAAATGCATTTTAGAATGCAACAAGGCTTAACCAACTTCCAACCTGCTCGGTATATTGCTGGTCAATGCGTTACATTTATTGCATAACTTACCCCACCGTTTCGCAAGTAACACCACTATGCCAATGTAGTTTCTATGGAAACGTTCACACATAAGCTAGCTGGCAAACAATTCGTTAGGCAATAAAGCTTTTCTCCCAATCAGAACATCGCAGAGAAAACAATGTTCGAATGCAGCAACAAACCACGGGATTAACCATTCCAATGTACATTTCCCACCATTCTAAAGTGCCAATAAAACTACACCCAAAACTAATGTTAAAAAATATTGCAGTAACTATGTAACGTTTGCATTCGTAAACTTAAGATTTACATATTTTCATGACATAGTAAGTTGTATAAACTTGGACTCATTTTTTCAGCATACCGCTGGGCTAAGGCCATTTTCAGGCTATAACGTTAGTACCTGAAATGAATGAACGAATGAATGAGAACACAAATGTGGCCCTCATGTCGACTGCCATTTGGATTTTTCTTTCATGTTTATCAAATTACCCATCGATGCTTACCGTTTTTTAGTGTTTGCTGGATATCAGTTTAGTATTCCTATCAGGGAACACCGATTTGCTCGCTTGCAAGAGTCCAAATACTGTATTCACCGGTGTGGCGCTAATAGTTTACTTGCGGCTTGATCCCACCCCTTCCGCCCCCAATTGGTTATCT
Source organism: Ilyophis sp. 1 JC-2022 (assembly GCA_022702515.1). Classification (NCBI taxonomy): domain Eukaryota; kingdom Metazoa; phylum Chordata; class Actinopteri; order Anguilliformes; family Synaphobranchidae; genus Ilyophis; species Ilyophis sp. 1 JC-2022. The sequence continues at coordinate 8,323,872 of CM040394.1, read as the reverse complement.
GGAACACATACGATCATGCCATTGGCCGTTTCCTGAAACTCCCCAGGCTTCTACGCCTGCATTTTATTTCAGACCAGAATCCTTTACGATTCTAAGACGCCAGTTTGTTTCTATGGCGACATTTTGCGTAGATTTACACACTTCCCCTAAAAAAAAAAAAACTCAGCTCATAACGTTATACACGTGTGATGCGGATTAGAATGATGAATCATGAAAAATATCACAAGAGGTAATATTAACCTATACACGTTTAGGACCATCACAAATAATCCCATAATCATTCCAGCCTAACGTTACGTTACCCTTAAAAATTCTCCATCACTGGGGAATTCTAGAACATTTTACAAACTGCCTGCGCAGTAACATTAACGTCATTGTAGCACCAAAATCTATACACACGGGTTGCTGTGTTTAAATAGTGTATGCAAAGCACATGGTACTGCTACCAAAACAGAGCAACGTTAGTTCACGTTAACAATTGAATTAAGCAAGGTGTTGTTTCATTGCCTTTAACTTGATAACGTGGGTTGCTACTGTTTCCATCATGAACGTTACATAACAACCGCCTCCTCTTTGGTTCAATTACCTCTAACCACACCAAATCTGGTTTCTATGGAAACGTCCACTCGACAATCGTAAATTGTGTTGGCTAGTACATCCGATATTATTTACCACTGTAAGAGTGCTTTTGCAGCTGAACTATCGTTCGGTTACTTAGCTAGTATTGGTGAAGGCAAAGATTCAGCAAAATAACCGCAAATTCACATAACGTTAATTAGCTGGCTGAGTCAATCATTTCCAGTGTTAGCCAAAGTGCTAACGATATGTTAACATCACATGTGCGTTTCAGCCACTAAACGTTAGTTAACTTAAGATAATTAGACGTTATAACGTGAACGTTAGCTGTTATTTTAGACCACGTTATCACTGTAAATTAGATAGCTAGCTGTGTGACGTTAGCACATACTACCGTGTTGCTACCATCTAACGTTAGCTAACGCGTTATTCTACACTGGTCAAGTTAACTCGAACTGCAACACTAGCTAGTGTAACATCCTATGCACAAACTCATAATGCACGTTTCTTATTCTGGTTCCATTCCCAGAAGCATACCCTTTCTGCGTGAAAAATAAATGGTTAGCTGTTCATATCTTACCGCTTTCGTAGTAACGTTATTCAACACTGAATGGCAGCCGACTACAACTCGAGTATTCCCGCTGGTTCTATATACTCCTTTTAGTGAGTTCAGGGTGGAGTTTTCTCAAGATATAACCCTACTCCTTCTGTCCACTATTGGCTATTGGAAACGTTCCCCATGGTGCCATTGGTTGTTTAAAGCGACTCTCCGGGTTTTTATTCTTGCGTTTTATTTCAGACCAGAATTCCTTGCGTTTTAAGACGCCACATTTGTTTCCATGGTGATATCACACATTTATTTGGCCCAATCCCAAAAAATATATATTGCGCAATCACCCCTGTTTTACTGTTTTAAGCATAGCGAATCATTAAAAATGAATACTATACACAGGAAATTGGTCATTGCTGAAATTTGGCTAGCAAGCAGAATTTGGGGTATACTATGTGAAATCCTGAATATCTTGATTTCTACCAAACTACTTAAGCTGATTGGGGCTCTATGCAATTCAATAATTTATCTTAGCCAACTCCGAATGATTTAATAGTCTAAATACTGCCAACCATTGTTCCAGAAATAGCTCCCAATTCAGATGGCATAAAGTGCAGTGTTCTACTCCACACACCTACGCCGCCTATTTCAAAATGAATAGAGTACACACACACACACAGGGTCTACAGTAAAATTTTAACCACATTGATTATTTCTTGTTTTTCTATGTTGCAAAGTCAAGTTAAAATGATTTTGTCGTAAGTATTCACCCCATTTGTAAGGAAAAAAGGAACGTCTCTCAAACTTGATAAAAATGATTCCCAGGAACGGCAACTGTTGTCAGAGATACAGGAAACACACTCTACATTCAGCAGAGTTAATCATAACCAAAATGTAAAGACTGAATAGCTTTAAATACCCCTTCTCAGTCATTGTCTTCAGAGGTGGGAAACAGAAATGTAGCCTATATTAAAAAATAATGTGATTGATTTAAAGGGGAATTCCACCCAAAAACAAAATTAACCTTATTGAACAAATGAAGGCACAACTAATTAAGTCTTTCTTTGTGGCTGGCCCCCCCAAAAAAATCTGTACCGAGTTTGAATTTTAATATAAAGTTGAAAATTCGGTAGAGGTATACGGCATTTTGACATATACCTCTACCTCATTTTTGAAAGACTACAGCGTTTTCAAGTGGGCGTGTAAATTACATAGCAAGTAGGTGGAGCCAGCGAGGGAAGAATTGCTGCCTGCACCTCACTGTTCTGAATAGTGTGGTAGGGACACATCGTAGATCAAGCTAGCTATCATTGCTATTTTATTATAATGTCTGAAAATTACATTGATATGTTACGTTATTTCCTAAAGATGTTTTGGCAAACTAAACCAAACAGAACTCGAGTGCTATCGGTTACAGAGTGGAGCTCATTACATTACATTTACATTACATTATAGTCATTTATAGTCCACTTTTCTCATCTTGTGGTCTCCGTTTTGCGGTTCGGAATCTAATAAAACCGCAATTCTGGGTTTTTTACCTTGTTTGTAGTACATAGCCCCCTCCTATCTCTGGCTGGTCCCGGAAGACTGCCGGAAGCCATTACCTGCCCCACTTCGGAATCTCTCAGTCACCCTTATGATGATATTATGGCATTGTATGGACCAAACTTTGACATATATGTCATACCAAATCCATAATGTTGGGTGCTAGTAGCAGCAGTAGCTATCGTAGAGTAGCAGTGCTTTTGACTGTAGCCTTTTCAAATGTAAAAAGTTAAAATAATTTTTTACACTTATTTTATTATATTTGAATCAAATTTACAAAAGTTAAAAAGCAACGTTAAACGTTGCATTTAGCCTATGCTTTGAATGATTACAACAATTAGACCAGTTCAATCATTTTATTAATGACAGATGATTGAACATGAACACGAATGTCCTATCATAATTCCCTCAGGCCTCACATGGAAGCATGAACTTTTAGCTATTGGATTTTCAATTGTAGGCATTTGGCTAGGCCTATCTGATATCAGGAGTTTTTATCTTGCTCTTGCTGTGTCCACGTTTCCGTGTTTGCTTGCCTCATTATTATGCCAGAGGAGAAAATTGCTCTTTGTTTTAACTCGCCAGATCAGATGCATTTGCTATAGCTCGCTCTGTCTATTTGTATTAGCAAACGTAGCCTACACAACCTTCTTTGTGTATATTGTTAGCTAGATTGCTAACTGACTGTGACTATTAGCTAAGTTAGCTAGCTTAGACAAAATGTATCTGCTAACGTTAGCCATGACAACTGCTAGCTAACTAAAATAAAATTAGGCTATAGCCTACCACACCGGCAACGTTAAACCTGTCTAGGCTACAGACTGCATATGCTACGTTTGCAGTTTGTAATCGCGTGATTACATCCAGAAATGATAATGTAAACGGAAGCAATCATTGGATTTGATTTAGGCTATGTCACCCTTGTGCCACAAAACATTAAAATTAAATGTTAAATGGCGATGTAATTATCGTTTTGTTTTTGTCATGGGTCATACGATTACAATAAGAAACTGCTATTTCAAATGTGGTTTTTAATTTTTATTGAAATTATGACAGGGTGCGTCATAGCGGGCGAGAAAAATTTAATGTGAAATGGACTTGCATTTAAATTTTCAAATTGTCAAAGTGCGTAACCTAGCCTACATTAACTTGAAAATGGAAACGCAAAGTGACCTTTTGCATTTTCATTTTACGCACATCGACTGAAAACGAAATGCAATTGCCGATTTGCATTTTAATTGTAATTTTGGCGCAGAGATGCTTCTATAGAGATAGGCGGCAGCGTATCTATGTTCCCCAGTTCAACACACATTAACCCTCCTATTGTGTTTGAGTCAAATTTGACCCATTTCAAGTTAAAATATTTCATAAATATTATCCAGTTTATAACCCTAACCCACAATAGCCCATGTCATATTAAGTGAATACAGAGTTGGGGAACATCTTTTTCAGGTTCCAATTATGTGCTATATAGAGCTGGGGAACAGGACCCTTTTTCATGTTCCCATTATGAGCCATATAAATCTGGGGAACATAGAATGACCCCGAAATGGGCTACAGCCCTGTGTATGAGAAGGTGAAATTGTGCAACGGGGAATTGCCTTAGGGAATTACGGGTGGGTTAGCCACTTAAGTTGTTAGCAATTTGCTTTTTAAAATGACACCAAATTTTTTTAGATGATAAAAAATGGGTGATAAAGAATACCCTTTTTTTCGTATACAAACGTTCAAATGTCATAGCCTACATTCGACCTATTTCGAAGGAAGTAAGAAAACCCCGTTAATTTCTCCCATAGCCATAGGCCGTCTATTTATTAATTTTTATCCGGAAGTCTCGAAAATGCGAACGAATCTGAAGGAAATGACGACACGATACCTGAGGTCTTCTGTTCAGAGACCCTTCCCCTACATACGTGAGAAAATCCCGAGACCCTTGGAAAATCTCTGACGTCCAATCATCTATTTTATTTTTTGAAAAATGCTAGTTACAGATGACAAAATTAAATGCAATTTTATTTAATTGTTTAATTGGTTTCGTGGGCGGAAATTTATTGCTAGGTAAAAGAGCACGTCAATCATCTAATTTGCCTGACCATGGACGGAGCCGACCACCACGCGGACAGATGAGTCTCGCCCACCGAACTGTATAACAACATACATACAGTGCCGTGGTCTCCGAAGGTAAGAGGAATTTATGATAATATTTAACCGTAGATATTACTTCAAAACTATTTTAATTTGTGTAAAATCCTGTTTTTGTACCACCGACTTTCTCAGATTGTAACATTAAATTCGCTAGCTAGTAGCTCTAACGTTAACTAAAAAAAAAAAAAGTTTTCAACGTAATTTACAAAAATGCCAAGTTACTCACGCATACAAAGTAATAAAATTAGCTAAATCTAGGCCTGCCATTAAAGATATTGATATGAAAATGAGGCCAAGTTACAACAAACAATATTGGCTATCTTAACTCACACAAATTAAACGAGCCCTAGGCTATTCCAAAGCAATGCTGCCCAATGTTTCCTGAATTATTTAATTGTCCAATGTGTCCCTGTGTTTTTCATCTTGCTGTCTGAAGAGAATGTGGTGTTCTAAGACAGTGCTTTGTATGCACGAGTAACTTGGTATTTCTGTAGGCTACATTGAAAAGATTTTTTTGTACTGTGTTTGTTATGAGTAACTGATAATCATAATGCATGTACATTTATGAAGCATAGGATAATTCAATCTGGAGAGAGACGTGCAGACACATACGCAAACACACGTACATTCTTGCTCAAAAAATGACATAGGCATGGATTCAGTTAGACTGTATTAACACACATTTTAAAAGAAAATAATTGTACAATCTCAACATGACGTGACTTATGTGCAATTTTGAACAAAGTTCTGCCTGTATGGCTGTTAAAGTACAATGAAGTAAAAGGGCTGAATACTTGAGAAATCGATTGTTTTCTGTTTTATACTTGTAAATGATTTGGAATAAATAGCAGATTTTACTTTTCACATTGACATTGTAGTTTTTATGTTGAATTATTCCAGCAAAAAGCTTGATTAAATACATTTTTACAGAACAAAATATGAAAAAGTCTAAGGGGGTTCCATATATATACACATATATACTTTTTCTTAATTATTATTATTATTATTTTTTTTTTTGCAGTGATGGACAAGTTCAGTGATGTGATGTGGCCCTTCAAGAAGAGGTGGCGGTTGACTGCCACTGAGAGTGTGGAGGAGCCAGAGGACCATCAGGGCATGGACTTTGCAGAGGAGGACCGCCTGGACGAAGAGCTGACATGGGATCAGCTCATTGATGACCAGCACCAGGGGGTGGAGGACGAGGGTTACGAGATGGACCCGCACCCCATTTCTCGTCGAGGGACAACATCAGTGAGGTATGCATATGTGGGAGCATTGATGTCTCATTTACAGTGGGGACCAAAAGTTTGACACAATTTTTGTTGTTTTGGCTTTGTATTCCAGAACTTTGGGTTTGAAATGGAACTATGAGGTTAAAGTGCAGACTTTCAGCTTTAATTTGAGGACTTTATTTAAGTTTGTTTACTTAAACAAACCCTAAAATGGGGGGGGGGGGGTCTATGTATAAAAGGGCTACAATTGCTACGCAGTTCACCCGATATGTATGTAAAAACCCTCAAATTAAAGCTAAAAGTCTGCACTTTAACCGCATAGTCACTGTTCCATTTCAAATCCAATGTTCTGGAATACAAAGCCAAAACAACACAAATTGTGACCAACAACTTTTGGTCCCCACTGTACATAATAATACTGTATTGATATTTACAATTGTCCCTTATGTCTGTTATTGACATCAATACTAACTTAGTTTTATTATTTTGGGCATGGTTAGCCCTTCTCCCACAGGTCCTAAGTCGGCTAGAAAGCGTAAGCTTTTTGCCGACTCCTCCTTCCCTTCCTATTCTGACGTGGACGCCCAGGCACCTAAACCCCTCCCCTTTACACCCCATCGCCCATTAGGCATAGACTTGGGTAGTGTGCGCAGGTCAACGCGATCGACTAAGCTGCGTGAAGTCGATTTCTTCATGTTGTTTTTTTACACAGGCCGTGGTTACGGAGATTTGCGGCTTCACTAACCGTCAAGGCTGGGAACTTGTGTTGAACTGCCCGTCGTATGCTAACTCCAAAGGGGAGTGGACTGAGGTGTCTCCGGATGAGTTCAAAAAATTCATGGGGCTTCTTATTTACATGGGATTCTCCCGTCTCCCAGATATCAAGCGTTATTGGGGTACAGATTCACTGCAGGGTTCGTGGGCGAGGGCGTTCATGTCCCGCGATCGTTTCAAATCTCTGCTGGCGGCTCTGCATGTTGTAGACCCTACCACAGAAGACAACCACGACCGCCTCACTAAACTTCGCTATCTTTTAGACCACCTTAAAGAAAGATGTAAAGCGCTGTATCAGCCAAACCAAAATCTGTCTGTAGACGAGCGCATGGTAAAATCGAAAGGTCGTTCAAGTTTCAAACAGTACATGAAGAGCAAGCCGACTCGTTGGGGTTTTTATTTTTTAAAATTTTTGTTTCTGATTTTCCCCCTTTTTCTCCCAATTTAGTAGCCAATTGAACCCCTATTCTAATTCAATTCCCCCCATGTAGCAACCGCTTGAGAACCACCGCGATACAACCCTGTCAGCCGGTAGTAGGAAGGAGGGCGCCACGTCCTCTACAGGGCGCGACTCCTCGAGCTCCTGACCGTGATTCCAACTCGCCCAGGGCCGTTTTTGTGCGCAGCGATTCTCTCCTCCCCCCTCCCCCCACCCGGAAGCAGCCGCCAATTGCCGCTTCCACAGGGCACCGGCCACGCTCGGATATGGCAGGACCGGGGCGCGAACCCCGATCCTCGGAGTACAACTGCGCTGACTGAAAGTCAGCGCTCTTACCGCTGTACCACCGCGGTGGCTCGTTGGGGTTTTAAGTTGTGGGTTATCGCTACTTCCGATTCGGGTTATACTTTGGACTTCAACGTTTACACGGGAAGTAACGACGGCCGCGTTACTGATTTGGCAACGACGGTAGTTGAGACGTTAGTACAGCCGTTCAGAGATCAGGGACACAGCCTTTTCTTCGACAACTTCTATACTTCCCCGACGCTCGTGGCTCGATTGCGGCAATTTGGGATTAATGCTTGTGGGACGTATAGGATCAACAGAAAAAATATACCCATGGATTTCCAGGATGTTAAAGAATGGGATCGCAGGGCAGTCCATGGGGACATGAGGTGGTGTGGGGCAGAGCAGGGCAGCATCCTTGTCATACAGTGGAAGGACACGCGTGCAGTTACATGCCTCTCCAATTTTCACTGCGCAAATGATTTGACTGAGGTAGCAAGGTTAGTGAAACACGATGCGGTCTGGGAGAAGCAAGTTTTCCGCCAGCCCAAAGTTATTACTGATTATAATAAACACATGGGGGGAGTCGATAGGTCTGACCAGATGATCAAAATGTACGAGGTCCTGCATAAAACCCAGAAGTGGTGGAAGACACTCTTCCTTCACTTCATTGACATTGCTGTCGTTAACAGTTTCCTGCTGTTTCAGGAGTGGCAACAGTGTCACGCAATACCCGGGCACGAGAGTCGTTTTGCAAAACACTCTCAGTTAGATTTCCGAGAAAACCTTGCTCGTCAACTCGGTCGTGTCGAGTAAATAGTTTCTTGCTGTTTCAGGGGTGGCAACAGCACCTGGAGATAAGAGTCGTTCTTAGATTTCAGAGAGAACCGGGCTCCTCAGCTGGGTGGCGTTGATATCCACCTGAGTTCTGGTGCGCCGAGTGGCCCGGCGATCTGGTGCAAGAAAAATATTTTGGTGTCTGCACTGCTGAGCGGGCCTTACAGAGCCAGCTTTCGGATTTGTTTTGACCCTAGGTGTTATTTTAAATTTAGTTTTTTGGTACATTTTTGTATTTTTCTAATGTGTAAATACTTTTTTTTAAAAGCAGTTTGTCACTTCTTGTTTTGAAAAATGGCTTATGAAAAAAGTTGACCCATGTTATTTTACTGAACATATTGAGCATGTCGTGTATATTTGATAATCCCCCCCCTTACTGTTGTGTGTACATTGTTCCAAAAACATTTTGTTGCAATATAAACTCAGTGCTTTTTATATGAATCTTTGTCAGTAGTTGTATCTTTCAGTGTATGTGTCTTTAATGTCATAATATAATCAGTAATTTCTAGTAGTGGAGGCAATGTAACATGTCATTGATGTTACGATTCTAAAGTGGTTTAGAAACATTTCTGTGGAAGCATAATCACACCAAAATTCTAAAGAAAATGGAAATCGGCAAATTGCATTTCATTTTCATTCAGTGTGTGCAGAAACGTGGCAAGGACGTGGTCCTGTGTTCCACAGCCACAACAGATTTATTGTAAATCTTCGTATGCTTTTCATAGAGAAAGTCAACGCTTGCACTGAACACAATGGATTTATTAAAAGGGTGTGCCAAATTCACTCCTGTGTTCAGTACTCAGGGATAACATGGTGAGGGTGTCCCGGTGCAGCACATTCATATTCTTACAGCTATACACAAAGTTATGTTTTTTTAATCCACCACATTCATAATGCAGCTCATCAAATAAACTTACTAAGTCCAAATCAAACTGCAGTTGATTGTTAAACACTTGAGAAATAAATACCCCAATTCCATTCAAAGCCCCAATCCCACAAACACACGCGCGCGCGCGCGCACACACACACACACACACACACACACACACACACACCAGCATGCTTTAAAAACATAAATATTTCTTTTCAATGTTATTTGCTTCCTGGTTTCTGACACGTTAGAGAGAATCCTGAGTGCATACCACGCGTGGAATACGCCCGTCTCCGTAAACCGCGTCAGAGCTTGGTCTTACTCGCTACGGTCTTTGGGCTCCCTGTACTTCCACATGATGCAGTCGAAGATGTCTTTCTCAGAGTCCACGGGCAGAGGCTCTCCCGCTATACCTACGAAAGAGACTGCATGTTAATGCGATTTGCGCAGTCGGAAGAGACGCTAAAATAAATTAGCCAAATGGCTTTGATAAACTCCATAAAATACTTTTTATAAAATACTAACGGTGTTACCAAACTCCTTGCAAATAATTCTGCATGCATCTTTGTAACTGTCTGTGTACTCTGCCAGGTGCTCAGTCCAGTGGGGATATTGACATCCTGTTGACACATCCGGACTACACCTCCCAATCTGAGAAGCAGGTAAAAATCAGGAGTGTCCAAACAGAGCACTTGCTGATATGAAAAAGTAAATGGTAAATGGACTGCACTTATATAGCGCCTTTATCCAAAGCGCTTTACAATGCCCTCTCAATCACCCGTTCACACACACATTCACACACCAATGGCGGCAGCTGCCATGCAAGGTGCTAGCCTGCTCATTGGGAGCAATTTGGGGTTCAGTGTCTTGCCCAAGGACACTTCGACAAGTGGACAGGAGGAGCCGGGGATCGAACCGCCAACCCTGCGATCAGCGGACGACCCGCTCTACCTCCTGAGCCACAGCCTCTGTTATTCACACCACAATGGCTGTGACATGTAGAAAAGTAAAGCTGCTTTTCACCAGCCATAACACACTGAGGGCCTAATTTACTAAGACCTTTAGCATGTGCAAAGCCTTTTAGCAAACACAAAACTAATAACACAACCAATGATTGGTGCAAAACAAATGGCATGACCAATCATTGGTCATGTTATTGGTTTTGCTTTTGCGAAAAGGTTTTGCTCATGCTAACCTGCAAGGCTATCTTGCATTTGACAAAAATGGTATAAATGCTAGGAATTAAGGATATTGTTCTGTCAGTTCGGTCATCACTAGATCAACCATCACATATAAAAATAATCGTGACTCAACTATGGCTGGGCTGGGGCCTGGACTTGAACCTGCCACAGTTTTGACCTCGGTGTCCACTGCCCAGCCTGCACTTGTGCCAAACATTTTAATCTTTACTTATCAAATGTGAAATCTGCATTCAGTTTATGATGCATTGAGAATAATGGTGCGTAAGCAATGCGTTGAGAACGACGGGTTAAACAAATTAGTTGAGAAAGATGGGTTAAACGAATGTGTTGAGAACGACGGGTTAAACGAATTCGTTGAGAACGATGGGTTAAACGAATGCGTTGAGAACGACGGGTTAAACGAATTCGTTGAGAACGATGGGTTAAACGAATTCGTTGAGAACGATGGGTTAAACAAATGCGTTGAGAAAGATGCTTAAGTGATGCATTGAGAAAGATAAACAAGGATAATGGAAGCAGGGAGGAATAACATAGATCAGGAAATATAAGCACAACTCTGTGCTCTACATGGCCAGTCACAATCAAAATGTGAATGGACATTTAGAGTACCACAGTAATCATTTCTGGCCTCACTGCCCACCTCTTAGTCATGTGAGTCATTATGCCCGCGCACGCGTAGCGCAAGCAGGGGGTATTGTTTTTCGCTCCTGTCTGTGCGTGTGTCTGTGTGTCCCTATCATCCATAACTCAAACAATTCTACTCCGATTGTGAGGAAACTTTGTGGAAATGTTGACAGTTGGGCACTGACCTGAATCTTGAATCCCCCGCCCCCCAATTGGCCAATGCCTGACTTCACAGTGCAAGATCAAGGTTTTAGCCCCATGCAAATTACGTTCTCTGAGTGCCATTCTAGTTGGGTTATGTGATCTGCTTTCAGCAGCTGGTAGGAGCCTAAAAGCTAACTCGAAGATCTGTTATTTCCTTTATTTATTTTTGTTGCAGGTATTAAAATTTAATTATACCGCTTTCCAAACACGCTATAAACATGAAAGGAACCTGTGTTTTAGGGCCTTGTTCTACTCATATCTGAAACACAAACGAACAAATGGGATTTCGGTATAGCCAATGTGCCTGGTTGCATGTTTACACTCGGTTTTTAATGTGTTGCATGTCAAATTAGACGCTTACACTACGCATTTATCCTAGCCGTTTGGCTCAGCACAAACATCTCTACAACAGTGTCTCAACCATAGATATACAACCATAGATATCATGCAACGTAATAGTAATTTGGAATTCTGAAATGGAACGATTTGGCAGCCATCTTACCTGGGTACAGCTATAATAGGAACCTATGGCAAAAGTGTCATGTACTTTCTAACCCACTGTGATGTCATAATCGGGTCTCAGCCAGATAGCTGATGATTGGCTCATAGATATAAAATCATAGTTACTGCCCACCATCTTACCTGGGTATGGTCTCAAAAATTGTGACACTAAACTATACATATGTCACATCTATTGTTCTATATCTATGGTCTCAACACTCTCATGCTTGACACTATTGGTCAGTAGGATATTGCAGTTTGTGTGTTTGGGCTACAATTGTAGAACGCGTCGCACATTGGAATGGTTGTGGAATTGCGTACGTATGTCACATAAAAAGACGAGCGTAAACGGGGTCTTGAGGCATTGGGGCGGATAGTAGGAAATGGAATGACTCACCGGTGACCCCTACTGGACGGATGGTGTACTCATTGAGAGTAAAGCCCTTCTCCAGCGCTCGAGTCCTCATGTTCTTGTTGAAAATATCACTCCCAGTGAAATACAGCACACCGCAGTAGTACTGATCCTGAGGAATCAACCTGAGAGAGAGAGAGAGAGAGAGAGCGAGAGAGAGAGAGAGAGAGAGAGAGTTGTGAATATGACAGAAGGAGAGGGGGAGGCATGGCACAGAGAAGACTTTGACGCATCGAGATAGAAAAGATGACAAATCAAGCGAGGCGCACTCTGTGATTTTATTCCACGATTGTTTGGCAATGACTGTGTCGAAGACCCAACAACAGAAAGGGCTCTATTTTTGTTATCTATTTTCGGTGTGTTTTAGCATTATGGCCAATCAGAAGCATGTTGGTGTAACCCTTATGGCCAATCAGAAGCATGTTGGTGTGACCAAAAAGTCTTCATAACTTTTCCCCCTCTGCTGCACACTTGCCAGAACAGTCATGAAGACCAGACTTTTCTGAACGCTGTTGTGTCTGAATAGACCAAAGAACGACGAGGCTCACCTGATGTCAATGCGCCTGTGAAGATAGTCCTCCTCTTCCGTTCCACGCGCCAACTGACACACTCCCTGAAGAAAGGAGGGAAGCAGGACGTGTGGCACTTGAGTTTATGTTTTCATGGACAATCCTGTAACAGCACCACCAAAAATATGGTTAAAAAAAGAGCAGAGTGACACGTTTCCATCCCTGGGGCAGCAACTCAACGTTCAAAAGGGCTCTACTTCCCAAAGAGCATGTTTCACATGCAGGACTCCGCAAGTAAGATATCTAGACAACCATAACTTCCAAAAGCACTATTTTTGTTTAACCTTCCAACAGTGGAGGAATTATTCAAATACAACGAGATAGAATTAGGGTGTACAGATAACAGCCCCAGAGGTCAGTAACATACATTACAGCCTCACCATGAACTTGCTGTCTCCTTTGGAGAGCGTGTCAGTGACAAAGCCCAGTGAGGCCAGATGATCCACGACAGCATGTAGCAGTTTGGGCTAAAGCAGTGGAAACAGACACCATTACATCTCCTGAATTGTACAAATCACTGCATATGCACAGACAATATGTAATTACTGATGCATATTACAGAGTATCTGATGTAGGTATACTACATTTGTATACATCTTCCTTGTCACAGTAAATATATGAGCAATATATTTGTGATCATATTTAACCAAAAGGCACTTAGTTAATTAATGTATAAAGTGCTGTAAGGACACAACAAAATAGAAACAAGAGGTGCTGAAACAAAAGGAACCTTGAAACTTGAACTTGAACTTTGCATTAAAAAAAAAAGCATTTAAATTAAAAAATTTTGTTTCACTTATTCTAACATAATGCAGGTGTGACTCATTGTCATTTTCTCTGTCACTAAACTTGTGATTTTCACAAATAGTTTCAGTTTTTCAGTGACCAGGTGACAGCACTGTCAGCAATTGCTCTGTTTGGACACTCCAGCATCCTGATTTTTACCTGCTTCTCAGATTGGGAGGTGTAGTCCGGATGTGTCAACAGGATGTCAATATCCCCACTGGACTGAGCTCCTGGCAGAGTACACACACAGTTACAAAGAGAAACATTGTGTGCAAATACAATACATCTAGTTTGGGGGCAGAATGTGGCTTTAGGTTCAGGTTACACTACAATAAAATGAATCCAGGGCCCAAGCTGTAGTGTACAACATCACTCATTTTAATCTCCATCCCTACTGGAGCCTATACATCACACTTCCACCTCCGATGAAGCCACATTGTCAGGTTTAATGAACCGCCACTCGTTTCATGAATGAGGTAGGAGAGCTTGGAGATGTTGTAATGTCAACGCAGGAGTCATTCACTGTCTCTTCCAGAAGGTGCATGCTCTGCTATGGCAAAGTCGCAGTTCTTTCTCACCTCTCCTGTAGCTCCCACAGATGATGCCGATGTACTGGGAGTCCACCACCTTCACCTCCTTCAGAATGAGAGACTGACGAGACAGGAGGTGCAGCCATCAGTCATGTGACAAGGTGCACAAGCAACATGCCGTCCTCGCTCAACAGAGCTTCTTCTGAATGCAACATCAAACACTTAACAGCCAAACCACAGAACACCTTGGTCTGTTTGCCTGGTAACGGTCTCTTTGACCAGGTGATGGTCTCTCTCTTTGGTAAAAAAAATGTCGTTAAAATAGCTAGCTACTGCTTCTGTGTACGGCACACAGGACATATACAAAAATTATTTCTGGCATTTCTCAATAGTCAATTATTATAGATAAAGTAACATGGGCTTGATTTACTAAGACATTTAGCATGTGCAAAACCTTTCAGCACATGTAAAACTAATAACACAACCAATCATTGGTCAAGTTATCAGTTTTGCGTGTGCTAAAAGGTTTTGTAAATCAGTAAATCAAATCAAGTAAATCAAGCCCCGTGTGTATTAAGATTTCACAATCAGCTGAACTTCATAACAAAATGAACGTGGCTTCATTAATAATGAGTGGATTTTAATAAACATAGTCTTTTATAAGTTTTAATTGATTATTCTTACAAAATTATGAAGCATAACGGTGTGCTTGGTGGCCACATAATAATAACTAGACAGAAAGAGAATAGATGTTGGTACAACATACCTCCATTATTTCCATTTCAGCTCTGGGAATTCTCTTCTCAAAGTCCTCAAAGTACCTAACACAGACGATGGTGCGTTAATGAGAAACTGCAGCTACATACATCCTTGCGCACACGCATGCCAACATGCACGTGCATCCGTGCGCACACACGCAAGCGTACAAAAGCATGTACGCATGCAATCTAAGACACAAATATCTCTGCATAGCAAGCAACCCCAGATTAAAATCAACACACCCTCACTCACATGTGCACACCCTAAATCAACACACCCTCACTCACATGTGCACACCCTAAATCAACACACCCTCACTCACATGTGCACACCCTAAATCAACACACCCTCACTCACATGTGCACACCCTAAATCAACACACCCGCACATGCCAACATGTTCTTACTTGAGTCCAATCTGTTGGTGATGATTAAGTTTGTGTTGGATTTTCTGCAGATCTGAAGATGCACAAAACAGAAACAAGTTACTTCAAGAGGGAAAGAAAGTTACACGGTGTAAAGCGTTAATTCTGCAAAATAAATACAGTAACATTAGATTAAATTATTTTTCAGTTTATAATGTTAATGATTGCATTCATTCAAACACAACTGATCATCAAACAATAATATAATAATATAATTGACTTTAAGTGTGATGAGTATGTGTGTGTGGTTGTTAGCGCATGTGCGGTTGTTGGCACATGTGTGAGTATGATTTGCTATGAATATGTCTGCGTGTGAGTGGTTGTGTGCTTGTGTCCATCTGTATGTGTGTGCGAGTGTCTGTGACTGTACGTGAATGTGTGTTAAGTGTGTGTAACGTGGGTAAGAAAGAAACAGATACATACCATCCAGTGTGTTCACCCCATCTTCCACAAACTTACGAGCAGCGGCAGGGCTGTAGACAGACATAAGACAGAGATGAGACAAATCTGAGACAGAAGAGAGAGAGATGAGACAGGTCTGAGACAGAAGAGAGAGAGATGAGACAGGTCTGAGATGAGATACTAGGTCTGGGACCACATAAAACCTCTCCTCAACGGACATGCTTTCTGATTGATGTCACTGCTGTGTCATGTGCTGCACTACCTGTACTACTCAATACAAAAAAAAAACGCACAGAGGGGTGTGATGCCCAAAATTAGACGTACCCAATGCCTGTGACTCTGGTCAGCAGGTTGATCGAGGAGCTGGTGTCATCATTGCGAATCTGTATCACGTGAAAAAAAAATGGCTTAATAACACATTGGTAACTATAAGCAGGATCATTGTAATCATACAGACAAGTGCCTTTAAAAAACAATAAGGCAAATGTAAGTAACAGTTGCTTACAGTTTGATAAAAAACAGCCTCACATTGTGAATTTTAACAAAAGTTCTCCACAGCTTATTGCTTTTGGTCATTGTCATTAGAAGAAATGGCATTAGGAATATCACATCTGAGAGACACACAACTTTAAAAAAAAAAAAACATCTGGTGTTCCCCTGCCACAGAGGCTCTCTGGAACCTAAAGGTGAGATTTTTTTTTTTCACGGCTGGGGGGCCTGCATTAGCCCAGGGTATGGGGTGGCCCATGGCCCAGGTATGGTATGGGGCCCTGGCATTAGGCCCTGGGGTGGGGGGGGGCCTGGTAGGGGCCCTGGTATGGTCTGGGCTTGGGCCATATGGGGTGGGGGCCCTGGGGGCCCCTGGCCAGGTATGGGCCCTGGGGGCCCTGGCCCTGGGGGGCCTGGCCCCTGGCTGGCCCCAGGTATGTGGGGGTGGGCTGGCATTAGCCAGGTATGGTTGGGGTTCCACAGGCAAGACGCAGTTAGCATTATCATGCCTGGGGATGATGGGTTTATGTTGGATTGAGGTCCCTAGTTACTGCTGGACTAGATCCTCCCAACAAAATGCTTGGCGCACTGTGATTGGCACGAGCTCTCTTGTGTAGTACCTGTGGCTTGTGAAATGTTCCTGAGATAAAAATTCCAGCCACACACTGTGAGGTGTTATTTCACAAGCCACAGAGGCTTATGAGGTGTGAAATAGCAGGAAAATACATCGGTGGCATGCCCAGGCTTAAGCTGCAATGCTCTGTGGGATGTGGTTGGTTCAACGGTAATATAACTCCAGGAGCACAACAGGGGAAACATGAACTATTAAAAAATAAAATAAGAGTTAACAATCAAAGCTTTAGGCCTTGGGAACAGGAATGTCAGTATTCCGCATGGTGAATTTCCATTACAACCACCTGAGACTTTTTTTTTTGCTGCACAAATGAACCCTTTCTCCCCTTTTCTTTGCCTACTGCACGGGCCACTGCTCACCCTTTCAAGCTTCCGCAGTTTTCCTGTGGCTAGAAACTCGTCAATCTTTTCTGCAATTTTTGCTCCAACCCCATCCTGTTCAAAGACAATAGAAGAAGAACATCGGATGTCAGACAAGCATGAGACACAGGGTTGTCAGATTGGCATTTTACATTCAAAATTATAGGAAATCTTCTTTTTGCCTGCTTGGAATTATAATATAAAATTTGGCATTTTTGCATTTTCATAAGTCAACATACTGATATTCCATCTTAATAAACACATTTTTGTGTTGTGGACCGGCAAGGTGGTGAAGTGAGTAGCGCCGTTGCCTCACAGCAAGAAGGTACCAAGTCCGAATCCCGGCCGAGGGCCTTTGGGTTTCCTTTGTGTACTTCCTCCCACAGTCCAAAGACATGCAGGTTATGAGAGTCTAAATTGTTTGTGGGGTATGCACGTGCGAGTGAATGGTGCTTTGGCCCTGCAATGGATTGGTGACCTCTCCAGGTGTAATCCTGCCTTTTCACCAGATGTATGCTGGGATACGAAAGAGGATATTTTATCTCTTGGGTTATTTAAACAATTCAGTTTATTTTAAAATACGGCTGTTCGTGCAATATCCCTGTGAATGTTTTTCTGTTTTTCTGTTGTGCAATATGTCTTGGGTTTTTGTGTGTGGTTGTTTTTTTTATTAGCATACACATATCTTATTTAGTGTGTAGTACTGTATTTTTTTTTGTATAGTTTTTTTTTTATTTTTTTTTTTTTTATTTTAAAAAAAAACAACTGAGAGAGCTGCTGCTACCTCAATTTCATTGTACTTGTGCAATGACAATAAAGTGATTCTGATTCTGATTCTGATTCTGAACATTTAGCTAATACATCAGATTGGAAGCACTAGTTGATTGTCTTTAAGTTAAGTTCAATTGTGCAATACTCATATTTCATTTCTTTCTTTTGCACTATGCCAAACACAACAGCCATTCACCAACGTGAATTCCAAATTTAGGGGAAAAGCTATGGAAATTTATGCAAAACGTTTATGTCTTAGGGGAGTACCCAACAACCTGGGGCGTATTCAGGACAACCGCTGTCTCTCGTGTCAGCCATTCTTACCAGTTTCTTTGCCTCCGTGCCACTCTTGATCTTCTGGGGGTATTTGGCGATAACGGAGGCAGCTTTCCTAGTGGACAATAAAGACGGAGCGCACTCCAGCTTAAGAAAACTACGCATAACTTTTTTTATTCCTCTAATATATACAATTGTATTGTTTTTTGGTGACCGTTGACGTTAAAAAGAAAGTTGATCACTTTCAGATTCATTGCTAGGCTATTTCCATTTTATCCAAAACAGGTAGGCCTACTCCAGCAAACTTACCTGTAAGCGTTATACTTATGGACTGCCCTGTTCACATTTCTTTCATAATTGGCCAATTCTGGTAGGGGAAAGAAGGGAAAGATTTATAATAATAAAAAAACTTGAATGTGTCTTGTCTGCACATTACGCCGCTCATAATAAAATTCCATGGCAGCGCGTTCTTATCCAATCAGGGACAGCACAAGGGTGATTTAAATATTGCGCAACACTGACGTAACGTACACTGAACAGCTGTCAATTTAACTTGCAACTTTGCTGTAGCATGGCGAAGAAAGTTGTACAGCAAGCCCATGCTAGTGTTCACTAACGATGTCGGTGTTACCCAGTTAG
Source organism: Ilyophis sp. 1 JC-2022 (assembly GCA_022702515.1). NCBI lineage: Eukaryota > Metazoa > Chordata > Actinopteri > Anguilliformes > Synaphobranchidae > Ilyophis > Ilyophis sp. 1 JC-2022. Next base: position 8,305,037 of record CM040394.1, on the reverse strand, counting down.
CTACGTTATGAAAGGACCCTCACTAGTTAGCGACATCGATATGCAGTAGCTAGCTAACTGCATTAGCTAATCTAGCCATGCTTAGCCGACCAGTTAAATTGGGAGTAGATACCCGTAACACCATCAGTTCAACGTGAATCATGACATTTACACAGCGCCATCCGTCTAAGCACTAACCTTATAATACATTAAAGATTGATGACTAAATTAGCTAGCGGTAGTGATCAAACGAGATATAGCTACTTTGCAAATCATACAGCTGACGTTACATTGCTAAATTGGCTAAAGTTAGTAACGTTGTGACGCACGCCACATACCTGTAAGAAAGTCCGTAATTCCCTCATTTAAACTTTCTTGAGGCGCTTTTCTTTTGCTCATTGCTGTTATATTTCCGATTAGCAAGCTACTACAGATGGCTTAGTTCACAGACAGACTTAGCAATATAAAGGGCAGGGCAAAGAGAACCCTGGTTATTTCTGACAGATCATCGGATACCAGAGCTGAGCCACGTCGCTATATATCTAGCCAACATTACGTGTTCTCTCGCGTTGACAGAGAGCAGATGGCTTTGGGGCAAGATGTTTTTCATTTCTGTCTGTGCGAGACTGGAAAAATGAATGACAGTTCAGTAGTGTAACTGTGGATATTATTATGATTGTTGTTGTAATATTATCGCAGCCTTAACGTGGTGGGTAAAAATGATCATGATCTAATCACACAGGATCTACATATGAAACACAAGCCCTCCACATCGTTGAAAGCTTCTCTGATGTCCGTTAGCATCTTAAAGCAATGTCCCTTGACCTGCAATCAATATCTCCCACACTTCTTTTGAGCTGGCGAACATTTGTCACGTTCCAGAACTGCTGGAAATTAAAGTAAATATTTCAACATCCACCCTTTAAACCTACATAAAATAAAAAGCTTTGTTCTGCAAGTGAAAAACAAACAATTATAACTTCCATGACTAGCCTATGTACAATCTAAAGTACAGTATCAGCTTGTCAAGGCTGAGCTCATTGCGATTCAGTTGATGTAAATTGTGTGAAATGATTATCTTTTATTGATCATGGAGATGAATAAACTTCCTCTTTTCCCCGGAGATTTCTTCTTTTTGGGACCGACAATATCCGTCCAGGCGGGATTTATAAATTCCGAAAATGTCTGTGTAGGATTTCCTTGTTCCATAGAACATATATAAGCAAATAGTCTAGTATTATGTTCATAACGCCCGTCTAACCCGGTCTTCTTTTTTTGAAATCCAAAATATGGTCACCCGAGCATAAGCACACAATTGAATCCAGGCATCCATGTTGATAGGTGCCACTAAATTATTATACATTTTAGACCGTTTATAATATGGGCTATGTACAAAATGTCAGAAATTAATCTCAACATAACCTAAGTTCTATACTGTATGTAAGCCAAACAAATGTAAAAAAAAAAACTTGGATAGACATTCGTAATTAATGCTTCAATTAAAGTATAATAATGCAACACTGGTTCTTCCTTTACATATTTTTAAACAATCTTTTAACGTTAACAGGGGAATATATTCCATGAAGAGTTGATTATCTGAGGTGTTTTCTTCAGTTATGAAGTCTTTGTCTTGAAAGCCTAAAGCACACTTGTGTTACGTGATAATGATACACTGGAGCTACAACCACGTTTTTTCAAAGGTGGTGAGCTTCTCAGTTTTCAGTATGTCCTTTGCGTTTTCATTATATACAATAAGGACCCACGCTGAACTAAACTTTTTAAGAATTATTATTTTTTTGATTAGTTTCCAAATAAACATAAACAATAATTTTGGTCTTAGATGTTTCGGGCTATCGTGAAGTGAAACAATTTAAACTCATTGATGAAATTGCGTTATTGTCTAACATCAAATTTAGAGGATCACCATTTCACGTCATAAAGGGTATTATGCGCGTTATAACTGCGATCCCAATCTCGCGCCTGCGCAGAAAATCTCCCCACTCTCGTTAGTTTCTCCTTCACCGTGTCCTCTTCGCAACTGTGCAACGCTGTGTGTAGTGAACCTCTTGTCCCATCGCAATATAAAACAAAAAAGGTAAGAACAAGGGAACTTGTGGTAAGCTTATAATTATCGCAAACACATACAATGAGATCAGGGCGTGGCACACTTTATGAATACGATTATAGCCTATAGATCAACATGCATTTCACTGCAACGCTTGCGAGCATCAAGTTTGACGGAGGTGGTGGTCAAGCAGGCCTAGCGTGGTAGGTAGCTTGCTAACTAATCGGACAACGTTGCAACATAGTGATGCATGTTGTATTTTAAACAGAAAAGTGCTTGATTAACTAACTAGGCCGCTAAAATACTCATACAATGTGTTGCTAACGTTGAGTTAGCTGTAGCCGCGGCTACACAGTTCCAGTTGTCAGTTCTCCTTGAAATCTTGCTGCCGTTTAGCAAGCCTGCTACCTAAAGTCAGGGCATTAATGCATGGACTTATAAAAAGGTTATCGTATAAATATGCACTTTTACACTGTGCTTACATCGATTAGCTGGCTACACTTCTAATTGTAGCTAATTTAGTGATCTAGTTGGCTATATAGGATAAACCATGGCCACAGCCTTTGTGCGATGCAAAAGGGGGGCGTAACGTTAAACCATTGTCATTGTTGAACTAGCTTGTTAAATAAACTGACTAGCTAGCTAGCTTTTGAATGAGCAGTTGTATCAATGAGAAAGTATCAGTAATATTGAGTTAATGGATAGCTCCCCGATTAAAATGAATATTGTCAATGGAAGAACGACACAAAACAACTTGCCTGTGGCAATCCCTGGGCCTTTTCCGCTGTTTCATTTCTGATAGAGATGTCTGTATTTGTCTCACAGGCCCGAACCTACCGGTCTATGGGCCCGAATACACTTTTTGGCCAGACGACTAAAACATTTTACAATATCCAAGCCCCGTTTATAAAGTGATTACTACAGACAGAAAAGGAAAATATTAGCCAAAGTTATACAAAGGTTGTAGCGATTAAGCGTATGGCCATGTTTCAATGCAAATTGTTTAATTAAATCACGCTCATATATATAATATTATTCCGAATAGTAATACGTTATGAAAATCATTAAAATGACTGTATTCATAGAGCAAACGGACTGTAACATATAGCAATTCATTTCTAGGGATTTACTCTTGGGTCATTTTTATGCAAGACATGAGTAACCTTGCTTCGCTAGTTCAGGGTTCATTGACTTGCTTCACAATGGAAGTTTGAAATATTCACAGTAACAGAAATGGAAAGTCCAGAGGTCAGAAAGTAAAGGTCCTGCAATGTGTTTCTTTCACCCATTAACTCATTAAGCTGATTTCACTAATTAGTTCTACCTCATCACTGAAGAATTGTGCTAATTAGAAAATCCAAGTGATTGGACCAAAAATACTGGGGAGGACTTACTTTCTAAACCTGGATTTTCCACCTCTGTATAGTAGTATCGGTAAACAAATGTTGAGGTTTTAAAATTAAATTTCTGAAATAAAAATTAATCTTCAGCAAACCGTGCACTATATATTATTTGAAGTATAATGTTGTAAATGGCAATGTATTGGGAATATAATGGCAGTTACTTCTCCTGTTCTTATTCCAGTAACTGTAGGCAATGAATAGCTCAGCAATGATTCTAACTGATAACCCAAAGTGACGTGCACTCAAAAGAATTTTAATGTACTAACACGTAATGATTAACCCTCTGTGTAAGACCCCAAATATGACTGAACATTCTAATGCTGAGGTAACAACCACTACTGGTAATTGAAAGCAATTGAGTTGGCATGCCATTCCAACATTTCAAAAAACCTGAAAACTTCAATACTTACCATCATTTTGATCAAAACCCAACATTCCTTTTCCAGAGGTCAAGTGTGCAGTTCTGCTAGAGTTTGCAATGGTGGAACAATAGGGACCCGATCAGGTTATTTTTGGAAGCCGTTTTGGCTCCAGCTTTTAATCACAAATATATGGGTGGCTCGTCCTGTTAAGTCATTGTTCTCGTGTATGGTTGGGCCTCACGGTCTGGTATCAAATCTGGACCGTGACGGTGCCAACTATAACTGGCTGTCAAAGGCTTGTTTGTCATAGCCATGGCTTGTGTTTCATAAGTTCATAACCATGCTTCTGTGGCATCTAGAAGAGCCTTTACCTTTTTTTCCCCCGTAGAATGTGGATGAAAAAGTGGTAGGCTAAATTTTGCCTTCTCCAGAGAGATGTCTCATCACTGGACTGTAGCCTATTAGATCAGCAGAATGTCAGCAGAGACTAATTTCTGAGGATTAAAAAAACAAACTGGTAACAGTCAGTTCTACTAGAATATTGAGCTCCTGCCAGAATCTATTTATCTGGTGTATTCTGTTGAATTTGCATTGTGGGTACTGCTCTTTTATTTAAATCTTTTTGGGTGGCGGCTTGGTCGTAGGTGCTCTTGCAAAATCAGGATATTTCTTATTTGGCACATGCCTGTATACCAGTGTCATATTCTTTTGCGCTAATAATAGCAGCAAGCAAGTCCCAGGGAAAATTCTTCCCAGTTGTGACCGAGTGTGGTCCAGCCCTGACCAGTCCCAGAAGGCTGTTCTCTTTACGTGCTGTAAAGCTTAACTTGCTTGTGACCCACAACGCACGCCTGTGGACTTGAGGTTTTGTTTGTTCCCCTCGGTAATCCTGATGTGGCTCACCGCCTCATTTAATCGGACTCCCAGAGTATTTAAAAAGCCATTAAATTTTACGCTCTTACTGTGGCATCCATTTTAGCAGGTGAAGAGATGTTTAAATATGAGCCGATCGCTGTCTAGTGATTTTCAGCGGAGGCGGCACACCGGACCCAGTGCCAAGAACCTGAAGCACACGTGTGCAGATATTAGACAGTGCATCAACACCTGTTCTCTTCAGACTTTAGAGGTTCAGGAAATGAAGAGTGTAAAATTGTGCAGTGCTTTTCATATACATATCCCACTGCTCGCATCGTGGAGTAACTTGCTGGCTGTTTAGCAATTTTACGCTGCTGACGTGGTCATGGTATGAAATGAACTTTTTCCATCCACTGGCCAGAGTGGCTTGTGGATTTTTAACATTTTACCAGCCAATAAATAGCTGGCAGTAACCACCCAGAATGTATTTACCTTTTTCAATATAACACAACCTGGTTGATTACTGGTCAAAGTGGCTGCTAGAGTAAAAATCCTACCAGCCACAAAAAAATATGTACCAGCATTTGGCTGGTGTTCATTTTACACCCTGGACATGGTGTGATTATATGTGCTCAGTGACTGACACATTTATTAAAGCGTTTGATAAGTTGCAACAAAAACGTGAAACGTAAGGTCGTAAGACCTGCTGTGGATACGAACATGTCACTCGTCTGCGCGGTTGCTCTGGGAAACCAGATGGCGGTGCAAAGGGGAGGGACATCCCTCTGGGGGATTGTGGGTATAGAATTACACCAACTGTCACCTTGGCAAGATAATGGCTCCATTTTGATTGCGTGTGTAATCTCTCCTCGGATGGCTTTAGTGTGTTTAAAAAATAATAATAATTTAACTTATATTATTTTGGTTACTTTTTTCTGTAAATACAGTGCACACTTATAAATGTTGGCATTTACTCTCCCTTTAAATCTCTTAGAACTGTCAGTTTTTAATTATTGCTAAAAATAACGAAATGTCTACTATGACCCTCTTGTCGTTGGAGGATAGAACTACAGGTTAAAAAAAAATAAGTCATGGCCCTACTTATGAGGGGTGTGCAGACTACACTCTGCGTCTTCATACTTTCAACCGGCAAAATGATCCAAATCTGTATTTGTAATGGGGAGAGAGGGGTTTATCTGTCTCTCTTGCGCTGTTATTTAATTCACACATCTCTCAATGTGTTGAGAAATGCCTGAGAAATCAGCATTTTGTTGAATTCTTGCTTCTTTTTTTCTCTTCTCTCTGAATATCTTTCAATTGTCAGTAGTCCAATATGGAAGGAAAAGGAAAAGAATATGTCTGTATACAACGCATTGTCTGAATAGGTTGTCCAGGTTCAGGTACACCGCTACTGTGCACATTAAGCGTTTGACGTGTGCAGTGAGGTTTTGTAACTGCATTCTTTCTCATCTTAGTTGATGTAACTCTATTTCCCCAGAAACGATGGCTGTTCCTCCTGCGTACTCAGACCTTGGAAAATCAGCTAAGGACATATTCAGCAAGGGCTATGGTAAGTGACTGATGCAGAACGTAGAATGGCAATCACACAGAGACAATCAGCTGTCATACCATTTAGTAATGTAGGCACAGACTGATGGACTGGTCCTCAAGGCCATGGATTTTGCCAGCCTCAGAAACTATGATTAACTAATTCAGGGGTCCTCAATCCTATCCAGTAAGGGCCGGTGTGGGTGCAGGCTTTTGTTACAACCAAGCAGTAGCACACCTGATTCTATTAATCAAGGTCCTTAGCAAAGACACTCCCATGGTTAATTAGTAGAATCAGATGTGTAACAAATGGTTGGTACAAAATGCACTCACACAGGATTGGGTTTGAGAAAAAGTCTCTGGTGTGGAATACACTGCTGAGAAGGTTTATTAAATATTATTCTAAAAAAGACAAATGGACCCCCTAAAAAATGTATGTATATATTTTAACTAACCATTGGCTTTTTCAATGTTAAACCAACGTGAGGCACTAGAATAAAGAAACAAACTAGCCCACTAGGCCTACAATTACTTGAATGATTCCTAGCTCACTAGAATGAATAGAAATGGAAGTTATTCAGTTTTTATAGTTCATTGCATTATTATAGTGCTTAGATATCCTTACCCAGTGTAAAAGGTATGGGGATCTCTTTGTGACACCACTCCCGTGAAGAGCAGTCTGCTAGACTCGAGGGGAATGTGTTGGCATTGAACGCAGCCTGTTTTGGAAAAAGTGTTGAACATCTTTCCCCTTCAGCACGTTAAACTATTCTCACAAACAGGAGTGATAAGATAAAACAGGGATATGATGGTTGTGACATCTTACTGGTAGAAAACAAACAAGAGCTCCACCAATCACGGGGCATGTATGTAAAGGGCATGAGAACAAGGCTACCTAGCTGCCATTTACAGACTCCTGTTGTTTTCGGACATTAAGGCAATAGCCATGGCCCATTGGTGGACCGGCTTTTCCATTTAGGCAGAAAAGTCCGATTGTATTTTGAGTGAAATGCCACTTTAAGGAATTTGAGCTACTTGGATGATCACAGGTTAATGATTCCCCATCTTCTCTGTCTCCTAGGTTTCGGAATTGTGAAACTGGACCTGAAAACCAAATCACAGAGCGGAGTTGTGAGTTTTTCATGTCCTGCCTCAGTCTCCGTTAGCCCCGCTCGACATTGCGTATCTGTCCAAAACCATAGCGTTTTCTCAGCGTTTCGGTAACGTTATCTCATGGGTCTGTTATTTGGTGCCGTGTCACTGCTGAAGGCAGCGAATCGGTGGACTGGCTGGATATTTAAGGCCCATGAGGTCCTGACGGTCTAAGAAAAGTACTATTCTCTCAGAATAACAGGCCTGGAAATGAAGCTTCACCCTAATTCGGTGTCATTATATTTATCCCTCAGCTATTTGAAGGTAAAAAAATAAAGAAAGTGTCGTGGTTTGCTTTCTTGGTATCATACTCGGTGCCTCCTGCATCCACAACACGCCTCCGAAACACGCTGTGATTCGCCGGTACATTGTGAGTGGGCGTGGATTTTACTGAAAATGCCTGTCGTTAAATCCTCCTGCTAAAGTGTATCCTGATTCTAAGCTTTACCTCCTTTCCTGAAGTCGGTGAGCTGCATGCAAAGGTTTGCCTCTACCTGGTATATCTGTACCTAATTCTGTTCTGTCTCTTTTCTGCTACCTATGTGGACTTCCAGATGGTAAGAGAGTGTGTGTGTGAGAGGAGTGTGAGAGGAGTGTGAGAGGAGTGTGAGAGGAGTGTGAGAGGAGTGTGAGAGGAGTGTGAGAGGAGTGTGAGAGGAGTGTGAGAGGAGTGTGAGAGGAGTGTGAGAGGAGTGTGAGAGGAGTGTGAGAGGAGTGTGAGAGGAGTGTGAGAGGAGTGTATGTATGTGCGCATGTGTTTGTTTTATCCAGGCAGACCGCTAGACTGTCACTTAAGTGGACTTGTTGCGGTCTCTCACTCTCTCTTCCTCATCCCCTCATTCCCTCTCTCCCTCCTTCCCTGGTTCTCCATGCAGTCTGCAGTAGAGTGCAGTCCAGGCAGGTTTCATATTAGCTGCTTTAGCCTCACACCACTGCTTGTACATAGAGCTCCAGTAATCTATGATATTAACTCATGTTCCCTCTCTTACTCTCTCCTGTGCCAATCTCAATCCCTAACCCCCCCCCCACACACACTTCCACCGCTGTCCTCAACCACTTCCCCCTTCTCCCCTCTTTCCTGTCATCATCCTCCCATCCCTTCTGTATTCTCTCAATCCTGCTCTTTTCTTTCCCTCTACCGATACACTGTTTCGTTTGCTCGATTCTCCCTATCCCTCTTTCTCTCCGTCTTTATCTCTCGCTGTCTTTCTCCCTCACTAACCCCCTCTCTCTGTCACTCTTTCTCCGACTGTTTCTCTCTCACCCTTCCTACCTCCTCCTCTCTCTCTCTCTCTCTCTCTCTCTCTCTCTCTGTCCCCCTCTCTTTCTGTCCATGTCTTGCTGCGTTCTTGCTAAATGTCTCAGGAGTTTGCCACCTCTGGCTCCAGTAACACAGACACGGGCAAGGCAGTTGGTCACCTGGAGACCAAGTACAAGGTGAAGGACCTGGGCCTGAGCTTCACCCAGAAATGGAACACGGACAACACCTTGGCAACCGAGGTCACGCTGGAGGACCAGGTTAGTGTGGCTAAGAAGAGCATGTTCGTCGCTAGGCAACTAGCTGCACATTTCTGCTGCCAGAGCCAAAAACTCGCTACAATTACACACAGTGACACAAAAACACGCTCATTGTGCACCGGAAGTAAGATCCCAAAGGTGACACAAAAATACACACGTTGTGCACCAGAAGTAATATCCCAAAGGCACCCCTGGTCCATTGGTCCATTTTTGACCTGACACCCGATCTCGCTGTTGTTCACTAAGGTATTTCTCTAGATGAACTCGCTTAGCGTAAATTAATATTTGGGGTCTGACACACTGTTTTTCTGAAGTGATGCAGTATGCACACATCATTTAATTGGACAGTTATCATTTAATACTGCTATCATCCTAAAGGTAAAGAAATATGGATGTTTAATGTTGAGCCAATATTGCTCACCCGTAACTTTGTCACGTCAGAAAAATGTGCGTGCCACTTGTCAAGACGTCTGCTGTCCTCTATAGACACAATAATTCTAGAATTGTATTATATTTCTCAAATGACTGATAGTGATAAACAAAGTAATCATGTTATAGTCTGAGAAGAATGTCACTGTTGCCTTGTACATTATCCCACACAGTCAAAGCAGGAAGTTGGATCACTGCCCTCAGTATAATGTCTCTCAGGAAATGGACTACACTGAGTTAAGACTAGGCATGGGGTAATGGGTAAAGCTCCCAGCTATAGAACAACAATGTTATCTGTAATCTTTGAGGTGTTTTTTTGTCCGACGCTGTGCATAATGGCCGTCTAACCGTCGTGAATACTTCCTTTTGCTTTCCCTATAGCTGGCTCAGGGCTTGAAGCTGACCTTTGACACATCATTCGTCCCAAACACAGGGTGAGCCTTGTCGTTACATGCTTATTATTACAATACAAATTCTTATTAATTTCAGTGCTTGTTTATTTCAGTTGAATATTACTAAGCCGATGTGCTGCTTCCTGAATTCATGCATCGAGGTTGCAGCCAGCTAACACATGACGACTTGGAAACTTTCCTGGAACATTTTTTCCTTGGGCGTTGGAGGAGGGACATTTCATACGTGGCTTTGGCATGCAGTCTCGAGTGATGAAACCCTCTTCGACCGAACCCTCCCATACCCTGGGCGACGCAGGTGCAAATTGTGCGTTGCCATGTGGAGCTACCGGCCACAGTCGGCATTGGCACGGTCCGGATACGATCGGAGGCTGTGAGGCTCATCTATGCACTACGGCATGGTGCCTGAACACCAGGGGTGTCTAATCTTATCCGAAAAGGACCGGTGTGGGTGCAGGTTTTTTGTTTTAGCCCAGCACTCAGACACCTGATTCTACTTATCAAGGTCTTGATTGAAGATCTTGATTAGCTAAATAGTTGAATCAGGTGTCGTAGTGCTGGGCTAAAACAAAAACCTGCACTCACACCGGCCCTTCTCAGATTTTTTGAACACGCCTGCCTTAACCGAATGACCATCCAGCAAAGTTCTGTCCTCCTGCCTTTCAAGCCGAAACATTCTAATTTGGAAATCGGTTAAAGAGCATGGCCAAGTATGATACAGTTTCATTGGAGGTTCGGAAGCACCAGAAACTTCCGTCACCAACCAGAACCTCCTGTAGTTAAGTAAACGGGGGAATTGGAAGAAGTGCAAGGGCAGACCGTCTGGTTAACCTGTAATATCTTTGGCACTCTGTCTGACCTCCTCAGGAAGAAGAGCGGGAAGCTGAAGACCGGTTATAAGCGCGACTATGTGAACCTGGGCTGCGACATCGACTTTGACTTTGCTGGCCCAACCATCCATGCGGCCACCGTGCTGGGCTATGAGGGCTGGCTGGCCGGCTACCAGATGGCCTTCGACACGTCTAAGTCCCAACTGGTGCAGAACAACTTCGCTCTGGGCTACAAGGCTGGGGACTTCCAGCTGCACACAAACGTGTAAGTAGTGCTTCGCTCAATGCCACGGTAACAGTGATCGAGTGTACATTGCTTTTTATAAACCAACAAACCTTTCTGTAGTGCCCTCTACAGTTCAGGATGTACAACCATTTGTGTATTATGCACAAATTCAAAGTAACTTTCTTTAAGTACCAGCTTATTGTGTTAGGATAGAGAGATAAGCAGGTTGTACTGTATTAGGTTAGAGAAATATGCAGGTAGTATTGTATTAGGATAGAGTGATAGGCAGGTTTTATTGTTTAATTTGTTTAATTTGCTTATTGTCTGTACTTATTTACTACTTTTTGTACCTTTGCTACTGTAATGATTGTATATGTTGACTGTAAGCAGGGCACATCTCTGAAAGAGACTTGGTCTCAGTATGTTCTTCCCTGTCGAAATAAAGGTTTCAATCAATCAAAACTTTCATTACTATAAATAATGAACGAAATGTATTTTCAAATCTTGAGTTGTCCAAACATTGCCTGCCTGGACCTCACAAATATAGGTGAATAGGAAGGGCCATATTGAGCTGCCCCTCACATTGCCTGGCTGGACCTCACAAATATAGGTGAATAGGAAGGGCCATATTGAGTTGCCCCTCACATTGCCTGGCTGGATCTCACAAATATAGGTGAATAGGAAGGGCCATATCGAGTTGCCCCTCACATTGCCTGGCTGGACCTCACAAATATAGGTGAATAGGAAGAGCCATAGTGAGCTGCCCCTGGTACTGCCCACCTGGACTTTACATACTGTGGGTGCTGCCGTTTCAGGAACGACGGAACCGAGTTTGGCGGCTCCATCTACCAGAAGGTGAACGATCAGCTGGAGACGGCCGTCAACCTGGCCTGGACGGCCGGCACCAACAACACGCGCTTCGGCATCGCCGCCAAGTACCAGCTAGACAAGGACGCCTCCCTATCTGTGAGTGACAGCCCTGGCCCCGCCCCCCCACTCTCACACCCCGGTCTCAAAAGCCGGGTCTCCTTTCTGCTGCCGAGAGTAAATGACTGCATCTTAAACGCTGTGACAACGTTTTTGGCGGTGTGCTGTCTCAGCAGTCGCCTTCAGCTGACCCGATCTGGGTGATAGTTTAAGCAATGACGCATGCAACCCGGTTTTGTTGTCAGGCGGGCACTGCTGTAGCACTCTGTAGCCATCTACAGTTATAAAAATAAACGTGTTAGTTGCTAGGTGGCTCATTCAGTTTTAGGCACTACACTGTGGTGCATGCATCAGTCCCACAGTCTCAAATCGAATCTGGGCCGTGCCAGTGCTGACTGTGGCTGGTAGCTCCGTGGGGCGACGAGCAATTGCTGATGGCATCGGTCAGGGTACGGGAGGGTTCAATACTTGGGCGTTAGAAATTAGGGTAGGGAATTGGACATGTTCAGCCCCATGTTGGGCACCAATATTTAAAAAATGTAGTAATTGCATAAATAAATGGGTAATGTAAAAAATATGAAGATAAACAAGGATGCCTTGGATAAGGTTGTGTTCCGCGTTAATAATAAAAATCCTGATAAGCATCATGATCATTTGCATATCCACTGGAGCGCGTGTCTGATTGTGTGCCGTTGTGAATAAGCGGACTCATCTTTGCATCCTGTCTCCCTCTACAGGCCAAAGTGAACAACGCCAGCCTGGTCGGTATAGGATACACACAGAGCCTCCGGCCAGGTAAACGCCTACATCCCTGTCGGCTCTCAGGACAGCAGTACACCAATGACACGTGACTGTTTTCAGCTACTGCAGGTCCAATGCTCAGATGCATGGAAGGAAGTGAATTGTGTTCAGTATTAGACGGCGGGGGAAGGGTGTGTCAGTATTTCTGGAAGAGCTCGAGATCCCTGCAGCAAAGCTGTCCAATCAGGGCAGAGTGAGCGGGGGATACTCTAATACTAACCTCGAGGCCAGTAGTCCTGCCGGCTTTCATTCCTCTCCTCTAATCAGGACTGATTTAAACCTGGGACACCTGCTGAGTAAAATCTCTGACCAATCAGTGGCATTAATCGATCGATTAACTATCAGGTATAAGAGAGAACCAGCAGCACTACTGACCCCGGGGGCCGGATTTGAGTTTCCCTGCTCATCATATGAGAATTAGGCCTCCGTTAAGGAGATCCATCAAATGACTCACAAGCCCTTCTTTAGAATGGTACATTTACTTACGGTTATAATTAGATATGCATTGATAATAACGGAAATGTAATTCCTTTTCACACCTGCGCATGTAGCACTGCGACGGGGGTATTGCAATCACTCGTGTGTCTGTCTGTCTGTCTGTCTAACCGCTTTAGTCTACAGTTGTGATCGGATTTGGAAGAAGCTTCACAAATAGCTTGACAGGCGGCCAAGTACTTGAATGAACAAAATACTTTTCAAATCAGACGAGTATTTAAATTTGTACCAATTTTCGCCAATGTATCATGACATCAATGTGCAGGATTAGACGTGACACCTTTTGAACGCACAAGGGCGCGCGCCGCAGGTGTAGACAACTCTGAGTGCCAGTCTAGTTTTTATTATTTAAAAAAACGGGAAAACCAAAATGCCCTTTACAATGTCTGTCCCGTCCCTCTTTCTGGGTTCAGGGGTGAAGGTCACAGTCTCTGCCCTGGTTGACGGTAAGAACTTCAACACTGGAGGCCACAAGGTTGGACTGGGTTTCGAGCTGGAGGCATAGATGTGGAGAGAGAAGAAACCAACATGAGCAACAGAGTGCAAGAAGTTCAGAACCTGCCCCAAGTCCAAAAGAATTACCCTTGAACCCCCCTCACAAACATAGACACACTTGCTGTACACACACACACGCATACAAGCATGCACACACACACACGCACACACACACAAATACGTGTGCACACACACACACCACTGCTCCAGCCTTAACTGTCAAGTCCTCTGCCCCCTTTCACTCATCTCCCCTTCAATGGCCCCGCCCACCTCCCCTTCAATAGCCCCGCCCACCTCCCCTTCAATGGCTCCGCCCACCTCCCCATCCATGGCCCTGCCCACCTCCCCTTCAATGGCCCCGCCCACCTCCCCATCCATGGCCCCGCCCACCTCCCCTTCAATGGCCCCGCCCACCTCCCCTTCAATGGCCCCGCCCACCTCCCCTTCAATGGCTCCGCTCTGCCCACCTCCCCTTCTATGGCCTCTGCTATAAACTGGACCTCCTTACTGACGGACCACGTTCTATTCACTTCGGGACTGGGTATAAAAGTAAAAAACTTTTTTTCATTATTATTAATTTATCTGAACTCTAGGGGTATGTTTTCAAAGCAGTCATCGTTTATGAAGGATAAACGCACGTGTAATTGGTTAAACCTGCAAGCTTGGAACAACACTTCCTGAGGTATCTGCAGTGAAACAAGGTGTTTGTGTCTTTACAGAATCTCTGAGGGCAGCTCACACGTTCAGTGTATCACCTCTTTGTGAATGTACCCCTTTTTGTCCCTTTATAACTTTAAGACCACAAGAGGGGCACTGTTTTCAGTTATTCCATAATTATTTGAATCCTGAGTAAGAGCACACGTATAACATATGTCCCATTTTTTTTTGTTTTTGTTAGTTGGCCATATGTTTTGCATATTGTTATTCACTTTGATTTATTGCTGTGTCACCTGCTGTAATCTTATTAAATCCATTTCAAATTGTGAGACGGGAGCTGAATGTTTGTTTGAGGCAAACCGTTTTAACAGCATAACAAGGTCTGACACTGGAAAGTGAAGCTGGGAGTCATTTTATTACGGAAACTTGGTTTGAAATGAAGTTGTCTGCCAACAACCTTTTGACTGAAGCTAAGATATTCTGAAGTTCCCCTGCATAAGGTGCAGACTGAACCATTCAGAGCCAAAATGGTGGCTGTTTCACAAGATGACTACTGCCTCACGGTTTCTGACTGCCAATATTTAAGCTGTTTAGTAAAGCCAGGAAGCAAAATGAGCTAAATGTACATGGGTGAGCTCTACCAAGAGTTTGGATGAAGGGACAAATATTTCCCAATGTCGGTAAAAGCACCTCCGCTGGACGATGGATACAAACGCCAACACAAACCTGACTTCACTGTGTAAAAACGTAAATGTGTACAGTACACTGTTCCTGTCCTTCCATTGTGGGTTGTTGCTTGCACTGGAATGCCATCTCCCTGCTGATAACAATGCAGTTACCCGACTGCACTGGGAAATGGCCGCACTACAAATGGACCATGTATATACATTCTGTTTCATTTACCACTTTTCTGGTCCTCTGTTGAATTTCACCCTCTTTTAGCAAAGGTCAGTTTCTTTGCCTTTTGTTTAGCATCTTGAACTTGTACACATCGGCTACAGATGTGTTTGTACACATTTGTACACGACCCGTTTCAACATTAAGATTGTCATTACTTTGTGTCATTTTTATTATGATTTTTGACATTTGGGAAGGTTGTGTGTTCGAGTGCAATACCTCTCTGTGTTTGTTTTTGTCAGACTCCAATTAATGAAAATTATAATAAAAACACTATCGTGATATGAAGTGTCATTATTGCTTATAAGCATGTGTTATCTGTTTTCCATATATTAGGATATAATCTATGGATCTATTTGATATTTGTAGCAGGTTCTGTTGGTTTTACAATGGCTAGCTAGTATATGGGGCATTCATGGGTTTGCGGTCTAAAGCAATAAAATACAATTCAAAGAACTCCAAAGAAAGCTTGTACGGCAACGCACATATGAACATTCATTTTATAATAGGCTATTCAGAATTAGAAATATGCCAGTTTTGATATCATGTTGGTACTTCTAAAGGCAGCAGGTCATCAGAAGCGTCTATAAATGTTTTTTTAAATATTCTTTATCGCACACAAAATCTGTTTGGCCAATTGGAAACATACACTAAAACAAATGTATAAAACTAACAAGAAAAAAACACAATATGAATTATCCACTGAAAGATGTAGTTAGCTAGGCCAGAACGGCTACTATAGCATACATCTTGCAATATTTTCAGCAAGCTAAATATATATATACAGGTGCAGCTCAAAAAATTAGAATGTCGTGAAAAAGTTCAATATTTTTTGTCACTCATTTCAGAAAGTGAAACTCATATATTATATAGATTCATTACACATAGAGTGAAATATTTCAAGCCTTTATTTCTTGTAATTTTGATTATTATGGCTTACAGCTAATTAAATCCTAAATTCAGTGTCTCAGAAAATTAGAATATTTTTGCTTTAACATATTTTTAAAGTATATTTAATATTTGGTCACATATCCTTTGCATGCTGTTACTTCCTAAAGTCTGTGACCAATCAACATCAAAAGACTCTCAATATCTTATTTTCAGGTACTGTTACAAGCAATACTATAACCTCTCTGCATTTGAACTGATCTCTATGAGAATTGGGGGGTGAGACTAGATTCAGCTGTAAATTACGCTGGTACAGTATGGAACACATGACTGGCGAAATGGCTGTACGTCATCAAGGGTCTAAGGCATAGGTGTCAAACTCCCGGCCCGCCACGTCATTTTTTTGTGGCCCGCGAGAACTTAATTATCTGACGCGGAATCCGGCCCGCCACGTCATTTTAAGCGGCCCGCGAGAACTTAAGTATCTGACGCGTGTATCTACGTGGCTGGTTAACGGGGATTTACTTTTACGATATAACAGACAAACGCAGACGCGGACGCACACCCGCGGTACAAACGTTAAATAAAACGTTAAATAAAGTTTGTAGAAAAAAAAGAAAAAAAAAGGCGATTGCAGTTACAACCGGCCCTTTGAGGGCAACCATAATGCTGATGTGGCCCGGGGTGAAAATGAGTTTGACACCACTGGTCTAAGGTATCAAACGAGCCCCAAACCATCACTCTGCGGCCAGATATGGAGTAGATGTGGATGGATCCCTTTAAGGGTTGTTTCTCCTGACTTTTTTCCCCATAGAGTTCTATAGGAAAATGAGTCAGGAGAAATAACCCTTGCAGTGATCCATCCACATCTACTCCATATCTGGCAACAGAGTGATGGTTTGGTGTTCGATAGCTCAGACCCTTGATGACTTACAGCCATTTAGCCAGCCATGTGTTCCATACTGTACCAGTGTAATTTACAGCTGAATCTAGTCTCACCCCCAAATTCCCATAGAGATCAGTTCAAATGCAGAGAGGTTATAGTATCGCTTGTAACAGTACCTGAAAATAAGATATCGAGAGTCTTTTGATGTTGATTGGTCACAGACTTCAGGAAGTAACAGCATGAAAAGGATATGCGACCAAATATTAAATATGATACTTTAAAAATATGTTAAAGCAAAATATTCTAATTTTCTGAGACACTGAATTTTGGGTTTCATTAGCTGTAAGCCATAATCATCAAAATTACAAGAAATAAAGGCTTGAAATATTTCACTATGTGTAATGAATCGATATAATATATGAGTTTCACTTTCTGAAATGAGTGACAAGAAATATTGAACTTTTTCACGATATTCTAATTTTTTGAGCTGCACCTGTATATATATACTGACATGCCAACTTATTATTTTTTGTGAAATATCTAGGAATTCTGGCAGTGTTTAGTTATCGTAGCAGATCGCAGCACAATTTAAAGTAGCTACATTTAATTATTTGTAGGCTACTGATTTGTAGCTACTGCATTATACCCCATTGAACGTTTCATCCAGAGCTTCTCATTTCATAATTACTTGAATTATAATCAAAGTAGTTTATATGAGAAATGCATATTAAAATGGATAATTTATATTCAACATGTAAAATAGCCTACATAGGCTATTTAACTATACTTTTTGGTATTGATTTCACTCCGTAATCCATATTAGTTCTCACCGTTAGCAAATGAGTGGAAATAACACTAGAACAATTTGTCTCCCTGATACATCACGTATTTTCCATGTTTATTAATTGATCTACTGTGAAATACTGTGGCTGATTCATTGTTTGACCTGCGTGGTTACTGCCTAATGTTATCCTTTTCGTTTCCAATGTATAGGACCTAGCAAGTCTGCGATGTTTTTTGATGTCACAAAGGTAGCATGAAGCTAACATTTAGCATTCTGATCAGTTTGAGGCCTAAATAAAGTAAATAGCCGACGGTCGCTCAGCTAGCAGAATGAACGAATGAATAAATAAGCTAGAGATAAAACATTTTTGGAACACGAATAGCCTTGGCAATCATCATTTATTCACAGCGAATTTACCCATTTAACAAATGGGCCCAGAGTAAAATATGACAGGCTACCTGTCAAGTGCTCTTTCAGAAAATGTTTTTTTTTGGGGGTGGGGGGTGGGAACGTGTTTTACAATTATACGGTAGCATACACGATCAATTAAAATATTGAAATGCAGTGTAATGTAACGTATGGTGAAGGAGTCGCGCTTGCACCTTATGAAGAGCATCTATTAGGCTAAATAGGCTACTTAACTGGACTTCAAGAATGAAAAGTAGGCTACTCTACTTCATGTTAAACCTAATACGCAAAGTACGTTGCACTTAAAGCATTACGCAGCAAATACGTTTATTCCATGTGAAATAAAGGCATCAATACTAACCGTAATACTTTTAGAATGTTAAAATGAATACGAAACACCAGAGAAAGTTGTTTTGGACCTGCCTTTGTGACGTCACAGAACATGCTTTAATATTAGTATATATTCTGACCATAAATCCAAACACTCATTTCAATGAAATTTATCACAAATCTATAGTGCCAATTTATCCTTTAATCGTTGGATTACTTTCATTGGAAAGCAACAATGCCCAAGTGGAAGAAACCATCAGGTAAGCTAAGTTTAATAATGTCAATTTGGTCATATCTGCTAAGCATAGTGAAATTAATTGGGAATACACATTGAATCTACTGAAGCATTTTGAAGATTGTGATATTGTGTTGTGGTCAGGTTCAAGAAGAGGTCCAGAGCAGAAGATCCACCAGACCTGTTGGGATAACCTGGGCTTCTACAGCTCAAAGAGACAACCCTACAGACGGGCATCAGAAGGTTAGGATTACGCAACAGAATCAACCACTAGGGGGGGGATAGCAAGCTACTACACAGCCGTTTTCTCCTCCTTTGTAATGCTAGAGCCCTGACTGGCATCCTTAACTTTTTATGCAGTAATGTTTTTGAATGGCTAACTTTAACACGACTTAAAGTGGCAGGCTTAGGCTGTATCCATGTTCCTGTTTGTTCTTGCCAGCCCCAGGGCAGAAGGCCGAGGGAGCTCTTCCTGAGCGGCGCTTGGCTGTAGGGCAGAAGGCAGAGGGAGCTCTTCCTGAGCAGCGCTGGGCTGTTGGGCAGAA
The DNA here is from genome assembly GCA_022702515.1 of Ilyophis sp. 1 JC-2022. Lineage (NCBI taxonomy): Eukaryota > Metazoa > Chordata > Actinopteri > Anguilliformes > Synaphobranchidae > Ilyophis > Ilyophis sp. 1 JC-2022. Next base: position 8,285,912 of record CM040394.1, on the reverse strand, counting down.
GGCCGAGGGAGCTCTTCCTGAGCGGCGCTGGGCTGTAGGCCAGAAGGCAGAGGGAGCTCTTCCTGAGCGGCGCTGGGCTGTAGGGCAGAAGCCAGAGGGAGCTCTTCCTGAGCGGCGCTGGGCTGTAGGCCAGAAGGCCGAGGGAGCTCTTCCTGAGCGGCACTGGGCTGTAGGCCAGAAGGCAGAGGGAGCTCTTCCTGAGCAGCGCTGGGCTGTTGGGCAGAAGCCAGAGGGAGCTCTTCCTGAGCGGCGCTGGGCTGTAGGCCAGAAGGCAGAGGGAGCTCTTCCTGAGCAGCGCTGGGCTGTAGGCCAGAAGGCCGAGGGAGCTCTTCCTGAGCGGCGCTTGGCTGTAGGCCAGAAGGCAGAGGGAGCACTTCCTGAGCAGCGCTGGGCTGTAGGCCAGAAGCCAGAGGGAGCTCTTCCTGAGCAGCGCTGGGCTGTAGGGCAGAAAGCCGAGGGAGCTCTTCCTGAGCGGCGCTTGGCTGTAGAGCAGAAGGCCGAGGGAGCTCATCCTGAACGGTGCTTGGCTGTAGAGCAGAAGAGACCGATGCCATCCTGTGGGGAGGAAGTAGTCGGTGTGAAAAGGCCGGAGGAAGGGAGCCTTCAGACCCCAGGGCACAAATCCTCCAGCTTAAAGGCGAGACACATCAAGAGCATCAGAAAAGGTTAGGGCTGCATCAGGCTCTCCAGTACAGCAGCGCCATGTTCCCATAGACGGTCGAGCAGATCCAGTTCCTACCTGGGAATTGAACCTGCAACCTCTAGGTTACAATCACAGTTCCAGACCCATTATACTACACTGCCACCCATAGCACTGTAGTGTAATGGACATAACGGTGTACATTATCATAGAAATAAGACTTACACTGTGAGGCATGACAGAATGCGCAAGTAGTGGTCTACAGACGTCCTACAGTTGCCCACACCCAGTATAGTATGTGGCACTGTGTTTGGACGGTCATCTTCGGGCTAACGATCTGGGAAGACAGCACAGTTGGAGCCCATAGCTGCCGTGAATCCCACGCTCTCAGCAGCTGATATATGCCTGGCCCTGTGTTTTAGCGCGCGTGGAGAAATACTACACCAAAGGAGCGCTGCTTGGCCGTGGAGGGTTCGGCTCCGTCTACGCAGGGACCCGCATGCCGGACGGCCTGCCGGTAAGGCCCCGCCGTGTCTGCGGTCTCAGCCCGCCTCTGAAACACACCCTCCATTCCTCAAGCCTCAACCGACAGGCTGCTTTCTCTGCTCAACTCTCTCTTCGTGTAGTTTTAGTTACCACAGTCTATCCAAAGCTGGTTACTCTGGTAGTTTCATCCAAACCTATTTTGACATCTCAAGTCTTATCATAATATGATAAACCTGTTATCGGCCCCTTTAATCTTTACTGTAGCAATAGCACTGTGTATTCCCAGTATCTCCCTCATATACACCATGCATTCCCCAGGTGGCCCTCAAATACGCGAAGAAGCTTGAAGATGATGAAATACAGCTGGTAAGCACCTCTTCTATAATTTCTGGAGGCCTGCACTAGTCTAACGAGCCTGAATCTCAGACAGGGAGAACTAGAACCAAAAACAAGAGAGCTATGAGCCGATGGTTTTTGAGGCGTTTCATTATCACAGAAACACTCTTCCCCCCGCCCCCACACCCCCCAACAACATGACTAAACTAGAGAACGTACAGTGAGCACCATAATTCATAGGACTGTGACACATGTTTTGTTATTGTGGTCCTGTACTCTAGCACTTTGAGTTTGAAAGATACAATGACAATGAGGTTGAAGTGCAGACTATCAGCTGTAATTTGAGGTTCTATAATGTCGAAACGGTTCATCCGATATGAATGAAAATACCCTCAGATTAAAGCTGACAGTCTGCACTTCAACACTCATTGTATCCTTTCAAACTCAAAGTGCTAGAGTACAGAACCAAAATAACAAAAAATGTGTCACTGTCCAATTAATTATGGTGCTCACTGTATAGGCGTACAGTATCTCCAAGAACAGCTTTTTTTGGACTTTGACCCACCAAATATGTGTTACGTTCGTGTGAAGGACCCAGACGCAGACCACAGGATAAGGCAAAAAGGAGTTCTTTATTTCGTTCAGGAGTCAAGCCAGGAGATCAGAGGTAGGTAGGTACAAAAACGACAGGCGATAGGGCAATGAGGGACAATCCAGAAAATCGAAAAACCAGGGAATCAGAGTGCAGGCAGTACCAAGGGATAAGGCAGGAGAATGGTCGTAATACAGGCGTGGTCAAAATCGTAAGGCAAACTGGACAGATAAGGGCAAGGCAAAAGAATAGTCGTTCAAAAGGGTATCGCGGAATAATTAACTGATCTCAGGCTTTAGTATATCGTAGGCACTGGAAAAGACAATCAACGTTCTGACACAGACTGGAAGTAACACAGGGCTTAAATGCACAAGGTACAAATGACACAAAGGGAATCAGGTGTGTGAAAGGGCGGGGATCCAAACGAGAGACAATTGAAATACATTTGGGAAACAATGAAACAATCACGGAGACAACTAGGGAAAACGCGGACTGGATTCCAAACATACACACGATAACAGATGACCTGGAGTTTCAGGAAATCGTGCATAGATTAAGATGACAGGGAGAGAAGATCAGATGCAGCTGAGAATGATTAGCAAGGACAGAACAGTGTGAAAATGTGCGCTCTAATATATTAGTGAGATTAGTAACTATACACACCCCTGCCGTTAGTAGAGTTAGTGGTAATATACAAATTAGTTTGTTAGTGGAGTTAGTAAATCTAATCAATCGTTAGTATGTTAGTGGTAATTAGTAAATCTAAGTACACAGAGACAGGTGCGAAGTAAGAGGGAACCCGAACACCAATGAGATCACCCGAATGGTACAGAGACGTAAACAGGGAGTGACAGATCAGGTGTAAACAGGCAGACACGTGACAACTAGGCAAAACGGGAAAGTAAACAAGTCAGATGGAAAAACTAAAACTAAACAATACATACAGATGAGAATAAATAATAATCATATAATATAATAAAGGTACAATACAAGCGAAAGTCAGATCCTTACAATATGTATAAATCTTGGAATCTGGCTAAATGTGGCACACTTGACACAGTGTGTATATATGGAAAATCATAACAATATAAATAAAAGGCTTAATTCAATTGGTCACATCACATCAGTAACTACTGTTGGGATTGCTCTTGGAATCATTGGTGGACGTACAATAAAACATTGTTAGCCAATCACATCAGTGGAAGAAAAGGCAATTACTGCATTCAGTCAGCCATACAGATTGTATGTGATTAACATTTTTTCTACAAACGTAAGCTAAAGAAGTGTATACTTTAGCCCATTAGCATTCCGCTCAGGTACTTTAGCCCGTTCGCATTCTGCTCAGGTACTTTAGCCCGTTAGCATTCCGCTCAGGTACTTTAGCCCATTAGCATTCCGCTCAGGTTATTTAGCCCGTTAGCATTCCGCTCAGGTACTTTAGCCCGTTCGCATTCTGGTCAAGTTATTTAGCCCGTTAGCATTCCGCTCAGGTACTTTAGCCCGTTCGCATTCTGTTCAAGTTATTTAGCCCGTTAGCATTCCGCTCAGGTACTTTAGCCTGTTCGCATTCTGCTCAGGTTATTTAGCCCGTTAGCATTCCGCTCAGGTACTTTAGCCCGTTAGCATTCCGCTCAGGTTATTTAGCCCGTTAGCATTCTGCTCAAGTTATTTAGCCCGTTAGCATTCCGCTCAGGTACTTTAGCCTGTTCGCATTCTGCTCAGGTTATTTAGCCCATTAGCATTCCGCTCAGGTACTTTAGCCCGTTCGCATTCTGTTCAAGTTATTTAGCCCGTTAGCATTCCGCTCAGGTACTTTAGCCCATTAGCATTCCGCTCAGGTACTTTAGCCCGTTCGCATTCTGCTCAAGTTATTTAGCCCATTAGCATTCTGCTCAGGTACTTTAGCCCGTTCACATTCTGCTCAAGTTATTTAGCCCGTTAGCATTCCGCTCAGGTACTTTAGCCCGTTCGCATTCTGCTCAAGTTATTTAGCCCATTAGCATTCCGCTCAGGTACTTTAGCCTGTTCGCATTCTGCTCAGGTTATTTAGCCCGTTAGCATTCCGCTCAGGTACTTTAGCCCGTTCGCATTCTGCTCGTTATTTAGCCCGTTAGCATTTCGCTCAGGTAATTTAGCCTGTTCGCATTCCGCTCAGGTTATTTAGCCCGTTAGCATTCCGCTCAGTTACTTTAGCCCGTTAGCATTCTGCTCAGGTACTTTAGCCCGTTAGCATTCCGCTCAGGTACTTTAGCCCGTTAGCATTCTGCTTAGGTGCTTTAGCCCGTTAGCATTCCGCTCAAGTACTTTAGCCTGCTAGCATTCTGCTCAGGTACTTTAGCCTGTTAGCATTCTGCTCAGGTACTTTAGCCCGTTAGCATTCCGCTCAGGTACTTTAGCCCGTTAGCATTCCGCTCAGGTACTTTAGCCCATTAGCATTCCGCTCAGGTACTTTAGCCCGTTCGCATTCTGCTCGTTATTTAGCCCGGTAGCATTCCGCTCAGGTACTTTAGCCTGTTCGCATTCTGCTCAGGTACTTTAGCCCGCTAGCATTCTGCTCAGGTACTTTAGCCCGTTAGCATTCTGCTCTGGTACTTTAGCCTGTTAGCATTACGCTCAGGTACTTTAGCCCGCTAGCATTCTGCTCAGGTACTTTAGCCCGTTAGCATTCCGCTCAGGTACTTTAGCCCATTAGCATTCCGCTCAGGTACTTTAGCCCGCTAGCATTCTGCTCAGGTACTTTAGCCCGTTAGCATTCTGCTCTGGTACTTTAGCCCGCTAGCATTCTGCTCAGGTACTTTAGCCCGTTAGCATTCCGCTCAGGTACTTTAGCCTGTTAGCATTAGGCTCAGGTACTTTAACCCGTTAGCATTCCGCTGAGGCAGCTACGATACGTGCTAATTCGGCTAGGCTGCATGCCCAGCTGTCGTCCTGAGCAGGTGATCACGATGCTTGCCTTCCCATCACAGCCTGGACTGAACGGTCCCCTGCCCAGGGAGGTGGCACTGCTGAAGACGGTGAACAGACCGCTCTGCCACCCCAACGTCCTGCAGCTGTACGACTGGTTTGACAGGGGGTCCTCCTACCTCATGGTGATGGAGCGCCCGGTCCCCTGCCAGGACCTGGCGGCATACTGCAAGGAGCAGGGCGGCGTCCTCCCTGAGGGACAGGCCCGCGACGTCACGCGCCAACTGGTGGGGGCGCTGCAGCACTGTCACCAGCGCGGAGTGGTTCACCGCGACGTCAAGCCCCAAAACATCCTGATCAAGCCGGACACGCAGCAGATTAAACTGATCGACTTTGGATGTGGGGACCCTCTCAAAGACACCCCATATGAAGACTTCTCAGGTCTGTGAGAGGCGGGAGAGGGGCGCACTTTGTGCATGCACTGATACTGTGACATGAATGGGAAAATAGACCCGTTTATTTCTACACTCGGGGTTAAATCCATGTGAAATGTCCTGCACGCATTAAATAATTCCCTGGATTCAGTGTTTCTCAGTGTGTGTGTGTGTGTGAGCTATTCACATCCTGACAGGATCTGGGCTGTGTTTGGAATGGCTCCCTATAGGCATTATAGTACACTATTTAGGGAATCCGCCATTTTGTAGAATGTGCTAATCCTCAAGTGTTCATCAAAATAGTAAATCCTTTAAATTGTGCACTATAAAGTGTATAGGGAGCCATTCTGAACGCAGCCCAAGTGTGTAGCCAACGTATTGCAGGGTGCCTGGTTTTACTCATGTTCGTGTGCATGTGTGTGCGGGCATCTATCAGGGACCACGAACTACCAGCCGCCAGAGTGGTTTGCGAAAGAGGAGTTCCTGGCGGGCCCTGGGACCGTGTGGTCCGTGGGGGTGACGCTCTATCAGATGGTGTGCGGCCACCGTCCCTTCAACGTCTTCCAAAGCAGGTTTATGCAGCAAGTGCAGTTCCCAGAGGGGCTGTCACCAGGTGAGGAGCCAGCAGGAGAAGGAGGAACCGCCTTCCAACACTCCCCTTTGTCCCCTCTGTCCAATCAGGTGCTCTGTGTTGTCTCTCTAACAGGGATCAGTGACTTCATTGGCTGTTGCTTGAGGCCCCGGGCGGAAGACAGGCCCACCCTGGAGCAGCTGCAGCTCCACCCCTGGCTCCACTAATCGTCCCTGGGCGCTGGGTCTGCATGCAACCCAAGGACCCAGCGCCCCAGGACCCAGCGCCCGCTAAGACGTTGGGTCACAGTGTGTGACTGCACCCCCTCTGTATGGTAAGTTGAAAGTTTTGTCTGATGTTCATGCACAGAAGGTCAGGTGAAGGACACAACAAGTTGTTGGAATGGCAATTATTGACATCAGGGATTCAATTATTAGTTATAGGCTAATTACTATAGAATTATAACCAGTATTAAATTATTGATATCAAGGAAGTTGCAATTGAATTTCCAATATCAAAAATTGCTATGCTAACGGATGAATACATTGTTTTCAAATGTTAGCGCTCACCACCAGTTCTACTTGATTAAACAGTATCCCTCCAGCAGTGGCTAGGTTAAATGCAGAACGGTCTTATAGGTCAATATTCCTGTTCATTATCGTAGCTCGTTGTTGTATAGTCCTTATCATTGACAGTGTGACAGTTTTTGCTGGAACCTCTGCATTTCCTTATTTGAAAATAAACGATCCTGACAGAGACATTAGTAAGACGCTATTTATCTTTACAGATTATGGAAAACTGGGGAATTTCCTGCCGAGTGAGGGATCCAGTCTACAGTAGTCTGCCACAGCAACGAGCAGGTACTACATTAATAAACCGAGAAATGTCTTACAAGTCCATATTACTGTTCGTTATCGCAGCTCATTGTCTGTTGTATACTCGTTATTTGTTGACAGTGTTCTGGTTGTAAACTCTGCTTTTCCTTATTTGAAAATAAAGGATCCGGAGTAACAAATGATTTGCATTTACATAGGATACAAACTGTGGAATTTCCCATGGAGGGAGAGATTCGGTCTGCGGCAGTGTCCGCCACGGCAACGAGGAATGAGCTGTGGCCAGCTGGATCCAGATAGAGACAACCGCTGTCCGTCCAGCATCACCAGCCCCTCGAGCGCACGCAGCTAGGCCCAACAGCACCCCGCACTGCAGACCTGTTGTGGCTGCACCCCTCAGGCTGCTTCTAAACCCAGCAAGGCCCACGAGCAGGTATAGTCCTTAACGTTGAACATACGATGAGTTCTGGCTAGAACCTCTGCTTTGAAACCCGCTGCTTTGAAAGAACCTCTGCTTTGAAAATAAGGGATACAGATACCTTTGTCCCCTCTGTCCAATCAGGTCCTCTGTGTTGTCTCTCTAACAGGGATCAGGGACTTCATTGGCTGTTGCTTGAGGCCCCGGGCGGAAGACAGGCCCACCCTGGAGCAGCTGCAGCTCCACCCCTGGCTCCACTAATCATCCCTGGGCGCTGGGTCAGTGTCTGCATGCAACCCCAGGACCCAGCGCCTAAGGAACCAGCGCCCCAGGACCCAGCGCCCGCTAAGACGTTGGGTCACAGTGTGTGACTGCACCCCCTCTGTATGGTAAGTTGAAAGTTTTGCCTGATGTTCATGCACAGAAGGTCAGGTGAAGGACACAACAAGTTGTTGGAATGGCAATTATTGACATCAGGGATTCAATTATTAGTTATAGGCTAATTACTATAGAATTATAACCAGTATTAAATTATTGATATCAAGGAAGTTGCAATTGAATTTCCAATATCAAAAATTGCTATGCTAACGGATGAATACATTGTTTTCAAATGTTAGCGCTCACCACCAGTTCTACTTGATTAAACAGTATCCTCCAGCAGTGGCTAGGTTAAATGCAGAACGGTCTTATAGGTCAATATTCCTGTTCATTATCGTAGCTCGTTGTTGTATAGTCCTTATCATTGACAGTGTGACAGTTTTTGCTGGAACCTCTGCAATTCCTTATTTGAAAATAAACGATCCTGACAGAGACATTAGTAAGACGCTATTTATCTTTACAGATTATGGAAAACTGGGGAATTTACTGCAGAGTGAGGGATTCAGTCTACAGTAGTCTGCCACAGCAACGAGCAGGTACTACATTAATAAACCGAGAAATGTCTTACAAGTCCATATTACTGTTCATTATCGCAGCTCATTGTCTGTTGTATACTCGTTATTTGTTGACAGTGTTCTGGTTGGAAACTCTGCTTTTCCTTATTTGAAAATAAAGGATCCGGAGTAACAAATGATTTGCATTTACATAGGATACAAACTGTGGAATTTCCCATGGAGGGAGAGATTCGGTCTGCGGCAGTGTCCGCCACGGCAACGAGGAATGAGCTGTGGCCAGCTGGATCCAGATAGAGACAACCGCTGTCCGTCCAGCATCACCAGCCCCTCGAGCGCACGCAGCTAGGCCCAACAGCACCCCACACTGCAGACCTGTTGTGGCCGCACCCCTCAGGCTGCTTCTAAACCCAGCAAGGCCCACGAGCAGGTATAGTCCTTAACGTTGAACGTACGATGAGTTCTGGCTAGAACCTCTGCTTTCAAAATAATGGATACAGATAAAGATATTAGTTATTAGATATTATTCATATTTACAGATGATACAATGCTGGGGAATTCCCTGCGGTATTCATTCTGCAGAAGTCTGCCACAGCAACGAGGCTGCTTCTAAACCCAGCAAGGCCCACAAACTGGTAATACAGGAATAAACCCAGAAATGTCAATATTACCGTTCAGTATCGTAGCTCATTGTTCATTGTATAGGGGTTATCATTGACAGTGTGAGAAGTTCTAGCTGGAACCTCCACTTTACCTTATTTGTAAATAAAAGATAACGACATTAGTGATGCATAAATTCATGCATAAACCCAGGAATGAACCATGAGCAGGTAATACATTATAATAATAAACTCATAACCAGGGCACAAGTAGGACGCTTGCTGTTCCGCTATTGCTTCGTATTTTTCTCCTAGAGTCTATGAATGGCATTATCACCTCAGACCTGGAGTTGGCTTGCATTGTCTGTGCATATACTCCAACAATGGTCAAGCCATTATCACATCTTTTTTTTTTTTTTTAATGAATAATTTCTATACGTAAAAATGGAACTTTGTCCTGATATGCTTGCGTTGCTTCATTCAAAGTCTTGTCCATGTAATGGGATTTCCCATGCTAGCAGTGGACAGCCATGCACACAAGTGAGGGGCAGGTTTGGACGTGTCTTGGCGGCATTTGGGGGGATTAAGCTGTGGCTGGAACGTGGGGTAGCTGGGTTAGCGTCAGAGGATATGGGACATACTGTAGCCTACATGGCACAAAATGGCTGCTGTGCATCACCCAGGATGGTGGTGGTGGTTGAGGCTAGTTTTCCCCTCATCACTGTAAAGTGCTTTGAGTGTAAGAAAAGAAGCTTTATAAATGCAAGGAATCATTATTATTACTGTGGTAATGGATTAATATATTGCTCCGGTTATGCAGCCTTCGAAAATTACAATGTCTCATTTTACATTGCTACTTCTACACATGGTAAATACACAAGTCACAACATGTAAATAAGAAAGTTTTGGAGTTGTTGGAAAGTGTATTTTGTCACTTTTGAGGGAGCTAGGAAAAGGGTATTCATCTTCACGCACGCACACAGAAAAAAAGGGTATTCATCTTCTTGTCTGACTCTGGGGAAGATGGCAAATAAGCCAATTTCCCAAAATGTTGGCGTGGTCCTTTAAGACTCTACTACATAAAGTTTAAGCCATATATCAATAACATCCAGAAACAACATCCGCCGCCTACTTCTCTGGGTTCAAGCTCATCTGAGATGGACTGATGCAAAGTGGAAACATGTGCTGTGGTCTGACAAGTCCACCTTTCAAATAGTTTTTGGAAATAATAGACATCGTGTTTTCTGGGCTAAAAAGGAAAAGGACAATCCCTATTGTTACCAACACATAGTTCAAAAGCCAGCGTCTGTCATGGTATGGGGGTGTGTTAGTGCCCATGGTATGGGGGTGTGTTAGTGCCCATGGTATGGGGGTTTGTTAGTGCCCATGGTATGGGGGTGTGTTAGTGCCCATGGTATGGGGGTGTGTTAGTGCCCATGGTATGGGGGTTTGTTAGTGCCCATGGTATGGGGGTGTGTTAGTGCCCATGGTATGGGGGTGTGTTCGGGCCCATGGTATGGGGGTGTGTTAGTGCCCATGGTATGGGGGTGTGTTAGTGCCCATGGTATGGGGGTGTGTTAGGGCCCATGGTATGGGGGTGTGTTAGTGCCCATGGTATGGGGGTGTGTTAGTGCCCATGGTATGGGGGTGTGTTAGTGCCCATGGTATGGGGGTTTGTTAGTGCCCATGGCATGGGTAACTTGTACATCTGTGAAGGCACCATTGACGCTGAAGCGTACATATGCATTTTGGAACAACATGCTGCGATCTATCTAGACAGCGTCTTTCTCAGGGACGTCCCTGCTTATTTCAGCAAGACAATGCCAAGCCACATTTTGCACGTGTTACAACACCGTGGCTTCGTAGTCAGAGAGTGCGGGTGCTAGACTGGCCTGCCTGCAGTCCAGACCTGTCTCTCATTGAAAACGTGTGGCGCATTGTGAAGCGCAAAATACTATAATGGACACCCCGGACTGTTGAGCAGTTGGAAGTCTTATATCAAGCAAGAATGGGAAAAAATTCTGCAAAACTACAACAATTAGTGTCCTCAGTTCCCAAAAGATTACTGAATGTTGTTAAAAGGAAAGGTGATGTAACACAGTGGTAAACATGCCCCTGTCCTAACTTTTTTTGGGACGTGTTGCAGGCATCCAATTTCAATTGAATATAGGTCAAAAGGGATTTGCCAATCATTGCTTTCTATTTTTATTTTATACACTGTCCCAACTTTTTTGGAATTGTGGTTTGTAATTATTATGCAATAATTCGTACCCATACACTGCTTTAATACCACCTTAAAACTGATGTTGCTACGCGAGGGAAAAGGCGGTACGTTCTCTTCCGAGGGGCGGACACGGACCGCCCACCAGGATCTGTCGAAGAAAACACGTACTTTAGTGTGTGGAAAGGAACCGCTGGTTTATGGTTTCTCAATGACTAACATTAGTTGGCCAGCTAGCTAAGTTCGTCCCAGAGCTAGTTACTGCTGCAGCGTTAGCTCTTATGCGCTTTCTAACTTATTGCACTAAAATCTTTTGGAACAGAAACAAACAGTATTTAATATAGAACCTAGTTAGCTAGATATTAAATTTTTGCAAACATGTCTGGAAGCCCCACATTTGTAAGCCCCTTTCACAGACCGTACTGTTTAGCAGCAGCTGCCCCGGCGGGCAAAGCGAAGCTGACTCATCCGGGCAAGGCGATTTTAGCAGGTATGTTTTCCCTTTCTAGTTTTGTGACGGCACGCCACATCCGCCTTACTTGGAATTATGAAAGACCATTTCACTTGCTATCAAATGCTGTGCATGTTATTACAGGTTATAATAATTGGTTGAATTTGGTGAGCCAATTCCATAAGCCATTTGTGGATGGAGCCTACTGTTCAGTCAGCTGGTTATCCGGACGAATGAATTGGTTGATTTCAGCAACTTTTAAACTTGCAAATTATGCACACATCGCGAACCGGGTGTATCAAGTACACCAACTGATTCCAAACACATCAACCGTGCTAGACAATATAATGTGTACATAGTTAGATTTTAAGACTGTAGGCTACTAAAAGAACAGTTTGCATTGCAGTTGAGTATTGTAAAATCTTGCAACCTTTAAATGCAATGTTTCTAGCCTAGATATAAGTTCAATAATGATTTGCAATTCTTGCAATATTCTTTCCGAATGTCAAAATATCCCGAATGTGGGGGTAGTTTAATTTTAATTAATTACACATCTGTACACACTATTCTAGGCGGCCATCTCAAAGCCTACTACCGAGCACAGGCAAGTATGGTATGTTTTGGCATGTGATGTTAATGGGTGCCTTCTTTACCTAACAAAGTGTTTCCTTATAGTATATCTGTGCTAAGACTTGTGTTACCGCAGCACAGTGCCTTGAATCAAAACTGCATTCCAGTGCGCGTGAGAAGTTAAAGATTTGGAGCATTGAATGAGTTGCCTAGAATGGAGAATGCAAACTGCACAGCCTGCTAGTTTCAACAGTTTTTAAAAAATTTTTTTTAATGCAAACGCTGCATGCAGTTCGACCTTTGAAAACCATTTCAATTCGCAGACTTGCTGTGCCTGTTCTGTTGTCCAAAGTATGCTGTGTTATTTGTCGACTTGCAGTCTCTTCCTGCCATGCTACTAAAAAGTGATTGGCTAATTCAGTATAGTGTCAAGCTACGTATATTGGCAGGCCTTACTGAATATAAAACGATAAAATAAATAAATAAATAAATGAAAAGAACATCTTGAAAAGGTGCAAAATGTTATGTTCATAGACCAGCATGTGCATACAATTCCACCATGGCAGAGTTAATTTTTCATAAAGCAAATATTGATAATGGACAGAGAAAAAAAAATCTGTAAAGGAATTTGTTGAGCTGTAAGTTTTTGAATCTGTCATAACCTTGGTCTGTTAGATTGGCATAGAGTAGTCATAACCATATTCCTGCACTACACTGTAGGTAAGCCTTGGGTAAGAGTCAGGGCATTGGGCCTTGTGTGTGTGTGTGTGTGTGTGTGTGTGTGTTTGCAATTTTTCACCTCAAGGTCATGAAAGGTCAGTGCAACATGGCACTTTGAACTTTGGAACTTTTAATCTGTGCTCGTTTTGTAATTGAACACGGCCCCCCCTTCCTCTGCTGTAGAAAGAGAGGATTGAAAATGGGTTCCCTGTGAGATGAAGGGTGCTTGTGGACTCGGGGCTACTACGCTGATTGGGTCCAATACAGTGGTGTCACCAATACCATGTGACTGAGGAAACTGCAAGTTTCCTGAGGTCACATGCAGTCAGGGGGGACCTGCCCAGAACATCTCTCTCGATGGTTAATTAACTTTATGAATGAAAGTGTGGGGGGTGGGGATTTGTGGGAATTGTAGTCCTCATTGATGTCACGTTGTTGCTCGTATGCATGTAGTGCATCTGAAGTTGATTACTGTATTAACTATGAATCAACTAAGTTTTAAGGTTTTTTTGGAGCTTTTGATTAATTAGACATTGTACTGGAGTTCTATTTATGTAGAGACAATCTGCATACATTCACAGAGCGGCCAGAAAGTTTCCACCAATACAGATGAGTGCAAATAACATTTACGTCTTCATTAAAAACACTGAACACCCTAAACCTTTGAAGTGTACTAGTTATAACAATATATTTACATCCATATTCTTGGTTTAAAATGGACAAGAAAACATGAAAGCTAAGTCAGTGCACACTCATGAATTCTGATTTGATTATCTCTGATACTTTTAAATATATTGTAATTCAGCATTAGCCCTATTGTGAAAACGGTGCTAACAGGCCACATATCGCCAGCTTTAACCCAGACACAAATAAAGCCATTAGCCTGCTCCCCGGCCCACAGGGGGACTTTGCAGTCCAAGCCGATCCGAGTGCCCGTTAAATAGATTGATTGTGTAAGTAGGAATGGCTGTCGTTTGTGCGCCCTTTGAGCGAGGGCGATCTGGGCTAAACGGGGAGGGGTTTTGGCCGCGTTCATAACGTCATAACGACAGAGTGCAGAACGGAACGCTCCTCCCACATGGGGTGTGGGGGGGGAGGAGTGGCTTAGGTGGCCTGTTGATTGTGACACCCTCCCAGGAGACTGCTTGGGCTGCTCTTACTTGCTGACAAATGGCAGCGGTGAACCCAGTGCCGGAGACGGGAACACCCCAGGGGGGTGGGGGGTTGTACGTGTGTACCACTTGCCTTTTTTTCAGCCGGATGTGTTCTGGCTCATGTTCTCCGTTTTTCTGCTCTCTAAATGTGTGCGTGTATTTTTCAACTTAAAATTATTTTTTTTTAACACATTGGTGCACGTATTGTATAACAGTAACACACTCGTGTTGCCTTTTCCTCCCAAATGTGTTTGCTCATGTTCTCATGTAATTGTGCTCACCAGGCTAACCTTGTCTCATTCTCACCTGGCTAACCTTGTCTCGCCCTCACCTGGCTAACCTTGTCTCATCCTCACCTGGCTAACCTTGTCTCGCCCTCACCTGGCTAACCTTGTCTCGCCCTCACCTGGCTAACCTTGTCTCGCCCTCACCTGGCTAACCTTGTCTCGCCCTCACCTGGCTAACCTTGTCTCATCCTCACCTGGCTAACCTTGTCTCATCCTCACCTGGCTAACATAGTCTCGCTCTAACCTGGCTAACATAGTCTCGCTCTAACCTGGCTAACATAGTCTCATTCTAACCTGGCTAACATAGTCTCGCTCTAACCTGGCTAACATAGTCTCGCTCTAACCTGGCTAACATAGTCTCGCTCTAACCTGGCTAACATAGTCTCGCTCTAACCTGGCTAACATAGTCTCATTCTAACCTGGCTAACATAGTCTCGCTCTAACCTGGCTAACATAGTCTCACTCTAACCTGGCTAACATAGTCTCGCTCTAACCTGGCTAACGTAGTCTCGCTCTAACCTGGCTAACGTAGTCTCGCTCTAACCTGGCTAACGTAGTCTCGCTCTAACCTGGCTAACATAGTCTCGCTCTAACCTGGTTAACATAGTCTCGCTCTAACCTGGCTAACATAGTCTCGCTCTAACCTGGCTAACATAGTCTCGCTCTAACCTGTCTAACATAGTCTCGCTCTAACCTGGCTAACCTTGTCTTGACCGAACCTGGTTTGCTTTGCATAGTTGCAAAAAATGCAAATCCAAAAGAAACAGGAGGCCAGCAACTGTGCTTCTGTTGGCTTGCTAACTGCCTGCTTGCTGTCAGCACTTGCAAATGATACAGGAACGGTAAAATGGTCTGAATGAAAATGAATCCGAAATGAACGGAGTCAGTCAATCACAGAAAATATTGCACCTTTCACACAAAACACAGGAATGACACGGGATATTGAACGGGATATTTTTTCCCTGCTAATACAGCTCGTTTGGTAGCTAGCTGCCTAGCGGATACAATGCAGTTTGCCATTACGCTGGCTTCGAACTCCTGAATCGATAGCCCAGTGATTGACTCCAAATCTTGCAAATGCTTTTATGTAAAAACAAAAAACATTTTAAGTAATGATATTTGTTATTTAATAGGCTATTTTACCACCATTACTACAACATGTGACAAATTGAGCTTCTTTCTTGAGTGAGTTTGTTTTCTAATAGTTCATGTAGTCTAATTTCCATCACTTATAAAAAATAATTAATGCTTCGGACCGTCGTTTCTGCGCAAGTTAAAGACCTGACAATGTTGAGGGTCGGTCAGATAATCGTGCTGCGTAGAGTAGGCTAAGCCGTGTCGCCCCTTTCACGCCGAAGCCGAGCCGTGTCCGACCCGCGTAAATCTCGGGTCCTGGACCCAGGTTGGATAACCCGGGTTGGCCCTTTAACACCTAAGGCAAACACAGGTTTCACCCGGGTCGTTGCTTCAGTGTGAAAGGGGTATAATATTACGTATGCTGTCCCTGGATGAATTAAAGTGAAGGGCCGTGCCAGCACCTCTAAGTGGCGAGAGGCGGGCCTGCAAAAAAACCAGCAAGTCTGGATATGCGCAGTTAATGCAGAGGAGCCTGTTTACTGTGCTCTGGGGAGCCAGAGGGGTGGGGGGTCGTCCTGCACAACAATAGTGCTGGGTTAGTTAAAATTCCGCTTGTAGAGCACTGTCCGTTTAAAGGGCCGCTCCCCATGCAAGACGCCCCTGCTCCCCCCTCCCCGGGGTCTGCCCTGGCCCCACGGCCCTCGTTTGCAAGAGTGGCCTGTTTTTACGTCGTCTCGCCCCAGACTGGAGCTATTGGCAACATTTGGCGCACGTTTCTACATCTTACCGCCCATTACACTCAGCAGAGGTGGTTTCTGTGTCTGTGTATTGTCCCTAGGAAGGCAGAGCCAATGTCTCGCTCTTTTTGTGAGCTCTGTCTGTGGCAGTGTCGTCATTCAGCCATTTTGTTGCAAAAAGGCTGTGGAAGGTGAAGAGCATCTGAATTAAAAGGTCACGTAGTCAACAAATTCTTTCCTCCTAAACAAGTTTGTCTTTCACGTTGCAAGCTGTCCATGCCCCGGAGAACACCAGAGAGCCAATCAAATTAATGCACAGAGTGCCCGAGAGCCAATTAAATGAAAAACAATACGGACTTTTTGCACTGCTAATATTAGTGATGGTTACTTTGTTTTGAAACATTAATTCAATCATTGCAATGGGAAACCAGCATATCAGTAAACAGAGCATTGTCTAATTGTCTTAACCAGAGGATAACATTTATTGTATTATTATTTTTTTTTTAAATTAGTGAAGGGCCAGGTCAAGGGGTAACGGAAGGACAAATTTGCTGTACGCTGGCTCTAGCTCCTAGGCTATACCAGTTAGGTTGAAAAGAACACTTGTGAGAAGTGAGGGCTGCCTAGTACTTTAAAATAAATCTGTCTTTTGCCTTTTTTTCAACAATGCAAAACCTGCGGTTCTAGGCAAAGTATTGGCATTTTTCTGACTGATAATGGTCTATTGACTATCCATCTATGAACATGCCAAATATTAGACCAAGGGCATGGTCCAATAAATTTTTATAGCATTTTTCCCACAGTGGTTCCGGTAACGGAAGGACAATTGGTAAAAGTAACGGAAGGACACACTATTAGTTCTTGTGTATAAGGCAGCCCTTGCACTCAATGTTCCCAATATTACATCAGTTTGAGTATCTTTTTACAGTCAGTGGGTTAAACTACCCAATTAGGTTAAAATTTTGCAACTTCATGGGGGGTGGGGTGGAGGGGGGGGGTGGATGAAAGAACATGAGATGCAACTTTCAGCCACCCTTCACCGCCATAATTTGACTGTTTGACCATGCATGATTATCTTACAAACCGGGAGTAGCAAAGTGTTTCCAGAAAGTACTTTATTTAACAAAATCCTATTGTATGGAGGTGGAAACATAGCACTGTATGAAAATGTGGGTGAGCCAATCCCTCACTCGGATAAAGTCCAAACATAGTTGACACCGCAGTTTGTTATCAGGCTCTGAGTTGCACTATGACAAGTTTACAGTTCACTGGACACAAAAACAGTTAGATTATGTATTGGTTTATGGTGGTGTATATGGCTTTAATTTCATCCAATATTGTACTATCAGAAGTTTGTTGCATTTTGATAAAGACCGAACTTCAAATGACCACCAATTTGTTCATAGTCGAGATATTTAAGAACCGTAAAAAGCTCCATAAACTTTGAAATAAGCACTATCTTTTAAAATAAAAAGATAGGCCCATTGGTAAAGATGACATTTTACCCCTACTGTTCACCTCCCCTTGACCTGGCCCTGAAGGAACATCTGTTGTTATTTTTGTTATTGATAATAATAATGTTTGACTCTGGTTGCTACCCCAGCATCTGTTACACAAGCATCTGTTGGTGAATTCTGTGTGAGCTTGTGTAAGACTTGCTTATATGAACCCGTCTCCTGTGGCTTCCGGTACAGAGCTTTCCCGGTGTCCCGTGAGCTTGTGGGCGTAGCCTTCAATGTGGAAGCTTGTGTCACTTAGGGCTTGTGTTGGGCCTTTTACCGCTGTCGACCTTGGAGTTATCTTCTTTAGTGACAGACGTGTCTGTGCATTGTTGTGCAGTGTGTATGGTATTTAAAATGGCTCTCTGTCTTTCTGTGCCATCACTGTGCTGAGAAACACGGAGGATCTCATAAAAATCAACTGATTTCTGTTTGTCTTGGTTGTGGTGTGTTGATGTTGAGATTTGTGCCTGGGTTTGGGAATGAGTCCGCCTTGTTGCCGTCATGGGATCTGATGGAAAACTTTGCTCACAGCCTATTGGTCTAGCCCAGGGGTGTCCAATCTTATCCAAAACGGGCCGGTGTGGGTGCAGGTTTTTGTTTTATCCAGCACTGCGACGCCTCATTCAGCTAACGAACTAATTACTTGATAAGTAGAATCAAATCTTGGTACTGGATTAAAACAACAACCTGCAGGCACACCGGCCTTTTTCTGATAAGATTAGACACCCCTGGAGCATCTCTCTGAATACACTACAATACAGTACACTACAGTACAATGCAACAGACGACAATAAAATACACGACAATAAAATACACTGCGATACAATAAATACGACAATGAAATGAACAATCACGTTTTTACAAGGAAATTTTGTTCTGATAAATGGATGCTTCTTTTTAAAAGTGTGGGTAATATGAGCAGTTGAGCACTTGAAATGATTATCCGTCTCATCTGTAATTTAAGCCGTATGTTTGCGACGGAAATCCCAGGGCTCTTGGGCAGCTCCAGGTAATCCCGTCCCAACCACGCGGATGAAGAACAGAGGCGTCTGCAAAAGAAGGCTCACGAGAGCGGCAGGAGGCGGCCTCTGTGATTAGCCGCCAGGGGAACAGGTGCAGATTTCCATGGCGATTCTTTCTGTGATGACCGTCGTACTGCTGACGAGGCTGGAGGGGTGGGGCTCTATAGGGAAGGGGGCGGCATCCCACGTGGAACACTTGGCGTTTACACAGACGGGATTTAAATCGAAACTTCTGACATGCGCCCCCCCCCCCAACGTGCTGCAGCATTACATAACTGGGGTCACGTGACCTTTTGAGGACCGCATCGATTCTGAGGAGTCTAGTTAAATGGCAAAAGCAGTGTCCGACCGCGTCTTATCTTAGAACTGTGGATTCTCCTCTGGCTGGACGATTTTCAATGTTTCCTGCAAGCCCAAACAAATAGATATTTTTGCAGACAATCCATAGTATATGGCTATAGGGTACTGAAGAGCTTTTAAAACTGTATACGTATTTCTTTCTTTAAACAAAAGTAAAGGAAGTCATTTGCAGCAAGAAAGACTTGATTTGATTGGGGATGAGGGTGGATTCCAGTCTGCTGTGTGGGAATAGTGGGGAAAGAGAGGAGTGTGTTTGCGTGTGTTTGAGTATATTAGGAGATGCATCAAAATTGCGCCCTTGGATGTATTACAGAAAATCTTACGGGCACTGCAGCTAACATAAGAAAACACCCCATAAGTTAATTGCACTTTGTGTATTACGCTGCTCTGTACACACACTGCTAAGCTCTAGCTAGCCATGGAAAAATTAAGAATTCAACACTAACGCAAGCTTGTGCTTTCTGTGTATTTTCAACTATGTGCTTCTCTTGAGATCCAAGGATGAAGGAGAAAACAAACCTTTTAGCCTCGACATCAGCTATTACAGATTACTAACTGACTTTGCTATTCTCACAGGGCTTCTTCTAGCAATCTTAGCCCTAATTCTGATGGCGCTGTTTTTCTTAGGGCATCCATTTTGTCTGTAAAACATGTCAAACCTGTAGGCACCCATTCACCACAGTGGCTGTGCTGAGCCTTGACCTTTTACCTCCTGACCCTGCCTTGACGCCACTTCAGTGAGGGGGGGATATGTAACTGCAACAATGTGAATGTACTAGTTTTCTGCATGTTTGAATGTGCCTGAGGTCTCAATGTGCTTGCAAGAAGGTTCTAGCATGTCCGTGTGGGGTGAAACGCATGTTTCATTGAGGGGGGGAAACTTCCCTTCTGTTCTTTAGAAAAAAATTACAGAAAAAGGTTCTGTACACAGAACAAAAACACAATTGGTTAATATTTGTCTATTTGTGCTACGAGCGAGTGCCTTTTTCTTTAATTTTTTTATCTTTTTGGGTAGCACCTCGTCTCCAGCTGCTTGAGCTCAGACTTTGGACTATCTTCTGTTCTTTAGACGAATAGTGAAAAAGAAGCGGTGCTTATACGTTAAGTCTCGCGTTATTTCAGAGTTCAAAGAGGAGCTTGTGTGTGTGAAGTCAGCTGCTCTCCACAGAATGGAAAAGTCCCCCCCCGGCTGTAAGGGGTGTGTCACTAGGGGGGAGGTGATAGGCAGAGCCACCAGCAGCCAATCACCAACCCCCCTTTCTCTTTGAGGCTGTTGGCAGATGTGTCTAAAGGACGCAACAACTCTTGCTGAAGTGTAGTTTTAATGCTGAAGGTAGATTTTATGGTCTAATTAAGAAACGTTACCCCACAGTCAATACAGCTTATTATAGCCTAGTTCTGTAGCATTCTGTACTGCCAACATGCAGAGACATGCATTCGTGTCTGAGATTCATGTCATGCAGTGTACTACTATTGTACAATGAGCTCCAGAGTTATTGTCACCCGTGATGAAGATGAGCAAAAAAGGCTGTATAAAAGAATTCAGGAAATTAGCGTTGTATTCTCAACAAATGTAATTATTTCCTACTAATACACTTGCTCAGGGAAGGTTTATTTTAACTAAAAATAAAAATAAAATGTCTTAAGCAAGTTATAACTTTATTTCCATAAAGACAGGCATCAAAACTATTGCCACAGCTGTTTTCAGTACAATGTGCACCCTCCCTTAAGGTTAAAACTACCGACCCATCTTCTAGTGTTTTCTGAGATTAGTGAACAAATTCACCATTCCTCTATAAGACTTAAGCCCCTTCAGTCTGTGCTTGTAGACTGCCCTCTTCAATTCAAACCACAAGTTCCAAAGCAGTTCTTCAGTTGGAACTGGGTGGTATGGTCAATTAATGATCTTGTTTCCTCACCTATTGACAAAGTTTCTGTGATCTGTCAGGATATACAAGGCAAGGGCCGCTCTGTAGAGTAGATACTGTACCAGAACAAAGTTTCGGTGGCGTATGTGAAACAACGAATAGAGCTGTAATTAATGATTTAATGACAGTACAAGGCTCCGACAGGGCTGAAACAGTGGTTAAAGGGTAACAAAGCAATAAAACTATTTATTATAGATGAGAACTGATACATTAGTTTTTTTGTGACTGATTGGTCTTGGTCCAAATCTTGACATTTTACTGTAGTCAGCGCAAAACAGCGTAAACCCAAAGCATCTGGCTCAAAAGTGTGTCTTGTGGTAAAACGTTAGGTACTGCACGTCCAGTCTGTCATTGGCCAGAAACTTCCTCCAGCTGACGTATTCCTCCCAGTGACAAAATTTAAATCTGTACAGCTACGCCCTGAGGTTTTGGAGCGAGGGCGGGCTTAAACCCCCACTATAAACGCAAATCTCAGCGGTTGATCTGCGTGCCGTGGACGGGGAGAGGCGATAGGAGAGAGAGTGAGCGAGCGAGCGATAAATATAGCTAGCTTAGTTTAGCTTTTTTGAATATTCTAGTAAGTTATAGTAACCTATTTTTGGTATATTTTTTATAGTTAGCTTGATAGTCCCTTGTTTTATAGTTTGCTTTTCAGTCTAGCTTAGCAAGTAGCTGGCTAGCTTATTTTAAAAAAAAATATATATATATATCGTTTATTAAAAATAAATGGCATGTGTAACTATTTGTTTACTGGCCGCATCATTATCAGCCCAAACGAGGCTATGCGTGCCGCATTCTCCACCATTGCTTCTGCCTCGGCAGCGGCTAGCTACTTGGGGCTCGGCAGTAGCTGGAGATAACGTGTTTGTTTGTGTGTGAGTGAGAGAGGTAGCGAGAGAGAGAGAGTGGAACAAAGCAGCCGTCATGAGTGCTGTCCGGAGCAGAATGGGCTTTTGGCAAAAAAAACATCGCATTTTTCGAATTTCAAAAGGAGGCGCGGTCTAGCTAAACCAGCGTGTTTTCTTACCCTTTAATGAAATGCTTGTTATCATAGCCTGAGCCAGTAACTTCCTGCCGCCCCCCTCTACATTTGAGCCAACAGTGAGTATGAAACATGCCCCGCCCCCTTGACACGGCGTCTGTGTCCGCTGAGACTGAAGGAGTCTCGTCTCTGGTTCGCAGGTGGGATCGCGGGAGGCATCGAGATCTGCATCACCTTCCCCACGGAGTATGTGAAGACCCAGCTGCAGCTGGACGAGAAGGCGAACCCCCCGCGCTTCAGAGGCATCGGTGGGTGTGCGGCCGCAAAGCAGCGTTCAGCCAAACAGTGTCCTCAAACGTGTTCGCCCCCCCTCAAGGTCTTCTGTCACTCAATCACTGGGGGAGGAGCAATGCCCTCTCTTAAATACATTGCTTCTCATTTCAGCCAGGGTTACACACACACACACACACACACACACACACACACACACACACACACACACACACGCTGTAGCATAATATTATACATTATTATAATGTTACTACCAACCGTTATAATGTTCACGCTTCATCATAAATCTGAGAAGTGAGCTGATTTAGAATTAACTTCAAAATATTTTTTTGTGTCAATTGATATTCTTGATTTAAGACAAAATGAAAGAACGTCATATTTTCAAAAAGGCGGATCATTGACACTTTGATCATTGATTTTACATGTGGTACATCATTATTTGGATTTCCAACTGAATTTACCAAAATCTCTGAATATTGTAAAGATCAAAATGTCATATGGAAAAAGGGAAGGAATGTTTAGATTACTATTGACACATATTATATTTGCTAAATTTATATTTCAACTGATAAATGGACGTACCTGAACTGAGCCTATCACACATCTTGATAATAAGAAATTGCTTATAAACATTATTCATGACCATAATCATCTGTTCAAAATGTTTATTAATTGGGAAACATGTTGACTTTGTGAGACACATTTCAAACGTGTCTCTGGCTTATCCGTGATAGTCAAAATTAAAATGTTTATTTCTACACCCTTTTAATGCATGTTAATTCCTCCAGTGTCCTAGTACCACAAGCCACAGCTCTCCAAGAGCCACACATCCTGTTTTTAGGGGAGCCAGTACGTTAGATAATGCACTTTGAAACCTGTCCGCCCGCCAGTAAACATGTTTGTTTGAGTAAGAGTCGGCACCGTCAGACCCGCGTAGGACCTGGACTCTGTCCACTGGCTCATGTGTACTCCTCAATCACGCTCGGGATCACTGAGTTCTAACGGTGGAATCTGCCGCCGTTGCCATGGGAGCGCTTTCTGATCGCTCTCGGGACTCGCTTCACGCCCGCACGGCTCACAGGGCCCGGACTGGCTAATTACAGCAGAACTGTGATTGGCTAATTACAGTGGAACTCAGATTGGCCCCGTTTGGCTAATTACAGCAGAACTGTGATTGGCTAATTACAGTGGAGCTTGGATTGGCCCCGATTGGCTAATTACAGTAGAACCCCCATTGGCCCCGATTGCATAATTATGGACTTACCCAATCAGTGGAACAGAATGAAACCGGAGGGAGCATACCTAGTTATGTCAAGCTGTGGATGTCACTGAAGCAAGTGTTGGACAGAAACAAGTCACTATCGAAATCAAAGGGGCACATCTTGGCACTGTTGCAAAGGAATGTCATGGTGCTTGATAGAAACAATACAAAATAGTCCTCAATGGGCCTTACATTATGATGATTTAACATGCATTCTGCTGCATTAACATGCACTGTGCTGTAATAACATGCACTGTGTGTTGGGCTGTAATTTTTCCTGTGCAGATATAACGCATGCTGTACATTCTGCTATAATAATGTGCATTGTATTATAATGATGTGCGGTGTGCAGTGATAATGTGCAGTGTGATGTAATAACGTGCACTTCTACGTGCCTTCTCTCCCCTGTAGGGGACTGTGTTAAGCAGACGGTTCAGGGCCATGGTGTGAGGGGGCTGTACCGAGGCCTAAGCTCGCTGGTCTATGGCTCCATTCCCAAAGCCGCTGTTCGGTGAGTCCCCCTGCCCCCTGTACCCCACCCGTTTGTCCCTATCCATGCCGTTAACGACCCCCCCGTAGTTAACAATCACCCCGCCTTGGAGCGTTCGTCCTAGTGGTAAATCCCAGTGATGTCACTTTTGCTTATTTCGTGCTGACCAATCAAGAAGTGACTACATGTCTCTAGAGGCCACCTGTGTGGGTTTATTGCTGCATATCAGCTGTTAGAGTGCAGAAATCTCTTGGTTTGGGAGCTTATGACATTCCCAAGTCATGTGTAACGATAAAGGTACTGAACCAGCCTTCCCTGTGTGCTCAGGGTGGAGCATCCGTGAGCTACGCACAAACGCCACGTTTCATGAACATTCTGGAACAAATGTGCAACAGTTAAAACCGTTTATAAACAGTCAAGCTTTTGAGGACCTGGCTTTGGGTTTCGGGAAACCCTGTAATTTCATACGGTGCGTGGAGACGCACGCCCTGTCCAAGCGTGCCAGGAGTCTGCAAGGAGTCTTCTCGGCTCCTTCAGAGCTCAGACTTTAAACACTTTCCGTTTACTTCACACCTCCCAGAGTGAGTAATTTCCCCCAGGATCCAGTGTAGGAAGGCAGAGCTGTGCCCCTGGGCACTGCAGGAACTCTCCTCATCCCCAGCTCACACATTCCTTTTCTTTATCAACATAACACCACGGTTCTCAGTGGTAACGGCACTTTCAGGTGCTATATTACATCACTGAACAGCCATCCGAACTGTTTACTCGGCCACGACCCCTTAATGAATTTTCACAAGTCAAAGTTATGTTGGCAATGCTATTGGCCTGTCAAGAGATTGATCTGTGATGTCATAGTAGCTAGTTAGCAACAGTTGATCAACTTTATAACTCATCTGCAATGCCGTCTTTCACAGGCTGGGTGATTATGGTGAAATGCATTCTGGGAAGTAATGCGTTGAAGTAAGCTCTAAAACGTATAGGTGCGTTACCTGGAGAATGACAGGAATGTAAAAAATCTTGTTTTATTACTTACAGAAGTAAGACAGTGTCTTTATTGTTCTACCATAACTTAGTCACTGGAACCATGGTGATGGCTTTCTGTATAGGTTCAAGATAAGAAATTATAATACAATACTCTTCCTCAAAAAAGTTGTTTTGTTTATTACCATCTTGACTCTAGACCTAATGGAAGCTAACATCAAGTACATATGCTTTGTATGTTGAATACTGCCGCCTTTGATGTAAAGGGATCTATCTGGCAATAGTTTGAGAAGGGTCTACTGCGAACCCCCATTAGCTGTTAGAGCTGCGGCCTTATGGGTAAAGGCTGATGAGAAGGTGACCTTGCTGGGGCTCTATATGATTGATTCGGCTGAGGGCCACTAGTCTAGATACCCTCCATTAGCACAATGGGGTCGCTTGACTTGATCATTACCGCTTGTTATTTATTGTCTCAGTTTAGTATAACGCTGTAGGTCAGGGGGGTAGAACACACAGTCTGGAGGGCCGTGGTGTCTGCAGGTTTCTGTGGTTCCCCTAAAATCAATGATTATCCTGGAAACAAGGTGTGTAGATTCTTTAGCCAATCAAAGCACTTAAGTTAAGCACTGAAATGTGCCAAAATCCACCAGACACTGCGGACCTCTTAACAGCATTTTTGTATAGGAAGTGTACAGAAAACTCATTGCGAGCCTCTCCTTGAAGTGCCTTGCTGTGAATATTTTATGAGTGTGTTTATTTGGGCACCGAAAACAGTATTAAAAAGTATTCAATTTTAAATGTTGGCTTTATAAAAAATAAATAATAAATAAAATGAAATTGCTATTGCTGTACTGCACAGCAGGTTGATTATTATAACAGGCCTGATAAATTCTAACTGTAATTGTTAAAAAGCCATTTAGCTGGTATGTCTGGCTAAAAACACAATTCCTTCATGCATGACATGCCAGGAATAGAATCCCAACTGTGGTTGACACGGCGATGCACAATTACTGTTGCCACTTTCAACAATGAGTAGGCCAGTGTTTCACGCATCAAAGATTGTGAGTGTGTCTATGTTTGCATCTGGACAGTATCAGTTTAATGACCCATTACAGTGCAAGCGCTGCTCTGCCCGTCTGCACAATGTTATTACTGTTGCGTGGCATTTTCTATTCGCCACAAACAGCCACGCCCGCTCCGCACAAACACTCAGATGGATTATGAAACATTCTCTTTTAGCAGCGTTTGCGTCATTGGGATGAAACGTACAGTGCAGTTTTGGCGATAAATAACCCCTCAGACGCTGAGACTTACTGACGCTGCGTGATCGAAGAGCGCAAATTGAAAAAACGAACACGTAGAAGAGTTCATCACATGATGCTGAATTTGGTCTGTATGGCCAGTTACGTGACAGAGACACTCGTGAGCTCATTTTTTAAAAGGGTTTAGCTCGCCTGAGCTGCCTAATGTTATCAACAATGAATTATTTTTGTCTTGGTATAAATTTCGACATTATTTAAAAATGAAGGTGAAACGTGAATGCAAACGGTTATGAAGTGCCTTTATGACAAATCTGTCACAATTTTTTATTTTTTTATTTTTTGCCTCTCCACCTTCAGAGCAATTTCAAAAGACAGCAAAGTGCCTTTTCATTAGTGACCTCTGTTAAAAAAATACTCCATATAGTCTGTAGTTCATAAGACTGGAGCTTGGGTGCAGTATGGCAGCCTGTGCAGTGCATTGTGGGAGTTGTTGTTAATTGCATACTGTATGAGACTTACTCTTGGCCCTTTGAGAGTAAAGAGCATCATTCAGAAGCATAAGAAACAGCGGCCGTGTTGAAATCTGCAGCCGTACAGCGTCAGCATCAGTAAATCTTCCAAACAGGGACAGACTAACTAATGGGGAGCTTTAAGCAGGAATACTGTTGAATATTATTTGCAGTTTTTCAATAGTATGTGGGAAATGTTTGGCTTATTTTTAAAACTCGGGCTGAAGAAAAATAAGGGATTCTTGATTCTGAACTTTCAAGGTGCATGGAGTGGAAAACAGGAGAAACAAGGAAAAAACAAACTTGGGAGGAATACGTTCTTTCATTGTTTAAAACCAACAATGGTTCTGCGACAACCTTCATCAGGGTTTAATCGGACAAATGAGACACAAAGCCTTTAAAGAAGTTACGATTTTTAAATTCAAACTAATGAGTCGTCCGATTTTTACGTGTTTTAAAGAGACTTGTTAAAACCAATGACCAGTGGCATACATACACACATGCGTTCAGACTGAGTGCCGGTTACAAAATCCAATCACAATCAAGTGGGAACAGGCTGTAGGTGGTGGTAAGCCAATGAAATCTAATCGATATTACAGATCCGTGTTTAAAAAAAAAAAAGAAATCTAATTTCCCCCCCATGCTGCTAAAAAGAAACGGGCCAGCCAGTAAGAGCAGTTGGAAAAGCCGTGTCGTACACACTGAGGTTGGAGAGCTCGCGTTCATTTACCATCGCCTCTTCTGAAGCTGAGAGATAACACTGGCATGCCAGGCAGAGAGCGCACGGACACGTGGCTTGTGTTATCGGCGTGTTATCACTGGGGCTGGGGTCACGTAGGAAGGGAAGAGTGCGGTCTGTGTGGCTAATAGAAAATCTCATGTAATAGTAGCAATGCATGATGGGAAATGAACAGTTTCACATTTGGTTTAAGTCTGACTGTTGGTCCACGTTCACCATCATCCATTTTACAGTTTGACGGAAGCCGCACAGGACAGGCAGAGCACAGCTTGCACTGGATTCACCTCCCAGATTCAACAGAGCCGCAGTTACTATCGTGGACGCATGAGACGTACGTTTTGTTGTTGGTGATGAAAGTGCCAGTTACCCGTTGCGGTCCCAGGGGGCCTAATTTGAATCCCCCCCCAACGTGCACAGGCTCAACATTTGGCCGCTAGGCTGGAAGCTTTCCATATTTTCCACCTAGCGGGGTTGCATATTTGTCTCTTGGACTGGAGGGGATCCATATTTTGATGGGGTCTGTACTAACCGTGTGCTTTGCTTGTTTATCCTGTAGGTTTGGGGTGTTTGAGTTCCTTAGCAACAAGATGCGGGACGAGTCGGGGAAGCTGGACAGCACACAGGGGCTGATCTGTGGCTTGGGGGCGGGCGTGGCCGAGGCCGTGCTGGTGGTCTGTCCCATGGAGACCGTGAAGGTGGGCAACTAAACACAAAACGTTAACAACAATCTTGTTACAAAACGCTAAATACCACTCAAATGTATTTATACACTACAATCAAAATGGCGGAGGCATAGGTTGCTTTGCACGCCACAGAGGTATAAACAATACAAAAAATTTAAAGGTAAACACGGAACCCGTATTCCATATGAAATGTGTACATACAGATACATATTTTCAATGTGTATTTTGTAATTGGTAATGCTAATGATTTGCTGGGTGACTATCACATGGGCAGTCTTACTAGGGCCTTTTGAAACTGAGCTTCAGGAAGGGTGCATCCTAAGAATCTTGAGCCGCAATGGCGTCTTCAGACCCCTTCATCCGTTCTCTTTCTGCCCGTTTGAACACTAATACTAAACGAGGGTGGCCTGAGTACAACTTGTACTTCACGTGTAAAATCCAGATCTTTACCGAAGTATCTGCAAAAGACCATAAGAAAACGAGTCCTCCTTCACCACGTACAAAAGGTGGTGAAATTTGCACTCATTTACGAGCGCACGCTCTGTTGATTTTTTAACTGCCGTTTAGATATGGAGGAGGTACACAGGTTTCCTTCATCCAAAAAAGATTCATCATTAATGCTGTGTAAATTCTGGCGTCTACAGGTCAAGTTTATCCATGACCAGACGTCTGCTAATCCAAAGTACAGAGGGTTCTTCCACGGTGTGAGAGAAATTGTCAGAACTGAAGGTGAGAAACCACGTTACTCTGCATAGACCGCCATCTGGTGGCAATTGAAAGTAGTACACATAAACCATGACAATGTGCCTCTCAGTTTTGTGGTCACTGAAAGATAACTGATGTCCTGTTGACTTTATTTCTCTCAGGATTTCGGGGAACATATCAGGGACTGACCGCGACAGTATTGAAACAGGGCTCAAACCAGGCCATTCGCTTCTATGTGATGACCTCGCTGAGGAACTGGTACAAAGGTTTGTGCTTCCGCTTGGATTCCCCGCGGCTCCCCTCTCACCTGGCGGCGGGTGGGCGGGCGGTCCTACTGTTGTGTGAGGGCTCAACAAAAGACCACTGTCCCAGCCACAAATTATTTAAAAAAAAACAAGGGACAAGGTCTTTGCGGTTATGGAATAGTCTACCAGATTTGATCAGGAGCTCGGACAGTTTTCTTTAAATCTTGTTTAACCACATTCTACTATTTTACATGTATGTTTTATTGAACGTTTATTACCATTTTTCAGTTTTTTTTCTTTATTTTTATATACCTTTGTTGTAAAGCGAGTTGTGCAGAATGCAAGAAAAGCAATCTACAACTAAAATCATTGTTTTTTTTCATCTCCAGGTGACAACCCGAACATGGTCATGAACCCATTGATAACGGGGCTGTTTGGCGCCATCGCTGGAGCGGCCAGCGTGTTTGGGAACACCCCCCTGGACGTGGTTAAGACCAGGATGCAGGTACGACACACTGCGCATGTGACAGATTAAACCTACGGAAAGTGGGACCGGACCAATATGTTAAGACGTAAACGTGATTAATTGAGTAGGAGCAAGGGCATCCGATTTTACGATTACACGTTTTTCTAAATGTTTAATTCTGCTGGCAAGTACTGGTTTATTCGCCTAAATTCGCCACTCGTATTTTGAAATGTCTCATGTTTTGTGGGGACACTTGTGAGATGTGACCTGTCCCTCTGCAGGGGCTGGAAGCGCACAAATACAAAAGCACCGTTGACTGTGCTGTACAGATCATGAAGTACGAGGGACTGAGAGCGTAAGTTACACTGACACGCACAGTCGCACACCTTATACACTAATAACATTAATAACTATTTATACAGGCCTTTTCTTACATGGCATGGCACAAAGCACATTACACCATACAAGGACACAAAGTAAAGCAAAACGACACAATAAAAAAATGTGTTTTGATGAAACGGTAATACAGGTAAAATGGTTGAAAACAAAGGTATGTAACAGCTAGCAAGGATTAGCGACTGCAATTGCAGTCCGTACCCAGTACCCACCAACTCCACTAAAGTTACTAAACCACAGGGCGTGGGCAGCACACTGCATAGTGCGTTTTATAATGATTCTGACCGTATCGACACAAAGAGGGCAAAATGTGTGTGTATGTTTTCTGAAAGAGTCAGTTAAACATTTTTCATAATGCTGCATATCGTTGATGTGAAAAAACCTTGCAGGTCCATTTAAAAAAAACAAAAACAAAAAAACAACATTTAATGACATTTTTTTTGACAGTTTTTTTTGAACAGAGTGAAAGTAGCTATAGGTTTCTGTCAGTGTGCCATAGTAACCCACATAATAATGAATAAAATAATAAAACCACACCTCATTACCGTGTTTTGGTCTTCCTGGGGATCTTTTTTTTGGAGATGGGAGGTTGCTGTGTGACGGCACTGTGCACCGTTTGCCTTTAAGTCCTGCCAGATCCATTGACTGACGTCACTCTTTCTCCTATAGGTTTTACAAGGGAACGATTCCCCGGTTGGCTCGCGTGTCTCTGGATGTTGCCATAGTGTTTATCATCTACGAGGAGGTGGTGAAGGTTCTGAACCAGGTTTGGAAGACTGACTGAGGAAGATGGCGACGTGATTGGCTAAGGCTGGAAACTGACCTTATGACATCACTCTGGGAATTAAAAGGGGTGGGGAAAAATGTTTGCCAAAGGCACTGGTTTTTGTATCCACTAACAGCTATTAATGCCTGTTTATAATGTGTTAACAACTTATTTTAAAATGAAATTTCTATGAATGTGAAATATAGGGGCTTATTTCAAACGGTTGTTGAGTTTCCCCTCTCCTGACCTCATGGATGTAAGGAATGGGACAGCAAACAGCCTCAAGCTCCAGTTTTGTAATGACTAACTGACTTTTACAGTTTAGACATATATTAGGATGCAACGTCATGTGAAGAAGGTTTCTTCATAATCTTAAATCGGTTGCTTACTACGAGAACACAAATCCAAATCTTTTTCTAGTTTATTTTAGTTTTTTTGCTGCTGTTTTTACTGCCCATATGGATGCAACTATTGCTCTCTTCTTTCCCGTAACAATTTTTTTTCCAGCAATTTAGCAAACATTTTACTTTGCACTCTGACTCCCTCCTACCTCCGTTCTTCAGAATGCCTTAACACATTACATACCCCCAACACAATGTCCTTCAGAACGCCTTAAGACATTATATACCCCCAAATGATTCCTTCAGAACGCCTTAACACATTACATACCCCCAACACAATGTCCTTCAGAACACCTTAACACATTACATACCCCCAACACAATGTCCTTCAGAACACCTTAACACATTATATACCCCCAACACAATGTCCTTCAGAGCACCTTAACACATTACATACCCCCAACACAATGTCCTTCAGAACACCTTAAGACATTATATACCCCCAAATGATTCCTTCAGAACGCCTTAACACATTACATACCCCCAACACAATGTCCTTCAGAACACCTTAACACATTACATACCCCCAACACAATGTCCTTCAGAACACCTTAACACATTACATACCCCCAACACAATGTCCTTCAGAACACCTTAACACATTATATACCCCCAACACAATGTCCTTCAGAACGCCTTAACACATTACATACCCCCAACACAATGTCCTTCAGAACACCTTAACACATTACATACCCCCAACACAATGTCCTTCAGAACACCTTAACACATTATATACCCCCAACACAATGTCCTTCAGAACACCTTAACACATTATATACCCCAAACACAATGTCCTTCAGAACACCTTAACACATTACATACCCCCAACACAATGTCATTCAGAACACCTTAACACATTACATACCCCCAACACAATGTCCTTCAGAACACCTTAACACATTATATACCCCAAACACAATGTCCTTGAGAACACCTTAACACATGATATACACCCAACACAATGTCCTTGAGAACACCTTAACACATGATGTACACCAAACACAATGTCCTTCAGAACACCTTAACACATTATATACCCCAAACACAATGTCCTTGAGAACACCTTAACACATTATATACACCCAACACAATGTCCTTCAGAACACCTTAACACATTATATACCCCAAACACAATGTCCTTGAGAACACCTTAACACATGATATACCCCAAACACAATGTCCTTGAGAACACCTTAACACATGATATACACCCAACACAATGTCCTTCAGAACACCTTAACACATTATATACCCCAAACACAATGTCCTTCAGAACACCTTAACACATTACATACCCCCAACACAATGTCCTTCAGAACACCTTAACACATTACATACCCCCAACACAATGTCATTCAGAACACCTTAACACATTATATACCCCCAACACAATGTCCTTCAGAGCACCTTAACACATTACATACCCCCAACACAATGTCCTTCAGAACACCTTAACACATTATATACCCCAAACACAATGTCCTTGAGAACACCTTAACACATGATATACACCCAACACAATGTCCTTGAGAACACCTTAACACATGATATACACCCAACACAATGTCCTTGAGAACACCTTAACACATTACATACCCCCAACACAATGTCCTTCAGAACACCTTAACACATGATATACACCCAACACAATGTCCTTCAGAGCACCTTAACACATTATATACCCCCAACACAATGTCCTTCAGAACGCCTTAACACATGATATACCCCCAACACAATGTCCTTCAGAGCACCTTAACACATTATATACCCCAAACAAAATGTCCTTCAGAGCACCTTAACACAGTATATACCCCCAAAATGCTGATTTAAGCCGCTGTTTTAATCTTTCTTTGCCAGTTTTTATTAATTTGTTTATTTTTCTTCCATTCTGAGCAGGTCAGTAGACAGTTTTGTTGTTTTGCTGTAACAGCCATTTGAAGAGTAAATGTGTTCATCAAATTCATTTAGCCATATTCCTTTCAAGCAATATAAATTCATGTATAATTTAATCAACTTTTAGAAATTGTTTAAAAATAAAATTGTGTTAATTGTTTAATGTATGTACAAAAAAAATTATTATATTGTAATTAAATAATTTGTTTTAGACACTACAGACCATTGCAAATGCATACTACAGTTCAGAGAACGTGTCAAATAAAAGAACCCATTACAGTGGGCCTGGTCTGTATAGTAGTTTCCTTTAACCGTGAGCAGCTGTGCTCTGTAGTGAAGTTTACTCATTTTAATGACTCCTTTACCGCCAGTGCCTTCAGGTGGATTTCTGATTTTACCTTTGAAGAATAAAAAAACGTATATTTGCAAAGCAAAAAGGAAGCCACAGGCTGCTGTGCATGGTGCAATCTTTGTTTAATGTTGGTTAAGGCATACGCACGTTTGCTTCGGTGGGAGCCTGAGATCTGCCATCTTATAAGGCACAGAAACATATTTAAATGACTTCTGTGTTCACGCTGTCATGTGGTGCCTGTTCCGTTTCTCTCAAACCATATAAAGTCAGTAAAAATTTGACCTTTGCATCATGGCAGTCCTGTCTGACCTGCTTGTGAATGACTCTCCTCATTGCTTTTAATCCCGTGACCTCCATTTAACATCACTGCAGTGACCTTCATTGTCTGTCAGTAATGCACATCCTGTCAGCTCGCCTGCTGTACTCGAGTTCTCAATGTGTTTCTCAGGCCTCTTTTACTCACAGGATCGTAAGCTCTGTTCTATACACATTATCAGCCAATGAGCTCCAGGGAACTGGAATTGGGGGGAACCCTAGCAGTGCCCTGTAAAATGTGACGAGCCGCGACTGAAGCAGTCATGGTTCAAATTCTGATAGAAGTGGAACACACTTTGATTCTACTCTGAAAATAGCAAATATTTGTGGTTGTGGCTAACATTTAAAATCAAGGTTTTTTGTCTTTCTTCACAAACAGTTTGGCAAGTTTAGATGTCACTAAAATTAACTAGCCAGACTTGTAGTCTTTTTTTACATTTTTAAAATTGTTTATGAACACACATCTTCCGTTCTCAATTAGCTCTGCTGTACTGTCGTTGTGCCATAACCCAACAGCTATTAAAGCTGGTTCACAACCACACCTGACTAAATTCTAGGTACATGGGAACAAATAGTTTTTTTTGTTTTGCTCTTGCTGAAAATTCCTTTATTTCTTTAAGATGGGTTGTGTGACAGAACTGGAAATGTATGTTTTTTTATTATTATGTGTTAATATTTTTAAATGATGCCCATTTCTATTAATGTGAAATATAGGTGCTTATTTTAGCTAAAATAGATGCATGTTGTTTTCCATTCCTTTCAAGATGTAAGGAACGGAATTGCAGAAACAGCCCCCGTCTCTAGTTGTGTAATGCTAAAACACTGGGTTTGTGAAGAAAAAGGCATAACGCTTGGATTTACTTGTAAGTCATAAGTTAAGATATTGCCTGAATACAGGCTGCAAAATGTTCTAGTTTCCAAGACAGCCAGTGAATAACCCGATTGGTTAAATGCACTGTTGCCCTCATTCGTAGGCTTATCTACATAATGGTACAAATCATTTGTGAAGTTGCACACCTCTGTTCTGTGAAGCTTTAACCTAAAAGATACAGGACAAAAACGCACATGTATATCTGACTGGTTCCAGCCATCAATCCTCCATTGTACCCACTACAACTGAATCAGCGTTGATATCCGCTTACGACCCGAGAGAAACTCAGGCCACTTTTACACGTTGTATAAAGGAGATGACCTGATGTGCTTGTGCCTGTGTGTGTATAAACGGTATGTGTGTGTGTGACTGCAAGTGTCCTGACAGCTGGTGATGTGTTTGTGTCTTAACAAAGTGTGCCTTCAGATCATTATGAATGTCAAAAAAATGTATTCAAACCATGTTCTTAATTCAATAAATGAAGCTGAAACACTGGGATAATTAATGCCTACTTCTAATTTTGTGAACTGAATATGAATATGATAGACGGACGGCAAACATTTCGGGGTTCCGAGCGACATGACCGATACGTCCTTATGACGAGGGTTCTAGTGTACATGGCTCATTTTATTTTTTATTTTTTATCAAAAACATCAATACAACAGTTTGACTTTTTGTTTCATATGAATTTGTGGTCTAAAGCCCGAAAATGCAGTTCAAATAACTTCAAAGCACCTTGTTCTGCAATGTTACGTTTGCAGAGGCTCTGCATATGAGCAAATGATTTGTTATTTAAATTTTTTTTCAACTTTTTTTGAATGCCGTACTTCAGTTCTCAAGCACCAGAGGCTGTTCACTCCCAAGGCCCTGTGTTATAGTGATACATGCTGATCATTCCCTTCAGCATCGTGGTCTCGACCATAAGAAATAATAAAAAATGAAAAAAAAAAATTGTTGCGTTATTTTTGAAGAATAATTGGGTGATATGCAACCTCTAGAGGCATATTGTTGCTGTTACAATCTACTTTGGAGTTACTTCAAGTATTTTCTTGCTTTAGACCACAAACCCTTAATGTCCCAGTACCTGCCATTGTAAAGTTGGCACTGGTTTACTTTGTGTAAATATGTAAAATATCCTTCACTGCACACAAAACCTGTCTAAGCCAATTGAAAACAAAACTGAATTTTTTTTGTATTTTTTTTTAATCAAACATAAGTGCAAACACAGTTCAACATAAGAGTGAAAAGGTGAAACGCTACACTACCACTAGGGGGAGATATTGCACGAACCTGGAATTGTCTTAAAACAAGAAATGGGAGGGGGGGGTGAGGCATCATAAACCTCATAATGGGCGGAGCTACAATGAGTTGTCAATCACCCACTTGTCAGAACAAAGGCTTGGTATCTACAATAATATGTGAAGTCAAGAAATTAAACCAAGCCTGACTGGACAGGAACAAAATGAAATCTGAGGAAATGTACGTCAATGTTTTAAGTTTTATGTCATTGATATCATAATTGGCTGTGTTGTGGGCTAACTAGCTGGCTAGCTGAAAGGAAGAATATGACAGAGAATATTTTAATAATGGAATGAATACAAGGACGAGTGGCGGAAGAGAAGAGGCAACCAATATTTGATGATGTCAGATGCAGAAAGAAAGAGAAGACTGAATATAAGGAGAGAGGCGTGATTAGCATGGCGGTGGGTAAAAACAAGGGTTTAGAAGGTGCACCGAAGTGAGGAAGAGCATATTCTGCTCTGCAACCTTGGCCCTGGAGTGCCAGAGACGGTTCTGGTTTTTGCTCCCTCCAAACCTACAACTACATATTAGATTCATTTGAATTAATCAGGTTTAATGACTGCATGTGACCGTGTGCTCGAGGCAAAACCTTGCGATCAAACTCAGATGGAATAAGAACCAGAAACATCAGGGGCACTCCAGGTTGCCTACACCTAGGCTGTGTCCTGTTCCCTATCCACTGTCCCCTGTCCACTCAGAGCCTGTCCACTATGTGCCCTATCCCCTCACTTTGCAAGCAGTGTGCGAAAGAAATCCTGCAAAAAACTTTCCAAACTAGTGAGGAAGTAGTTCTTAATATTTTTTTTATTGAGAATATCAATCAGTTTATATATGACGATTGTTACAAAGTGTAGATTATGAATGAAGATAGAATTAACAAAAATAAAAACAGTAGTTTGTAATATGATTCGCTCTTGTACCATAGATATGCATATACGCTCTATGTCTTTTACGTTTTTACTTCCGGGTTACTTACTGGAATTATCGGATGAGTGCACCGTTCTGCAGATGAGTGTGCTCCTGAACAAATCCCCGGAAATAAGGGGTTCATCCTGGTATTTTAAGTGCCCCTATTTGTGAGGAAAAGTCGCCCACTCAAAAGCTTTTTGACGAAGTGGACTCAAATACGCAACCCTCAAAAGGGCGTAGGGGCCGTATTCGGGCACGGCCCTGGTGTATACCCATCCGTTGACCGCAGAGCCTCCTTCTAGAGCAGGGATGTCAAACTCAAGTTCTAGGGGGTATACGACGAATCGGGATCACCGAGTTGGCTAGATAACGGCAGAGTAAAACTTGGAATAGCTCTTTTTACTTCAGTCTATGTTCCATATCTGGGAAGGTTCTGGGTTTTACTCAGTGCAGTTATCCGGCTAACTCAGAAATCCTGCTTCATAGTACACCCCCCAGGAGGGACAGTGTCTGTCTGTTTTTGTGGTTTATTTTTACTCAGCCGCCAGTTAAGGCCCTGGAAACAAGGTGCGTAGACTCAGCTATTCAACAGCTTAAATTCATTCCTGCTGCTGAGACGCACTGAAAACTAGCACACTGCAGCCCTCCAGGACTGGAGTTTGATGTCCCACCCCCTAAGAGCAGGGTTTCTGTTCGTTTTGAGTTCTGACAGCTCTATAAACTACCCCGGTTCACGCTGTACTTGTTTTGAGCACAGTACAATCTTTATGAGACACATGCAGCTCTGGCTGTAGCTGGTGCTTACACAAAGGTCAGATCAAGATATGATTCAGCCAATTAAATAATTAAGAGAAGTTGGCAGAAAGTCCTTAAACGGATTAGCACGTTGCGCACCCCTGCCAAGGGGAGTTACACTTTGTGAGACTGGTGACCTGCAATTTGATTGGCTCTACAAAGGGAGCAGGAATCAGAGTAGTGTTGACTCAGCTGGTTTACCTGTAAGAGTCCAGAAATGGGAGGAAGTTTTTTTTGTGTGTTTTTTTTTACTGTAAAGCTCACCGTTTTCAAACGGCACCTAAATTTAAACCTCACACTTCACCTTCATACAAATTTGGGCCTATCGTATGAATAACCGCCAAAAATGTGAATGCTGTGTTTTGTTTAGGCATTTCTGTTCGCCGTTTGTTGTTGTGTTATGCATGTTAATATTGTTATGAATCATAATAATGATTCATAGCAATACAGAACCAACACTACGACTCAAGATTTGCTTTTACAGACTTGTATTAGTTCAGCCTTCTGTGGTCCAATCGATGCTGCTCTTAAATATAATTAAAGATTTGAATTGATATGCTTTCATTTTAAAAAACGTTTCTGACCGTAACACATATTTACTGAAATGACTGCTGTATACGCACCAGTCACCCTGGTTATGAACGTATGCCAAATGAGAGCAAAAAATAAATGCAACAAATCAGCTCATTTATGAAACTGAAACATGGATAAGTCACCAAACACCTCTGCAAATATATCCTCAGGTCACATAAATGATTAACTCAATCTGTCTTTTCACTTAATTGACATATGTTCTCATTTATTCACCGATACCGTGGGAGACCAGATTGCTCATCTCTTGGCTATGCCCTGCTGTTATTGTAAAAAGAAATTCCTGAAAAAGCAGTGAAATTAATTATAGTGTTTTACACACTAAGTGAGA
Source organism: Ilyophis sp. 1 JC-2022 (assembly GCA_022702515.1). Lineage (NCBI taxonomy): Eukaryota > Metazoa > Chordata > Actinopteri > Anguilliformes > Synaphobranchidae > Ilyophis > Ilyophis sp. 1 JC-2022. The sequence continues at coordinate 8,247,641 of CM040394.1, read as the reverse complement.
TACTGAAATAATACTATGCTATAGTGGTACACAACTTCACCTTATTTAATCTGCAGTTCAGGGGCCTGTATCATGAAGCCGGATTACTGAGTTAGCTGGATAACTACATTGAGTAAAACCCGGAACCCTCCCAAACCTGGAACATGGACTTAAATAAAAAGCTATTCCAGTTATCCAGCTAACTCGGTAATCCTGCTTTCTGGACGAGGCCCGATACCTGGGAATCCCTCGGCCCTTGACTGATGCAGCTCACATTCCTCAACTTGGGAAAACGCCAAAATCTGAGTCTACAATGATCACCCAGGCGGCACACAGAAATCCTGTGATCCTGCGATGGACAGCGTCACTACTCACTTCCTGACAGCCAGCAATCATGAGCTCATGACGACGCGCCGAATCACAAAAAAAAAAGTTCATTTTATCAACGAATCCGTCCATCACTTTAATACTTTTAATGTAAATCCCCCAATTGATAAATAACATGGTTTTCTCATCGCCAAATGACGCACAGAACAACCACAAAAAAGGTTAAATATTTTAAATGTATTAGTATTAAATTTGATGAAGGAAAGTTGGCATATCATTGGAAATGAAAGAGTGTCCAGAAGGAGATCCATCACAGAATTTCTTTTCCCCCAGAAGGCCTGATAAGTCAGCTTGACTTTCCCAGCATAACAAGACATAACACCTCACATGGGTTCTTGGGTATAAACTGGCATTTTGGGGTGAATATAAAGCACTGCAGACCCTGTAGCCCTCCGGGACCCAGGTTGAGGACCCTTACCTGAGTGATACTACTGGTGGGCTGCTTCACATCATCAGGTTTCAGTCCCAGTTAACTTACCTCTATGCTCTGTACCTTTTGAAATATTGCTGCGATTTGCAAAAATAAATAAAAGTAACCTATAACTTTTACGCAGTAAAAACATGACTTCATTACTTAAGTCTACCATAGTGTGCCAACAGCCACAACTGCTGACTTCTGACTATTCTTTTTTTAAAATATTTTTTTTGTTGCCAAAACCCACTTGGACATTGACTAATGATTATTACACAGCAAGCGAGCACCTATCGGACCAGGGACGCTGCCAGCCGTTGTTTTGCATATCAGCACTATGGCGGTCCGCCAGTGGTGGGATCCAATTCAACAACCATTCTACTTTCTGTGAACCGCCGATTCTACTTAATCTCCACTGTCTCACTTGAACGGTCTACTAGCGGACCCGCTGTAGTTCCAGTTTCCAAAACTGGCTGAGAGACAGCTATGCTGATGGCAGGTCCCTAAGGGGGCAGCTAGTGGTGACGATATGCTCGTCTGCTGGGTAGAATATGTGGGTGTGAGCACTTGACTGGAATAGCACATAACGCACATCCAAGTAATAAACAAACGGCTGATATTAGAGATCGTTTTTTTTTTAACATTATGTTCATTCTATCATGACTGACTGTTTTTTAATTCATTTTTTAATTATGTAATTTATGTACAAACTTGAGGCAGACTTCAATATCCATTACAATAATATTCATTAACATCAATGGGAATATGCAAGTTGTCGTTTCTAGGGTCAGTGAATTGTAACCGCCAAGGCACGGCCATTCCCCCGGCAACAGATCCTACTGTGAAGAGTGGAGTTAGTCTAAGGTCAGTTACCAAGACTCGTTTGCTAAGCACTACAAATGCTAACGCAATAATGAACAGCATTTGTAAACATAACCATCAAACAAGTTAATCACAGACTCAATAATACCGCGAGTATTTCTGACGGCAATTATGTGCTTCAAAGCACCATTGAGAACTAGAATAATGTGTATGTACGCCTTTTTAATACCCGTCCCACTGAATCAATACGGATACTGCACCAGTTGCTATTTAGGGAGGTCAAAGCACCGTATACACGCCCCTGGGCTGCTGCGACGGAAAATGCAGCACGTCGCACTGCGCAGGTGCACGCCTACTTTCTGCGATTCTATTTATAGAAGGTGACGTCACCATGAAATATCTCCGACCAGCCCCCCACCCCCCTCCCCTTGGCCAGAGTGGGGACCGCGGAGCGTCGGCGCGACTGCGGCAAAGTGTGAGAGGCAAGAAGAGCGCTTGCTGAGCACTGATCAGGGGGAAGCGAGTGAGGGAGAACTGGGGGATAGCCCACACAGGACGGACGGTAGCTGCAGCTAGTCTGACTAGCTATTGAGAGGCAAGCGAAATCTTGAAAGGAAGATTAGATTAGGGACGTGAAATATAAATTTTCATTGGCACTGGGAGGTAATTATTATAGTTAAATTTTGTTACATAGCTACAGCCACAATTGCATCGATCTGTAACATTATTTCTGATCGTAGCTACAACGTTGCCTTGTATATTCCAGCCATTTAAGCGTTTTGATTTTGGTGGAGTGCCGGTGTCCGCTAATTTAGAAGCCATTTGGTTAGCAAGAATCAGGTTGACAGCAAGCGTTTTTAGAAGGCTTTTGTGGAAGGTAGTTGGCTACACCTCGGTGTATGCGTGTTCAGCCGGTGTAACGCTGTACAGTGTCCAGTGAGTCTATAATCGCTAGTATGGTGGACAGGGAGCAGCTCGTGCAGAGAGCCCGTCTGGCGGAGCAAGCGGAACGATACGATGACATGGCCTCTGCGATGAAACTGGTGAGTGACATGTAATGATCATTTCTGATCATGAGTGGCTATCTAGCCAAACGATTGCTGCCTACTGTATGCGAGTCCAGTACGTTATAGCACTGCACTATTGCGACTGACAGTGCGTATAGGCTGTCCGCATATTAACGCTACCAGGCAGCAGTATTACCAGCTGGCCAACTTGTCTATCCAGTTAGATTTGGCGTTGAAAAGTCCGGACTGCTGCTTACTGGCCCCTTAAAAAGCAGTGTCATGCAAGTTTTAGCTAGCTAACAGTTTGCTTGATAGACAGGTAGATACGGAATCCTTAGCTTACCGCCACCACACCTCATTCGCTCATGAAGCTGCGCTAGCCAGCATAGCTAACGGTCTTTCTGTTAAACTCCAGCACGATCAGTAAGCTAACGTTAGCTAGGTAGTTCGCTACCAATGCAATTGTGAAGCAAATCAGCTGGATAGCTTGCTAGGTTAGGTAGCTAAATTAGCAGGCATCTGCTAGCAAATTTACAGAACAATTTTTAAAGACATCCTGGAAGCAAGAAAATAGTATAACATACCTAAGCAAACCCTAACGAGCCGACTGTACAGTCATGATTCAATATTTAAGTTATAATTATTGTCCCAATAAATTCATGCTGTGTTGCCTCGCGGAATATCATAATGTTAACGGTAGAGGCAGTATACTGTTAGATTAACGTTAGCTAATTAGCTACAACACGTTAATGCAGCGACACCCCTCCCTCATACAGAAGCCAGCCTACCCATATACCGACCAATATGTTGCCACATGTCGATTTAAATCTGTAACCTTAATTATATAGCTACTGCTTTACCTTTACCTTCCGAGTAAAAACTATGCAACCGTTTTCGCAGTAGCGTTAGCACCGATCACGTCGCTATGACGTTTTCACCTCGTGAATTTGCTGCAACGGGGACGCCGGCGCCTAGCGGCAGACCTGACACACCGTAGCAGCTCCCGGGCCTGTTTGACGAAGCAGGATTACCGAGTTAGCCGGGTAACTGCACCGAGTATCCAGAGGTGTAAAATCCAGGTTCCGAAAATAAAAGTCCTCCCCAGTATTTTGTTCCAATCACCTGGATTTGCTAATTAGCTAAATTCTTCAGCCAGGAGGCAGAACTAATTAGTGTCTGACTGAGTTATTAGTTATTAGTGGCAGCTGGGTGGAAGAAACACATGGAAGGACTTTTACTTTCTGACCCCTGGATTGTACACCCGAGTAAAACCCGAGACCCTCCCAAACTAACCTGGACTGAAGTAAAAAGAGCTATTCCGGGTTTAACTCAGTGCAGTTATCCAGCAAATTCAGTAACCCTGCTTCGTGATAGGACTAATTAATAATTAATTAATAATTTTTAAATGTAATTTTTATTTGGCATTTTAACATGACGTTCGTTTAATAACGTTACATTAACACCCTGGGACCTCTAAAGTTCTACTTGGGACTTGAGCATAATCTATCGGCAATGGCTACAGCATTTTTAATGACATTTGGATCTGAAAGGGGATAACGTTACGTCTCTTGCTTCAGACATAGCCATAGTTCATAGCTAACCACACGTTATATGAAAAGGAGGATGGATGGTGGAAGCCAAGTTGGTTGATTGGCTTACTTTGGTTTCAAGCTAGCAAGCTAGCTAACGGCTGTTACTATGTATCCACAGCTATCTACAAGCATTTAGCTAATATTCGGACAAAATAACTTATATACATATTTAATGCACGTTATTTACATCTCATACCTTCATCTTGGGATCAAGCGTCATTTCAGAGCTTTTTTATTTCTTCTCTGTCCTGCGTCTGACTAGGCAGTTGAACCAGCTAACTTAGCTAGTGCTAGCTAACGTACGTTAGCTAACGAAAGCTAATTGGTAACACCAGCGCTGCCTGACGTTTCCGTATATTTACTAGGAGTAAAGCTAGCGTTCATTTCACGTAAGTTACAAAATAGCGAACCTTTGTAACATTAGTCTAGAAAACCGACACAAAACACAGTACAAAGTCATTGCATAACTTACATAACTAAGCTACTAGCTCGTTCGTATCGAACGGTACGGTATGTGACGTCGCTTGATCTCTTATATTTTTTCATAGTAAAGTATGATCTTGACTTCCACCAATCATATCCATCAATTTTAGGGGGACAATCAATTTCCGTTTTCAGTCAATGGTACAAATCCAATTTAGAAAATTCTAATTAGGTCCAAAAATAGTGTTTTTTTAAATATTTTTTTTCTTCAAGTCTTTCACTGTGTAACGATGTATGTAATCCTTCTTCCATTCTGTCTACACCTGATTTGGTTGCTAACGTTATATCACATCTGGTGCCTCATCAAAAACGGATGAGTAGTAGGCTAGCACCTTGGGAGATTATTTGATTAAGCCATATAAAAATTAAGTACAGTATATTATTGTGCATTTCTAAAAATCCGTATTTTCCAGTTAGCAACTGGTGGCCACTGAACAAGCCACCAATTTTAACCCAATTTAAGCCAATTATTATTGTTATTTTTTAATTTGTATTGCTGTACCAATTAATTGTTTCTTGTCAATGAATGTCTTTGTATGTATGCTGTTTTCACCGCTGGAGACAAGTGTCCACAATCTAGAAAACCGATACTATCACACATTACATTTCATATTGAGGCCCAGGATATTTGCACCATAATACAAATCATATGTCAGTGAGGTGACAGGTTAATGTTAATCATTGGTTGTAGGAATAATGGTTTGTTCCAGATTAAGGTGAACTGTTTGGGCGAGATTCAAGAGGGTATTCATGGATACAATGTGTGACACTTCTGCATTTGCAGCAATGTATAAAAACAGAAAAGACTTGTTTGCACCGATCTAATCTCTTTGGAGAAAACACTGGTTTAGATCTGGAAACTGCACAGGGAATAATAATTATCCATCTATTGCTAGATTTATACAAGGATCTAGGTTTGGAATGATATGATGTTAAATCTTCTCGTGTGATTTGTGTATCGTGCATACCTAATTTTTGGCATGTACAGAAAGTGCTTATGCTGTGCCCATAGACTGTGCTAGGGTTTTCATGGAAGGCAGGAATTTTACAATTACTCTCATAAAAAGTGTGGTAATGCCCCCTACAGTGTTGGATGAGCATTGAGAGATTTGGGTAGTTTCTCAGAGAACCTTTGGAAGACACCTCCATCAGGCGGCATTTTTAGATCGATTAGGCTGTTATCAAATGGTTATTTTTTTATTGGCTGTTGTAGATGATGTTTTTGAATCATTATTTGTCACTGGCTATTGGCGGTTGCTCGCTGCTCCTGAAACCCGACACTGAACAGGAATAATAGAAAATTCCAAAATGTCTTAATAACCACTAGCAGCTCATACAGCACTCTAAAGAGTATTTATCAGTGTAATTATACCTGCATGATAGAGTTTTATGCCAGTGTTAAAATTTTGTGTACACAAAGAATCACAAATATAATACCACAGCTGTACCATCCTGTTACATTTTTTATGGCAAACTGCTGAAGCTAAGCTAAGTGCTGCCTTGGTTAATACTTGCATCAGTGACCTCATGGTAGGGAGAGCTAATTTGGGGGCACTCGTCCCTCTGGACCAAAGAGAAAAAATCCAGTGCCCCTGCACAGCGATGGGGGTCATTGTGCTGCAGACAGTGCTATTCTTAGGGTGAGATGGTAACCCAAGTGTGTGACCCACTGTGACCATTAAAGATTTCATGACACTTTCCGAAAGACTACCCGTTGTCCTGGTCACACTCCCAAAAAACGGTCTCTCTACGTCTGCCTACCGAGTCATCCCTCCTACATCCGGCTGGACACGCAAGCCCTTGCATTCCTACCTCACGTTGTCACTGCAAAAAAAAAAAAAAGAAACCAGTTCTCGCTTGACCAGCCGGCTTAAATAAAGATGAAATAAAATGAAGTAAATTAAACCACAAGGTCATTAAATAAAATGGGGGATAAAATCATAAAGTTTAACCTTTCCTGACGTTTTCCAATATCGCTCTGGACGAGGGCATATGCTAAATTACAAAATACAAAATGGCACTCGTCACCATCTCCGCTATGCATTCGTGAGAGAGCAGACATGCAAGTGCTGTCCTCTGAAGCAAGTGACGGGCGGCACCATCACTTCTTGTCACGCCGGGTTCCACAAGTTGGGCAGCCGCAGGCATGAGGCTGAGAAACACAATTCATGCGCCTCTCAACAGGGGAGCTGCGAGCGGGTGACAATAGCGCAATTTATGCTTTAGCCCTGTCCATATTAAAAGCCAGACTGTCCGCGGGGCTCATCCAGGCACCAGAAACGGCGCCTTGACCACAAAGCAGTTCCCCCGAACCTCACACGCTTTTGCTCTGTCACATTTTCTTTCTACAGGCTAAACAGCGTTTACCGTGTGTATAAAAGCCCCTCAAAAAACAGTTAGACAAAAAGGCAAAAAAACAAAAATGCTAACGGATGGCAATGAGCTAAGGGATAGGCTATAGAGCGTTAGCATAGCGCGCTAATGGCACGGATGACCAGGTACGTTTTTTGCGTGCGCATAGGGCCGCTGAGGTGTGTTTAGCTCGGGGTATTCTGGAACAGCGCGTCGCGCCAGTGACACATACATACTGAGCTGCCCACAGCTCTGTTGGAAGAGTGGAACTTAGAACTCCCCAGAGGCAAATCGGCGTCCTTAGTTGTGACCTCTGTGCCCACTTGGGTACAAGTATTGCTAAATATAGGCCCCCATTAAGACTGAAGCCATCAAACATAAAAGTTTATTAATATTATACCAAACCGAGAAGCCAAAATACAATAACAATAATGATAATAATAATCATAAGTACTATTACTACTACTGCTAATAATAATAATCAATTCATAAAATAATTACTGTATATCTTCTTAATTGACGTATAGCCAGCCATCCTATATGTCAATCATAAAACAAGAAACTGCCAATAATTTGAAATAGTCCAAATAGCTGGAATGCAGTGATTCATTTTGGAAAGGTCCTCACCATGGATCCCGAGGCCTTGGTGTCACAGGTCCAATCTCGGGCTGCGTCATGAGCCAAGTATGACTAAGTAACCCACAGGGGTGGGACAGAGTTGGCGCCGTCCTGCCAGACGTGTAGGGCGTGCCCCGGTTTCCCAGTGCTCCTCGGGTTACCTTTAGCCTAGGTTAGCATTAGCTCGTCCCGTACCCTGCTAGCTGTCGTCAGTGAAAGAAACGGGCCTGCTCAGGTCTGAACCCACAATATTGTGTGGCCTGTAGTGAGAAGACTAGTCACTGGGCTTGTGGGCCAGTGCATCCGAGAGGTAACCAGAGATTCTGGGTAGTTACGAACATTCATGAATATTGTGTTTCTTGGACTACATTCTTGGCCAAAAAAGGCCTTACTATTGTATTGATCATTGGTCAAAATGTATATATTTTTTCCAGTAGAGTTATAGCTATTGTGATCTGTAGAATTTAAAAAATAAGAAAATAAATTATGACAACCCAGAAAAGTATAATTAGGCTGATGTATTTTTTCAATGCAATTTTAAAAAATGAGCAGCTTAAGCACTCTATGGTGGCCATGATGCAATGTGATCAGATTATGGAAGTCTACAGCAGCGGACTCCAATATATATTCTATTTGGAGTAAAGTTAGATGTGCTTCAAACTGAATAAACTCTTGATAAACTCTTCCCAATAAGTTACCCAAACTGAGGCACAGGGAGTAACCAACCCAAATGTTGTTATTATTACTATTGAATGTTTTAAAGAACAATACTAGCTTGTTCTTGACTTGTTCTCAATTTTGTGGGTTCTTAATAAAGTATGCATAATTATAGGCCTATCTCATCACACTGTTGATTTACGTTTTGTAAACTATTGCTTTCTCTATGCTATACCTATGTGTTGTACCGATAAAGCATATTTTGAACTGGGAAGAGGATTTCCTCTGCCTGGATTAGACCTATGAGGGAAGGTGTGGAGATGACTTTTCCCATCATTCTCTGAGATATAACCTCGTTCCAGTTGCTGGAGCAGGCTGTTGCATAATAGGCCTTTAAGGCCAGCATCCTCACCCTCCCTGATCCATTTCACACTGTGAATGAGACCTTTTTAGAAGGTCCATTTTTAAACGGTGACTTTCGGCATTGCATCTGTTAAGCCACGTCTCTCTAGTCTGAACCCGAAGATGCCTTTAACTCACCAAGGGGGAAAAAAACACGTGTCGGCTATAGCTAGATATTAAAGGACTATGGGTAGCTAGGTAACTTAAAAAAAGACTTAACTGGAAAGGACAAAGAGATATGCGATATGACTTTCTGCACAAGACATGATGGATGTTTCAACATCTATGACACCTTCCTCAAGGTGAAACATACAGGGCACGTACCTGGAAACATACCTTCCCTTCAGTTAATTTTCATAAGGTGTGCGCATGGAGAGTTTAATAAAGATATTGCACAACAATACATAACTGAGGTTTCTGGCATGATTTTCACATATTAAAATTGAACTAAGAAGAGTAGACCTAATCCTACCAAGGAATAATATTTCCCTCATCTCTACTTGCTCATATCTGGATGACGTACAGCTATCTATGAATGAGCTTTTCATAAGTCACCACCAGGGGATGGAATTAAGGTGAAAGAATGAAAGTAAGTGAGTGATAACAGAGAGCAGAGTCATAGGTCTACTAAGCACTTCCCGATAGCACGTGTGACACATACAGGAAACAAGTGCTCATCCAGCTAACACAAAACACTTCCAGAAAGTTGGAGAATAGTCTGGTTACATTTCCCATTAGGTTATCAGACAGCTTTAGCAGTTAGGATGGAATTGGTCTCTGAGCACTGTTAAAACATTGTGTTGTTCCTAACAAGTTCTGTTATTATCCCACAAAAAACATTCCAGGCTTGTCACATACAAACTTACTGTCATGGAGGATGGATAATGTGTCTCAAGTACATTTTAAATATGTTACAAATGAAGGTATTGAATTGGCATCTGTTTAACATTGCTGTAATTCCTGGTAATATACACAATTGACCATCCACAATTCAAATTATTGAACTTGGAATAACAAAACCGAATAACATTCAAGGCCATTACTGTAAAGTTTCTCGTGGCACTTAAAGATAATGTTGAAGTGGCATTCAGGAAACTGATCAGATGTCCGTTGAAGCTAACTTCCCTAATGTTTCCGGATATATTCTGACAACCAAACACTGTTAGCTGGAAAAATAATGAGCTTGGTTGCAAAAGTGGAGTATATCAGAAACAGTTAAAAAAAATTTTTTATTATACTGTGATCACTAACCTTACGCAATATGCAGTATTTTGTCCGTCATGAAACACACCTGAAAGGCAGAATTGTTTGCCTGGAGTGACAATATGTTTTTTTGTCAATTAGGTTACTTAAGAAGATTAATGCATTTTGATTATGGAAACCCATCAGTGATTAAGGATACAATTCTGGACATTGTCCATCAAATATCTGGATGGTGATAACGGGTGACTGAGTTGTGATGTTGTCAGCAGTGCCCGTGGCATCAGTCGTGAGGTTTTTAACATAAACTTCCTAAAGGCTGCCAAGTTCAGATAAAACTAAAAAAAGAAAAAAAATTTCAAAATTTAAATTTTTTATTTTAGAGAGCGATTTTTTTTTTTTACCACTGAGAGCCACTGCCACTGCCAATCAATGAAAAATCTAAAAATCTCACTTTCTTTTTTTTTTTTTGTCTAAATATAAGATTAAAATGCTTGTTAAGATGTGGTGGTTTTTGCAGTGGTCTCTCTGTGTCTCGGCAGGTGACGGAGCTTAACGAGCCACTGTCCAACGAGGACCGCAACTTGCTGTCTGTGGCATACAAGAACGTGGTGGGCGCCCGGCGCTCCTCGTGGCGTGTCATCTCCAGCATCGAGCAGAAGACCTCGGCCGACGGCAACGAGAAGAAGCTGGAGATGGTGCGGGCATACCGGGAGAAGATCGAGAAGGAGCTGGAGTCGGTTTGCCGGGATGTCCTCTCGCTGATCGACGGGTTCCTCGTCAAGAACTGCGGCGACGCCCAGTTTGAGAGCAAGGTCTTCTACCTGAAGATGAAGGGCGACTACTACCGCTACCTGGCGGAGGTGGCGGCGGGGGAGAAGAGGGCCTCGGTGGTGGAGTCGTCGGAGGCGTCCTACAAGGAGGCCTTCGAGATCAGCAAGGAGCACATGCAGCCCACCCATCCCATCCGCCTGGGCCTGGCCCTCAACTTCTCGGTCTTCTACTACGAGATCCAGAATGGCCCTGAGCAGGCCTGCCACCTGGCCAAGCAGGCCTTCGACGACGCCATCGCCGAGCTGGACACGCTCAACGAGGACTCCTACAAGGACTCCACGCTTATCATGCAGCTGCTACGGGACAATCTAACCCTCTGGACCAGCGACCAGCAGGACGACGAGGCCGGGGAGGCTAACAACTGAGGCCCCTCCTCCCCCCGCAATGCTGCCATCTGGTACTAGCTAATCCCCCCCCCCCCCCCCCCTCAAAACACCCTTCCACCCCTCCAACTTCCTCTGTATCCCATTCTCATTTTCTTTCTCTTTCTGTCTGGTACTAGCTACCCCAAACACCCTTATACCCATCCCATTCTCTCTATCTCTATCTCTCTCTTTCTCTCTTTCTCTCTTTCTCTCTCCATCTCCCCCTTTCTCTGTCTGGTACTAGCTACCCCAAACACCCTTATACCCATCCCATTCTCTCTATCTCTCTATCTCTCTATCTCTCTATCTCTCTATCTCTCTCTTTCTCTCTTTCTCTCTTTCTCTCTCCGTCTCCCCCTTTCTCTGTCTGGTACTATCTATCTCTCTATCTCTCTACCTCTCTCTTTCTAGCTTTCTCTCTCCATCTCCCCCTTTCTCTGTCTGGTACTAGCTACCCCAAACACCCTTCCACCCCCCCACCAAACCTTCCTTGCTCCAGAGATCTTTCTCCATCCCTCTGCCAATCATGGTTGTCATGTGTCCCCCCCATGTCTTGAAAGGCACTAGATGTGTTTGTCCATCCCCCCCCCCCTCCCCAGCCTTTGCGTGCACACTCGCTAGCCCTGCGTAACGTACGTCTACTCGTCTGCTGTCCCCAGAGCTGGTTGTCTTTATTGCAAGTAATGGGTTTGTGTTGAAATTTTCCGTAGGCCGAAAGCCTTTTTTTGCCCAAATAAAAGGGAAAAAAATACTTCCAAGTCGTTAGAGTGCATTCAAATTTTACTGTGGGGAAGTGCTTTATTTGGGGGGCGGGGCATATTTCAAGTGCTTTGTAGAATATATGTAAATGTGTACAAAACAAAGAAACTGTGACGAACCTCTTCAGTGCGTCCTATACAGAGGTATCGCATCCGTTCCGTGTATAGATGCCAGGTGACGTGTTCTTTTTTTTGTGCATATATATGCGTGTACGAGTGTGCGTGTGTGTGTGTGTGTGCGTGCGCACATGTGTAAGCTTGTGCATTTGTGTCTATTCGTACCCGTGCCGACTCGCCCAGTGTGTTGACCGCGGTGTTCTTGGCGGTACTGTCACCGGGCGGGCGTCAATGAGGAGCGACAGACATGGGGGTGGGCAAATGTATGCTAGAAAATAAAATGGCGGAGGCGTAGGTTTCTTTCCTGTGGCACAGAGGTATAGACCAAATAAAAAACCGTTGAGCAACCTGCATTATATTGGGAAATGCATGTATGCAGATGAATATTAGGAATACGTGTCTTTGAAATTCCTCCCTGTCCCTGGGTGGCAGAGGGGAGGCGTAATCGCCAAGAGCGTCGGGTTGGCAAAGTCACGTAATGGCACATCTGGGGATATCTGTGGTTTCCTTTCGGCAGCCAGTCAAGGCCTTGTGAACGAGGTGTGTGGGATTCTTTAGCCAATCAGAAGGCACTGAACAACAGCAGACAGCGTGGCTCTCCAGCACTGGATTCTGACGCCTGTGCAGTAGGATCAGTTGGGGCCCGTACAGTAGGATTAGTTGGGGCCCGTACAGTAGGATTAGTTGGGGCCCGTACAGTAGGATTAGTTGGGGCCCGTACAGTAGGATCAGTTGGGACCCGTGCAGTAAGATCAGTTGGGGCCTGTGCAGTAGAATGAGTTGGGGCCCGTACAGTAGGATCAGTTGGGGCCCGTACAGTAGGATAAGTTGGGGCCCGTACAGTAGGATAAGTTGGGGCTCGTGCAGTAGGATTAGTTGGGACCCGTGCAGTAAGATCAGTTGGGGCCCGTGCAGTAAGATCAGTTGGGGCCCGTACAGTAGGATGAGTTGGGGCCCGTACAGTAGGATTAGTTGGGGCCCGTACAGTAGGATTAGTTGGGGCCCGTACAGTAGGATAAGTTGGGGCCCGTACAGTAGGATCAGTTGGGGCCCGTACAGTAGGATAAGTTGGGGCCCGTACAGTAGGATCAGTTTGTGCCTGTACAGTAGGATAAGTTGGGGCCCGTACAGTAGGATCAGTTGGGGCCCGTACAGTAGGATTAGTTGGGGCCCGTACAGTAGGATTAGTTGGGGCCCGTACAGTAGGATAAGTTGGGGCCCGTACAGTAGGATCAGTTGGGGCCCGTACAGTAGAATGAGTTGGGGCCCGTACAGTAGGATCAGTTTGTGCCTGTACAGTAGGATCAGTTGGGGCCCGTACAGTAGGATTAGTTGGGGCCCGTACAGTAGGATGAGTTGGGGCCCGTACAGTAGGATGAGTTGGGGCCCGTACAGTAGGATTAGTTGGGGCCCGTACAGTAGGATAAGTTGGGGCCCGTACAGTAGGATGAGTTGGGTCCCGTACAGTAGGATGAGTTGGGGCCCGTACAGTAGGATGAGTTGGGGCCCGTACAGTAGGATTAGTTGGGGCCCGTACAGTAGGATCAGTTGGGGCCCGTACAGTAGGATCAGTTGGGGCCCGTACAGTAGGATAAGTTGGGGCCCGTGCAGTAGGATCAGTTGAGTCAACCGTGAGGTTCGCCGTGTGCTTCAGTTCAGCCCCAGTTGGGAGGGGTCAACCGCATTCTTCTATGCACTTTAGCAAACCAGCCCTCCGTGCCTCACTGTGGTGACCACACCCCAACGCCCCCTCCCCCCCCCCATACACACACACCCAACTGCATACTTGCTGAACGAGTCACAGCAGAAAGAAAAGCGTTGTATAGGGCGCCCCCCCACACACCCCACCCTCAGCCTTTCTCTGTGCCCTGTTGTTGCCTTTTAGTGTTGCAGAAATATCGTCACTCTTTCCAAGCGTTCAGACCATCGTAAAAACCGTCAAACACTCGTCGCAAAGAGTCAATGCAGACAAAGCCGTTTTGTAGAACACGCCCCCTCCCCTCACCCCTCCCATCGCTACACAGACAGGGACACTGAACACGTGTGTGCCATTACTGCTGTTGGTTTGACGTGGAGAAACTTACTGGTGTTGGGATTTGATGCTGGGATCACTGGTGAATAGTGGCTGCCTGTTGCACAGAAGCCTCAAGGCCTTGAATTGATGGAAGCTGCCTTTGCCTTTTAAAGACCCATTAATAACGATGCCGTTAATCGACCGGCTCAGCCGTGCATGTCCAATAGCCACTATGCATCCGGAAAGTACCGCCTTCATCTTCTACCGCCATGTCGTCTTTATCTGTACTGTACGATGGCAAGAGGTCGTTGACAAAGACGTTATTTCATTGATCATGTGTTTTTTTCTGCCATTGTGACCGTATAAGTATTAAATGGGAATCCAGTGAGTCGTTCATGTGGAGGGTAGAAGACTGCGTGCATGAATCCAGTGAGTCGTTCATGTGGAGGGTAGAAGACTATGTGCATGCGAAACAATGCATAAAAAGTAAAGTAGAAACAGGTGCAATATCACAGGTGCAACCGCTAGAGCGTCCGGCTGTTTGAAAAAGGAACAGTCTCTCAGCTCTGCGGTATCAAGCTGTAAGACCACGTTAAAGATTTACAGACACATATCTTTGTTATCAGACTGCTCACCTGACCCCAAGACTTTCCTGATAGTTGGTTCAGTTCTCCCACAAAAAATACCTTTTCCAGGACACACCTGCTTTCATTGCTGAGGTATAGTTGAAATGGTATTGCTACTTTAAGAATGCTATAGCTTTTAGCTAAATATGGTGCCGAAGTTGTCTAGATATCCAAATTAAAACTAATTTATATTTATTTGTGGCGATGAAGTCCACGGTGTTCAAAAAGTGTGTTGTACTATGTTCTAAGGGTGAAGAGAGGACAATAAAACTGATTTCTCTCACCAAATGTTCCACAGTTTTGGATGAAAAACTTAAATGCATTGATGAGAACAGTAAGCTTGTAATTTAAATGTGAATTCTGATTCATTTAGACTCGGCTGTCTGTAAACGCGACTGCAATCACCATTTTCTCCCCAAAAAATGACTTTTAATTAAAAGTTGATATCAAATACACACTCGCACACAAACACTCAACACTCAACACTCGCACACAAACACTCAACACTCAACACTCGCACACAAACACTCAACACTCGCACACTCGCACACAAACACTCAACACTCGCACACAAACACTCAACACTCGCACACAAACACTCAACACTCGCACACAAACACTCACACACAAACACTCAACACTCAACACTCGCACACAAACACTCAACACTCAACACTCGCACACAAACACTCAACACTCACACACAAACACTCAACACTCAACACTCGCACACAAACACTCAACACTCGCACACAAACACTCAACACTGGCACGCACACACTCAACACTCGCACGCAAACTCTCAACACTCGCACACAAACACACTGTCACTAACAGAGTTTAAATATAAAGGGATGTCAACCAGCTTTCAAGAAAATCTGTGGGGTTCACGTTCATTGATGTTTAAGTCATTGATTTCACAAAGAATTGCCCAAAACTGTTTTTCTTTTGCCAAGTGTTTAGCTGATATTGAAGTGTTGAAATACACAAATAATTAATTAAAACATTTGACAGAAAATATCTTGATTCAACATTTAATGGGATATTTAATTGTTTATTATTTTCCTACTTTATTTATTTATTTTAATTTTTTAACCATTGGCTATCTGATTGGTTGCTTGCAGTGTTCCTCTTGGCCAGACTGTATTAGACTTTGCTGTCATTGACAGAAGGAAGGCCAAGTTTATGACAGAATGGTAATCTTCTGGATAAAAAGTGTTGAAATAAAGGTTGCTCTATGGTCTACTACTTTGACTGGTATGGTGGTTTCTGTGGCTTGTCATTTTGAAAGATAATTTCGCTTCGGTCGATGCAGCACAATTACAAAGATATTGAGAGAAGGGAATTTTAATATTTGTTACATTACATACCCAAATAATAATTCTGCCATTTCCAAATGTAGGAACTGCATATTGCAAATGGAAGGAGGCAAGTGGCAGGCAGATATCTTGTACATAAATGAAGCATAAAATATTAAAATTTTACAGTATCGGTCATAATTTAGTTTTTATTTACTCCTATAGCCAAAAAACTCCCCAAAGATTGCAGGGCAAATTATGTTAAATTAGTTTTTAGATTATTTGGGTGGTTATGGCCTCAAATGTTTTAATAACTGACATCAGCATCACCCCCACAGTTACTCCACATGGTTCCATAACATCACAAATCCAATGTAAAAGTGTCATGCAGATCCACTGTAAGGAACTCATTTGCAAACGCAACTCCAAAAGTATATTACACTCATAAGTAATACAATTATCAAATGAAAACACTTATATATGATGACTGGGATTTTTTTTCCAAAGATGCAATTTTATATTTCCTGTGTCATACATTTGATGTTTAAAAAAAAAAACCCAGAAACTATATAAAACACGTCATTGTGTTAAATTTTAGACATTTACAGGACATATAATGTCACAAAAAGAATCACAGTCAGACCTGTGTGTGAAATGAAGGTGAGAAATATAAGAGTTTACATAATTTTGAAGACACCGAAGGCATACACGTTTACTCATGTGTCATGGTCAAAACGTGAGAGAAATGTTCATTCAGGGCAGTGCTCCACAGCAGGGTGTAGCAACGATCAATCCTCCACCATCACGGGAGAGCAGTAAAATATCACGTCTCCCTTAGCTACGATGACTCTATTGCCCAATCCCCTGCTATCCTACCCTCACTCTTTGTCATGTTATTGGCCTGGAGACCGTTGCCATGGTGCCTAACTTTACCCCCCGACGGAGCTGTTACCCTGGCGATGGGGGATGATATCAAAGGAAACTGTTGCTATAGAGACGTGTGTGAAGAAAAGCGAATGGAGAGTAAGTATTGAGAGGATGTGGAGGCACAGAGTGAAAGAGAAGAGAGGGAGGAGGGGTCGAGGCACAGAGTGAAAGAGAGAAGAGAGGGAGGAGGGGTAGAGGCACAGAGTGTAAGAGAGAAGAGAGGGAGGAGGGGTAGAGGCACAGAGTGAAAGAGAGAAGAGAGGGAGGAGGGGTAGAGGCACAGAGTGAAAGAGAGAAGAGAGGGAGGAGGGGTAGAGGCACAGAGTGAAAGAGAGAAGAGAGGGAGGAGGGGTAGAGGCACAGAGTGAAAGAGAGAAGAGAGGGAGGAGGGGTAGAGGCACAGAGTGAAAGAGAGAAGAGAGGGAGGAGGGGTAGAGGCACAGAGTGAAAGAGAGAAGAGAGGGAGGAGGGGTAGAGGCACAGAGTGAAAGAGAGAAGAGAGGGAGGAGGGTTAGAGGCACAGAGTGAAAGAGAGAAGAGAGGGAGGAGGGGTAGAGGCACAGAGTGAAAGAGAGAAGAGAGGGAGGAGGGGTAGAGGCACAGAGTGAAAGAGAGAAGAGAGGGAGGAGGGGTAGAGGCACAGAGTGAAAGAGAAGAGAGAGGGAGGAGGGGTCGAGGCACAGAGTGAAAGAGAGAAGAGAGGGAGGAGGGGTAGAGGCACAGAGTGAAAGAGAGAAGAGAGGGAGGAGGGGTAGAGGCACAGAGTGAAAGAGAGAAGAGAGGGAGGAGGGGTAGAGGCACAGAGTGAAAGAGAGAAGAGAGGGAGGAGGGGTAGAGGCACAGAGTGAAAGAGAGAAGAGAGGGAGGAGGGGTAGAGGCACAGAGTGAAAGAGAGAAGAGAGGGAGGAGGGGTAGAGGCACAGAGTGAAAGAGAGAAGAGAGAGGGAGGAGGGGTAGAGGCACAGAGTGAAAGAGAGAAGAGAGGGAGGAGGGGTAGAGGCACAGAGTGAAAGAGAGAAGAGAGGGAGGAGGGGTAGAGGCACAGAGTGAAAGAGAGAAGAGAGGGAGGAGGGGTAGAGGCACAGAGTGAAAGAGAGAAGAGAGGGAGGAGGGGTAGAGGCACAGAGTGAAAGAGAGAAGAGAGGGAGGAGGGGTAGAGGCACAGAGTGAAAGAGAGAAGAGAGGGAGGAGGGATAGAGGCACAGAGTGAAAGAGAGAAGAGAGGGAGGAGGGGTAGAGGCACAGAGTGAAAGAGAGAAGAGAGGGAGGAGGGGTAGAGGTACAGAGTGAAAGAGAGAAGAGAGGGAGGAGGGGTAGAGGCACAGAGTGAAAGAGAGAAGAGAGGGAGGAGGGGTAGAGGCACAGAGTGAAAGAGAGAAGAGAGGGAGGAGGGGTAGAGGCACAGAGTGAAAGAGAAGAGAGGGAGGAGGGTAGAGGCACAGAGTGAAAGAGAGAAGAGAGGGAGGAGGGGTAGAGGTACAGAGTGAAAGAGAGAAGAGAGGGAGGAGGAGTAGAGGCACAGAGTGAAAGAGAGAAGAGAGGGAGGAGGGGTAGAGGTACAGAGTGAAAGAGAGAAGAGAGGGAGGAGGAGTAGAGGCACAGAGTGAAAGAGAGAAGAGAGGGAGGAGGGGTAGAGGTACAGAGTGAAAGAGAGAAGAGAGGGAGGAGGGGTAGAGGTACAGAGTGAAAGAGAGAAGAGAGGGAGGAGGAGTAGAGGCACAGAGTGAAAGAGAGAAGAGAGGGAGGAGGGGTAGAGGTACAGAGTGAAAGAGAGAAGAGAGGGAGGAGGAGTAGAGGCACAGAGTGAAAGAGAGAAGAGAGGGAGGAGGAGTAGAGGTACAGAGTGAAAGAGAGAAGAGAGGGAGGAGGAGTAGAGGTACAGAGTGAAAGAGAGAAGAGAGGGAGGAGGAGTAGAGGCACAGAGTGAAAGAGAGAAGAGAGGGAGGAGGGGTAGAGGCACAGAGTGAAAGAGAGAAGAGAGGGAGGAGGGGTAGAGGCACAGAGTGAAAGAGAGAAGAGAGGGAGGAGGAGTAGAGGTACAGAGTGAAAGAGAGAAGAGAGGGAGGAGGAGTAGAGGCACAGAGTGAAAGAGAGAAGAGAGGGAGGAGGAGTAGAGGCACAGAGTGAAAGAGAGAAGAGAGGGAGGAGGGGTAGAGGCACAGAGTGAAAGAGAGAAGAGAGGGAGGAGGGGTAGAGGCACAGAGTGAAAGAGAGAAGAGAGGGAGGAGGAGTAGAGGCACAGAGTGAAAGAGAGAAGAGAGGGAGGAGGGGTAGAGGCACAGAGTGAAAGAGAGAAGAGAGGGAGGAGGGGTAGAGGTACAGAGTGAAAGAGAGAAGAGAGGGAGGAGGGGTAGAGGCACAGAGTGAAAGAGAGAAGAGAGGGAGGAGGGCTAGAGGCACAGAGTGAAAGAGAGAAGAGAGGGAGGAGGGGTAGAGGCACAGAGTGAAAGAGAGAAGAGAGGGAGGAGGGGTAGAGGCACAGAGTGAAAGAGAGAAGAGAGGGAGGAGGGGTAGAGGCACAGAGTGAAAGAGAGAAGAGAGGGAGGAGGGGTAGAGGCACAGAGTGAAAGAGAGAAGAGAGGGAGGAGGGCTAGAGGCACAGAGTGAAAGAGAGAAGAGAGGGAGGAGGAGTAGAGGCATAGAGTGAAAGAGAGAAGAGAGGGAGGAGGAGTAGAGGTGAAACAGCGCATTCTAGACTCCTGGTTTTCCGCCCTGGTTTTTCGTTGCCGTTCATTAATTAATTGACTTTTTAATAATACAAAAATACAGTCACACCAAGCAGTAACACACCTGATTCTACTAATCAATGTCTTTAGCAAAGACTCTAGTGGTTGACTAGTAGAATCAGGTGTGTTACTGCTTGGTTGGAACAAAAGCCTGCACCCAAACCGGCCCTTTCTGGATAAGATTGAGGACCCCTGTTGCCTATCTCTGTTTCCTAATCAATCCCTGTTTTCCAAACAATCTGTTTCCTAATCAATCCCTGTTTTCTGATCAATCCCTGTTTCCTAGTCAATCTGTTTCCTAATCAATCTCTGTTTCCTAATCAATCCCTGTTTCCCAAACAATCTGTATCCAAAACAATCTTTGTTTTCTAATCAATCTTTGTTTCCTAATCAATCTGTTTCCTAATCAATATCTGTTTCCTAATCAATCTCCGTTTCCTAATCAATATCTGTTTCCTAATCAATATCTGTTTTCTAATCAATTTCTGTTTCCTAATCAATCTGTTTCCTAATCAGTATATGTTTCCTAATCAGTATCTGTTTCCTAATCAATATCTGTTTTCTAATCAAACTCTGTTTCCTAATCAATTTATGTTTCCTAATCAATCCCTGTTTCCTAATCAATATCTGTTCCCTAATCAATCTTTGTTTCCTAATCAATCTGTTTCCTAATCAGTATCTGTTTCCTAATCAATATCTGTTTTCTAATCAAACTCTGTTTCCTAATCAATTTATGTTTCCTAATCAATCCCTGTTTCCTAATCAATATCTGTTTTTCTAATCAATATCTGTTTCCTAATCAATCTGTTTTCTAATCAATATCTGTTTCCTAATCAATATCAGTTTTCTAATCAATCTATGTGTCTCATTCTTTGACAACCACTAAACAGAGCAACATATAATATAATTATTTTTAGTATCCCTGCAACACTTTTGCAGTAAGGAGGTATATACAGTATACTCACAAAGTATACTCACAAAGTATACTCATGCAGTGCTTAGATCTGCCGGTGCCGGAACATGAGATCTGAACGTGGGAATATGAGTCCAATGACGTGCTGCACCACTTTGATCTCACCCTGATTTATTTTTATCTGTGTGTGTGTGTGCATAATGCATTCACATGTGTTTGCGTGTGTATGTGCATGTGCGTGTACTTATGTGTGTTTGCATGTTGGCGTTTCTGTGCATGCAAGCCTTTATCTGTATATGCATGTTTGTATGTCAGTGTCTGTAGGTGTGTGCATTTGTGTGTGTATCTTGTTGTGCATATGTATTTGTGTGCACAATTGTATTTGCTTGTGTGTGTATGTGTATGCATGTGTTTGCATGCATTTGTGTGTGTGTGTGTGTGTGTGTGTGGGGGGGGGGGGGGGGATGTTTGTGTGTTTGCACATGCATGTGCGTTAAAGCATTTCCGTGAATGTGCGTGTATGTGTGTATGCATTTCCAATTGGATGTGTGTGTGTGGCTGCATTTCTGTATGTGTGTGTGTGTGTGTGTGTGTGTGTGTGTGTGTGAGGGTACTGGAGTGTTCAGTGCCCCAGCTGTTGCAATATGATGCTACTTTCCTCCCCCCCCCACCCAGACCATCACTGTAGAATAACGCTGAGAAATGAAGCTATTCTTATGCAATGACCAAGCACTCCTTCACAAGCTGCCTACTTTTCTCAGAAGGACGATATGAGCTTCACATACCAAGGACGCCAGTGTAACTTACAGCCTTTGCCACACACAGAGAGATAGATGGTCGCACCACAGATATTATTGACCAACTAGATGGTCAGCTGCTACCTTCCTTCAGTCCAACAGGAAGTTCTGGTTTCTAACTGTACCTGATATTCCCTGTGCTTTAGAACACCTTTTGAAACTGTATTGTACTTGTTCAAGCCCCTTAATGGCCCTGTCACGCTATTGCGTATGAGAGAAACGTATGAGTTGCCTATGTAAATTCATAAATAATTTTCATACGCACAAAAAGCCCTTGAAAATAGTGTATGGCCAGCGTATGCTTAGCGTATAAACCATACGTCCGAATACACACAAAATTTTTAAGCATGCTTAAAAAACTTTTTGTGCCTCGCCGTATGCCAGCGTATGCCACCGTACCCCTAGCGTATGTCAGCGTATATCAGCGTATGAGTGATATTTTTCATACGCTGGCATACGCTAGTACGATACGCAATAGTGTGACAGGGCCATAATACATTTTCACAACATCAAATTTGAATATTTAAGCATACATGGGATCAATAGCATAATTAACCACTGGGAAGGAACAGAATTTTCAATGTTAAGAATGTGATGCAGTGGTTATTGTAGATCAGTGATATTCATTCTTGGTCCTGGGGGATATTTTACAAAGCAGGATTACTGAGTTAGCTGGATAACTGCACTGAGTAAAATCCAGAACAGCTCTTTTTTTCAGTCGATGTTCCAGATATTTGGAGGTTTACGGGTTTTACTCTGTGCAGTTATCCAGCTAATTCAGTAATCCCGCTTTGTGAAACACGGTCCTGGAGGGCCGCGTCCTGGAGGGCCGCAGGGTCTGCTGGTTTTCGTTGTTACTCGGTACTTTAATTGATCAATTAAAGCAGCCGATAACACAGTTAATTCACCACACCTGGTTTCTCGCTGATATTAAGGCAAAAACAAAAACCAGCAGACCCTGCGGCCCACCAGGGCCAGGAATGAATATGACTGTTCTAGGTAATAATATCTATGGTAAAAACCTAGCCCAGTTAAAATGTATATATCTTATATCCATGTTATGCTGGGTGGCTCATTTGGTTAAAGGCACGACGCTGTGGTGCAGAGAGGAGCCCCACGGTCTTGGATCGAATCCGGACTGTGCCAGAGCCGACTGTAGCTCCATAGGGTGATGCTCATTTGGTTAAAGGCACGACGCTGTGGTGCAGAGATGAGCCCCACGGTCTTGGATCGAATCCGGACTGTGCCAGAGCCGACTGTAGCTCCATAGGGGGATGCACATCTGGTGGTTGCAGCTCCCAGAGTACAGAGGGGTTCAGTCGGTTCGGGTTCCGTGTTTCATGGGTATTTAGTGACCCCCACTCCTTGAACTGGGCTGTGTCCCAATATTCACGGAGGAGAGGAGGTGGTAGTGGAAGAAGGGAGGGTGCATTTTTTTGACTGTTGGGATGGACCCCAGGTTCCCTTTACTTGAATGAAAGGTCCTCCTCCACCTCCACTCTCTGCTTCTTTAGTTGTAGTCTGCAGTGCTGGCGACACTCAATGTTTCGGGGGAGAACCGTGGTTGTCTGCACTCTCCCGAATCGGCAAGGGGGTTTCGCACATGAACATGGCGGCGGTAGCAGACAGTTGGACATTTCAAATTAGGGTGGGAATTGCATGCTCAGCCACAATTTGGGCACCAAATTTATAAACAAAAATAAGATAAAATTTTATTAAAATTATGTCATAAGCTCTAAATAAATGCCTATTTGAATGATTGCCAACGCACTTGATCATATGGTATATGAAAAGTCTTGTCTTTTGAAGCAAATGTTTGTATTAGCTATGGACTTGGTCCCCTGTACAATTCTGTATGCCCTCGTTTCCCTCTATTGCTGCGTCATCTACAGAGCTCATGAGGCTGCTGCCCTCTTCTGGCTATAGGTGGTACTGCACTGTTACAAGTTCAGTGATTCGTCATTCGTTTTGACTCTCCACTTCACATAGGAATCTATTTCAATTGGATTTGCCTTTCTTGATGAGAAATGTGTCTTGCTGGTTCAATTTTGCCTGCTGAGCCACAACGATTGGCTTAGCAGGCCAAGATGCAAATTGTTTGCCGGGCTGAAAATGTACACCTTGATGACGGTGGTTTTAGTCAGCTGCCATTTCATAAAAGCATAAAAAGTACATACTGTATGTATAGCTGACAAGTCAGTATGTATAGCTGACAAGTCAGTATGTATAGCTGTATGTTGCAACAACAACAACAAAAACATTGTGTCCATATTACTTTGTCATTGCCTTTTTCTGTAAATAAATCCTCATTCTTTTTGCCATGATTTACGGTCCAACAGACACGTGACACGATGTATTTATCTGAGGGAGCTCAGTTTTATTGTCATGTTTGATCCTGTAAAAGTAGAATGGAATTAGTTTTGCTTGGTCATTTCAAACTCTTGAAAATGATAAAATGTGCACAGCATTATGAACCTTGAATCATTCCGTTTAATTTAGTGTACAATGAGTTCATTTCAAGAGCTATAGTCCTGTACACAGATGTAAAAAAATAAAGTCTATCTCTCATTATATTTCTCCATTTTCATTTTTCCATTTTTTCCTTTTTACACAAGTGTGTGTGTGTGCTTGCTTGTATGTGTCGGTGCTTGTGTGTGTGCTTGCGTGTGTGTGTGTGTGCTTGCGTGTGCGTGTGTGCGTGTGTGCACGTGCACGTGCACACGTGCTATTATTGCCTCTGCTGAGTTTCTTTGTATTTTATTGCGGGTTTAATTGGCTGTAATATGCTTACGAGGACAACAGTAGAAATGGAGTGTGTTATTACTGTTGTTGTAATTACAGGTTCCTGCTGATTGTCTGCCTGCAGTTTGGCGTAACGTGGAGAGGTGTGTGCTGATCACAGCACTAGTGGTTATTCAGGCAGTAAGAAGTCAAGTACACCTCCCATCATCTTCATCATCATCATCATCATCGACTTCATAGGCTACATATTGTTTCAGCAGCTGAGCGCGGACACATTTACAAAATTTATAAATAAATACAATTGAAAAAAACGAAACTTATATTTGCCAAGTACAGCTAGTATGTAATTATGCAATTACATGCGTGTACTTAATTATTGTGGGATACACGTTAATGTTCAGTGATATCCGCCTGTAACTTTAATGCCACAGGGGTCACAAACAGCTCCAGCTAAAGGACCACAGGCAGGTGATTCACAAGACTGTGCGGTCGGATCATAAAGCATCAACTCACAAAGCAATAAAGTACCTCATACTTAGTACTAACAGCTCTCTATTTAGCTATTAGTAATAAATATGTCTTTATCTCAAGGACAACGGCAAGATAAACTCAAATTAAGATAAGGACATGATGTGTTTACAGAAAATTGTGATTGGATTTTTGTACTTTTTCCACAATGCTGTCAGACTTCTTCCAATGGCGGAAAGAATTTGGTCCTGAGATTTTTCACAAATATTACAGCCGTCTTCTGCTTGAAAGTGTACTATGGCACTTGACCCATAGAGGCCGCTGTTTTGTCTTTTCAATTATACAGGACCAGGGTGTGAAAGTAACACTTGCACCAGCCAAATTCTGGTAAAAGTTTGATTGTAGCTGGTAAGATTTTTTACTTTAGTAGCCACTTTGGCAGGTAACCGACCAGGTTGTGTTATATTGTAAAAGGTAAAGTGCCTGGTAAAATGTCTAAAATGGCAGGTGATTTTTAGAATCCACAGGCCACTCTGGCCAGCAGGTGAAAAAAGTTAATTCTATGCCCTGTACAAAACCCACTCACGCATCGTACGTCATATCACACAGGCAGCAAACGATTCCGGGCCACATATGGTTCAGTTTAGGCACATAAGAATCGGTTATGGTCATGGAAAGTGTACTGTGGGCCAAAAGTGGCTCAACTGTAGCCAGATACAATTCAGGTTTATCACAGCATTTGGATTCTGGGCCAAACTCATTTCCCTGAATTCCGTAGGGGAATACCCCTTAGCAGGCGTACAAAAGCAACTTACTGCAGGCTGAAAATTCACCTATTTAAACGTCACTTTGGCTCACCTAATGCTGAACTTATGGGTCAGCCGGCCTGCCTATTGTAGATCCAAAACTATATCCCATTACCAATTTGTTTCATAATGATATTATATATTCTCTATTTTCCTGCCCCGTCTACAATGGAATTTAACGTTATGTTATGTATCATGTACTGGCCAGTCCTATTGACATCAGCTTTGTTTCTGTGTGTGCACTTATGGAATATAAATATGGAATATAAATGAGCACATCTGCTACATTCATAAATGCAAAAGAGATAAACAACAAGAGATAATAATAATAATAATAACTTTATTTGTATAGCACCTTTCATACAAAGAATGCAGCTCAAAGCGCTTCACACAAAATGACACATAAAAATAAAAATAAAAGAGAATAAAAGTAAGGCATAAGAAAATTTAAAACAGTAAAAATGTTGAGTTAAAATTCAATAGGAACAGGTAAAATGAAAAATAAGACAATAAAAATGATAAGGGTAGTAATAAAATATTAAGGGAGCATAAAAAATAGGAAACAAAATGATAAATAGTAAAATAAGAAGATAAAACAAATAAATCAATCAAAAGCTAGTTTAAAAAGGTATGATAAACAACAAGGACACAAAAGTCATGTTAAAAATTCAAGTGAATTTTTATAATCCAATCAATTAATCACAGCAATATGTCACCAACCAAAGTCCGTTTCAATTCCATTCATGCATGGGAATTGGCGTAAGCGTGGATGAGTGTGAGATTGAATTTTGATTGGAAGGAGTTAGATAAGGAGAGAGAATGGTTGACTCTTTATGTGCAGGCAAACTATCATAGGAGGGGTTGAGTAGCTAGATTATACCAAATAGATTTATGGCTGTGAATAAACTTGATTATTATAGGGTGTGCTCGAGTCAACGTGTGTATGTGTGTGTCATGTTTCAGTGGAAGTCATATAAAAATTGAGTAAAAACATAATTATTAAAAGTAAATCAGCTTAATTTCTAGATTATTGGTGCTTTTGACAAATTGCCAGTCACACATTCCCAATTTACAAATTCACTATATATCTGAGAACCTTCCAGAGACATTCCTGGGTGATCTCTTTGGCCTACAATTCCAAGCATAGTACCTACGGGTACATAGATTCCCATTGTTTTTTGACAATGTCACTAACAATGCTAGCTGTTGGTTGATATTGGTTCATATTGACAACAAATTGCTAAAAACTCTTATTTGGATGCATGACACAAAAACATTATATTTACACCGGTTCTGGGTGAAAAATCACTGTTAAGAAGACGGGTTTTTGCAACTGCTGGATTAAAAGTGAAACTGAAGCCTTTTTGGAAAAAAAATGACATTTCGCAATTTTTTTTTGAAAGCCTGTAGATCATTTGTTCCTTGCCGAGCTACTGTAAACATATTGACCCTGCCTCAATAAAATGTCTTAATGGCTTCATTCCTATGTTTAAAGAAAATGTGCAAAAGGCACTGAAATGCCTCCTCCTTGCCCAACAAGAGTTTGGACTCTGAGATTTGACCCTCAGGAGAAACTGTCGGCAGTCTGGCCTTCCTGGATATGTCTGTTGTTTTTAATGCTTTTTTCCTGCTCTTTTCTTTCCAAATGGGGAATGCCAAATCACGCCCGTACTTTGAGGCTCATCGCAACCTCCATTGTCTGTTCAGCAGTGCTTATCTCAATTGGTAATACAAATTATTTATTTACAAAAACACAAAAACGGGATTATTGGAGAGATTTCACATTTTACAGTCAATTCAACTGATTACCATTTGCTCTCAAGTCTTTCATGATTTGGGACTGATATACGATGTGATTGGTTCCTCAAGACTGGGTGGAATGTCTGGATGGCCTGTTGCTATGGTAGCTTCCGTTGCCTGACAACGGCGCTTATATGCTGGTGTTTCTTCCAGGGCTTCTCTCCAACGTCTTGACTTCGGGCTTACTCGGAAACCACTGGTGTGAGTACAGTGGGCGGCAGTGTGGGATAACGGTTAAGGAACTGGGTTTGTAACCGAAAGGTTGCAGGTTCGATTCCCAGGTTGGACACTGCCGTTGTACCCTTGAGCAAGGTACTTCACCTGCATTGCTTCAGTATATATCCAGCTGTATCAATGGATACTATGTATAAATGCAAAAAAATGTTGTGTAAGTCGCTCTGGATAAGAGCGTCTGCTAAATGCCTATAATGTAATGTAATGTACAGGAGGTCAAACGTCTCATGACATTTGATTCATCACAGGGGAGACCCTTGACGTTTGTTTTTGTCTGGCTGAGTAGGGACCAGCTGTAGGCAGCACGTTGATTCACCGTGAGTCTGAGAGTCCACAGTGGTGTTTTGAATCCACATCTCTTGCAAATATCAATGTTATAAAATAAAATAGCACAGTGTCAAAGCCTGAACCTAACCCCGAATGAAACCTTTGAGTAGATCCTCACATCCTCTTAGAGGTATACATGCATTATGTGGGCGATCTAAGGTCCAATTCAGACAATAACATCTATAGACATTAATTAAATTAGTTGTCCGCTAGATGTTTCTATGACTTTCGTCAGTGTCTTGTTGACAATTACACACATCCTGACATGACATCTACTTAAAATTCACATGCAAAAATGGTGGCACCTTTCATAGCTAAGTGATTAAGTAATAAGAGTCTCCTTGTTAAAAATAGATATGTAGAATGGCTACCATTTGATCTATGCCGGCCGCCATTTTGCCATATTAGTAAGTGAGAGAAAGAGAGGGGTTTGGGGAAGATTGAAACTCATTCACACAGTTCAATAGGCAGCTGTACAAGCTCAGATCTCAAAATAAATGAACCGTTTGCACTCTTTCATCCTAAACCTAAAGCAGAGATTGTCAGGAACACGCCTTCGGCACACAATTAAACACTAACATTACAATTAAATGGGTCAGTATGAATCATTTAACCTTTAGGGCTTTTGTAGCATGAGGAATGTGACTGACAGAGCCTCCTCTACTGTTGACTTTATGACACAACCAAACAGAATGAGAGCGTTGCTTTCAGCTTTTCGGTTTAAAGGGACAGCTTACTTGCTGGAGTTTATTTTAATATTATTTCAGCTTCAGTGTATATTTTTGATTGGCCCAGAAAGTTTGTGTGTATGATGAATGATATTTTAGGTATTTACAAAAGTTTCTATACCATATACCTGCTGGTGTAAAGCTGGAAAGTTGTCAGAAAGTCTAAATATCTTACATATCCATCATTGGGCATATAAACAATTTAAAATGTACACTAAAACAGAAATATATTTTAAAATCCGAGAAAGTGCACTGTACCTTGAAGTCGATTTGAGAGACAGTGTACAGATGTGCGAAAAAACAAAGCCCGGTTTATTATTGTTAATTAGTGATGAGTGAATGATTGGGGTGTATGGTCTGCTCATTGTGTTTAGACCTCCCAATGAGATGTCATTGTTTGAGGTGATGGATTGTGATTGGTTGATGGACAGCTCGTTTTTATGCCCCATTTCCCCCGCCATTTTTCTCTATTCATCATTCTCTCATTGGTCCAACCTCCACTATCCATTCTGGAAAGAGCAGGAAAGAACGTACTCACCTCCATAGCATGCGGAGTCAGTGGCCACTTCTCGTCAAAACCGCAGTTTGCAAGTTGGGCCCGATTTGATACCAGAATATGGGGCCCATCCATTCAGTAGGCCTTCATAATATGAGCCATCCATTCAGTAGGCCTTCATAATATGAGCCATCCATTCAGTAGACCTTCATAATATGAGCCATCCATTCAGTAGACCTTCATAATGAGCCATCCATTCAGTAGGCCTTCATAATATGAGCCATCCATTCAGTAGACCTTCATAATATGAGCCATCCATTCAGTAGACCTTCATAATATGAGCCATCCATTCAGTAGGCCTTCATAATATGAGCCATCCATTCAGTAGACCTTCATAATATGAGCCATCCATTCAGTAGACTTTCATAATATGAGCCATCCATTCAGTAGGCCTTCATAATATGAGCCATCCATTCAGTAGACCTTCATAATATGAGCCATCCATTCAGTAGACCTTCATAATATGAGCCATCCATTCAGTAGGCCTTCATAATATGAGCCATCCATTCAGTAGACCTTCATAATATGAGCCATCCATTCAGTAGACTTTCATAATATGAGCCATCCATTCAGTAGGCCTTCATAATATGAGCCATCCATTCAGTAGACCTTCATAATATGAGCCATCCATTCAGTAGCCCTTCATAATATGAGCCATCCATTCAGTAGACCTTCATAATATGAGCCATCCATTCAGTAGACCTTCATAATATGAGCCATCCATTCAGTAGCCCTTCATAATATGAGCCATCCATTCAGTAGACTTTCATAATATGAGCCATCCATTCAGTAGACTTTCATAATATGAGCCATCCATTCAGTAGGCCTTCATAATATGAGCCATCCATTCAGTAGACTTTCATAATATGAGCCATCCATTCAGTAGACTTTCATAATATGAGCCATCCATTCAGTAGGCCAACCTGTCGCTCTTATGATAATAAATTTTGCCATTTGTCCCCCAGTGTAGACAGAATCGATATCATCCCCAGCTCTGTTAGAGCACTAAACATCAATAGGAGATGAAATAATAGGCCGCAATGATACACCATAGTCCTGTATTGCACGTAGACATTGTCATTATTGCCGTTTGTATTGTGTGAAGTTTTTTTCTGTTTACCGTACTGTGAAGCTCTTTGCCCAAAACTAATTTTTCTTTGGGGACAATAATGTTGATCTTATCAACTTCAGGCTCAATCCTCACTGTGTGGTACAGTGGCGTTATATGTGTGTGTGTGTATGCAAGTGTGTGCATACTGTATCTGTGTGCATACTGTATCTGTGTGCATACTGTATCTGTGTGCATACTGTATCTGTGTGCATACTGTATCTGTGTGCATATGAGTGCGTGTGTATGTGCGTACATACTGTCCACTTTCAGAAATAAAAGAAAATCTTTTCCCTTTAAGGAACACATTTTCCAAATGTACTCTGAAAGGTAGAACAATGTTTTTTGGGTTCTAATAAAAGTAGAACAATGTTCTTTGGGTACTAATAAAGAAAGAAAAATGTTCTTTGGGTTCTAATAAAGGTAGAACAATGTTCTTTGGGTACTAATAAGTACTTTTTAGAAGCAAAAAAGGTACAAATTAATTATTAAACCCATGGCTAGGTGTACAATTTTACATACCTATAGGGTACCACCCCAGGCCCAGTGACAAGTGTTCCACCCTTTTAGGCACTATTTCCTTCTTTTTTTTCTGAGTGCGTATGTGTATACAGTGCCCTCCACAATTATTGGCACCCCTGGTAAACATGAGTAAAAAGGGTTTTTAAAAATGTACCATTTGGTGAATTAGCTTAATCTCACACTGAAAAAAATTGAAAAATCCGACCTTTAATTGAAGTAAATGTATTATGGGGGGAAAAAATCGCTCATCAAAAATAATTATTTTAAACAAAACCACGTGTGCCACAATTATTGGCACTGCTCTCACTGCTCCCACTGCTCCTACTGCTCCCACTGCTCTCACTGCTCCCACTGCTCTCACTCCTCCCACTGCTCCCACTGCTCCCACTGCTCTCACTGCTCCCACTGCTCTCACTGCTCCCACTGCTCCCACTGCTCTCACTGCTCTCACTGCTCCCACTGCTCTCACTGCTCCCACTGCTCCTACTGCTCTCACTCCTCCCACTGCACCCACTGCTCCCACTGCTCTCACTGCTCCCACTGCTCTCACTGCTCTCACTGCTCCCACTGCTCCCACTGCTCCCACTGCTCCCACTGCTCTCACTGCTCCCACTGCTCTCACTGCTCCCACTGCTCCCACTGCTCCCACTGCTCTCACTGCTCCCACTGCTCCCACTGCTCTCACTGCTCCCACTGCTCTCACTGCTCCCACTGCTCTCACTGCTCCCACTGCTCTCACTGCTCTCACTGCTCCCACTGCTCTCACTGCTCCCACTGCTCTCACTGCTCCCACTGCTCTCACTGCTCCTACTGCTCCCACTGCTCTCACTGCTCCCACTGCTCCCACTGCTCCCACTGATCCCAATGCTCTCACTGCTCTCACTGCTCCCACTGCTCTCACTGCTCCCACTGCTCCCACTGCTCTCACTGCTCCCACTGCTCCCACTGCTCCCACTGCTCTCACTGCTCCCACTGCTCCCACTGCTCTCACTGCTCCCACTGCTCTCACTGCTCCCACTGCTCCCACTGCTCCCACTGCTCTCACTGCTCCCACTGATCCCAATGCTCTCACTGCTCTCACTGCTCCCACTGCTCTCACTGCTCCCACTGCTCCCACTGCTCCCACTGCTCCCACTGCTCTCACTGCTCCCACTGATCCCAATGCTCTCACTGCTCTCACTGCTCCCACTGCTCTCACTGCTCCCACTGCTCCCACTGCTCCCACTGCTCTCACTGCTCCCACTGCTCCCACTGCTCCCACTGCTCTCACTGCTCCCACTGCTCCCACTGCTCCCACTGCTCTCACTGCTCTCACTGCTCTCACTGCTCTCACTGCTCTCACTGCTCTCACTGCTCCCACTGCTCTCACTGCTCTCACTGCTCTCACTGCTCTCACTGCTCTATTCTAACCTGGATCCCCTGCCTGCTCCATGCTGTCGCTATGTTGTTGTAGGTGGATACTGATCCTTTTATTCTCTTACTACAAGGTGAAATCAATCATCAGAAATGAGTTGTGATTATTGGAAAAGCAATGGCAAGGGCCTGCATACATACGGTCAAATCTGAAAACATTGTCTGGAACAGTGGTACATGGGACCATAGAAACAGTGTCTGATAAAGGATGATGATGAACAGTGGTACATGGGACCGTAGAAACAGTGTCTGATAAAGGATGATGATGAACAGTGGTACATGGGACCATAGAAACAGTGTCTGATAAAGGATGATGATGAACAGTGGTACATGGGACCATAGAAACAGTGTCTGATAAAGGATGATGATGAACAGTGGTACATGGGACCATAGAAACAGTGTCTGATAAAGGATGATGATGAACAGTGGTACATGGGACCATAGAAACAGTGTCTGATAAAGGATGATGATGAACAGTGGTACATGGGACCATAGAAACAGTGTCTGATAAAGGATGATGATGAACAGTGGTACATGGGACCATAGAAACAGTGTCTGATAAAGGATGATGATGAACAGTGGTACATGGGACCATAGAAACAGTGTCTGATAAAGGATGATGATGAACAGTGGTACATGGGACCATAGAAACAGTGTCTGATAAAGGATGATGATGAACAGTGGTACATGGGACCATAGAAACAGTGTCTGATAAAGGATGATGATGAACAGTGGTACATGGGACCATAGAAACAGTGTCTGATAAAGGATGATGATGAACAGTGGTACATGGGACCATAGAAACAGTGTCTGATAAAGGATGATGATGAACAGTGGTACATGGGACCATAGAAACAGTGTCTGATAAAGGATGATGATGAACAGTGGTACATGGGACCATAGAAACAGTGTCTGATAAAGGATGATGATGAACAGTGGTACATGGGACCATAGAAACAGTGTCTGATAAAGGATGATGATGAACAGTGGTACATGGGACCATAGAAACAGTGTCTGATAAAGGATGATGATGAACAGTGGTACATGGGACCATAGAAACAGTGTCTGATAAAGGATGATGATGAACAGTGGTACATGGGACCATAGAAACAGTGTCTGATAAAGGATGATGATGAACAGTGGTACATGGGACCATAGAAACAGTGTCTGATAAAGGATGATGATGAACAGTGATACATGGGACCATAGAAACCAGTGTCTGATAAAGGATGATGTTGAAATATTACATCCATAGATAATGCAGACTAATTGGTTCATGTTCCACGGTAATTGGTGTCAATCAGTTTCCATAAAAATATACATTTTGCTCCTAAAGCAACAGTTACTTATAATTTTGAGCAGTTGTATAATTTATAGTTAGATCATGCATTGTAATGAATGAAAAGACAGTAATTTCAAATGTTATGTGTGAATTGCATTTTTAAATAATAATTACTTTAATGTTAATTGTGTCATATTGAACAGGTGATTTGGTTCAATGAACAAATTATCTTAGGTTTATATGTATTGTATCCAAGCAATTGAACAATGTGTCTAGAGTTTTGAAAAATTTGCACAAGCTTGTGATCTGAGTGTCAAAGCGATTGTAAAAAAACTGAAAACAAAGAGTCACCAAACCTTTCTCAAACCTAGATTTAGCAACCCACTCAGTATGTTGATCTTTGCTGCGCTCAACCCGAGCTCTCATCTGATAAGACCCTCGTATAAGTTAAGATAAATATACGTGCCCTTCATAATTCATTTTTCATAAATAAATAAAAAAACTAATTTGAACTTTGTCGGCTTGCAATTGTGTGGGAAAATCCCATATTCTGGATGTTATTTTCTTAGTTTCTTTTACGGTAACACATTTCTTTCCTGAAACGTTTTCCTGGTGGGTTGATCATTAATGACTCTGGAGTTCAGTACACATTCACCGAAACACACACACACACACACACACACACACACACACACACACACACACACACACACACACACCTGTATGCACACTGACAGACAGGTCCATGTGCCCTACCAGGAAAGATTCCCTTTCTAACTAACACTCACTCAAACATAATACACTCACACACACACACACACACACACACACACACACACACACACACACACACACACACACACACACACACACACACACACACACACACACACACACACACACACACACTAGCCTTTGCATGGTGCTCCTGCAGTAAACCACATAGGGGTTTAGCTTCTGATTCAGTACTGCAGTCCTTCTTCTCAGTAAAATCCCACCAGCAGGAAAAATGGAACACGATTACTTTGGATTCTCCTGGACCAGGAGTGCAGACAACAGCAGTTCCAGCGGACAGTACGCCGTGAACAACCCGGCTGATATCTCAGTCATCGTGATTTACTTTTTGGTGGTCCTTGCTGTCGGAGTATGGGTGAGTTTGAATCTTCCATTGTGTTACCGTGCGAGTCCCCCTATCGCAGGCAAACGATTTCCCTGGCTTGGAAATGGTTAACCTGGATCGACATCACGGAATGTATGGTTTCGTCGTTCCCCCCAGTGTCTGAAGGTTTGTTTCACTGTTGCGAATGTCAATGACAAATGTTTTTTGAATGGCTCATGTTGTGCTGCCAAAAAATGTCAGTGCATCTATATAAGAAACATTAAAGATTGGGGAACAAATCTCCTGTCATTGACTAAAAAGGACAGAGCTAAAGTAGCTTGAGCAGTAAAACTCTTTCTTCATAGTTACATGTATTGGTTGGAGAAATACCTCAGAATGGGTAAATAGAAGAGAGTTGGTCTCACAGTTTTACCCATTTTGAGATCACCCACTGGTGACCCATAGATTTACCACCCTTTGCTTTTTATGATCTGTAGCTGTGAGTTAAGATATGATGATTGATATCCTGATATACATTATATAAGATATACTGTAGTGTGCAGATATTGTCACCCCGCCCCAACTTTAGTTTTGTATTAAGTCTGGAGGTTTTTCTTGAAAGTGCCTTCCTGTTGCATGTACATGGATGTTTTCTGCGGAAGTGCTTTTTGTGGGGAAATGCTTCTCTGTTGAGTGTGTGGAGGGGAAGTGGTTTCCGGTTGCATGTGTGGAAGTTTCCTGTGGAATTGTTTTTCACTTGCGTGTGTGGAGGGGAAGTGGTTTCCGGTTGAGTGTGTGGAGGGGAAGTGGTTTCCGGTTGAGTGTGTGGAGGGGAAGTGGTTTCCGGTTGAGTGTGTGGAGGGGAAGTGGTTTCCGGTTGAGTGTGTGGAGGGGAAGTGGTTTCCGGTTGAGTGTGTGGAGGGGAAGTGGTTTCCGGTTGTGCGTGTGGAAGTTTTCTGTGGAATTGCTTTCCGGTTGAGTGTGTGGAGGGGAAGTGGTTTCCGGTTGAGTGTGTGGAGGGGAAGTGGTTTCCGGTTGAGTGTGTGGAAGTTTTCTGTGGAATTGCTTTCCTGTTGCTCTTGTAAAAGTTTATTTGGGAATTACTTTCCTGTTGTGCGTGCTCATCCCTGCATTTGTGGTCCTGCTTCTTTTTCAAGATGAAAGTCATATTCAAGATTTTTTTTTCTGCAAAATACCAATTTATTTCAAGATATACAGGTGCAGCTCAAAAAAATTTTATATCGTGAAAAAGTTCAATATTTTTTGTCACTCATTTCAGAAAGTGAAACTCATATATTATATAGATTCAGATACTTAAGTTCTCACGGGCCGCATAAAATGACGTGGCGGGCCGGATTCCGCGTCAGATAATTAAGTTCTCGCGGGCCACAAAAAATTACGTGGCGGGCCGGATTTGGCCCGCGGGCCGGGAGGTCTAAGGTATCAAACGAGCCCCAAACCATCACTCTGCGGCCAGATATGGAGTAGATGTGGATGGATCCCTTTAAGGGTTGTTTCTCCTGACTTTTTTCCCCATAGAGTTCAATAGGAAAATGAGTCAGGAGAAATAACCCTTGCAGTGATCCATCCACATCTACTCCATATCTGGCAACAGAGTGATGGTTTGGGGCTCATTCGATAGCTCAGACCCTTGATGACTTACAACCATTTAGCCAGCCATGTGTTCCATACTGTACCAGTGTAATTTACAGCTGAATCTAGTCTCACCCCCAAATTCCCATAGAGATCAGTTCAAATGCAGAGAGGTTATAGTATCGCTTGTAACAGTACCTGAAAATAAGATATCGAGAGTCTTTTGATGTTGATTGGTCACAGACTTCAGGAAGTAACAGCATGCAAAGGATATGCGACCAAATATTAAATATGATACTTTAAAAATATGTTAAAGCAAAATATTCTAATTTTCTGAGACACTGAATTTTGGGTTTCATTAGCTGTAAGCCATAATCATCAAAATTACAAGAAATAAAGGCTTGAAATATTTCACTCTATTTGTAATGAATCTATATAATATATGAGTTTCACTTTCTGAAATGAGTGACAAAAAATATTGAACTTCTATTCAAATTTTTTGAGCTGCACCTGTATGTCCTTAAGAAGTGAACAAAACATTCTCGGTTAATATAAAAACCAGGTTTTATATCCAATTTTTAAAATAAAGTTCAAGAGGTCAAATGTAAGGTTGCAATGGGCTGTTGGGCCCATTCTGTTTTGTAGGTTTAATGTTTTGTACTTTCTTGTCAACCTTATTCACAATGTGCCGGTTTAATTCCTTGTTTTATTCACAGGGGAAGGGGGCATTCATACATTGTGACTATAAATTGGGATGCTACATGGATAACAACAAAGTGTTTTTATAACATAAAATATAAAGGCGTTTGTATAACAGCATTATCGGCATGTATTCAATCTGGAATTTGACGGCTTCAGAGTTTTGTTCTATAAGACAGGTAATCATGTGTGTGTATTAATCAATGATTTAGTGTAGCAGGTGAGGGCTGATCATCGCGCCTGGGTTGTATGTTGTATGGCTGGAGAGGCCTGTCAGATCTCGGCCTCTGCCCTCTCTGTATGAACATCAAGGTGCCGTAAGCTATCAGGTTAGACTAAGAACGTGCGTTGTTGATGACCAAAGCATATGTCATTCTGGAACAAAGAGATAGGCCCTTACAAATAAGATGGACATTTGTGTCAAGTCAAGCTCTGGGAGTATTTAAGCCAGGTTAGACGACCAGTGTGTTGAAGGTTGCTCTACCACAAACTAGCTTCAGTTATCTTCAGTGCGATTACAATAAAACCTTTTCTTTCTCTAAAGCCCTTGTTGTCTTGGTGAGTTCCTGCATTGTCCTGACTTTTATTCCATGGGAACAAGCCGGGTCATATCATGAGATAGAGTGCCCAACAATGACTTTGAGGATGATCCACGTATCAATGACCGATGATCAGTTATCAATTATCACATATCAATCTGATTGTCAGTTCAGTTCACTGCAGAAAGATTTGATGGAGTAAAATATGTTCAACTGTGTATGTTTATAATTTATAGTTTTTTCCTGTGAAATTATCAATACATTCATTATAAGCATACAGATATGCTGTAAATACTAGACTGGATAAGTTGTTGTTGCCAACTGCAGGTTGAACAAACTATTCAAGGCTGCACAAATACAAAATATGGAATACAGAAAAGCAGATTATAGGAAGTTTCCAAAACCTTTTGCATCCTCATTGAAAAGAAAAAATAAGAAGATTTGTCCAGATGCAAGCAGTGACCTCAATACCACAAACATTTTGTGAGAGACCTACTAAAAATCAGCTTCATAGTGCTCTAGGTCATTGAACAGTTACCTGTCACGTCTGGAACAAATTGGCTGTCTAATTTTCTCCCGTCTCTTGCCCGAACGCAGCCTGAGAATAAGGCTCGACTCTTGTGTCTCCGATGAGCCGGTCATCGTTCTGTCAGACAACACCGAGTTGCTGTCTGGCCCCCTGTCTTATTCACCGTGAAGGGGAATTACTTCACCGTACCGTGCTTTCAGTGCTGATTGGCCTTCGTGGCTTGTGTCGCTTCACAATCAATTCGAGTTTGTCAGGAAGCCTCTTCATACGTAAAAAGAGTCCTTCAGAAAACCTCCTCAGTCAGGCTTCTGCGGAAGCTACTGGAAGCGGCTGTTTTTTGTTGTTAATCGGCACTTAATTGGTAATTCAGAGAAGTTGATTATACAGTGAATCACCTCACCGGTTTTGTTTGTCTAAATTGGTGGCTGATATTAACACGAAAGCAAAAGCCAACGGAGAACCTGCAGCTCTCCAGGGCTCTATAATGCCATACATTGTAACACACATAACCATCTGTGCTGGATGTTTAGATGGATATATACTGTGTCAAAAAATGTATGCTCCATTCTACTCTTTCTATTTCCATTTAGTTCAACATGATTGTATTCTACCTTTTGTTTGTCTGATGAAACCCTGACGAAGGCTATTGCTGAAACACGCTGATTTTAAACAAAATAACTGCCTGTCCACTTCCTGTCCACTTCGGCTGTGGCTGGAGTTCTTTCCCCCTGTGCTGTTACTGCTTTCTGCTCCATGCACCTTTATTCTTCTTCATTAATGAATCACAAAACCAGGCCATCTGAGTGTACAGAACACAGTGTCATTTTCCAGTGTAAATGATGATCCTCATTCGTGTCTGATTTGTATTGGCTGCACATATTGATCGCCAACAGAAACACATTGTCAGGGAATGATTGTTTCAACGGATGATCAGCCTGTGAAGGAATATAAATTATACACGTTACTTCTGTAAGCCATGGTAATGCAACTATTTTACTATGACACAATATCCCATGATGCCTTCGAGTGATGTTGCAAAGCAAAAAGTTTTCACTCTAATACTGTACATCTTATCATGTAAACTGCATTAAGACTTTCAGTTGAATTAACACTGGAAATTCCACTGTGCCTATCCACAGTGAAGGGTTATGCTGCAACTGCTGAGATGGCTCCTCCCCTTCTGTTTTTGACAGGCGATGCTGAGCACCAATCGTGGGACAGTGGGAGGGTTCTTTTTGGCAGGACGCAGCATGGTGTGGTGGCCGGTGAGTGGGCTTGGTTCAAATGGAGAGGGAGGGGAATGGGTGGCGCCTGAGGTGGATGGAGAATATCAAACAAGCATTGCACCTAAATCTCGAGTGAGCATCACACCTGAAGCATTGCACCTATATCTCGAGTGTGCATTACACCTGAAGCATTGTACCTAAATCTCGAGTGTGCATTACACCTGAAGCCTTGTACCTAAATCTTGAGTGAGCATTACACCTGAAGCATTGCACCTAAATCTCGAGTGAGCATTACACCTGAAGCATTGCACCTAAATCTCGAGTGAGCATTACACCTGAAGCATTGCACCTAAATCTCGAGTGAGCATTACACCTGAAGCCAAATCAGGCATTACACCTGAATCTCAAACAAGCAATATAACCTGAATGTCAAACAGGCATTAAAACAGAATCTGAATTGATGTAATATGGAGGGAGGGAGAGAGAGAGAAAGAGAGCGAGAGAGAGTGAGAGATAGAGAGAGAGAGAGAGAGAGAGAGAGAGAGAGAGAGCAGCAGTGAGCCAATGACAGCACAACCAATAAAGCCAATAAAACAGTTGGGAGTGAAAGGGTTTATGAAGGGTGGACAGCACATGCAGGTTGTCATCTTTCCTCTATAAAGCCATATCATCATCAGCATCATTTCTTCACAACAACATTGAAATTAAAAAATGTGGCCCATAACAGGGTTTCAGTGTACGGAGCCTCAAGTTCTCAAACTCTGCTGTCGCCAGGCAACAATTCCTCTACACAGCAAGTTAATATCATTAACTTTGCTGTGTACTTTTTGTATAATCTAACCAATGGCTGACATGAGTTGGCTCTGGGTTTTGCAGATTGGCGCCTCTCTCTTTGCCAGTAACATCGGCAGCGGCCATTTTGTGGGCCTGGCAGGGACTGGAGCAGCTGCAGGAATCGCCATCGGGGGGTTCGAGTGGAACGTGAGTGCCATCATATGTAATGAAGAATGATATTATGCTCATATAATTATGATTATGATTATTATACATTATGCAACAATGAGATTCGAACAAGTAACATGATTGGCCGAAACGCATTACCCCAGTGCTGGTATTTAACCGCACTGCTAGTGTGTAGACACATTCTACAGAGCGTTGCCTAGGAAGCATAAACAACAACAATAGCAACAGACCCTTATGGAAATGTAATATACTGCAGTATATTTTAAATATATTGTGACGAACATTTTGATATATTTACAGTATATTATTTTTTCATAAGGAACAGGGTGCTATCAAGGTGGAAATAAAGAATGAGTTCATCAAAAGTTATTGTTTCAATATTTTTTCAGTACTTACTAAATGTTTATGGTAACATTGTTGTATAAGAGCAATAGATGACTGGAGTTTCTGCGTTATTGGATATAAGCACTGCTGATTGTTTAAATAATAGTAATTGTAATAGCAATTAATGGATAATAGCACTACGACGACGACGACTACTACTACTACTACTACTACTACTACTACTACTACTACTACTACTAATAATAATAATAATAATAATAATAATAATAATAAATAGTCATAATAATTTTAAATGAGTAGTAGTAGTCAAGGTAGTAACAATAGTAAATATAATAGTGTAGTGATCATATATTCATGGTCATCACAGCAGTTGGATGGCACTGTCGTGTGAGTAAAACTCATGGAAATGAGGGATGTGTTTCAGGCCCTTGTGGTGGTAGTCATCCTGGGATGGCTCTTTGTGCCGATCTACATTAAAGCAGGGGTAAGTGTGTGTCTATATCTATAATCTGTATCTGTTATTTATACTTGTATCGGTATCTGTATTTGTACCTGATTGTATTACATGTACTTGAATCAGTATCTCTATTTGTATTTGAATCTGTTATTTGCATCGGTATCTCTACCTGTTATTTGTTCTGTTACCTGTAGTAGTTGTTTCCTGTATGCATACATGGCGCGTTTGCTGTGTGAAACGTGCTTGTTTGTGTTTCCTCTCTGAGGGATGCACCTGTGTGTTATCTCTTTCTGTATGTGTTTCTGAATGCTCTTTTGTGGGGCTCACGTTAACGTGCTGTGCACCTGCGTGTTATCTCTTTCTGTATGTGTTTCTGAATGCTCTTTTGTGGGGCTCACGTTAACGTGCTGTGCACCTGTGTGTTATCTCTCTCTGTATGTGTTTCTGAATGCTCTTTTGTGGGGCCCACGTTAACGTGCTGTGCACCTGTGTGTTATCTCTTTCTGTATGTGTTTCTGAATGCTCTTTTGTGGGGCCCACGTTAACGTGCTGTGCACCTGTGTGTTATCTCTTTCTGTTTGTGTTTCTGAATGCTCTTTTGTGGGGCTCACGTTAACGTGCTGTGCACCTGTGTGTTATCTCTTTCTGTTTGTGTTTCTGAATGCTCTTTTGTGGGGCTCACGTTAACGTGCTGTGCACCTGTGTGTTATCTCTTTCTGTTTGTGTTTCTGAATGCTCTTTTGTGGGGCTCACGTTAACGTGCTGTGCACCTGTGTGTTATCTCTTTCTGTTTGTGTTTCTGAATGCTCTTTTGTGGGGCTCACGTTAACGTGCTGTGCACCTGTGTGTTATCTCTTTCTGTATGTGTTTCTGAATGCTCTTTTGTGGGGCCCACGTTAACGTGCTGTGCACCTGTGTGTTATCTCTCTCTGTTTGTGTTTCTGAATGCTCTTTTGTGGGGCTCACGTTAACGTGCTGTGCATCTGTGTGTTATCTCCCTCTGTATGTGTTTCTGAATGCTCTTTTGTGGGGCCCACGTTAACGTGCTGTGCACCTGTGTGTTATCTCTTTCTGTATGTGTTTCTGAATGCTCTTTTGTGGGGCCCACGTTAACGTGCTGTGCACCTGTGTGTTATCTCTTTCTGTATGTGTTTCTGAATGCTCTTTTGTGGGGCCCACGTTAACGTGCTGTGCACCTGTGTGTTATCTCTTTCTGTATGTGTTTCTGAATGCTCTTTTGTGGGGCCCACGTTAACGTGCTGTGCACCTGTGTGTTATCTCTTTCTGTATGTGTTTCTGAATGCTCTTTTGTGGGGCTCACGTTAACGTGCTGTGCACCTGTGTGTTATCTCTTTCTGTATGTGTTTCTGAATGCTCTTTTGTGGGGCCCACGTTAACGTGCTGTGCACCTGTGTGTTATCTCTTTCTGTATGTGTTTCTGAATGCTCTTTTGTGGGGCTCACGTTAACGTGCTGTGCACCTGTGTGTTATCTCTTTCTGTATGTGTTTCTGAATGCTCTTTTGTGGGGCTCACGTTAACGTGCTGTGCACCTGTGTGTTATCTCTCTCTGTATGTGTTTCTGAATGCTCTTTTGTGGGGCTCACATTAACGTGCTGTGCACCTGTGTGTTATCTCTTTCTGTATGTGTTTCTGAATGCTCTTTTGTGGGGCTCACGTTAACGTGCTGTGCACCTGTGTGTTATCTCTTTCTGTATGTGTTTCTGAATGCTCTTTTGTGGGGCCCACGTTAACGTGCTGTGCACCTGTGTGTTATCTCTTTCTGTATGTGTTTCTGAATGCTCTTTTGTGGGGCCCACGTTAACGTGCTGTGCACCTGTGTGTTATCTCTTTCTGTATGTGTTTCTGAATGCTCTTTTGTGGGGCCCACGTTAACGTGCTGTGCACCTGTGTGTTATCTCTTTCTGTATGTGTTTCTGAATGCTCTTTTGTGGGGCTCACGTTAACGTGCTGTGCACCTGTGTGTTATCTCTTTCTGTATGTGTTTCTGAATGCTCTTTTGTGGGGCTCACGTTAACGTGCTGTGCATCTGTGTGTTATCTCTTTCTGTTTGTGTTTCTGAATGCTCTTTTGTGGGGCCCACGTTAACGTGCTGTGCACCTGTGTGTTATCTCTTTCTGTATGTGTTTCTGAATGCTCTTTTGTGGGGCCCACGTTAACGTGCTGTGCACCTGTGTGTTATCTCTTTCTGTATGTGTTTCTGAATGCTCTTTTGTGGGGCCCACGTTAACGTGCTGTGCACCTGTGTGTTATCTCTTTCTGTATGTGTTTCTGAATGCTCTTTTGTGGGGCCCACGTTAACGTGCTGTGCACCTGCGTGTTATCTCTTTCTGTATGTGTTTCTGAATGCTCTTTTGTGGGGCTCACGTTAACGTGCTGTGCTGGACCTGCCCAGGTTGTGACGATGCCAGAGTATCTGAAGAAGCGATTCGGGGGCCAGCGCATAAGGATCTACCTCTCTGTGCTCTCTCTGCTGCTCTACGTCTTCACCAAGATCTCTGTGAGTCCAGCGCTGGGCGCCTAGAAACAGGGACGGGTGGAAAACAAACTACATTTATACCTCCCAAAAGATGTACCTATAAACTACAATTAAAATGGTGGCGGTGCACCATATTAGCTTATATTAGGCCCAATGTGTGTTCCTCGTGGGCGTGCTGGCCACAGTGGGCATTATTATATTCCAACACAACCCCAGGCAGTGCCAGCCCTAGCATTTGAGGTCCCCTAAGCAGGATTTGATTTGGGACCCCCCAACCCAACATTATAAATATTATATTATATTTTTTGAAAAATAAGTGGACCCTGTAGCAGTCACAGGGCCCTAAACAGCCGTTTATCTTGCGTGTGAAATTGAAAACAAGTGATTACAGTGTATCACTTGTACCTAGAAGGCTACTATAAAACTCAACGGTTGAAACATCAATAAAATGACAAAAGCATTTTTAACAGGATCCAGGAAAGATTTTGTATTTAAATGAAAAATCCCAGTTCAATATTTGTTGTTGTTTATTATTTTGTCCATTCTCTTTCTTTCAGGCAGATATGTTCTCTGGGGCCATTTTCATAAACCAGGCACTAGGGCTGAATATTTACCTGGCTGTGATACTCCTGCTCATGATCACCGCTCTCTACACTGTCACAGGTCCGTCTGTCCTGCCTCTCTGCTGCAGATCGGTCCTCTTGTCTGTCTGTCTGTCTGTCTGTCTGCCTGGCTGCCTGCCTGTCTGACATCCAATTCACTAAATATATTTCCAAACAAAACACTGTAAAACGTTTAGTGTTAAATCAGATCTGATAACACGTCGACGTTTTACGTTCTTGGACTCGTTTCTGTTGGACTCGTATGAACATTGTTAGAATTCAATTGACTCTGGGCATTTTATTTGAAAGGAGTTTTATTAGAACATGCTCTACATTGTATTAGGAACAAAATGGGTAATTAACTGAACAATTAGTGCTGCTGATTGGCCAGACTGTCTTCACACCGGACTCTCAGGTAAAGGAAGGGTGGAAAGCCAGCGGTTCTTGGCCCTCGAGGGCCGCGTCTTGAGTAACAGGGCCCTTCAGAGACAAACCAAAAAACCCTTTATTTCGGAGAGTGTAGCAGACACTTTGAGATCATGATTGGCTGTTAAGAGAACTCAAATTGACTGGAGAATGGTCCTGCCATTAACGGGCTACTGAGCGCCGATTCTCAAAAACTCTGGCGGCCGAAGACGTCCACGTTCTAGATTTGGGAGGGTTCCAGGTTTTACTCAGTGCAGTTATCCAGCTAACTCAGTAATCCTGCTTTGTGGAATATCCCTCAGGTGCAGGACACAGAGTTTATGTGTATCTACAGCAGGTAAAACCCTGAGTCAGGCTGTTGCTGTGCGTTTACGTACCGTAACGCCTTTTCGGGTGGTCTTGACTGGCTCCAGACATGCCCCAAAGCAGACGTGTCCATTTCTCAGCCAATGGGTGCCTGCACTGGTCTGGCAATGCGATAAGGCAATAAAGACACGATTGCCTCTGCAATCTCCAGTGCCATCTTATCTTCAGAGGAACACAAGGCCGAAAGAATAAAGTCCATCCTGTCTGCTTTATGACATTAAGATCAGCATAAGATG
Source organism: Ilyophis sp. 1 JC-2022 (assembly GCA_022702515.1). NCBI lineage: Eukaryota > Metazoa > Chordata > Actinopteri > Anguilliformes > Synaphobranchidae > Ilyophis > Ilyophis sp. 1 JC-2022. The sequence continues at coordinate 8,202,791 of CM040394.1, read as the reverse complement.
AAGCTTTAAGAAGCATAGTCCCTTGCTTAAATCATGTTATTTTATCAACCCAGTGAGCTATGAACCTTATCTTGTTGGCAGCAGACATGACAGAGTGCTCGCTGTAGCGCACACTTACGTTAGGTAGGCTATGCAGCAATACTTGGTCGGTCCATTGGGAACATTTTCAGACATGGCCAAACTTCTTGTTGTCACGTTTACCAAGTTAGTACTTGTTTAAACTTGTTAAAACTTAACTTAACTTATCTTTTTTATTACAATACGTTCATTGGGAAAGTTCATGTTTACACATTTATAGACCGATCACATGATATGAAAAAAAGAATATCATGTTCTGTTGGTTTTTTGAGAGAATCCATTTGTGTCCATTTGTGAAATTGGGAAATTGGCCATCAACGGGTTATTTCTGAAAAACAGTCAACTTGATATTATTTAAAAGTATGAATGGTTCTCACAAACGTCTTGAGTTCTTGAGAGGAGCTAAGTCTTGAGAGACTTAAGATTGGACATGTAAAGGTCGAACAGTCCAGGATGGTAACGAGAACCACAGTATTCAAGTATTCTGAGCCTCTGAATATTTAATATCAGTTATCTTTTTATTAAATATTTATACATAATCATATACATAATCTGAGGGATCTAGCCAAGCTTGACTGATTCATGTAATGGGCAGTTGGAAGTGTACAGGTGATGGACAGGACCCCTCTTGCCAAAATTTTTATTTAGAATATTGAACCGGCACTGGACGTTCTTCAGCCAATCAGATAGGCGGGGGCAGGCAAGGACCAATCAGCTGCATATTTGGAGTCAGGAGTGTCTGCATAGGGAAATAAATGTAATCCATCATACCTACAATAGTGCTGTTAGTTTAGCTCTACACTGTTTTGAGGGGGCGGGGGGAGCATAATTTAAGGCAATTGCAAGTTATTAAAATAATAATCAGGTTCAGCCAGTCCATGGTTTGTTGAATGGTGGAAAAATGTTCTTGTGTTAGAGGCAATTATCACTGCCTTTGTTCAAAAACAAACTGTCAAAAAAGAAAGGAGGTTGCTAGTCAGAAAGCTCATTTAAAATCAATCCTTTTCTATATGGAGTAATTTACAGACTCAGAAGAGGGACTTGTATTAATTAACCTATAATATTAGGTTTATCTTAGATTATTTGATATTAGATGTAAATATTTCCTTTCTGAATTACTGTTTGTTCAGTCTTTTGGATTTCAGCCTGCTGTCTGGAGCCATAAGATTCACCCTTTCAATTAATGCATTTGCTTTTACTAACTGTGGTAGCAATATATACCAAATATAGCTTGATTGACATTTGAAAGCTATAAATCAAATATTTTCACAATTCTGTCTTGCTCAGCAAAACCAGTCTTCAAATCCTGCCAAGCCATTTTCTGATATCTGGTCGATAACAAAGACAAAGATGTTACAATGAACTGTGGGAGCGTGAGGCTAGATAAACACTGACATAGCAGTGTGCGTTGTGTTTTAAGATAAAGTTTAAAAGATAAAAAACATTGGATTGACATGTCAACTTGCTTAATTGACTGAGTAAAAGTA
>CM040394.1:8183726-8196226 GCA_022702515.1 Ilyophis sp. 1 JC-2022 | reverse complement strand
TGGTGGACCTCATGCCCAACGGTAGGGTATTTTCTATAACTGTCTCACCTCATTGCCAATATGTTTGTCTGAGTCAGCAAAAATGTAATTGAAACACAATTTTAAGTCTACATAATAAGACTTAAATTTGTGTTATGGCTGACTTTTTTTTTGTTTTTTTGCAGTGTAAAAATAAAAATGTACCAGTACAATTTGGCGTTTAGCCTTTCAGCAGAAGCTTGTAGCCATGATGTCATTCAGAAGGTGCAATGGATTTGGATAAAAAACCCACCACTACAGAGCTACAGATAAACACATCTATCAAATCAGTGACATCATGTTCACATGTTCTGCTATCTGCAAAATAAAGGGAGATAAAGTTTGTTTGTTAAAAAAACAAAACAAAACGTTGAATAATGTGTAGAGTGTCAAAGGTGGGTTTTCAGTTTTATTGTGAGAAAATAGCCTGCGATTTTGCTGTCCTGACCAGGTGAGAAAATGTCATACAAGCACTGGGGAACCAAAGTGGAAAAATGTTGGCTTATGATGGTAGTCTGTTTCCTCTGGAGTAAAGACCCTTGCTTTCAATTGTACATCTCCCCCATCCCTCTATCTCCCTCCACCCCTCCACCTCCCTCCCTATCTCCCTCCTCCCTCCTCCCTCCTCCCTCCTCCCTCCTCCCTTCCATAACGCAGGTCTTAGAGGCCTGATGCTGTCGGTGATGTTGGCGTCGCTCATGAGCTCCCTAACCTCCATCTTTAACAGTGCCAGCACCCTCTTCACCATGGATATCTACACCAAAATACGCCCGTCCGCCTCAGAGAAAGAGCTCATGCTCGCTGGCAGGTAACTCTCACACCTGGGAGGGGGCGGAGCAATCACACCTGGGAGGGGGCGGAGCAATACTAGAGTTTAGACACATAATCTCCCACTTTCTCCCTGACACTATCTCCCCGTTTCTGCTTTAACAGGTTCATGTTATTATGTTTTTCTGCTCGTGAACCCACCCACGGTTTCTCTGTGTTTGTTCGTAGGATGTTTATCTTGGTTCTAATTGGGGTGAGCATCGCCTGGATTCCCATCGTCCAATCAGCTCAGAGCGGTCAGCTCTTCGACTACATCCAGTCCATCACCAGCTACCTCGGACCACCGATCGCTTCAGTCTTCCTCCTCGCTATGTTCTGCAAACGAATCAACGAGCCGGTAGGCTTTAATTGGCTATTGAAGTTTTTAATGGTCTTAATTCCGCCTTAGCTATTCTGGCACAAAATGGCTGCCATACACCATGCATGGGTGAAGTGAGCCCTGTAAAAGCACTGTAAGATAGGGAATGGCGATTGTTAGCAATATTAGCATTTGTTTGTGGCACTATTTGGTCAGTTGCATCTTATGTTCACTTATCCACATGTGTGTGTGTGTGTGTGTGTGTGTGTGTGTGTGTGTGTACACTGGAAAAACAAAAAATAAGTAAATCTCTCAACAAGTATTTTAGTCTTATACACTGCTCAAAAAAAATAAGGGAACACTTAATCATCACAGTATAACACCAAGTGAATGAAACCAAACCGGTCATGCTGGATGATGTTGCAGGCAGCATAACATTCGCTACGGTATCTCCAGACTCTTTCATGTCTGATACGTGCTCAGTGTGAACCTGCTCTCAACTGTGAAGAGAACTGTGAAGGGCGCCAATGGCAAACCTGCCAATTCTGGTGTTCTCTGGCAAATGCCAATCGAGCTGCACAGTGCTGGGCTGTGAGCACAGGTCCCACTACAGGATGTTGGGCCCTCATGCCACCCTCATGGAGTCTGTTTCTGACTGTTTGGTCAGAAACATGCACACGAGTAGCCCACTGGAGATCATATTGTAGACCTCTAGCAGTGCTTATTCTGTTCCTCCTCACACAAAGGAGCAGATACCGGTCCTGCCACTGGGTTGTTGCCCTCTATGGCCCTGTCCAGCTCTCCTTGTGTAATGGCCCGTCTTCCGGTATCTCCTCCACGCTCTTGAGACTGTGCTGGGAGACACAACAAACCTTCTTGGCTTTTTTTTTTTGACGGCATGTATGGATGTGCCATCCTGGAGGAGCTGGACTATACCTGTGCAACCTGAATTGGCTGCATGTACCGCCTCATGCTACCAGTAGTGACAAGGGCACTAGCAAAATGCAAAACTAGAGAAAAATCAGTCAGAAAGGATAAGGAGATAGAAATGGTCTGTGGCCACCACCTGCAAAACCATTTACTTTTTGGGGGCTGTCTTGCTGTTGCCTCTCCTGTCCATCCGTTGTCACTTTCATTTGCACCAAAGCAGGTGAAATTGATTCACAATCGTTTACGCTTCCTAACTGGATAGATCGATATTCCAGTGTTGATTAAGTGTTCCCTTATTTTGTTTGAGCGGTGTATTTAGACATAAATTACTTATTTTTTTGCTAAATATGACGGAAATATTGCCAATGGGGTGAGATTGTTCGACTCATTTCAAGATTTGTCAATGGGGTAAGAAAATTTCAGTTGTCAAGCAAACAGTAAGCTAATATTTTCTACTTAAAGAAAAAATAAGATTTGAAGTCTCATTACAAGACTAAAACATTTGTCAAGACAGGATTTTTTTTGCTGTGTATACAGTATATAGAAAGAGTGAATTACATGGATTAATTTGTCTGGCTGGTGCCCCCAATCCCCCCCGCTCCCTCCTCTCAAGGGCGCCTTCTACGGATTGCTGATTGGACTGTTCATCGGACTAGCCCGCATGATCGCAGAGTTTGCCTACGGGACGGGCAGCTGCGTCAACCCCAGTAACTGCCCCAAAATAATCTGCGGTGTTCACTACCTGTACTTTGCCCTCATGCTGTTCGGGATCACCTGCCTACTGGTCCTCGGGATCTCTCTGATGACCAAGCCGATCGACGACAAACATGTGAGTACCACAGAAGAAGATGTATATGCAGATATTACTATAGATCAGGGGTGTGGTGTCGTGTCGGAGTCCAGTGCTGGAGGACCCTGGTGTCTGCTGGTGTACATGTCTGTGTGCTTCAGCACCAATGACTCATTTCTGTTGTTAATTGGCTAAAGAAACAGGGGGTCCGTGGACCCCTGGGGGTGCTTGATAGTACTGTAGGGGGTCCCTGGCCAGACTATATATAGGGTATATACAGCGTCCCCTTCAGAACTGGAGTTAAACGTGCAGACACTGCGGCCCTCCAGGACTTGTGTTGAACGCCACCGTTTCCTTTTTCCATACTACAGGCTCTGATTAGTAACAAGACTTTTGAGTATTTTGAAGACAGGGAGAACTTTCAATGTTAAGAATATGGAGTTCACCTTCTGGTTTTCCTGTAGTATTATATTATATTAGTACTTATATATCATATTAGAATTAGAGAAGCATCATAGAAACCCAGGTCCCCTAATGAATATTCATAATCAAGTAAAGCCTAGCAACAACATATCCTCCATGATGTTTGATGACTAAATAATAATTAATAAACATTAGGGAATGCTAGCCGGAAAGTTTGTATGGGACATGCCTGAAATGTTTTTTATTTTCTGTCGAAAAATAAATATGTACTTAGATAGTTTGGAAAATGTTCCCATTACAACATTATCTCACAATCCTATAAAAATCTAAATGAAATGTTCCCCCAAACATTTTGTGATTTGGGCCACTGCCTTCACACCCTGGGTGCGTCCCAATATTCTTCACTCCACACCTCCTTTCCTCTACTCGTCTCCTCCACTTGTCTTCTACGCACAAGTATACAAAACTGGACGTATGTTTCAAGTACAAATAGTTGCATGTACAGTATACAATATACCTGACATTGATGTTTGCGTCGAGACATTAGTCAATATGTAACAATTAATGTGTAATCAGCAACATTGGATTAGGACACAAAGATTTGTTTCCGGGGCATGGAGGAGAAGAGGTGGTAGTGGAGGAAAGGAGGATACATTGTTTGAGTATTGGGATTTACCGCTCTTCTCTCTATTTTTCCCTATTCCTGTAGTATATTCCTCCTCTTTCCCTTTTTTTCGCTATTCCATATATCCTCCATTACAATATTTATCCTTTCTCTCTCTATGCCAGCTGTATCGGCTAGTCTGGAGCCTTCGAAACAGCACAGAGGAGAGGGTGGATCTGGAAGATGACGACTGGACCGACACAAACTCTGAAAACATGGAGGTGGAAGGTAATAATATTAACAATAATAATAATGCCTTGCATTTATATAGCGCCTTTCTCACCAGCCGGCGACTCAAAGCGCTTTACAATGACGAGGGGGAAGCTCGCCTCTACCACCACCAATGTGTAGCACCCACCTGGGTGATGCAGCGGCAGCCATTTTGCGTCAGAATGCTCACCACTCATCAGCTGAGGTGGAGAGGGAGAGAAATTTTTTTTAAACTGGCAGATGATTAGGTGGCAGATTGAAAGAGGCAGGTTGGGAATTTAGCCAGGACACCAGGGAAACCCCCTACTGTTGACGATAAGTGTCATGGGATTTTTAATGACCACAGTAAGTCAGAACCTTGATTTAACGTGCCTCATGCTGTATCTTTACCTGTAGCTATCTGTAACTAGTCCTGCTGTACCATTGGAAATGTGTTTCCAGAGGTTTAAATAAAGGTTGATTGATTTGATTGATTGATTGATTGATTGATTGTCGCTGCCCTTGTCTCTCACAGAGTCCTCAGAGGAGCCTGGCTTCTGCAAGAAGGCCTACAACTGGTTCTGCGGCTTCGAGCAGAGCAATGCCCCGAGGCTGAGCCCGGAGGAGCAGGCCGAACTACAGAAGAAGCTGACGGACACGTCGGAGAACCCCACATGGAGGAATGTGGTCAACGCCAATGCCATCATCCTCCTGGCGGTTGCCGTCTTCTTCCACGGCTTTTTCGCATAAGGCTCCAAACTGAGGGCCGCACAGCGGGGACCTCGGAACTCCAGCCCACCTGCGCGGTTTGTTTATTTTGTTCCAGCTAATTATTCCAGCGCTGGGTTTTGCTCCCATTTTGGACTCCGATAAAAAACCAGGGTTGCCAACTCTCACGCTATCTCGCCACAGATGATCTCACGACCATCACACTCGCACCCCCCAGTCAACAATCTCAATTGCTACAAACATTTTTAATTAAATGTACATTTTTTAATGCTTTTCTTTCCAGTGTGTGTACGTGTGTCTGTGTGTGTGTGCTTGTCTTTTTTTCTTTTTTTATCACGTTAGGATTTCAGTGAAAAAAACATGACTTGTTTACACTGTCTTCTGTCTATTGCATTCTTTTCATAACTTTAAAATTTTTTTGGCTCTGCTTAAAGAAATCAAATATAAATCCACACACACACACACGTTTTTTTGTTGTTGTTTGAATTACCGCATTTCAGCCGATTGCTGTTTGGATTAAATGCATTGGTACCGTGTGCAAATATTTAAAAAGTGAGTCAGATAGTTTTGCAGTATGTGAAGGAAAAAAGATTATCCACATACAAACAATAATATAAAGTTAATAAAACCCGAGCTATTTGAAGAACTGGCAGCTTTGCGGGTCACACTCGAAGAGCACACACATTTTAAATCAAAGTTCTTTGCTTCCGCATTCTCCTCACGTTTCTCTTTATTTAATGTTAATAAGTGACAAAGTGAGTGTTTTTGTGTAAATAAAATGAGTGTTTAAAGTGAATGGATTTAACCGTACAGGCCTCATATATCTCAACCTCTACTGCCCCCTGCAGTCAGTGAGGCCAACATGTCACTTCAGAAAAACCATCACAAACCTCAGTGTTTGACTTGGCCAAAACTATGGGCCTGATTTACTGAGACCTTTTTTAAGACCTAATAACACAAGCTATGATTGGTGCAAAACAAATAGCATGACCAATCATTGGTCATGTTATTGGTTTTGCGTGTGCTAAAAGGGTTTGCACATACTAAAATCAGGCTCTATATGACCCCCCAGGCTTTGTACAGATACAAAGGGTTTTACTAGATAAATCGTTGAAATCGTTGAAAATGGAAGGTTTTTGCACACCGAGGTCAGTGTGGTGACCGAAGGGTAAAGGGAAAAACCACGCAAACGCTTACAAAGGTCAATACAGAGTGAAAAAGCACATTGTGCTGAACACTTGCATTGACAAGACCAGCACACAATGCATTTTGCACTGTCTTAAATTCCAAGACATAATTCATTTACAAATAATCAAAATGATTTCAAATCACAATGAATGCAGAAATGCAAAATATTTGCTTTTTAATGTTTTGGCAAAAAAAAAAAAAAAAACGAACAAACAAAAAAAACAACGTTTTCCTGCAGAAAGTGTCCTTTTCTGTTAATTCAATATATAACAATTGACAAACATGCATTCATATGTTAAGACCAGCATAGACATGTCACAATGGCATCGGTCGTAGGAAAACGATGCAGCAGAGGCTATATAGAAGAGCTGAAAAGCTGTTGCTAGCATTGCCCTTAGTCACGCTGAATTTCCCATCATGCTAACAAACGGTCCTTGCTAGCTTCCCACTAACGTTACGCCAGCGTTGCCACAGTGAAACTACAGCGGTACACCACAAGGCTCTACCCTCGCAAGACTGCTCGCCTCCTTACTGAATGACTTGCACCTTTGTTAGTTGTGGAACAATAGGTACGCTTCCACTTTTTTGAGTGCGCAACGATGAAACAGACCAGGACCTTATAAGGCTACTCGGGGCCAAGAGGGAAGTAGCAGTGTAGAGGAAATTAGTCGGTACCTTCCTGACTTACTCACTAGTCTCAGATGTTTTTCCACATATGTGGAGAGTACAGAAAATGGCGATGCAATGTGGCAATGAGTCACTCAGGACAAGCAGTGATTTATTTAGAAATATATATATATATTTTTAAAAACAAGTTTTCTCCATTTTTTTTACAAACTGGAATGCCAAATCTTATTCTTCAGCGCCTAATTCCCCAGCCTCTGCTATCGATTCAAGAGAATGCAGACAGGACTGTGTTCTCCTGTGAAACCCACAAGCTTCTTGTCACACCACAGTCTACAGGTCGCGCACACGCGAACATGAGTCGGAGGAAGACACTTCAGGGGCAGCTCAACATGCGCGCCACATGCGCCCGATCAACTAGCAAGGGGCCGCAAGTGAGCAACGAGATGATGTCATTCCTGCCGAATGTAGACCTCCCATCCTTGGGCGATGCTGGAGCCAATTGTGCCTTGGAGGGGCTGCTGGCTACAGGTGGCTCTGGCACAGTCAGTGTCCGAATCAGAGCCCTATTTACTGCACCCTGTGTCCTGTGTACTGTTTACTGTATACTGTTTAGGCAGGGTGACAGGTGAGGCTTATTGTAACGAGCCCAGCTGCCACCTAATAAAAGGGCCTCATTCCCAAGCCTAGGGCGGCTGTTTGGGAGGGCTAGTTTTGGGGACTGGTTGCCGCATGTTGGAGGTCTCCGTTCTGGATATTTTTTCCTGACCTTTTTCCCCAAAGCGGGTTTTTCTTCTTGTCATTTACTTGCTTGTTTTGACAAGTATTTTTCACTTTTACTGCTGAGGACTAATAAAAGGTAGCAAGTCAATTATCCTTGTTGTCATTTACTAACAGCAGGGACTGCGCTCGTGGTTTCATGGAGTCCTGCCGTGGGAAATGGGGGCGGTTATACACTCATAGCACATACCACATATCACACATTATATTTCCGATTGTTCACCATGTGATACAGCGGCCACCCACAGCAGTCACTAGAATTAATTCTCAGAAATGATTCTCTTTAATACGGAAGTACCCCTATGATAATTACTCATCTCAAGACAGTTTCATATTAGGCAATTATGATACAGTGCTATGGAATTTTTTTTTAAATTTGTAGACTACATGATTCCAAAACTATATGAGTCTTTACTTATTTCTACTGCCCAAAGTGCATTAAGATTATGTTTTTTTAATGTATTTCAGTCGGTACAAATAGGCTGTTGACCCATGTGCATACACTGTGATGATGAGCACGCCGTTGTCCCCACAAGCAGTAAGGACTCAGCTTCTATCTGCCGCAGCCCCGCATAACCCACTTATCAGTTGTCACTGTTGTTAAGAAACTGTGTCATTGCTGTGTAGGTGGCCTATGCTTCCTGTTCCAATGAAAGCATGTAGGTTGGGCGTGCTATTAATAATTCCTGCAGATATGATTCAGTCACAGCTTTATTTCTACAAGCAGAAGTAGGCCTGTGAGAATGAAACAGTGAGAATGACCAGTGAGAATGACCTGTGAGAATGACCAGTGAGAATGACCAGTGAGAATGACCTGTGAGAATGACCAGTGAGAATGACCAGTGAGAATGACCAGTGAGAATGACCTGTGAGAATGACCTGTGAGAATGACCAGTGAGAATGACCAGTGAGAATGACCTGTGAGAATGACCAGTGAGAATGACCAGTGAGAATGACCTGTGAGAATGACCAGTGAGAATGACCAGTGAGAATGACCAGTGAGAATGACCTGTGAGAATGACCTGTGAGAATGACCAGTGAGAATGACCAGTGAGAATGACCTGTGAGAATGACCAGTGAGAATGACCAGTGAGAACGACCAATGAGAACGACGATTCATGGAACCAGGAGAGTGGAACCGGTACTTTGAGTGACTCAGCTGATTAAATCAACCAATTGTGGTTTTTGCGGTGGGGAGCAGAAGGTTTTAATTGGTTCAGAAAGGTCAGTGATTGGCAGCTCTATAACATGGGCGTGGCGGTGGGTGAGGGAGGGTAACCCCTCATTAAGAACTAGCTTCAGGCTGCTGGATGGTGGATGGCTCAGAGCTGCTGAGTTGCATGGATGAGCCTCACAGTCTCGGCTCGAATGTGGCTGGTAGCTCCGTAGGGCGATGCACAATTAGCGATTGTGTTGCCCGGCCGTATGGCAGGGTTCAGTCGGTTTCATCACTCTTTAGCGACCCCCGCTGGTCAATCGGGCGCTCGTGGACTGCATGTCAAAGCTGCATATTAAAGTAGGACTCAGATAACAAGCCAAAAGTTTTAGATCCTAAAACATACTCTCCCTGTTTTGTCTTTTTGATTGAGAACAGCTTCAGATCCTAAAATGTGCTCTCTCTGGTTTGTATCTCTGACAGGACAGCATCAGATCATAAAATGTGCTCTCCCTGGTTTGTATCTCTGACAGAACAGCATCAGATCCTAAAATGTGCTCTCCCTGGTTTGTATCTATGACAGGACAGCATCAGATCCTAAAATGTGCTCTCCTTGGTTTGGTTCTGAAAGAGAACAGCTTCAGAACCTAAAATGTTCACTCCCTAGTTTGTACTTCTGTTTTCATTCCTCTCTGCCAGGGCAGCGTACCAGGAGCACTTCCCACAATTCCGTTCTCAGCTCTACCCTTCTCAGGAATGTTTTCCACGACATTTCCCAAATGGGTCTGACCTCTTGAGCGCCTTGTTTATTTGTTACTTTCAAATGCCGGTGTAAAAGCTTCGTGCTTTCTCCACTCTCAAATATGGGGCTTCTCTCTCATTTAAAACACACATTGCACTTCTAAACCATGTCTATAACGATAATGACTGGCGGTAGAGGATGATACGAGAGACGGAAAAACAGAAACCACTTAAATAGTTTCTCAGAGTGTTTGTGTAAGTTGTTTGCGTAGCCAGCGAGCGCACTTTGACCCGAAGGTGCACATACATCCAGTGTGTGTCTATCACATTAATAATGAACCCAATGTAACCAAAGCGTACTCGCTAAATTCAGAGTATATGTGAGAAAGCAACTCCTTCCTCTGGTTGTTGACTTTCTGAGTTTTGGCAGACGCAGGTTGGCAGAGAGTTATGCTTCCTCTAAAATCGATTCATTGTGCTTCCGGTTCCCTTAATCATAAAAGTTAACGAGCTTGCAGGGAACAGAAGAGAAAAAACCTTTGAAGCGTTTTTTTTCTGGGGGGTAAAAAAAACAAAACAAAAAAAAAACAATCACTTTCAGTATTGAAATGTATGCTTCGACCAGGAAATACAGAGTCAAATTTAAAGAAGCATATTTTCACCATGGTTAGAAAACTGTGTGTGAGTTTGGTCATATTGAATGGAAAAATATTATTGTCTTTGTAAAATAGAAAAAAATAAGTATAAACGTTTTATATGTTAAACTCTGGTTAGCATATCAAAGTACACCTGTTTTTTTGGCGTTTAGTAACTTACAGGTACAGTAAATATTGTATTAACATTGTGAAATAGCATTGGTATTACATAACTACACATCTCTCTTAGATATGTATTCTCTTTAATTTATTTACAAATGAAAGAATGAGGAACTCACAATGCAATGCAAACCAGGCACAGGTAGGCCAATAACGGCATTCTGTACATTCTCTGCTATGACACAGTATATTACAATTGTAGGTTATAAGTTTGAGTTTTGCTGTTGGGGGGTCTGTAGAGTAAACGTAACGCTAAACGGGCAGTTGAATTTCTGAGCTTTGAAAGGTGTGAGATTGATAGGAGAGTGTGAGACAGAGGCTGCATTCTAGTCTCCTCTTCCTCTTCCTCTACATTCACTATGGACTGGAAGCATCGCCACAACACACACACGTACACGCACACACACAAACACACACACACACACACACACAAACACAAACTGACTTCCGCACAGAAACACACGCGCACACACACACGCGCACACACTCACACACACAAACACACATGCATGCACACACACACACACATGCACAGACACACAAACACACACGCGCACACACACATGCACACACACATGGATTTACCTGTTATATTGTGAGTCATCCTGGATATGAATGTCTGCTAAAATAATATAATACACTGCCTGGCCCAAAAAAAAAGTCGCACAATCTAATATTTTGTTGGACCACCTTTAGCTTTGATTACGGCGCGCATTCGCCGTGGCATTATTTCAACAACCTTATGCAACGTCACAACATTTATTTCCGTCCAGAGTTGCATTCATTTTTGGCCGAGATCTTGTATTGATGACGGGACAGTCAAAAAGTCAAGTCAAGTCTTCTCCAGCACATCCCAAAGACTTTCAATGGGGTTAAGGTCAGGACTCTGGTGGCCAATTCATGTGTGAAAATGATTCCTCAAGCTCCCTGAACCACTCTTTCACAATTTGAGCCTGATGAATCCTGACATTGTCATCCTGGAATATGCCCATTGATGGGACAACCTGGTCATTCAGTACATTCAGGTACTCAGCTGACTTCATTTTATTGCTGCATAACGTTTCTGAGCCTAGACCTGACCAATTGAAGCAACCCCAGATCATAACACTGCCTCCAGAGGCTTGTACAGTGGGCACTATGCATGACGGGTGCAACGGCGGTGTATTATAAATATAATGCAACAGAGGAGTGACTGGGAGGGAAACTCCTAGAACATTCTAATCAAAGTTATAAATAATATACATTTACTTGTATTATATACAGCATAAGTATGAAAGCAATACAAATATTTGGTAGTGTAATTACTGTTAGTAATGTTATCATTACCCGTCCACACAATCTCATTGGCTATTAGTGCCAGTAATGTGTTGCCAGGCACTAGTGTACTTTAGCTTGCTAACGGTAACAGAGCCTTGTGTAGCTTAGTGTAACGCTACATTAGCTTGCTAACGGTAACAGAGCCTTGTGGAGTTTAGCTTGCTAACGGTAACAGAGCCTTGTGTACTTTAGCTTGCTAACGGTAACAGAGCCTTGTGTAGTTTAGCTTGCTTACAATAGCAGATGCTAAGGTAGCATAGCTTGTTAATAGCATTATGCTATTGTAGTGTTGTGTAGCTTGCTAAAAATAATAAAAATAACAGAAGCTGGTGACATAATAATCCCCTGCCACTGTCTTTTACCTGACAATAATAAAAATGAACAGTATAAGATTGCCCCTGTTGATGCTTTCTCAAGATCACAGGCGATCAAACTACTATTTTACTGAATCTAATCCAAACCAAACCTCTACTATGTGTAGTATCCATTTCAGTGCATCTCCAAATGAACCAGCACGACAGCCATCTCAGAGTGAGATAATTAACCAGGAGAGGGAATCCAGGCAAGCAAATGACACTCTTTAGCCAGGGATGGGCAATAATACACGAATATGTATCTTTCCACAAAATACAAAACGCCCTCCCAATTAAAATATATCTATGCCACTGTATTTAAAATGGAGAAGTTGTAGGTTGCTTTGCACGTGGCACAGAGGTATTATCCATACAAAGAAAGGAGGTGAGCGACCCATATGTGAAATACATACATGCAGATACTTGTACATACATGCATTTTGAAATGCTACTCCTGCCTGCTGCCACCTCCCTGCTCACATACTTTGCTATGGAGACAAACAAGGAATTCTGAGCATGTGTTCTGAGTAATGTACAGAATTAGGTCAGATGTCGGTGAACAAAATCACCAAAATATTATCTTGAAGCTGTGCACATCTCAACATCCACTCATGTGAATACTATATATATGAATATATATATACACAATATACATGT